>OX638385.1:1666799-2266799 GCA_951813785.1 Criorhina ranunculi | reverse complement strand
TCTCTCCCATATCGTCCTTCGATTATTGATTTCACATCTCATTTTGCAAAACCTTTATGCAAAGTATTCAAGTGTGTCTTTGAGGAAAATCTCACCCCACAAAACATTTTTAGTTGATTAAGTCGCACTTAGTGCGAAATGACAAATTGAGAACACACCCTATTTTTTATTTTTTTTTGCATCGCATCAGTTGTCAAATGTGTAACCACCTGGAAAGGAGAAAAAAATATGTCATTACCAGATTACGTCACAACTGCTTAGGGATGTATACAGTTTCTTGGGGTGAAAAAAAAAAAATGTGGAACGGATTTTTTAAAACATTTTGAAGAAGTTTTTTCAAGTTCAAGTTGGTTGTGTAATAAGTTTTTTTTCTTTGAAAAAGGATTTGGCTTTTGTCAAAAAATGTTGTATTTCAGATCGATAAGTATGTACGTAGGTATCAAAATGCTTGAGCAATACACTTTGGCGTATGACACGTGATGTCCATTTGGTAATTATGATTTTTGTTGCTTAGGGGTGGCTATCGGGCTACTTGTAGGACTTATGTGGACTATTTTTGGATATCCACGTCAGAAAATTGTATTTTTTATCGTTATTTTCGTTTCGAAATCTAAAAAGAAATTTATGAACTTCACACATTTGGCTCTTTAAATTGACTCAGACTATTGACTGTGAAGTATCTCAATGGACCTATCACTGGTCTTAGTGTGCTGGCAACAGCTGGCAGCCACTTCAACCTATTGACTGTGAAGTAGTGCTATCACAGGACTCTAAGGAACTGCTAATTTGAGTGCAAATTACATCCCTTCTCAGAGCAACTATGTTCCGAGCAGATATTGGCGAGATTTGTATGTGGCTATGTCGTCTACATCGTTCATGTTTTTCAAGAAAACAAGAAATTGTTTAAGTACATAGGTTTGTATATTTATTGTTAGTTTGACCGTTCTTGTTATATTACACCAATGCTCCGGTCCGGAAAATCTTCGAATTCACCTTCGAGGAATGGCGTAATAGATGAAGGCAGCGACTTAGATGGCGCACGCAAGTGGAAAGGGACCTTAACCAACTAAGCGTGTGAAACTGGTGGCAGCTGGCTGTTAGTTGAGGCTCAGGTCCACCTCGGACTGTAGCGCCAGCTTAAGTATTCTTGTTTATCTCAATTCTGTCGTCTAGTTGTAACTTTATTCACATCATTCCTATTCTTCAATAACAGGGATGCAGAGATTTTTAGATTGTCTTGGTCTAGTTTGATTTCCCGGACCCCTACTCTGTTTGCGATTCTAAAGTTCGGATCGTTCGAAAGCGGAAGTTTTTGTATGGATTTTATGAATTGCGTTTCAAATTGCCCATACAAAATGTCCCCTTTTGAACGATCCGAACTTTAGAATCGCAATACAGAGTAGGGGCCAAGTTGTTCCGCAGCTCTAAGTATAGCCAGAGTCTCTGGTTAAGGAACTCATTTATACTCTGACTCTAGGTATTGAATAACTCTTGCAAGTGACGCGCCATTCAAATCTCTGACGTGTTTTGGAATACCTACCCCTAAAAAAAAAAATGCCACACTTTCGACGAGTATGACTTAATTATGATGAAATGACAAATAGGGGGAACGACAACCGACAACTCATGTTCATTGCGGGTTGAATTTCTTAGTATGTCCGCTTTCGAAAATAATCTAATTAAGCATTGTACGATGATTTGTTCTATGACGTGTAATTGTCAAGGTTCCAACAATGATGTAAAACGAAAAAAAACACGTGTACGGTTAGTTTGTGTTCCATTGAAAGTAAGATTGACCGAGATTGTTTCGCTTTTAATATGGTGTATTTCTGGTCAAGGCTGAAGTGGTTTGTGTAAGTTGTCTCGCAGAATACCTATTCCAAAATTGCTCCCTTCATACTTTGCATGGATGGGGTGCCGTTAGATAGATCAGTCCAGTGTGGCAGTTCTGAGTGTCTGTGGATGGTATTCAAAGCTGTGAACAGCAAGAAAAGCATCAGTCAAATTATACAACAGATCCAAAACTATATAGAAGCCTTGTTGAGGGACTTAGTAGTTAAGTTAAAGACTTTATGTCAAAGATTTAAACTGTTCAAAGCTTACTTCAGGAAGTTTATTGATACAGATAGCCTCTTAACAAATGTTCAAAAGTGTCCACAGAGCACATAGCAATATTTCTGTCTATAGTCATGTAACCACAATCTCTGAATCGATAATTCTATTGATAACCCTTGGAGCGCCACAGATTACCCCTTCGACAGACAAGTTTTATTTTACTTAATTAGCATTTTTCGATTTATCAATTGAAAATTAATTAAAAATTGTTCCTTTCTATCAATATATGTGTGTGTGTTAACATTTAACTCTAATCAGACGGTTGTTTTTTGTTTTTTTTTTCAGATCACCGCTTCGTCATTCTGCTAGATTATCCGATGATGCTAGATACAAGGACGTTAGGTAAGTACCCCCAAAAGACTTTTTAATAACACAAACTCGTATGAAGATATGTACCTACATACATTTTAACTTCACGATTTCATAAGCAAGGTCACCCTGAAATCTCCCTGTTGGGAAAAATTTGTTACAATCTGTTGCTCATAATCTTTGTCAAGACAAAAGCTGTCAAATGAGGTACTCCTCAGGGGGATGATTAATTCCCCTATTGTAGAAGACAACACAGCAGTCATCTTACATATATTTTAGTATTTTTTGAGTATCCATATCGTCACAGCCACCCTATAAGATAAAATCAATAGAACCAACAGCAATGATAAGTATGTATAACATGCTCATATTCCACACATAAAAAAACAAAATGAGCACCCGCTTTCGAGGGTGTATCTGTGTATGAAAACACATTTAAGATTTAATGTTCGTTGTTTTTATATTCAATTCTGTTGCTGTTACGTCTATGCGATAGTTCGTTGTCTCTTTGTTTATGTAAAATGGGCTGAAAGGCGAACTGAATCTAAAGTCACATTATGCTGTGTGGAACACCTTTTTCTTTTATTTATTTTGGAAGCAAGTCGAAACGATTTAAAAACAAAAAGAAACAGTTTAAGCAATTTCAGTTTAAGGTTTATTTTACTGTTTTTTTGTTTTTAAGCGCGCTTGTTGGAAATTTATGATGAGTCTGATCGGCGGTACTTGGCGTGTAGAATTTACCTATAATTTCGTAGAAGAAATGTATTTTTAAATACAAATACGGGGATTTCCGGTGAAGCTGTGAAGAGGTACTTAGTTTATTTATAGACGATGAATTTCTACGTTTGGGTTGGAATAAGATGTCATTTTGATTTTAATTTATAAATTAGTGCCTTTGATATGCCTTAGGAGGGCTAGAGTTCTTTGAATTTAGGGAATTTATGTTGGTTTTATAGTTTAGAACGCTTGTTCCCTTGGTTTGGATTTTACGCGACATCAAAGTCGAAGGTCATCAGTGAATCACGCTTCCATTTCCTAGACAGATTGTGGCGCTTTCACTCTGCATTTACATTTTTCAGAGCTCACCGTTTTTATTCTGACGTTTCTTAGTCCTTTCCCTAGACAGCAACTTTCAGTTGCAAACGTTTTTAGAGGTCCCTCTCTTGGGGTATTGTTCTTTGCTTGACAGTGATCAGCGATAGTGCTGAACTAAACAATTAGACCGTTTTTGTAGCCGTTTTTTCTCTGACGTGTTTCTTAGCCCTTTTCCTAGACAGCTACTTTCGATTGCAAACGTTTTTAGAGGTCCCTCTCTTGGGGTATTGTTTCTTGTTTGATAGATATAAGGGATATCACTGAAGTAAACCCCTAAATGAGAGTCCACACCAAAGTGTATGTAGGCTGGGATTCAAAGATCCCTTAGCTGGAGCATTCTCGTACATTCACTCAATGTGGCCGAGCCATTGCAGTCGACGGATTTTTCCTCTCCGGACTACATCAACATCTTTGGACAGCTCGTAGAGTTCGTGGTTATATCTTCTCCTCTATTCGTCCTCCTCGCATACTGGACCAAATATTCGACGTAGAATTTTTCGTTGATTTAGACCCACATCTGACCAATTCTCTAATACTTATCCAAATTTGTTGGCATTATTGCGAAGAAATCATCACCCAACTACCGGAGGAATATTCTTTCAACAAAGATCTTGAAATTTGATTCGGTTAACCTCTTGTTGACTCCCTCCAAGGTATTGAGTTTTTTCAACGAAAAAAGAAAGATGAATCCTATCACGAGGTTTCAAATCTTTTTTTTTTATGTGCTCAATCAATAATTGGAAAGCCGGGGAACTTCTGTCCACATATCCGATATCTCGTCCTCGGATCTGGTATACCTATTCCAACCTGTAGCTACTCCAAATCGAATCTATCTGTGGATCTGTAATCATTTGAGTTTAAATGAGGTCAATTAGTTCTACTACGATGTCGGGACATGCACTTTGTGTATGCCAATGGGTTTCACTTCATACAAACATATGTATGTCAGGCACGTCACACCTCATCACATTTTTGGTGGTGACCAGGAAGTTCCGTCTGCCAAACAAGCTCTTTGTGACACATAACAACTTTCAAATGTGCGACAACGCAGTCCCACACAACTACACTGCTCAATTATAATTAATAATTTACTTGTTCGCTTCCAATAACCAAGAAGTGTAGTCGTCGGTTGTCGGTCGGACACATTTTTTTTTTACATCCGACGAACGCGACAAAAGATTTTTCGGTTAGTTTGATTTTGTCGGTTGAATCGGTTTGGATTGGATTTTCATTTTTTTTTATTTTTATTTTGCTTGCTCTTTCTCTCTCTGTTGACTGTGTCTACGCACTTTGTCGTGTACGTAGATGAGAATTTTAATACACAACAACGACGAGAGCAACGAAGAAGAATTAAAAAAAAAAAAAAAAAATCTTAGTCGTAAAGACGCCGTCGTGCGGTGTGATAGTGTGGCTTGAATTTTGTATTTTACGTTTACCTTTGGGCCAAACTTTCGGGGTCTAGAGAGGTCTATCTTGTCGGTTTTTCGAACTTGAATAATTTTTGCGCGCGGTAATTAACACACCGCTATTCTGTATATCTACATCTGGATGTGCATAATCAAATTTTCCTTAAAATATTTTATAGAAAAGTAATTTGGAAAAAAAAGTGAACGTTTTGTGTAGTGTGTACATTGTTGACGTTAGTCAAGTGAAAAAATAAAAATAGTTTTCTGTTGTGGTTTGGAATGTTTTTCTTTTTAACGGAAAATCAATCCGTTAGAAGGGAAGAGCTAGGAAGAAGATTTGTTCGTTTAGCGGTTAGCCTTTGATAGATCGTTAATTGTACAGTCCATTGTGCGGAAAATGAATACATTTTATGTACGTTCCGTTCTGATCGTAAAAGTTTGATATATCTTCAGAGATAAAGTATCTGGTGTGGGTAGGAATTTCGTTTTCAACATTTGCTCTAGAAAATAATCATTCAAAGGACAAATGAGTGATTCCTAATCGGCGAAGGTCTTGTCCTATAGATAATTGTCAAAGTGGTCAAGGCTAAACGAAAACGCATGGAAGGACTTTCTCAAGGTCTATGGTTACGTGTGGTGAAACATACGTTTACTTTTCTAAAATATGGTGACCATGACATTTATTCCTTTCGGTTTTGTTGAACTGGAACTTTATATAGTCGACGGGCTTATACCTAACCTAGGCTTCGATGAATTTAAAGTGTCATCCATTGCTAAATTGGTGTCACCATGTCAATCTTGTCATCACTGTCATATCCGTGCGAACCGCCATCCTAAGCCTGCTGCCTCCAGTTCTGTATGTCGAGTTGGCTAAGGCCACCCTCCACTTGTGCACACCATCGGAGATGAGATTGTCATCTGCGTAGTCCCTCAGGGGTGAAGTCGAGGAGCATTGGTGTTCATTCGCTCTTATCCGTTGACCTTGTCGATGTCGCTCGTATAGGGTTCAACTTAACTACATAGTTACATATATTATGTCTGAAGATTAAGCATTTAGGTCATAGTCAAGTACTTATTTACTTTGAAGTGCAGGGCTTTTGGAACGTGAAAGGCTGTATCTCGAAGGTTAAATACGTAAATTTTAAAGAAAGATTAGACACTTGGGACCTTGTTTTTAGCTGTATTTATTAAGTAAGAAGTACGATTTGGAACTTGTTTAGTTTGAGCCGGTATTGATAATCACTATCAGCGCCTATTCTCTGGGGACCCCCACTCTGTATTGCGATTCTATGAGCACTTTGAAACGCAATTCATAAAATCCATACAACATTTGGTCTTTTGAACGGTCTTAACTTTAGAATCGCAATATAGAGTAGGGTCCCTGCTTACAAGATGTCAACCGAGTTTAAGACTAGAAATATACCAGCGATCGATCAATCTAAAACGTCAGCTTGAACCTTTTTTTGATATCCTTAGGTTAAGTTAGGTGACTCCCACTAAGCAGGACCACATTTAGATTAAATTAAGATTTGAGGTTGTCTTTAGTCCCTTATCACTGCGGCCGCTAGTGGGCCTATTGTGATAGTACTTAGACCAGAGTGCAGGCCCCATATCGGCATCGGGATCCTAGCATGATGTACTTCCTTGTTCCAAGGAAGAAGCTGTGGGTAGCTGCACGGTGCAGGCCCTTTCCTGTACCGCACTATGTCCAGAACCATAAAGACTCGCAGACAAAGCTATTTATTCTGTGAATATCGGGTCTGGCTAGATCGCTTAGGTTTTCGTAGAAAGAAATTGCTGCGGTATCGTCGAAGGTTAAGGTGGAACTCTAGAGTCTCTTAATATCCTTAACCATGATACCAATTTTTGTTTATTCCACACGCCGTAATGTCAAACGATTTTTTTTTTTTTTCTGACTTTCCATTCTATTTATGGACAGAGGCACTTGCATTTGTCACTCGAGACAGATATCAGTGTTAACCGTTTAGATACACAAAGAATCTTTTGCAAATCTCAAAATAAACAACAAATATTGTAGATCATTGTGATTTACACATTTAGCGTAGTTATCCAGATATAGAAGGCACTGTGTTTGGCTAAACCCTCTCCTTAAGTGATAAATCGTGCGTGGCATCTCCTGCTCCTATGTTTGTGTAACAGAATATAATTTGCACAATTACTGGCTAGAGATTTAATTTGAATAATTATATTTAATTGTTTTTGTGCCTTACACGCGTTTTTAATTTATCACTTTTATTCACGATATTTTAACTCACAACAAAAAGGGAGGAGTTAGACGACGCGTCGATCGTGTGTGATCGTATTAGAAATTTCAGAAATTTATTCTTCAGTCACGTTTAATCTGCACAATAAAAATAAGTGTGACATTTAGCAAAGAAACAAATGCTTTCACTTAATTCTAAATAATTCGCTTACACTGGGCGTACTTTCGCGGTATAGGATAGGATGACCGACGTGAGTATTTTTAGGTTGCCTTGGTCTGTTTGAAATTCAAATAAAAATTTTAAAATCTCGGAATTTTTGAGTTTTCAATGGAAAAACGTCGACGGCGGTGGCGGTGTGACCTGAAATTTGTTGTTTTGAAAACAGATAAGAATTTATATTTTTGTTTGCTCTTAACGTCAGAGTGTTTGGAGATAATTAATTTATACAGTCGAGAAAAAATTAGGTGTAAGTTAAAGTAAATTATCATAGCTATTAATAATAACATACGCCCCTTGTGATAATTGCTATCGGAAGTCCCATGGTTTAAATGTAGAAAATGGGAATTAATTGATGCTGGCATTGTTTTAGAAAACTTACGTAGGTGGACGCAGGTTTTATTATCATAGTTTGTGGTAGAATCTATTTGCCCCTAGATATCTTAAAGATACCAATTTTGTTCCTTTGCACATTTTGAAAGACCACGCTAATTACGTTTTGAAAAAATCTCGTATAAAACGTGTGGGGTTGATGACACATATGTTCGTAACTCGCTATACAGGAGCATTCAAAATCAATGCGCATGGGAACCTCCTTTAGCTTATCTCTTCTATGCTGTGAGTCCTTCCTTACCAATTTTGGCATTGAAGTCGCCGAGCACGATTTTTACATCGTAGGTCTTAGAAATCCTCTTGGATAGAGTCCTCAGTTTCATTGGTAGGGGCGTGTGCACATATGAAACTAATGTTGTTGAATTTTTCCCTGGATACAGATCATAGCGACGCGGTTGCTCATCGGTTTGAAATCGATGACCTTGGATCTCAGCCGTTTTCCCACGACGAATCCGCATCCTAATATGTGCAAACTTTTGTGGCAGCTGTAATATATGTCGCACTCTTTTCTCTTCATCATTCCTGCTCCTATCCAGCACACTTCCTGGAGCGCAGTAATGTTCGCCTTGTACTGCGTGCGAATATTTTCTAGTTTTTGCGTAGCTCCTCGAGTGTATATCGTTCTTACATTCCAGGAGCATACCCTTAAATTTTTGTCCTTTTTCGCGCCGTGTCGTCGTTGTAAATCGGGTCCGTTTTCTTCCTAGGCAGTAAGTTCTCTCGTAACAATCTGTTTTTTACGTGGTTGGGCCGTTAACCCGACGCACAACCGCCAATACTGGTCGGGGTAAAAAGAACGTGCCTTCGTGCTTAGAACACGACAGCATACATTAGTTCACTATTCAGCGGATGCTGAGATAGCTCTGTAGGGACGCCACGTGGAGGTTGTATGTCAACTTGAAATGCACAGTGACAGGGATTGTACCTGGCATCTCACCTAGTTGAGCGCGTTCAGAAACTTTACCCTGTATGTGCATTTCCGTGCCATTGGAGGAGTTGAATCTACGCATTCTCTTTCTACTTAGGATTTTAATTTGTTGGCTACGATCTACTACTCTTCTTCGACCTGCTCTTACGTTGATCTTATTTTCCAATGCAGTTCTTGTTTGGAAGCCTTTGCTTTTAGTAGACAGTAGGGGCGTTGGTGACTAGCGATTCCGCTCGATCTTTTTTGCCTCTAGTCCTCAAGTGCTTTACACTAAGCTTCCATCTTTGTGATGTTGTATTGCTCTCAATCAAGCTACTACTCGTCTTTTTCGTTTGACCATCTCAATGATCTTTAAATAAGCCCACCATTCTGATGCTAATTGGAAGTAGATATTCTCTTCAATTTGATATTCACTTTATCGTGAAACCGCCCCCAAAATTTAGACATAAAACGATCGAACAAAATCTTCGTTTACATTTGTTTTACAATTTACGATCGTGGCGGGCGACGGCTGCGTGTGTGACTGGCCTCGCACACGTCTCTTTTATTATAAGCATGCAGCACACGGTGTGAATCAAATCAAGTGTTATCCGTCCATAGGCATATATTTAACATTTGGATCACAATTTTGTGCCATTTAGCGACCCAGTATTAATTTACCTTGACGAATTTTTTTTTTTCAAATTGTTTTTACGAAATAGCACACTTAAATATAAAATTTCCACGATATAGAGAATTTTTTTAAACGATTTGTGGTTATAAACGCTATTTTTGTTGTTCTAATGGAATGCGCTAATATTTATCATCATCGTGTTGTGCTGCTCCGTGCTGAGATTGAGGTACCTACTAATGATCCGAATGAAGTTGAGTGACAGGTCGATGTCAATTAATTGTTAGCGTTTCACCGAAATGATGTAGATAGGCAATGTGTGTTTTTTTTTTTTTTTTAATATTTTCGAAACAATGCGACCTGTTAAAATTTTTTTAAAACTCAATCTCTAAGCAGCTTTTCTTCAACAATTTTTCTTTTCTGAACGTATACATCGCAATTGATGACATGTTTTCCAAATTACGTATTCCTCTTATTTTTTAACGTAATTTTTGTCTCTGTCATCTCGAATCACGACAAAGCTTGTGAGATTTGCGTTCGAGCTGATTGACGTGCCCACTAATTTTAGTGATGAACGACATGCTTTACCAGTCGTATATTTCTGGGTTCTTTGCTTCTGTATAAGCGACTACTCAGGATCTCCTTGCCGCAGTTTAGCTTAGTTAAAACTTGTAGACCTCTACAGTTTGATCCAGTGTCCATAAGTTCATCAAAGATCGTCGTGCTCTATGGTGATGCGTGTCAGAGTGGTAATCTTGCACTGTGTTTGTAGTTCTTTCAACATATCATCCACAACTCACATATTGCGTACCCTTGACATTTCATTTTCGATGTGACTCAATCTTAAACTATCTCAAGATAGAAAATCAAGATAAGACTCTCCCTAGATATTTTATCTTCAAGGGTAATCTAAATCATTAGATCTATTACTCACTTGTTGATTATAATCTGTCAAGTAAAACTACAAAATCTTTTACGGGTGACGCCAAGAAAACAAATATCGCAACAAGGCCAAAGTCATCGACACCTGGGGCGACCAAAAAATACTTGTATATAGGCCTATCTCTTCGAGATATCATTGTCACATGCGATACATCGTCGACGATGATCATTATAGTATTAGTCCCTACGTTATGTTGGCTGAAAGCAGAGATTGCAAATTTTGGAACTCGTACCCGAATAAAAAGAAGAAAAAAACCGCCACAGGTGTTGCTCTAGTGGTATCCCACTGGCTATGATTAATTTGAAACTAATTACTCATATGGATTTGGGAAATGATAGCACACGGGGAACCTTTAACTCGTTGCCCACCGCAGGTGTGTTTCATTGCCACTAACGACCGCGAGACTATATCGCTTTCCAGTTGCAATTTTCAAAGTCCGCTCCCGAAAATGCATGTACTCACTGTTTTGATTAGATAAACCGTGTGAGAGTAAATGCTCGACTGAAAGACAAATCTTCTTCTTATTTCCACCCGCCTGTAGTGACTATAGATTGGTTAATTAGTATATCCACAGCTACGCATGCATAGGGAAGATAAAAATATTTTTTTTTTCGCCCGACAAAAAATTACATAACGACCACAACGACATCGGCTGGGTGGTGGTGTGAACCAAAATGAAATGTGAACGAGAATAGCTGTGTTCAGTTAACCGTTTGTTACGATCGGCGAACGACACGCGATCGTCAAATTGCCGGCCGACGAAACAGCATCTGGAAATGTATCTGTTATCTGGCTGTCGATGACATTGTATTAATTATTACCTAAAACCAGTGAATGTTGGAAAAATATTGTAAATATGGCGCGCAAAGGAAGTGAAAATAATCCGCGATCATCAGTGAAAAGTGCATCCAACAAATTGCCAACAATTCCAAGTGCAGAGAGTCTAACCAAGTCCAAGAGTGAGCTGGATCTAGTGAAAAATAAAAGTAACTTGTATCTCATTAAGTCGTATAGTTTCATTGACAAATCGTCCAAATCGCGTAGTTGTAACAAGATCCATTATGGTGGCAAACATAGTGAAGTGACAAATCTTGACGAGATCCGTGAGTTATTGATGTATGACAACAAAAAGCCGTCGAAAGTGAAAACGAAATCGAAATCGGGAACGGAATCGGATTGTGATGAGTCGTTATTGAGGAAGAAGAGTGGTTCCAGTAGGAAACTGGGAAGACCAAAATCACTACCTGTGTCAGGAAATATAAAACGAGAATCGTTTCTACGGCAAAGTTTTCAAAGCATTCGAAGGAGTTTTACAAAGAAACCATCATTTGTGAATGGTGGCAGTGTGTTGAGTTCCTCATCGAGTGGCGGTAGTGAAAGGACGCACTTTGAGAGTGATTTTGATGGCGATGAGTTGAATGGAGGCAGTGGTGTAAGAACGCGTAGGAATCTGGACGATTTGAAGGAGGAAGATGAAACACGAATATCAAGATCGACCAGTTATCGAGTAATGACGGAATTAGAGAGGTGAGTTCTAAGTTCTTATTGTGTCTTTGCATTGTGCATTGTCCTGGAAGGGATTTCTAAGTTGCTACTCACCCTTACACTTTTAATTTTTGACATAGCTCGTGCTTTTGGGCTGTAAAATGAGGCTGCTAACAGTGTTCTCTTCACCGTGGATGACTTCAAAGACAAAATCCTTTCGAACTTTTGGATGAGCGTATTGTGTTTCGAAAATTGAGGCAGAAAAAAACATAGAGTGAAGCCACTGACTAGTGTTCCAAGCCAGTTCACAGTGTTGGTTTGCGACTGTATTCATACATCTTAATGCTTGCAAACGTTTGTTTGCACAAGGATTCACTTTGATTGTTCCCTTCTGGCTTAAAAACAGTTTCGGATCGTTGAAATTTTTCCCAAGTGACACTGCAGTTTCCTTCCATGTAGTCAAGCATCACTCCAGCCTTAATTTTTCCACAAATATGTGACAACAGAATTATTTATTACACACTTATATATTTCATTTTTCTATTGCCACAATATTTGTTTACCACCTGTGTTATCAAAGTGATTTCTAAGCGAAGTAACGCCAAATCAGCTGTTGCGTCAAAGTGCTCTTATCATTGACTACCTTGGCACATTTCAACTTGTCCGGCATTGAATTAAATTGAAGCGAGATACAGCGTTTACTAAGCACAGTCGTCTTGTTAGAATATTTCCTGTGGCAGATTGTCCGGATAAAAAAATGATTCTTTGACCATAATAACGTCGGAATGTTTCTTGTATGAGTTGACATATTCAAAATAATGAGCCCAGGAAGTAAATATGTTTCTATTTTTGTCCTTTCTATGTCAACACAACTGCGCCCACTGGATTGTTTGTTTGAGACTTCTTTTCGTTCGCAAAGCGTAAAACCATCAGCCCCTTTTCAACTCTGTTGAGGAGCTTCCTTAAAATAAATATCTTCCTTACGCCCTCGATGGTTCTTTTTTTTTTTGTTTTCCTTTAATTTACACTTTCCACGCTATAAATAGAAGTGATTGTTAATGGAAGATAATTGTCTGCCATTAAGATAACATTTGAAAAATTGCCTTAAATTCCGTTCTGTTCGTTCTCGAATGAAGGATTATCTTTGTTTTCAGCAACGCATACACTCCCTCAGCCACCACACACCATTCGAAAATGGCCATTGAGGGCGGTTGTAGTAGGTTGGTTGAGGGTAGTATTTCTTTCGTCAGGCAAAGCCAATTTTGGACGGTGGTCGGTTTCCTTGCGTGATTTATAAGAAACACGAAGGAAATGCATGCATGTTTGCATTTAGAGAATGTTCTCATTCTCACAAAAGGGAAGGAATAAACCACGAACGGAAATTATGTGGAGTTTTAGGTAAAGCTGGTATTTTGTTACATAAGAACTAAAGTTGGCAAAAGTTAAAAACATATTTCAGTCTTCGTTGCACCCCATAAAGGCAGAAATCTTATTTCTACAACAACTTGTGTAAACTCCAGGGTCATTAGTTCGCGGGCTAGTTCAAGCAAATCGAATTTCATTTTATTAGTCAAGCAGCTAGTCATTCTCAATGCCACCACACTGTGTATTTATGTAGGAAGGTCCATTCAATTTCGACATTTCCAAAACGAAAATAGCTTACAATGCGTTGTGAAACACTCTCTCATTGGAAATAGAAGTAGCACAAGGAACTGGTGTCCTTTAACTCCCACGCTTCAGAGAAACTTGTATCAATATCATTTGAATCCCCATTATCAATTAATTTATAGACACTGTTCTGGTATTCTGCTCCCGTTGAAAAAAACCCTCTGTGTCCCATTGTGGCTTAGTGTAATCCACACGTACATATATTTAAAACTCTCGCTGATCAAATGCAAAGCACGAATCAACAAATACATAAACGAAACAGTAAAAGAGAGAAGACAAAAAAAAAAGTCTGCGACCGGTCTCTCTAAACCATCACCATGTGCTCCACTGATTCTTTGTTGGTTGGGGGCACATATTATACACACACTTATCCGAGGGGCAAACAAAAACTATTCACCTTGGCCATAATTTATAAGTACACCGAGTATCTCTATCTCTAGTAGTGCGTCTTGTTACTTCTGCGAATTTATTTGTCTTAAAAGAAAATCCAATTTTATGTTTGGTAAACCGTTTTCCGTCCGCGAATTATTAGATCAAAGCATGAGAAAATGTTTAGGTTAATGGTGGTGTGGTGGTGCATGGTTATATAGTTCCAAGATACAAATCCGATTCGATTTATTCATATATCTCTACTGAGAGAGGGAGAGAAACTCTAAACACACACAGAGGGGTATCCAAAGTTGAAATTAGAATTCATAAGCAGTTATAGGCTTAGGTATAGGTATCCGTATACTCGTACAGTGTGGGGCAAGAGTTTTGGAAGCAAAATTGGAGACTGCAAGCTTGCAAGCTGTAAAAGAAAAAGAAACTCTGTG
Source organism: Criorhina ranunculi (assembly GCA_951813785.1). Classification (NCBI taxonomy): domain Eukaryota; kingdom Metazoa; phylum Arthropoda; class Insecta; order Diptera; family Syrphidae; genus Criorhina; species Criorhina ranunculi. The sequence continues at coordinate 2,252,591 of OX638385.1, read as the reverse complement.
TATCATGATATGAATAGAGACTTTAAGTTTCTCAGAGCTGTTCAAACTTAAGCTACGAACAGACGATATGCAAAAGTCTGACGTAATTATAGCGTCATCATATGCGATTTTTGGTCGCATACCGTCTGAACACCGTTTTGGGACAGTCCGCATATGCTCGCAAACCATATGCGGACGAAATGCGACACCCAGATAGCAAATCAATTCGTGACTTTTCCGCATATCGTCTGAACACCTCGCATATAGGCCACCAAATTTGCGATCCCATTTGCGGACATGTCATATGCAAGCACCTTCATCGCAAATGCAAAAGTCGCATATCGTCTGAACACGCCGTCTGCCGTACGTATAGAATTTGCGACACATAAGGAGCTTAAGTTACCAGCACTCATCCCATCAGCCCCAAAAATTTGCCACCTGATACGAGCAAAGGCAGGACAATCACATAGGAAATGTTCCGCAGTGTCTTCGCCCTTTCCACAAGCGCCAAAGACAGTGGTGTCACTTAAGCCTAACACGTTGAGATGTTTGGCAAAGGAGAAATGTCCCGTAATAACGCCAATAAGTTGTCTGCAGTCTTTTCTGCTGAGAGACAGCAAGAATGCCACGGATTTCTTACAGACGTTGCCTGCATCCTAGAGAGTCATGCCACCTAAACTAAAGCTACTTCCGGTTCTGTACAAATCCAATCCACTAAATACTATACATATGCTCTTATCACATACTGTACATTCGTCTACGTTTTCGTACAACGTGTGCTTACACAGTTGGAGAATCATTTCAATCTAAACCGTCGTCTGTTGCGGATGATGTAGTTAGACGATGACGGCAAAAAAAAAATCATGGAGATGTTGATGTTTGATCATCACCACCATTGCGCTCATTGCTCACAGCTCACACCATCATCCATCCCCCACCATCGTCTTTTTCTCGCCAAATGTTTGCTTTGGCTTGATTCGTTACGAAAAAAAACGGCTCTCAGTAGTCCGACAAGTACCGCGCGATATACGCATTATACAGATGCGCAAACTATAGCAAATTTTAATTTGCAAATTTATTTTTAATATTTCACCTCTCAGGAAAATTGTATCAATCGAATGCTGTAAATCATCTTACAATTGTGCAATATCTCCTGGGAAGTGTGCTGTATTTCGAAACGAAAAAAAAAAAAAACGCGAAGCAAATTATATTCGATTAGGCTTGTTTGCTGTGCTCCCGTAATGGTAACATTTGATCTTTGATTTGTTTTGCTTACGAAATACGTAAACTTTTGCTAATAGTGTCGAGAGAAGATAGTTTATGTATAATGAACAAGCTACTCTCTCTCTAAACGACCAATTCAACGGAATTTATTCTAAACGTTTGTTCTAGTTTCGTTTGAATTGAGTTGGAAAACGGATGGTTGTGCTGTCGCGGTCGCTGTCATGTGTGTGCGAAATAGTTTAGTTTAGTTTCTCCCGCTGGAGTGTTTCAAGTGATTAAAGAAAAGTTTGCCAGAAAGTTGAATAAATAAGATTGACTGCTGCTAGATAGGGGGCAATGTCCGAACAAACTGAAGGGTATGACTATGGATAAGAGTGTTTTTTTGAATCGATGATGAGATGATCTTTGACAATCTACCAGTAGATTTGCATGCTCTAGTTGGTTTATTAAGTCAATCGTCTTAAAAGGGCATTGACTTGAACTGCTGTTTATAGTAAAGCAACGTGTATCTGTTATAATTACATCGACATCTCAGTTTGGGATCAAATCCATTTTATTAAGTCATCCATCAGTTGAATCCAGCTATAGTGTGATGTCATGATAAATGGGTGGTAATTGGTTTGCTTTCTGTGTATGAATACAAGCCTTTGTATCGGAAAAGTTAGAGTAAAGGCTTGAGACGGTAAATTTCCGTGATTCTGCTGTAATATAGCCGCGTCTGTTTGGCTTCAAAACGCCCACTAAATAGCACACACAGTCCTTCAAATCGCAGCAATTTCAACTAGCAAGTTTGGAAGTGTTGTTTTTCCATTCCCATGAGAAGCCCTTACCTGAAACACCACCGTCTCCCATCTTCAAATTCCAGGCACACTGTTGCAGTTAACTAGAGACAGCTTGGTTTTGTGAAATAGAGATTCAACGTTGCTTGACATCGACTTGACGACTGAATTATCTTGTGCCACTTAAGTTTTTTTTAGATCGGTTGTGAATGAGGCCAGTTCAACAAAATTAAAAAAAAAAAACGCATTCAAAACCCCAAACGAAATAATGTTATGCCTAAAACCTGCTCAGAAATATTCTCAAACTCAAAAGGAAAGTTACATCAATACTGGTCCTCAATTTTTAGAGTTATAAGCAGACAAACATATGTAGCGTTACATCATAGTTTAAGCTCTAGCACGACCTCGGCTATAGTTATCATAGTTTTGAATTTGATGTCGATTCTTTCTTCAGTTTCAACCAAGTTCATGTCATGCATTATAAATAAGACGCGCACTCTCATGGTTCCATAGGAGGATTGTGAGAATAGAATTTGATATTTCGTCGAAAATTACACCCTCAGCTGGGAAAGTCATCAGTTGTTGTGTCTCTGCTATGTACAAAGTTTTTGAATGCAGTAACTGCGGGAAATTAAAGTGTCTTCAATTAAAAATCCCTACATGCGAGTACGACAGCTTAATCATCTATGTGCAATTGTGAAACCAACAACGGAAGTTTAAAACGCTTAATTGCCTTTAAATTTTCCCTAAAACACGATTCTCTTCCTTTCGAGCTTTCTGCTTGTGGATTGCATGGTAAGACAGCATTTCCCAAATGGTTTTCTTTTTTTCCTTCCCCTCTCTGGTTTGTGATTAATTATAAAATGCAAATTAATATTTTATCGTCTGCCGACGCCACATCCGGTCTGTCAGACTAGCGTCAGCCGGTCTCCCCATTAAGGTGATTCACCTTTATTGAAGAAGGGTTCAACAAATGCCCCAAAAGAAATGTCGAAACATGCCAAGAGTGTGTTCTATTCCCGTGCAATGTGACAAATTGTCGCCTCGTTGTCTACCGTCCTATGTTGGCAATTATCTTGATACAACGCCACAAATAGTCGTTGAGTTACTTTAAAATGTCAACGAGCAAAACTCTATACACACATAAACAGAAACTTATTGGTCGCAACGATTACAGTGTGAGAGCATTGACTTTGCTGGAACCTTCTTAATTGCATGCAAGTGTTGTCACTCCCACGGAGGGGTGGAGGGAACAAAAAGTGCGTTTCATACTAATCGAATGGAAATTCCCCGTTTTCATTGAACAAAATCAAAATTTCATCATGAGAACCATACCCCACGCCTTTTGAACTTTAAAGGCTGTTTGCAGCAGCATGAGCTTCGATTGGTGTGTACATATCCTTTGGATTAGTTGTTTACACGACGGAATAGAATTATTACGTTATTTTCTGTCAGAATTTCTGCCAAATCGTAAACAGTGACGGTACTGAACGAATTTTTGTTACAAAAAAAAATAATTTCTTTTCAACCAAAAGAATTTGTGTGTTTTGTTGACTTGTAAATAAAAAAACAAACAGTTGTTGGTAAATGTTGACATTTGCACGAGGTATTTACAGATATATATTTTCTTTTCTTTTTATATTTTTAGTTTAAATTAATGTTTTGAAAATAACCAACGAGTGTGTGTTTATTTTTAGTGTCGCGCCACTAGACATTAAGTTTTGTGTCGTATGTTTTTTCGGTCTGTAATCGTCCTTCCCAGAGTGCAATCAACTTGGAAGTGTGCTGTATTATAATGTTTCTGTTTTGCAATATGTAATTTGTGTACCACGTATTTGTAGCATTTCGAAATATGTACTCTTTAGGCAAGGGTCCAATTGTTGAGGTGGAAGAGGACTTTTTGAAATGAATTTTTTTTTGGGACGATCTTTTGTAAATGTTTAAACAAAAATGTCTGATAGCTTTGATTGTTTTTTTTTTTTAGTTTGTCCATCTTTTGATTGAAAAAATTCATACTTTAATTCACAGATTTTCGCAATGGTTTTTTGAGTTGTGTGAGAGGGTGCGTTGTCTTGATGAAAAATGATTTTTTCTTCCGTAAACCAGGTCTTTTCTCACGAATTTTTACATCCAGCTGGTAATAATAATCTGAATTTATTGTTTTACCAGTTTGGAGGCACCTAATCCATGAACAAATTCCTTTTGCATTCCAAACAATTTATGCTAACACCTTCTTGGCCGATTTCTAAACCCTAACTCGCTTCGGAGCCGAAGTATCGGGTTTACACCACTCCTTAGCCTCTTGTTTTGATTCAGGATCATGGTGGTAGACCCAAGTCCTATCCATAGTGATGAAACGACACACAAAATCCTTCTTATCCTTTCTAAAACGCTCCAAATGTAGCTGAGAAAGTCGCATTCGCATGCGTTTTTGTTCCATTGTTAGCGAATACGGTACCCATTGTGCATATAGCTTTCTGAAACCCAAAACTTCAGCCAAATATTGCTCACACTGCCTAATGAGATGCCTAGGGCTTCTACTAAATCTGTTTCAGTAAATCGACGATCTTCCAAAACCATATCCTGTATTTTTGCTACGATTTCTGGTGTTGATGCACTTTTTGGACGTCCTTCACGTGGATCGTCTTTTTTAAAGTTTTAAAGTATTTGGTTAACCTCGACCGAGAAGTTTTCGAAATTGCCCTTTATTTTTGCTGATGAAATTCAGATGTTATCCTTATGCTTGTTTCCAGGATGTTGGTAGTAATGTAGGTTTCTTACATTTCTTCGGATTCTTCTATCCAAAACAGCAACCCCCTCAGTTTTGCGTATTTGAGCTCAACAAGCCATTAAATTGATCTAATTTACCACTCATTATCACTTAAGTATCGTTTGTCTTTTCCGTTTTTTTTTTTTTTTTTAATATAAAATGATACCAAACAGCTGTATATTAGGGGGCGTAAATTATGTGTCAATGATTTTAATAAACCCTCCATTCTCCGCCTAATATTTCCTCATGTGTCAAACACCACTTGATATAAGCACTCCCTACGCTAGTCATGTCATTAATGTCATTAGTTGTCAAAGCCATTCCATAGATAAAAGTTAAATTGTCTGTAATCAATTTTCTCTGAGAATTTGGAATAGCATCCGCCACATCTGCACACATTTATGTATCTGGGACAGAGACTTCCATTCTGCACATCTGAAAATATTATCACATCGTCAAACTGATTCCGATTCACAAGGAAAAGAAGAGAAAATTGACATTCTTTCCTCTAAAATGGAAGCCACCGGAAATTGAGGTCGAGTCATGTTTTTTTTAATCGAGGGATGCGGGAAAAAAATTAATTTAAAACATGAAACCATACTTGAACCAGATGTGTTTGACTCAGACTTTGCTATTGGGGTGTAAGGGTCCCTATTTGAGTGATTTCAATTAAAAAATCACAGCTTTGCTTTTAATTGCGAGATTGCGAATGAATAGCGTCAATACACCTTGACCTCCCGCCGTCATAAAAAAAATACCTCAAAGTCTGGTTAATTTCATTACACAAATAAACTTTATATTCGTTGTTAGTTATTAATTAATTAATTGTTATATTTTGTGTTTTTGTCCAAAAGTCATATTTTTGAGTGCTGTTATAAGTGATCTGTGTTTATACAGATTTGCCACGTGTGCTACCCACACATCTCTACGTGGGGAGGTTTATTGACGCTCCTCCGGGTGAAAATGATTGAAATATTAGGTATGCACAGCAGATAGTTCAATAGGAGGTGATTCCTGTGGAATAATTTCTCAGTCAGTTCGTGTGAAACTGAAAATGTTCTCAATTCTGAATAAGTTCTTCTGTAAACTTTATTTGTTATGGATAGAGTGTTTCAATGTCAGATGAGGGGGAGGTGGAGTCGACTTTTTATGTAAAATTATTCTACAGCACTGTTGGGGTAGTGGTGATTTATGAGAGGATTTTCGAATTTTACCAATCAAGTTGGGAATTTGTTACATAAGAAGGTGTTCCAAAAAAAAAAACCCCTCCAAATATATGATTGTGAGACGTGCGTTTTCCGTTTATCTAAGAATTAGAATCTATAGAGATCACCTCGATCAGTTATTGCTCATGATCACTTGTAGCACTAGAATGTGCCTTTTTTGTTACCACGAATCGTGTGTATGTTGTTGAGAATTTGAGACAATCGGTAGCTAGATCCAGCCTGTGGAATTAGGAAAGTGGATTAGAGCGGATATTTCATTTAATTCGTCGAAGTATGGTTGGTTTAGTACACGTAGTCTGGCTCTTGCTAGTGCCGGTGATTTCTAGAGGAAATGCAAGAGAGTTTCCTTCTCATTTTCGTTCCCGCAATTACGGCGATAGGGTTGTACGGAATACCTAGTTTGGCCGCATGGTCTCCAATTGGCCAATGCCCCGTGATTGTCGCCGTTTATAAGGTCTTTTGTTCTATTCTTATCGTAGGTAGGCCATATCTTCCTTGGTTAACCCTCTCCATTAGAGGTTTGCCTTCTGCAGGAAGTGTGAATGGATTTGTCCTTTAACCGCTCCCAGCAGGATATGGACCCTTGCCGCGAGAGAGCCGTGTAGAGCTGAGCCCTGCCTGGCCAGTTCATTTGCACGCTCGTTTCCTTCTATGTCACTGTGCCCTGGAACCCAAAGCAGTATGACTCTGATGCGTTTGCCCCAGTGAGCAAGTTTGTTCCGACACACCTGTACCAGTTTGGAGGTCTATGTACCACTCATTCTTAATTCTTGTCTCTCCTTCCTTCTTAATAGAAACACTGTATAGTATACAAAACGTCACTATTGACTTCTTACTTTGATTTCCCAACAACAAAAAATTCTTTATCGCCGCCAATAGGGGTCAATTAACTTTCCAATTTACTCAAACTCTTATTGAATAATAATTTTTTAAATCAAAATCAATTAGTAATCAGGAAGTGCGGGTCGTTTCATGTCTTTTTTTTTAAAAGGAATTTCCTTCTAACCTTCATCTTTTTACAAAAAATAAGACATCCAATTACCCTTTCTATTGACATCTGTCACCTTCCTGTGATGAAATAATTCGATTTCATTGTTATTGGATATTGGGGCCGGGGCCAGTCCTTAATCCAACATTAACCTCTCTTGACCAAAAGTGTGTTTGTTGTCATTTGGCCACTTGCGCTTGTTACGAGGTTTTGTGACATTTTAATTTAATTAACTTTTATGTCATTGGCCAAAATTGGTCTTCTGTCTGTCTATAAGCGTGTTACATTCTAAGCCATCAACGACCGGTGAGGTGATGTACATAGAAAAAATAAATAAAGTCGGGGGATGTTCTAGGGCGCGGGAGTATATAACTGTCATAACTCGCAAAACAGGGTTTTCCATGGCGCGACAGTTAAAGGAGTGAATCGACAACATAGTAGCTTCGTTGTAAATTGTCGTCGCCATTGACGTTGGTTTTTTTTTTTTTTTATGGAACATGTTATGTGTTCTGCTGCTGCAGACAGTAAAAATGGCCATGCAAGTTTCTTGTGCTAAGCCGCAAAGTCATTCTTCGTAATGATGTGTGGTGCATAAGGGGTTTGTTCTGAAAGGAATATACACAAAACAGTGGCATTTAAGAATATTGCAACGCCTGCAATGTTTATAGTCTTGTGTAAGGATTTCTTAGAGAAATTGCAATGAAAGCTGAAGGTGATATTGAGTAGAATTTGATGAATATCGGTCAGATGGAGGGTTAGTCCTTCTAGTTGGTTAATATGGTACGTGAGTAGTTTTACTCGTATATATGTGTATATGTATCGGTTGCATTAAGTTTTCACATTGGATGTAGGGCCTCTGATTGATTTACATACTTCTATCGCCGAATTGGCTGGCTTAGTCGGAGTGTCATCACTGCCAAGACTCCTCTGCGATCGCCCTTGTCCTTTCCTTTCTTCATGGATAGGGTTCCATTGTATACCTTGACTGGCTATGCAATAATTGCCTTTTCGTAGAGTACAGCGTTTATGTTTTAGACCCGATCCCTCGCATAGGTTTTCTCTAGAGAAACTGGAAACAATAGTGACCATCAGCCTTGTCGAACACTGCTTCGAACATCAAAGTCGTCTGAACAAATTCTCTTTTCACGGTCTTGCTTGGATTTAATCAACTTCCTTTTCCTTCCTTTTAGTTTGGTAAGTTGCTGTTAAAGATACTTATGGCTTTTATTCTCTCTTTGAAAGGTCCTCATCGTACTTTTAATTACAACTGTCACTTCTGCGCACTGCATCTAACAAGAATCCATTAGACCATTGCAACCAGTAAACAAACCGTCGTCGTCCAACCACTTGTTCTTCTTTTAATTCTGCTTCACCGCTTCTTTTTGTTAGCGGCTTCTTCGCCATGTCTTCTCCCTTATGTACACCCAACCACACACAATTTAAGTTATATGTCTTTTGGTTTATACCATACCATTGTAACTATACACACACTACACTAAAAATTCGAATCCACAACGCATTCAATTCTCAATGCTCAGAAAATGTTCCAACTTTTCCGGTGTGGGTTTCCATTTTATGGTGTTGAACCCAACGTCATGTCAGTCGTGCAACAGCGTTCATGCACGTAGCAACAGCTGTTTGTTCCTTGCATTCCCAGTTATTATTTCTTTGTATCGTGCTGCACCTCTCACATTGCATGTTTATATAAAAAAAAATGCAAGAACTGCTAATTTTTTGTTAAACAAAAATAAACTTTAAGTGAAGTTTTTTTATTCGTGAATTAGAATATAATAAAATTCTTACATTCTCTGTGGTTGTTATATAAATGCATAGCAACAGTATGTTGTGTTTTGTTCAAGGAATCACCGGGATGAATCCTGATGGAAGAAAACTCAGTATCGATAAAATTAAATCGCCTCGTAAAAGGCATATGGTTAAAGCAAGGTAAATTGTTGTTCTTTCTTTTTTGTATCAAAACGTTTGTACTTGTAAGGATATGAACATTGTATCATTGATTTTCTGTAGTCCTCTTGGGGGAAAAAAAATTGAAATTGGCGACATTTTGTTTCTTTACACATGATTCTGTTTCGAATCATTGTATATGCGCAGGTGTTTCCTAAAGCAAGGATAATTTATGTTTTTTTCTGTTTGATTTTACAAATCGACAAGGAATTGGCTTCACACCCATTACTGGAGTCTCCTTTATCCTAAAAAAAAGAAGAACTTCATGCATTCTACCTTTCTTTCTTGACTCTAAACATAGTTTATCCGGCGACTGGCGAACACCGGCAGACATATGTACAGTGAAAGCTCCCATAAACGGACACCGACAGTCGAAAAAGATCTTTGTCCGGTTATGGGACAGCTGCTCGTGTAAAAAATTTGCAAAAGTATGATGTCCGCGTCCGTTTATGGGAGCATCCCCTTACGAGAATGGAATTTGCTTTTTGCGTTGGTTCGTGTCTCAGCAAAACAACCAAATGTTTTTCGAAATGAAACTTCGTATCCTACTGGAACATTACTCATGGACTCCGACAGGCTTAAAGGGCCATTCGACCCCTGAACAAAACCATTAAACATTTTTTTTTAACCATAAAAGGGACGATATCGGAAGATTTGCCGGCTTCCTCACCGGTCTCTGCAGCCTCAGATATCACTTACATAAACTAAACAGTTCAGGCATCTGAATGCAGACTCTGCTTAGAGGAAGACGAATCAGCCGAACACCGACTATGTGAGTGCGTGGTTGTCTACAGGGTCAGGAACGCTTTCTCCACGAAGAATTCATAACACCGGAGGACATTCGTAATGCCTCGACTGGAGATACATATCATCAACTTCATAGGAAGATAGAGGATCTCCTTGTCCAACTGGCTCCAGCTACAATAGATCTTTTAGGTCGCAGTGCCATATGCGTCTGTTGCAGAGCCTTAATAATAAATGTTTTTCTTCGCGCTACTATCTCTTGTCAGGCAAGACAAACTTCCAAGAGTATAATCGTCATGAAGAATCTTCTCAATCGGTCGGGAAAAAAGTTGTAGGTCCCTTCCACTCATTCGTACGGAAAATGTACTACACACAGCATGAATGGCTGCAAGAAGATAGGCCCTGGCTCTATGCCAGATTGTGAGTCAAATACAGTAGAATCCGGACGACGCTATTCTATTGTATGCAAACCTAACATGTTGTATCACGTCGCTGAAAGCGGTTAGTCGTTATAAGCGAAGTCGTAAGTAAACAGATTCCACTGTATTTGTGTTTGCAATGACGTGCATTATATTGAGGTTATACTGTATCTCCAAATGGATTTCAAATTTGTGGCTATTGAGTCTCTTCTGTTGGACTCAATTCAGTTCTTGTTTACAAGATCTCCCCCTATTATTTATTGTTTTTTGTATTTTTTTTTTTGCAAATTTAATGAGGACACTACCTCACTTTCTTCCTTTACTTCGCGTATTTTGTTTTTGTTTTTTTTTATTACAAAAACCTGTCTCAGGCAACCGCACACGACTACTTGTCTCCATTACGAGTTTTGTTTTGTTTGTTTGTTTTTTTCTTCTTAAGTTCTTGCAGAGTTCACCACTTTTTTTTTTTTTTTTGTAATTTAATACTCTAATTTGGAAATCCTATCACATTTGTGTTGCACATTTGAGTTCAGTGAACAAAAAGACTTGCGTAGGCTTCACAGCAAGTGCAATTGAAACTGGGTTAACTACAAGTGCATGCATACAAAATGTTAGTTTTAAACTGCTTTATGCATTTGAAGGGCTGATTTGTGTGAGAAATATACTTCGTGCTTTGTTTGATGTGAGATTTGAAAAAGTGGGAAATGAAGTCTGTGGATGGGAATTATGTCGTTAAACTTATAACAATTGAGCTAAGTAAACTATTTTTCTTCATCTCTAAGTAGGTCTCTCGTTTTGCTAAGTTTACGTTGTGGAAGATGTATGCATTTGTTACAAGGTTTTCACGTACATACATATGTATGTATGCATTGATTTTAAGGCATGATTCTGTGTCCACTGTATATCTTCTAAACATTTGACGAAAACCTGCCACAGTCCCTCTTAGAAAGTGGTACCGATGTTGGAAAATCTTCTCTAGGCCCTTCATTCATTCATCAACAGTGCCGGATAGTCACAAAAAAGTGGAATAGGTTCGGAATAGTCTAGTGTCGGCAATGAGTGTTGAAGGAAATGCTTAACTAGTCGCGTGTGTGCCAATTGGTCAGTAGCCTGTACTGATTGCTTGGCATCATAAAGGTTGATGCAGAACATTTTCTGGCTAGTTCATCTGCCTTTTCATTACCTACATATCCGTTATGGCCCGGTACCCAAATGAGGTGAGCTTTGTTTGTGTTAGTCAATGCTATGAGTAATTGGAGGCAGTTCCAAACAAGTTTGAAGTTAATTTCACAGGCGTTGATTGTTTGGAGGGCAGCTTTGCTGTCAGATAGAACGTAAACGTTCTTATTTGATATTGTTCTGTTTATATTTTCTCTAATGCATAGTTCTATTGTGTGAATCTCCGCCTGGAAAATTGAATTATTGGTCTCCATACTACTGTAAATAGATGTATAGATTGTAAACTCCATTGCTAGTGCCTAACATCAATTGCCAGTTACGGATATCGAAATTATATTTACCTCCCTTCTCTCAAGCATCCATCACCGTTAAGTGTAACTGACAAAACACAAAAATAAGCTTAAATTCTGCACAATACAACACACACTCATATGTACATACATACAATGCCTTGAGCAATATTTTCGGGAATTGCCCTACTAGGCAAAAAAGAAAGACACAAAAGGTATCGAATACCGGTATTGTATTGTACCTTTCAGCACGAAACTTCATCCATAACCCCATGGCTTGTGCCACTGTCTAGTGAGTCAGCGAAAAACTAGAAAGCAGCAACCGAACACAGACACCAAATGTTGCCTCTTACACTCTTTTTCCCTTTTGATGTCTTCACTCTCGTGTATTACTTTTGTAACTTCTTCTTCTTTTTGACTATGGATGGCATGGTTTTATACGTCAAACAAATTCGCAAACATAAGAAAAAAATACTGATGATCATTTATTAGTAACACACTTCTTTGTTAAGAAGTTCTTGGCTTGGGTGCAGAGAAAGCAAAGGAAACTTTGCAAGACAGATGTTTCTTATTTTCGATTTAGCGGTAACTGTCATGCAATCAGTATTACCAGACGTCTCTCTCTGTATAGTTTGTGTGGTGTAGTCATATAAGTTTAATGGAAACCCATTATTGGTTTATGTGACAATTTATGTATGTGCGGCAATAGTTTTTAAATCGGATTACAAATACACCCAACGATACAAATATGACTACAATTTATAAATTCTTTTGCGTTTCCCTCCCTAGAGGACGTGAACGGGTCAAATCGAAATGTCAGACACACAATTGAATGAAATCAAAGTCAATTTAAAAAACCCACCGTGGGGTTGTTGATATTCCTAGGGTGTATGATAATAGAGTAAGAAATTGTTTCTGGAATAGAACAAATGAATACATATGTTTTTTTTTGAATGTATAAATACTTAAGTGACAGCTGGCATTAGTCACCACATATGGTCGATTTGCTTATTAAATGACGGGAGATTTAGGTGTGAAAATAAATGATGTTTAATGGAGGGACACATTTCAGTTCCTTTTCTATCGAACTTCTTGAGGTTAAATGATGTTTACAAATGAATCTTTATTAAAAACAAAATCAAAATGTAAACATCTTTATATTATTTACATGTTTAAGCTCTTGAGAACTAGTTTTTTGATAGAATTGTTGACAATTGAAAAAAAAATGTTTTAAATAAATCTTGCTATCTCTTTTGTTTACTTTTGCACCTTAGATTGTTCTCAGTTCAATTTTTCTCACCTAAATGACTTATTGTTCTCATTCAAACTAATCACTGTCCCTTTAACTAATCAGTCTTGTTCATAGTTATTTCTTTTTATTGGACTTCATTAGAAGGATTAATCTCTAAAGATAGTAATACATTTCTTGTTTTTCCTAATCAACAACTGCAACCAAGTTTTACAATAGGTACATCATGACACATTCTCATAACTAAAACATATTCAGGCAAAAGTTCAATGGGAAAATACAATGCCATCAACTAACAAACGGCAATCAAAAGATATAGAATAGTAGACTACTCGCGTCAGTCTACTTCAAAATCAATTTCATAATTGATTACTTTACAATAACGGTGTTTGGTTCATATTTCATGGTTTAACTTTCAAGAGTGCTTTCATTTCAAAAGGTAAACATTGAATGCGGACCTTTTTTTTCTACCTTGACCTCTCCAACTGTCATTCTCTGAATTATTAACCAAACACAAACTGTTTTTAATTTCATTTCTCTGTTGCTTGTCAATAAATTGTATCTTGTCGATACGCGAGTAAGAGATCCATTTCCATCGATATATCTTCACACCATGGTGTGCGGTTAGTGGTTGGTAATACACTCTTTCAAACAAGTTTCTCAAGTTTGTTGAACTGAATTCCACTCCGTTCCACATATGGCTATCTACTCGTAAATCTTGAATGAACAACCGATGAATTTTTTTAACCGGTGAGCATGAATTTTGACTTTTTAATTAGGCGATTACTGGGTGGGTGTTGTGAATTGATCGATAATATATATTTATTGTTATTGTCAGACCACCCATGCATGTAACCAATAACTAAGAACATACATAACAATCAGAGGCTTATTTATAATCCCTATTGATGTGTTTCCGATTGGATAGGTTAAGTGGATTTCATGGGTGAAAATAGTTTCATAATGCCGCCAGCGAATGACGCTCATAACCACCCTGTTTTCTTATCGGGCGCCTTTTGAAGTTCCTGAAAATATACCTTGTTTTTTGATAGCAAAAGCTTATTTTATGCCATCAACTCCATCTGTTGAATTGAATTGAAATTGCTAGTTTATCTTAACTTCAAAGCTTTTAGGGGTCAGGAAAAAAAAGGCTTGATATTGTCTAATCGATTTCTATCGTTATTAAATAATATTCACGATACCGAGTCTTATGTGGCTTCTCATTGCAATTTGATAAGATAAGAGGTATTAATGGTTGTTGTAGGTGAAACAGTAGATTCTTAACTATCCTTAATTGATTGTTAAGTGTGTATGACTCGTCGGCATTAGGTGTTTTCTCGTGATTCGTCGAAATTGCACCTTATGACTTCTTAACAATTGAAAATATCAATTTTAGGCTGATCTTATCGTCATATGTATGAGCATCTCACGTGCTTTCACTGATAATGGTGATATGATGATACAATTGATAGACTGTAAACCAAGTGACTACATATGGGATTAGAATAGTAAAGTTGTATAGATTTTATCGGTTTAATACTGGTTACTGCACCCTAATCCACATTTACATTTTTTTTAACATCAGCTTAGTTGAGAGTAGGGTGGTTTTCAAAAGAAGCAATGGACCTTTTAGCAGATATTGCGTCCATGTTTGAAAATATATAACTGGGCGCGTTGTGATATCTAAAAATTTCAGATAGACTAGAATATGGAACGCTGAAACTTGAATGGAAAACAAGACAACGTCAAAAAATTTTGGCATAACAGCTGATTTGTGACAGAAAATTTTAAAATTTCAAATGGTTAGACAAGAATTTTGAGACTCACAATTCAGTCCACTACCTCACAACAAATTTGTCCTGCTCATCTGTCAAATTTCAGGCGATTGTCCAATTAGAACGCTCCTTCCATCTGAAATTTCAGATGGTCTGGAATCGGAACACTGTCACATATTCAATTTGGTTGTTGTTTCGACTAAATTCACTTGTTTTCATAGCAAATCACTTGAAAACGTCACGAAATCTAAAAATACCATCGCTCAACATAATTATTTCATTTCCTTTTACCCTGATCACTGCATTCACATGTCTCTATCTACACTTGAAATGTCAAACGAAATGTGTATTGCTTCCATCATCACAGACTTTTGACAGAAAAGAAACAGGAAACTCTTTCAAACTCGGAACCATTTACTGTCAACATCCATATCCATCCTGCTATTGGTTATGTGATGGTGAAATGTTATCAAGTTATGAAAATAAAATGTCTGTTTACATTCTTCAACAAATGGGATGCTTGCCAATTACGCACTTCTGACTCGAGCAGGTATTTAATTTTTAAAATTACATTGACAACGAAAGGTTTTTCGGGTTAAAAATAGCATTAAAAAATAAAAAAAAAGACGCCATAAAATTTGCTAAATATAAAATCAAAGTGCCAATTTAAAAAAAATTGTTTTTATTCTGTTTAATTCATATTATCACCCATTTCACCCGTTCATCACCCATAAACGTCAAATGAGAGCAGATGCCTCTTTGGCTATTCGACGGGGTCAATGGAAAAATGTTATAAAAATGAGATAATCGTGCGTTCTTTTGTTTATTTATTCATCGTCGCGCTCGTTGGATTAAGTAGATTCCATTGAACTTCTCATCGTGTCGGTACTTGGCTAAGCCTTTCAGCTGCACAGACATATAAATATACGCGCGAGTGGACAATTAATTTTCGCTTGATTGAGGAAGAAGAACGTTGATATTTTTTTTGTGGGCTTACTCGTGTCATTTTGTTGGATTTAATTAAAAAACTTTTAATGTAAACATAGTTGTGAGTGATTTTTTTTTCAAAATATAAT
This sequence comes from Criorhina ranunculi, assembly GCA_951813785.1. Lineage (NCBI taxonomy): Eukaryota > Metazoa > Arthropoda > Insecta > Diptera > Syrphidae > Criorhina > Criorhina ranunculi. The sequence goes on along the minus strand of OX638385.1, from coordinate 2,236,931 downwards.
TTTATTATTTTGTTTATTTACAGATCGACAAGTAGCGTTAGCACTCTTTCACATTCAGCACCTGGTTCTCCCATGGCACCATTGCAGGGGCACTCAGAAACGCAAAGTGTAAACTGTTTAAACACTATTGGTAAAAATTCTAGTCCATTTATTACAAAACCGATTGCGAGTAGCACAATACCGGCCACAATTGGATCCAAAGGAGATAACAAGTAAGTGGATATTTTACTATTTATTTTTAGTATATGTATATTTTTTGACAGTTGTGCTTTAAAATTGATTTATATCTTTTATTTGACTTGGTAAAGTGTTGTAAAGCAAAATAGAATTCATTCCAGTGCTAAGCCCCTCAATATTTATGAAAAAGTTGACTGTTGATTAGCCCAAAGGGCTGTTCGTTAGCAGTAAAATGTCTGAACTTTGCAAACCAACCATCACAGTTCTCGTTTCAAGACTTTGCATCTGAGCATAACGTCTTATTCGTTAGTTAATCTTATTTAAAAACAAAAACAGTTGCTGACAACAACTTCCTTGACAAAAATGTACATACACTAGAAAAATGTATGCATTACCATAAGTACTTAAGAAAAAAAAGAGAAACATTTCAACTGTCACCTTGTTCCACATTGAACCTCCCTGTTAGCGTTGACACAAGTAGGACATGTCCTTAAGTTATCTATGTGCACATTAAAACTCGTTCATGCAAGAGGTAAGGTGCAAAAATAGTTACGACCCGACATTGGTTTAGGTCAGAGAAATTATGTTCGACTTCTATCATCATCTAGATAGAAACCTACTGTACTTCGTAAATATTGATTTTAAAGGCAAGGCACTTGAAAGGTTTAAGCTGGTGCTTTCCCTGAAAAAGATATGACAATTGAAGGCGAAAGTGAAAGGAAATGTCAACGAAGCAACGAAGGGTGAAAGATAGTAAAAGTACGCATGTTCACCGAATCAATTGAAAGATATGACGACTTAGGGGAAATTTCGGCAACTTTTGATCGTTTAAAGGTCGTTTTATATCTACTGAATTAGGTTTCTTGGTATTTAGTTAACATCTGGAAATCGGAACAAGGATTTTATAAAATTTTGATGGAGAGTTGAAATTTTAGTTGTTAGGTGTTTGTATAGCAATTTATTCGTAGAATGTCGATAAGAAGTCGTAGTTACGGCGTCCGAAATTTTATTCTCAGATTCTGTTCCGGGAATATGCGAAATCGAAAAACAACAACCAGCTCCCATAAAATTGTCCAAAAAGTCTTCACGAAATACGTTGGTACTTCGTTTTTGAAAACCGGAGCTTGTCTCCAACTGCTCCCCAGGACTCAATCAGAGAACCATGAGCGTAACAAATGGTCGATTAGCCAGAGCAACTGTGTCATCTGGCTTAGATTTGCCAAAGAAAGACAGCAAAATCTTTTCAAACATGGCCGCAGTCGCTACCAACGGATCTATCATCCCTTTAAAAAAAATGGTTTCTTTCCTAACAAAGTCCTTTGGTCCTTTGGGTTTTCAATAACATCTGAAATCTTTTGCCCACAGGAACTCCATGTTTGCAGTTCATTCGACTCATTTTTAGTGTTTAAAAAGTTTAAGCCATGAAATCCTTTTCGCCTAACCCTTTGAGACGTCCATGTCTAGAAGAAGTATTAGGCCCTATCAATGCATGATATTTGTGAGTTTTACTTCACCAACTCAACGAAATATTTACATACTCCCTCTAGACATCCATCATTCCCACAAGTTTTTTTTCTTAGAATTCGCTACGTCTTGTAAATTTCCGCCGATCACAACCAACCTATCTCTATTCAAGTCAGACAACTTCCGACTCAAACACAGACTCCCAATTATCAGATTCTATTTACTTCTGTCTCAAGGTTCATTCATGTGGGAAGTATGGTCTCATTTTGGTTCCCATAAATTTGTGTACCCGCAATTTGTCACATAGCATCGCAGCAGATTGACCAAAGACCGGATTCCTATCTCATGTAAACACCTGCAAACCTAAATAGGTTAAGAAAAATAAATAAATAAATAAATTTCGGGGCGGCGGTATCAACACCAGCTGTGGCTTTAACTGATAAGATTAGTATCTCAAGTGTGCTTATCTATTCGCGGTTTTATTTTATGACTGACGACAGGGACGAACGGGAACGGGTTTAAGATTTGAAGAAAGGAAGTCTAAGAAAAAGAAAAAAAAAACCAACGATACAAACTTCGCAAGTCATTCTAATGAGGACTAGGACGATGACTATCATGAAATCATATGTGTATGTGTGTGACCTAAATTCTCATACATTCACGTGCAGGACTCCACACCTCATTTGTAATTCATATTTGCCTCCAAAAAAAAGGAATTGTAGGTACAAGGAGTTCTTTGGAATGCCAATGATAGTGTCCTGTGGTAGAATTTTGACATGAGTCTTTGCTTTTGTCCACTATCCTTTGAAGTAAAGAAAAATAATAGTCCTTGCGTAGGTTCTTAACACTCTCTGCAGGAATCATGTAAGTTATTCGGCTGTAATGAGTTATGTTACCACTTGCAATTTAGTTGTGTAGAGTTGCAATGCAGCAATTTAACCTCATTCCAAGTGAGTAGATTATCGCGCAGAACAGGCAGGCTTAGATAATAGGGTGGTAGGGCAAGGAAATCCTTTCAAATTTGATGATGAGATCTGCTTCTATTACGTTATTCCACCAATATCATTCAAAGCTTTGGAATACAAAGAATTCATGTTTATCCGATTAAGGCAATTAACCTTGATCCCTAAACCAAACTGATATCCGTGCTGAATTCATATACTGTAGACGGGAAATGTACTTTATTAGAGGTCCTATACGACTTGGGTTGATGTAGTAATTCCGCGATGTTTGTTAGTGTTAGTCGATAGGCTCTGATAAATTGTAAGGATTTCAATGCATATTTACTACTGCAGCTCTCCATGATTAAACCGGAACTTCTTCTAGAGAATGACTGACAAATCTTTCTGAATTCTCTAGCTTTTAATTCTACGTCCTTTTTGTGTACTTTCCACACTTTAGACCACGTAGCAAATCCTATTTCCAGTTGCAAATATCAGACTCTTTAAAAAGTTCATCAGCTTCACTTGAAACAGCCCTCATTGCCTTTGTATGTATCTTCGAGTGATGATTCACTTGAAGGATAGTCGTAGGGAAGTCCTATCTACTTTAAAGTTTAGAGCTCCACTTGAATCTTTTCTGTTGCACATCCACACCTGTGATGTCTTATCAAAAAGAAAAAAGAAAAAGTCAGATGTCCTATTGCAGCTTGTCTTCTGTCTTAATATTTGCTAATTACTAATTTATAGAGCTCAACCGATAGTGTCTTACCCAAAAGCCCTCAAAGAATTACTAATGCTGTATGTCTTACCGCAACTGACCTATCCACAGCTAGTAAGGCGCACAAAAACATGACTCACCTGTAGAATAAAATTGACTCATTCTGTATGTAAACAATGTTATTCATTTTCCGATAAAAAAAACAAGAGGACTCCATTATCAACACGGGAATACATATCATTGGACATCAGAGATTACGAGGACTGGTGTCGTGATGCGATCTAGAAAAAGGGTTAAGTGAGATAACCTTTGACGCGAGCATTTCTTTAATGTAGGAAAGAATCGTTTGACATGTGGTATGCAGGCGACACCAAATTTCTCACATATGTGTTTGTTTTGCCAACAAGGACTTAAGCTTATACGCAAGGCAACATCAAAATACAATCATATAATCAGTGTCAAAAGATCTCCTTGAGCATCAGTTTCGGCAAACTTGGAGCAGTGAACCTTGAAAGTTTCAATTTACCCATATATCTGTGGTCACAAAGAAAAACCAACATAAGCCGTATTGTGTTGTGTGTGTGACTTTTGGTGTTTTTCCTTGTGGCCACAGATATTTGAAATAGCTGCTGACAATAATGAACCAGGTGTTTCAGTTATGGTACAAGTATCCACTTGGCAATTTCCAGGTTTTCCCTGAATAGAATCAACCTTATCTCAAGACCATACGCCTCTCTCTGACAAGTTTCTCGGTACAATATACCATTTATTTCCAAAAAATTTTGTTTTGTTGTAATCAATTCAGAAAGCATAATATGTATGTTTTATTGCCTTTGATATATTCCCCTTATCACAAGTGGTTATTGAGGTACCCCACGCATCTCACTTTCTACTCTGCCTGCTGGTATAAGTGTGCTGTGTGCGACACAGTCTTATCAGTGATTTTCAGCCGATATTATTAGGAAACCCGCAATACAGCGCTAGTGACAGTTGATTCTTGTCATTGCACCGTGTCGGTAGTGAATTTGTCTCCATTCGTTGAAGTTAACTTGTTAAAACGTGTTTTCGTGTCGAAATTCAATAGGGCGATGGTGTACGACTCACTTTTGAGTTTGGTCGAAAGTGCAAAAAGTGTTTTTCATCCTTCGGAAGAGAATATAGTACGATTTGAGAAATATGTTTACGATAATTACATTACGGACAATGAAACGGACTCGGATATGTCACGACTTGGCTCTACGGAGTAAGTAGACCTTCTTATTGTTTTGTATAATGCCGGGAAATTACATCACGCAGGCAAAGGGGGACGGCGAATAGTTCACTATCAATGGTCACGACTTTGCACAGTCGTTTTTTTTTCAGCGATTATATCGTTTCAAAATTTCCAAGAAGTTTTCTACTGACTTGATAACATGACTTTTCACTTAGATAAATTGATGTGAGCTCATAAAGGTGGGGTTAGATATTTAAGTAAGATCAGATGGGTCAGGCAGTCAGTGGTAAAGATTTTCTATTGCTACTTGCAGTCCTGCGTGTCCTATGAAAACAAATGTGCTTTTGTCTTTCTGAAAATTCGTTCAATATCTGATCAGTGGCAGAAACGGCGTTGTTCTGGATGAACCCAGCAACTTTAGGTGTCTAAATACGTTCTGTTAATTATAAGGTTTACAAATTTGAGCAAAAGCCAGGCAACAGGGGTGCAAATAACAAAAACAAACCACATTCAGCCATGCAGAAAAATTCTTTGTTTGTACCAGGTAGTCCAAGCCTTTGGGCTGGAAACAGGTTTTCAAACTTGTAGCGCCCTGGAATTAACGCCGTTACGTTAATTTATTTATTTGCTACACGTGCCATCTATCGGACTCATTAATGTTCCAGTAGATTTATGCTGAATGGTTGGTTCACTGTTAATTTTAGTGTTAACCCTCTGATTTTACAACCTCTAAGTCCGTTTAGGGTTCATCTCAGGTACTGCTGTTGTACATACATACGTGAAATCTAGGTTTTTGACAGCTTTAGCATATTCATTTACAAAGGCTTGGTTCTCTTTCTGGAAAATGTTTATAAGAACAAAACAAGACTGTGACCGTTGGCACGTATGCTTATCAAACAAAGTAATGAAAACCACTACACACTCTCTGATGAAGTTATTATAAAAGTCATATTTGCACAGATAATAATTGTTATTTTCTTGCAATAGGTTTGGTAAAAAGCTTCATAGAGGAAGTCTATCTTATCCATGCTTTCAAAATAAAAACAATTTCAATGCATAATTGGTGGTTAATGTTCTGTGAATCCCAATGTCAGAGTTTCCTCAAATGGTACAAGAAACACTTTACTTATCCCTTCTAATGTATAGATGTATAGCAAGGAGCAACTTTTGGAAAAGCCACACTTTTCTTCATTCATCACTATTGTCCATTACATAACCGACATTGCTATCCAACCTCTTTGACCTCTTGGAGTCTTGCAATCTCATCGCACACAAGATACGGTTCCACCAAGAATGCCTAAAATCTTGGACTAAAATGATTAGAAAAATATCTGCACGCCTGTTCAACCTTAACATTCCTTATCATTGGAACAGTGAACCATTGTTTGCTGAGTCATAACCCCCACCATTTTCAATACTCGTTCATTTATGGTTTTATTGATATAATTTGTCACGGGATTTGTTTTTTTTTTTTAAACAAGATTAGAACTAGTAATATTCCATTCTCATTGTTCTTAAATGGTCCAAAATTTCTTCTGTTTAAGTAGAAGCCGTGGGGCTAGGATGTACTTTCATTTAAAAATTGAGATGATATTTAAGCATTTGTCAAAAACTAGAAATCAAATGCAACGTTCTTTCAATTTCGACAGCTTGGTTACAGTAAAAGACACTTCTGTCAACGGAATTGTTAAAAATTCGCAAAAAATAACCCTTTCAACTTATGTATTACATAATGCTGTGCCAAAATTACCATGAAATGTCGTCCTAACAAAACGTAAAGTTTATGACACTCGTATTGATAAAACCACAAACAAAAGAGGGAGCTAAGTTATGAATCACCGCAAGCAATGAACATACACGGTCCAACGCATTTACCATAAGGCCACAGCGATCACAAGCAATAAGCCCTTGAAGGGTTTTTTTTTTTATGAAATCGTAAATATCAAGTTCACTATCACTATTTCAACAACTATTACTCATCCAAGAACTACAGGTTTTGTTTGAATACAATTTCATTAATTTATAAACATTGTGTGTACTTTTATCTTACTCTTCTTTTTATGTTATATTTCAGATCATTAAAACAAAGCAACTCGACACCGTTACCGTCGGTGTCATCTTCGGCCAATCTTCGCAGTCAAAGTCCGAATTCAAAAGCCACCATCGTGGCGAAAAATGAAGTTCCAGAAAAGGAAAAGAAGAGAAAAGAGCTATCTAGCTCGAGACTGAAGAAATTTCATCGGCATTTCCAGCAAGTCTCGAAAGACGAAAGAGTTATCAATTGTAAGACGATGACAGTTTTCAGTACGACAAATGAGAAATAATATGATAAACATATATTTGCAGACTTTTCATGTGCACTAGTCAGTGACATTCTGTTGCAAGGACATTTATATATAACAGACAACCATTTTGCATTTTACTCCAATGTTTTCGGTTATGTTACAAAGGTGAGATTTGACATTCAAGCAACCACAAGTTCATAGTTTCATAAAAAAAAATAAATTTCTTCATGATAGGTCGTCATTCCAACCTCTTCGGTTACAAAAATATCCAAAGAGAAGACAGCAAAAATCATCCCGAACGCTGTTGGTGTGGCTACCGCTGATGAGCGACACGTCTTTGGAAGCTTCATAAGTCGAGAGTCTGCGTTTCGGCTGATGTGCAGTGTGTGTCCACCTCTAGCGCCAATTCAGTTAATTCCAAAAGCCCTTCCTGACGTCGAAATATCCGAAGAATGTTCGATAGAAGATGACAGCAGTTGTTCGATCAGTGGTAATGAGAGCCCACCACAACCTATTGACTCAGGAACAAACACCACCACAACAACATCGGATGCTAGTCAGACGTTATTGCGTCGGACAAACAAGACAGGCGATGGTGACGACGGGAAGGGCGATATTGTTGATAAACGTCATTCAGGTTAGTTTACCTACATCTCTCTCTCTCTGCTGTTAACACTACTGACATATTTAAATTTTTTTTTTTTAAATTTATAGAACCTCCAAATGCCAAAAACATGTTACACGTCACCGGAGGAATTCGTGCGTCGGCGCCACCTACACCATCAATCACAAACAATTCAACGTCTACCACAGCAAGTAAACAACAACAACAATCTTCTTCTTCTCCTACTAATACTAGTGCTTCAACCAATTGCACAATACCAGCAGCGGCAATTGTTGTTGGTAATGTCGTCGTTGGTGCATCATCATCATTTACATCTACTTCCTCAACCTCATCGGCATCATCTATGGTGACTGGTCAAACGTCATCTTCATCATCGTCATCACCAAATACAGTGGTGTCGTCTTCATCGACTGCATTCAAAGCATTTTCACAGAGTGCGATTGTACGATTAAAATTTCCCACAGAATTTCACATCGTTTACTTGGGTGTAGTCCTGTCAATCATCTTAGCTATATTCTCGGGATTCCTATTGTATAGAATATTAGATATCGAGGCCAAAACTAGTTTATATCGATCACCAGTAGAATTTAATTGGGTAAGTCTTAAATAGTTTAATTAAGGTTGTATCTTGTTTGACAATTTATTTATTAGGGCTCTGGAAACGATGCTGACATCTTTGCAGAAGCCCTTCGATGGCAGAAGGAACTGCAGACAAAAAGCACCGAAGAAGCTCAGAATATATTGCATACAAATTTACAACAAATTGCCAAGGTGAGTGATAGAAGTTAAGTTTGTTTATGTTATGTAATGTTATGTTGAAGCGAATGTCCTAGAGAGAGAGGGACACTTATACATCGCTTTGACTAACGCAAAGAAGAATTTGAGTTGCTCTGTAGTCCGAAAATTTTTCTGTTCGCTTGAGTCGTTCTGTCCAACAATGAAGTCACTTGTAGCTTGCTGAGGAAGATTTCGAAGAGTCTTCGTTGTTAAAGTATTGTCAGCTTAAGTTGCAAAGAAATTATTTCACTCCTTTCCCATGTTTCTACTACTTGCATAACACAATGCCGTCTTTCTTTTGCAAAGACAGTGAGGTAAAGTTTGTTATGATTTGAAGACAGTTCTTCTTCCACCTTACAAAAAAAAAGTACAACGTAACGCCTTATTAGAAGAAGTTGGCTCCCTTATGGAAAGACTGACAGAGTTGAGTTGCTATTTGACAGAATTTTATTCCTATGCACCTCATAGACTGAGTTGCAATATGTTTTCCGCCTTGCAATTGTGCAATTCACTCCCATAAATACGAAACTAATATAATTTCGTTGTTTCTTCGTTTCATTGTGTCTACCATGCCAGTCAATCAAACCATACTTCCGGTTATATCAGCCGTCATAAACCAATTAAAATGGACTCTCCAACGCCATAATACCAGCACAATATTGACGTATGACAATCAATTTTCAATACAATACGGAATGTGCTTGACAGTAATCCCACGACTTTTCCTCAGTTTAATCAACCTGGTAACGTATTGCCAGCATGTGTGTTTTACAGCAAATAATACGATCCACGAGCGTATTTGCCACCTGTGCTCACAGTCTATTTATTTTGTTAGCTTATCTTATCTTTTTATAGTTTCGCAGATAATTGCTATGGGATCAGCATGATTATATATTATTGTTTAGCCACAACACCTGGAATGGAATTGCTTTAAGTTCTTTATAATTTGGACAACCGCATCTTTATGCACACTTTGTGAAGAACTTGTCTTGTGTGTTAATGTCAAAAAGATAAGCTCAGTCGAACACCTGCGATACGACTACACGCATTCGTTTGGATATGACCAATTTTGAATCATACGTAGGGGGGCATGCCTAAAAATGACGTGGATTAGTGTGACTAATACCAGTGTTACGTTGAACATGGGAATCTCGTGAGGAAGCTTTACTCCGACCGAAATTTTTCAATGAATTTGTCATGACGGTTATCGCCAAAAATGTTGTGAAATGTAGCACGAGTGTTTTGAGTGATGTTTTCTTATTTCACTGGAAACTCCGGAGATATATAGAAATATAGATATAGAAATTGTGAAATAATTAATTACATGGGAATCTCCAAAAGTATGATTCAAAGAGTTCACATTGAATTGTGTTTGAAAAATCTACATTAAATCATGTGTCTAAATATATTATTTGACAGTAGTTTAACATAAACAGTGTAGTCGAGGTAATTCAAATCGTCCATAAGACACAAACAACACCCCCACTAATGGCAACCGCATCGAGCTTTCGAACGTGATTTTAAAGAACTCTTCATAACACTTTCTCTGTAGGTAGCAAGATTGGCAGTTTTATTCTGTTGCGTACGCCAAGTTGTGTTAGGTCCTCTTCCATTTGCGCACGCGATATGTGTCACTTGCAAAAGGCGGCACAAGTTCACTTTTTTTTTCTGGTAGTAGATTCTGTAAATTGTATCATTCTCCACCCGGCTTATACAACAAATGGTTTGGATAAGGAAATTCTGAGAGTGAGTCCTGTCCCATTGCATGTTTTTCTTTTCTTCAATAACTGTCTGCTTCACATAACTCAATACTTCCGTTGAGTTGTTTATATATTCCAAGGTAGGAGCTGAAAATTGTTCAATACCCCCTCTTGTATGTAATCCAGCATGTGCAGCCGATCCACTAGGCCTTATTCCCGGGGATTTTGTTGTCCCTAAACTAAGAAAGTAGATTTAGTTCTTCTTGAACCTATTCCAGCTCGGTTATCGGTCGTCCCTGCGTGAAAATAGGTAGAATCCCTCCTTTCTTCAGTGCTGCGGCCCTTTTCGACAACACAAACACGGCATTAGTTTAGTAAATTTGACATGACCGCTCTAGTACTCCAATCCGAACGGAGTGCGATTGATGTCGCTTTTTTCATTAAGTTTTAAATGACTCTCTCCTTTTCTCTTCTTCCCGCCAAATACAATAATCATACATTTTTTATTAATTTTCAGGTCCGGCGAAGCCTAGAGACCCTCTCAATGTTAATCCATGACAGAAGCTCATCGTCATCCTTTGCTAATGAGGCGGAAGGAGGGGTGGATCGAGATGATACTGACTGAAATAGCTAAAAGCTACTATAACCATAAACAAAAATTAGGCAACCAACAAAGAGCATAACTTAAACAAAACCTGCTACCTATGCATACATATGTAAACACTAAACATTTTCGCTTAAAAAAAAAAGAAATTCAGACTATGCAATCCATGTGTATGTATGTGCATAAACATATGTATTTATATGCAAGTATTTAATAGCATTACAAACAAAACAAAAAACATTAAACTTTCATTATTCCGAAAGGCAAACAAAATGAAAGCTTACAAATAAATCTCTACTAAACAAAAGAAAGAAAAAAAAAAAAAAAAAAACCTTTGCTCCAATTTAAATACAGAAAAATATATTGTATGAGTAAAATTTAAGTTAAGTTAAATAACAAAATTAATTATTGTAGATCATCCTAGAACAGTTAAGCTAACAAGTTAAATGTTCAATTGGTAAATGAATATGTAATTGTAAGTTAAAGAGATTTGTCTTGTTTCGCCGGAGGCAATTGTAGAGAGACTCATAAGTTAGAGATGAAAAATTTAAATTTCGTTTTTGTGCATTATTTTATTTTATTTTTTTATTTTGTTTTCTTTGTCTATTTTACCACGTTGTTTTCTTTAAGGAAAATAAGGAAAAAAATAGTATCGCTGGGACATGGTGCAATGTCGTTTTGGTTTTTTATATATACTATATGTAAACTGTAGTTTTTAGTTGCGCAATTTTGTCTAAAAGAAAACAAAGGTTTTGAAAAATAAAACAAATGGAAAAAGGCTAAAGAAACCAGAACTTTAACAAACAAAAAAACAAAAAAACGTTGCTTCGTTTTTATATATTGTGATATTAAGTAATAAAATTTAGTTGTCTTTCTTTTCTTTATAAATGTAAATTGTTCTTTTTATTATTTCTTATTTATTTTTTAAAAGTAAAAGCCACTGTATCAATCCAAAAAGCATATTTCCTTGTCTTATATACCACCACCAATGAATTTCAGAAAATCGTAAGTATTTATTTTATAGAAGATGGAAGAAAGATTCGATGACGCCGTTATTTTAGAAGATACAGGGTGCGGTAAGTACTGATTACATTGGAAACCTTTCGATCTACACTTTTGGCCATGAGCGACTTCGGCCCACGTCTAACGGTTCAGGAGATATGGTCAGGCCAAGTTCATCATGAATTCAGGGTACCCTCCCGCCTCCGACATATCGCGAAACAGACCCGCCCATCTTGTGCAGCATCCTTTTTGACTTCCATTTTGGTTAAGCTTTTTCCCCCGACACACCCGTTTCGCCCTAAAACGTAAGGGAAAGCCACAAATCGTCTTCAAAGTCCCTGGGATTGGTTCGACAGAAAACTTAGAGAAATTCCTGTCGAGCGAGTTTTTCGGGTGGTGGCAAATTAAAAAACGAAAACTTCGATAACTCCGTTATTTTAGAAGTTAGGGCGTGGGGCGAGGGCTCCTTTTCTTGGAAACCTTCCGATCTACACTTTTGGTCATAAGCGACTTTGGCCCACGACTAACGGTTCAGGAGATATGGCCAGGCCAAGTTCAACATGAAAACGGGGTACCCCTCCCGTCGCCACCTTTCGACATATAACGAAACAGACCCGCCCATCTTGTGGAGCATCCTTTTTGACTTCCATTTCGGTTAAGCTTTTTCCCCCGACACGCCCGTTTCGCCCTAAAACGTAAGGGAAAGCCACAAATCGTCTTCAAAGCCCCTGAGATTGGTTCGACAGAAAACTTAGAGTAATTCCTGTCGAGCGAGTTTTTCGGGTGGTGGCAAATAAAAAATCGAAAAACTTTGATAACTCCGTTATAGTAGAGGTTAGGTGGTGGGACAAGGGCTCCTTTTCTTGGAAACCTTCCGATCTACACATTTGGCCATGAGCGACTTTGGGCTACGATTAACGGTTCAGGAGATATGGTCAGGCCAAGTTCATCATGAGTTCAGGCTACCCCTCCCGCCGCCCCCTTCCGACATATCGCGAAACAGACCCGCCCATCTTGTGCAGCATCCTTTTTGACTTCCATTTTGGTTAAGCTTTTTCCCCCGACACACCCGTTTCGCCCTAAAACGTAAGGGAAAGCCACAAATCGTCTTCAAAGCCCCTGGGATTGGTTCGACAGAAAACTTAGAGTAATTCCTGTCGAGCGAGTTTTTCGGGTGGTGGCAAATAAAAAATCGAAAAACTTTGATAACTCCGTTATAGTAGAGGTTAGGGCGTGGGGCGAGGGCTCCTTTTCTTGGAAACCTTCCGATCTACACTTTTGGTCATAAGCGACTTTGGCCCACGACTAACGGTTCAGGAGATATGGTCAGGCCAAGTTCATCATGAATTCAGGGTACCCCTCCCGCCGCCCCCTTCCGACATATCGTGAAACAGACCCGCCCATCTTGTGCAGCATCCTTCTTGACTTCCATTTTGGCTAAGCTTTTTCCCCCGACACACCCGTTTCGCCCTAAAACGTAAGGGAAAGCCACAAATCGTCTTCAAAGCCCCTGGGATTGGTTCGACAGAAAACTTAGAGAAATTCCTGGCGAGCGAGTTTTTCGGGTGGTGGCAAATTAAAAAAACGAAAAACTTCGATAACTCCGTTATTTTAGAAATAAGGGGGTGGGGCAAGGGCTCCTTTTCTTGGAAACCTTCCGATCTACATAATTGGTCATGGGCGACTTTGGCCCACGACTAACGGTTCAGGAGATATGGCCAGGCCAAGTTCATCATGAGTTCAGGCTACCCCTCCCGCCGCCCCCTTCCGACATATCGCGAAACAGACCCGCCCATCTTGTGCAGCATCCTTTTTGACTTCCATTTTGGTTAAGCTTTTTCCCCCGACACACCCGTTTCGCCCTAAAACGTAAGGGAAAGCCACAAATCGTCTTCAAAGCCCCTGGGATTGGTTCGACAGAAAACTTAGAGAAATTCCTGGCGAGCGAGTTTTTCGGGTGGTGGCAAATAAAAAATCGAAAAACTTTGATAACTCCGTTATAGTAGAGGTTAGGGCGTGGGGCGAGGGCTCCTTTTCTTGGAAACCTTCCGATCTACACTTTTGGTCATAAGCGACTTTGGCCCACGACTAACGGTTCAGGAGATATGGTCAGGCCAAGTTCATCATGAATTCAGGGTACCCCTCCCGCCGCCCCCTTCCGACATATCGTGAAACAGACCCGCCCATCTTGTGCAGCATCCTTCTTGACTTCCATTTTGGTTAAGCTTTTTCCCCCGACACACCCGTTTCGCCCTAAAACGTAAGGGAAAGCCACAAATCGTCTTCAAAGCCCCTGGGATTGGTTCGACGGAAAACTTAGCGAAATTCCTGGCGAGCGAGTTTTTCGGGTGGTGGCAAATTAAAAAACGAAAAACTTCGATAACTCCGTTATTTTAGAAGTTAGGGCGTGGGGCAAGGGCTCCTTTTCTTGGAAACCTTCCGATCTACACTTTTGGTCATAAGCGACTTTGGCCCACGACTAACGGTTCAGGAGATATGGCCAGGCCAAGTTCAACATGAAAACGGAGTACCCCTCCCGTCGCCGCCTTTCGACATATCGCGAAACAGACCCGCCCATCTTGTGGAGCATCCTTTTTGACTTCCATTTTGGTTAAGCTTTTTCACCCGACACACCCGTTTCGCCCTAAAACGTAAGGGAAAGCCACAAATCGTCTTCAAAGCCCCCGGGATTGGTTCGACAGAAAACTTAGAGAAACTCCTGTCGAGCGAGTTTTTCGGGTGGTGGCAAATTAAAAAACGAAAAACTTCGATAACTCCGTTATTTTAGAAGTTAGGGCGTGGGGCAAGGGCTCCTTTTCTTGGAAACCTTCCGATCTACACTTTTGGCCATTAGCGATTTTGACCCACGACTAACGGTTTGAGAGATATGATTGGATTCATTTCAAGTACATGCATATATACTTACGACAAACTTACTTTCTTGTATTTTCTCTCACGATCTCTTCACCTGTGATACATAAAATTAAATGAGATATAATAAATAAAAAATACAAATCCAGATCATTAAATTTAATTTATTTTCACTTGTCATTTTCTGCTTGTGTAAAGCAGATTTTTCCGTGAAATTATGAGTTGTCACGTCCTCGTGACCATCAGTTGATGTTGGATAAGGGCTATTGCGGGATATAAAACGAAGCAACCTCTAGCTTTTATGTTTTCTGACTTCTTCTAGTGTGAAAACGATTGTGATAACGACATCAAAATTCATAAATCACATGTCAGTGAGGAGTTAGATTTACGATTCTGCCTATAATATATGGTCTTAGTCGCTAACTAAGTTACTATTGATAACTACAGCCATTGCGATTTAACCAAAATTAAGTTCAATAACAGGTTTATGTCATTTTTCTGCTAAATATTGTAAATAGTATATATTATAATAATAATATTCAATACATTGTTGTTTGTTTTGTTTATAATTGTATACAATACATAAATTAGTAACTAGCGTTTATATAAAAATTACAATTACGACTTGTATTCATGGTTGTATATATGAACTTTTTATTTCTAAAATTCAATTTTATTTAATGCAGTTTTACGTACACATCTTTATTGTTTATTTTATTTTATTTATTATTAATAATAATTATACTTTAATGACTCATATTTCTATTTGTTTAAAAAAAAAAATTAAAAAATTAGAAAGCGAGATTTATATATATAAATTTATATTTTTTTGTTTCTTTTAACTTTTACTACATACATAAATCGTATTTTAATATTTCTGTTTTGTTGAGTAAGAGAAAAATTGTGTATGATGCGTTGTGAATGGTTTAGCTTATAAATCATGTTAAACTACATATTTTTGTCTTAACTTTGACAGAAAACACAAAAGAAGGATAAAAAGACGAAATGTGGTTACATGCTTTACTGTGTTTTGTCAAATAGATTTTCGCGTTCACATGAGACAACGGCCTAATTGACAAGTTACTAAGTATTTTTCTTTTTTCTTTCTTCTTCTATATCTATTTTGTTATGAATTACTTAAGAGAGGATAAAATACACGTTATGAGTGAAAGTTTAATTTATATTTACTTGGTGAACACGGGCAGTACACCAGGGTTTTATTAACACTAATATCTATAAAATACCTGATTGCGATTTTAGTTATAATTTTTTAGTTTTGTTTTCTATAAATTTTTACCAATTCCCTTGTTTGATTTTACTTTAGTTTTATTTCGAATGTTTGTATCTAAATTTTGCCGAAATTCCTTTGTGTACGAATGATAGGAGACAAAAATAATGTTACTCACTTGTTACAAAGGTCAAAATATCACCCAGTTGCAGTCATAGTTCATTGGATTTTTTATTTTTATATGACGATGTCATTGACTTTCACTTTTGCCTCAAGACATTATTGTAAACTCTGAACTATATTTTGTTTGAAAAATAACTGTGAAGCCTGTTCATAGGGACAAAAGAAGCAAAATTGACGCTTCCATTTAAAAAAAAAAAAAAAGCTTCTCAGTAACCTCTCATGTCGTCACAGATCATAGGAGATGTGTTCTTAGTCTAACAAAAGTTGAAAGATATTATCTGAGCTTCGTTGTCACAATCGTCATGGTCAAACTCTAAAGGACTTTATGGTTCTACATGGCAATATCACTAATCTACCTTCGTCATCATCGATTGATTTAAAAAATTAGTTTAGCTTGAGTATAGAAACTAAGCACAATTTACTTAACTTGACTTATTGTGCGTATGGGAGGTTCTAACACTGTACGCCTATTAATTCATTTACTTTGACTAGGGTTCGCCGTTTTTGAACAAAGACAGAGAGAAAGAGAGAGTGGAAGAGTATTGTTTCATTAAAAGAATATCAGTTGTTTGTCATGAGGGAAAATATCAAGGGGCCAAGAGCATGGGGAAGAAATTAACGTTATATTCTTCTTTTTTTTTTTTTTTTTTACTGTGTTATACCGTCGCCAATAGAAAAAAGAAATGGTGTCTTCACTAAGAGCTTAATACGAACGAGAAATGACGAACACTACTCACATTCTCTTGCTTAACTTATCATCTCGCGGTACTTGAGTTTATGCTTCGTCAGCATATCAGTGACAGTGACCAGTTTCTTTATCGACGTAATATTTGAGAGTTCCTGCAACTGTGGGAGGTATGATACGCAAATATGATGGAGTGTTGCGAGTTCACGACCTAAAATTAAATTTATTTCACATCATTGGGGTAAAGTTTCGAATTTG
The DNA here is from genome assembly GCA_951813785.1 of Criorhina ranunculi. Taxonomy (NCBI): domain Eukaryota; kingdom Metazoa; phylum Arthropoda; class Insecta; order Diptera; family Syrphidae; genus Criorhina; species Criorhina ranunculi. The sequence continues at coordinate 2,220,200 of OX638385.1, read as the reverse complement.
CTTGATCTTACCTGTGTCAGAGCAGAGGTTATTGCTGTTTTGCTCAATGAACATTCCTGGTGGTGGATTTGGATCAATTACCGATGATAGTTGGTCTAAGAAGACAATCATGCGTTCCTTATTTTTAAGGATGAAGGGATTCACAACCTCCATGTATGGTTCCTGAAGAAAGAAAATCAATGTATAAAGTTCTAGATTGCTATTTCACTTGTTTATTGGTTACCTTTCCGCCAAATTCAATGAGATTGGCCAAATTTTGTAGACACTTGGCGACCATAATCAATGATCGCGTTGCCGCTGTCGGTGGAGTCTCATTGACTAAACCAAACTGACGAGGATTTAAGAGGGACGGACACAACAGCCGCAGGAATATGAATCCCGATACGACTCTGGTTCGCACCAAACGCTCTGTTGGCCACTTGGTCACCACCGCTTTTTGTAGACAATTGCAGATAAATCGAACTGTACGCGGACATGCGTCAGGTGATGTGAAAATCGATTGAGTAACGAGATCCAAAATCTGAAGCAGGAACTCAGCATTAGAACATGCATCATCATTCACATCCATTTTCGTTGGATTCAGTTCAGCCGACTGTTTGCTTTCAAGAATTCTTTGCACAGTCTCCGAGACAGCGGACTGTAAAAAGCCATGGCACTCTGTACGCATGTAAAGATCCATCAAAGTGGTGGCTAGCGATGCCCCACGAAACAGCGTTGTGGTCTCATTTTCTCTGGCGATCTCCGCTTGGCACAGGATTCGTATCAGTTCAGTTTCACGTTTCTCATGGCGGAATACTCGTAGAAGGGACGTAGCCAATGGCACACGATCATTGTGACAACGTTCAGCGAGTGCTTTGACTGCAACGAGCTCGGGTTCTAGCAGCAATTGCTGCAAGGGACTGTACTCCTCACATGGCATTATCAAATCGTCAAGGTACCTCATGCGGAGGCGCAGTGATCCCCATTCACCCATTGGAGTCATGCCAGTAAGCTGGTACCATTCTTCGGTTTCCTGGCCATTTTTCAAACTCGCCAAATCAATTGTGAGCTCTGCAACTTCTGAATCCTTTCCACGTTTGCCACGGCTGAGTAGAGTTATTGTGAGAGTGACTACGTCTGGTGGTACGTCGTCGAGCACGAATTCTTCTTCCCAAACTGGATCTGGTGCAATTTTTACACGCGTCTTGCCCACCTTCACTTGATTTAGCGAAATCGTACAATAGGGGTGTGGCACGAGTTTAAATGGCAGTCGATGTGCCTCCAGCACATGCAAATTCAAGCAACGCAACTCCCTCAACCGTGGCACTTTCTTTTGAGCCCTGCTCAACTGTGAGCCACATTGCGCCTTCAACGCATTGATCCACTCAACGTAACTCTCTTGACTAGGGGCGCAGAGGTATGTGACCGTGGCCAAACATGGCAGCGCTCTTTCCACAATCTGGAAGCAATATGGTCGCTCCCACAACGAATCATGGCACTGATACAAATATGCACAGGACAGATCAATCAATCCCTTCGGTTTTGTTTTCTTCGGGTTGTCATAGAAGCACAGATGTGTTTCAGAACCTTCAATGATCAGGGCGAAGTACAACTGCTTCCACTTGGCGGTCTTGTCCGATTTCTTATTCAAATGACCGTGCTGTTTGATTCCCTTGATCTTTTTCAAACCAATCTGGTCCCGACATTCGCGCAACGTTGCATAGATCTTCTCAGCTGCTTTCTCCACAACAAACTGCTGGTTGAACTCCGGTTGACTGCCATTGACCACCTAAGGAACAGGACACACACATTAATTTCACAATACTACATTACTACAACAAATCTTCTTCCTACTGGATGATTGAGTGTATGGCCCTCGACAATTTGTTCCTTACGGTAGCGATTAATCACTGCATCCAGGCACTCGAAGGTGCGACCGCCCATCAAGTATCGCACACCTTTCTTCTCAATTCGGAATCTCTGGATTTGGTTATTGATATGGAAGAAGAGTGAATAGTCACCCGGCGAGTTGTCACTCGGGCGAACTAGGAAGCTTCCAGGACCAGCTACAAAGTAAATATTGAAGTAAAGTCAATGTTTAAAAACGGACGTTCTCTCACCCTTAACCAACATATCAACAGCCTCGTTCTTAGTGCAATTTGGATGAAACCATGGAAATACAGTGTTTGGATCGATGGAAGCGTCCAAATCGTCGACCAACTCTCGGAATATCATTCCCTGTTCGCCGGTACGATGAGCAGTAACCCACAACCATCCGTCGCCCATGTCGTTGTGCATAAAGAAAATGTCGCCCTTTTGGAAACTCAACTCATCGGTGTCTGGCATTTTGGTATACGGTAAGATAGCCACGACGCGTTTCTTGTCATTAACTGGCTCCGGTGGAGCAACTGGTATGACAAGACGTTCGCGCTTCAAGAGATCACTGCATGACGTGTAATAACCGACGAGATCGCTAAGCGAGATGAACTGCCTACCGCCGATGTAAAAGTCTCCACATACCGCAGTGATTCTGGAAAGAAATTAATGTCGATGCTGTAGTAAAGATCAAAAGTACAGTGTAGTATTGGACTTCATAAAGAAGTTTTCAGAATCGTAAGTTCAACTACAATTTGTGTACTCAACCACGGAAAAAGCTCTGAAAACTACAGGCGGTCATTACGTGTTGACGAACGCGTCTCATTACTGCGCTTCGCACCGTTCTCCTCATATCCGACTGTATTCTACTTACCGAAAATGATTGATGCCAGTTCTTCCGAAATAACTTAACACATACGATCCGGGTTTCCTGTCACTCTCCCGAACTACCAAAAGAAAAGTCCAATGCATGAGTATTTCATTCATTACTTAACTATACGCCAAAACTTACCCAAGTAGCTACCTAATTTGCCTGTGCCACTCAGTCGGGATTCAGCCGAATATCGGTCCAATCGTCCATGATACCACTCACTTTCTGGCGGTGCAATAATCGCCGGTCGTTCACCTGCAACGAAACACAAATGAAATCTCCCGTTTGTTATCAAATTTCCAAAGAGCTGCAAAGGCTAAACAAAAACTGTTACAAAATGTGACAAAATTCTAAAGAAACTCGATTCACAAAAGGTGTTACATCATTTTGTTTTATTTGAATCAGGTGATGATGCAGCGGAATTCAAACACTTACATTTGCCGCTGCTGGAATCGCATGTTCCTGTGCTGCCTGTGCTCTTGATAGACATTTGCAGGTCTTATATCCCCAGACAGATTTGTTTTCTTAGATCCGATACAGATAAAGATAATTTGCGCGAGAAAAACAACTCCAATAACTATACCCGTATCGAGTTTCCGCAAAACGCTCTTTTATGCTATGTTGCTGCTGCTGTCGTTGCCCGCCACTACTACTGCTGATGTGATTATTGGCATTCGGTTTCGATGGAAATCAGACAATCGATTTATAAGGGGGCAAGGCACAGGCCAACAAGAAAATAAGCAAAAAAAAAGCACTCGAATTCCACACAAGGCTGTTGCTGGCTTAACTGACTAGCTCTGGCTCTATGCTGCTTGTTGTTGTTTATGACAAACAACCGACTATGACAGTAGTAATGACATCGGCCACAGGCCTCAACACAGATCGGGAAAATTTATTGTTTTATTTTGTTTCTTTTACTTTTGAGTTGTCTTGTTCAACGCTAGTATTCCTTTTGTCTTTTCCCGATTTGATTTGATGATATTTTGTAATGTGTGTAACAATATTAACAAAGAAACTTTAAATACACTTGGTTGGATGTTAATGAAGATGACAAGGGGACAGAGACACGCAGCGCAGTCACACACTGTGAGAGAGAGGGCAGAATAAGTGAACGTTCCTGAGATTTCGATGGAAAGATTCACACACAAAGATGACTCATGATATGGAAATTAAAAACTTGTGGAAAACGATACACCAAGTGCATGTGGAGAAAAGTGATTGAAACAGAAGATACCCTATAGTGTCGGAGGTAGGCTTTCAAAGAAAAGAAAACGGAACAAGAACTAGGCCATTTCAGTGCCACAGGAGATGTGAGTCATAAGGTATGTGTGTGCAGGTGGAATTGCGATCGGGTATGCATCACGATGTGATGAAGAATCCCTTTAGTTACCTAGAAAGTGGACAAAGATAAATTCATTGCAAATGAGTGTCCAACTCAGGTGTCAAAGGATGAGACTGATTCATTGAGAAATTTAAGCAAAAAATGTGTTCAGAATGACAACAGTAATATGATTTACAAGTAAAGCAATCCGCTCATGTATACTCTTACTTACTTATTCTCTGCATGTATCAAGTTCTTTTCACTTTCCACTTGCTAATGTGTTGCATAAAACATTAAAATTCCTCGACAGCTTAGAGGTACATGAAGTACTAGCTATTGCACACTTGAAGAAAGAAATTAATTACACCGAGACTGCAAATGGTGATTTATTGTTGAACTATGCACACCAGACACTTGCAGCAGACTCAATGGTAATTAATATGCACTTAGTAGGAAATCAAAAAATATTGAAATTATCCTTCGGCGATAGACACGGACTTATCACTCACTTAGTTGGACTTTAACGATCACATGAATGTCTGAGCACTTTTGTACATTCTCTGTTCCAAAATGCACAATTGGAATACTCCTCACCCTACAATTCGATCGGCTACAAAATACAATGAATACAACAAGTAATGTTGCTTTTTTTAATTTCATCATCTTTTCTCCTCCTCTACCTCTACCTTTTCATTCCTTTTTCTTCTTTGCTGAATGTGTCAATTTTGTTTATGTTTTATTTCGCTTTCTGTTTTCTTTTATTTGTGCAAAGATTGAGAGTCGATAGAGAAAGAAAAAACTTTCTTAATCAATTAATTGCTGCAATATAACGCCCTCCCTTCAGCCCAATACGATTTATGAAATATTTAAAGAATAAACTCACCATTTGACATATTGGGTCCATCAAATTCATCCTGATCCAAGTCGTGGGCCAAATCGGCTAGGTCAATGCCACCGCCGGCGACTGCAATGCCACCAACACCCACAATACCACCGCCGCCCAGACCAACCAAGCCACCTAAACCGCCCATATTGCCGTCTTCTGATCCAGTCGATGGGGAACCAAGTTTATCTTTTTGGATTACATCAATATTGCCCATACGCAGGAGATCGGCCATTATTCAGAGCGGATCTCCTTCCCGCACCCGTTCAATTCAAAGCAACAACTTTCGCTAGGAAATTTCTCGAAATAAAATTTCTCTGCAATTCTGTGGCGAGGAGCAGTATACGAACACCGGAAGCACTCCGGTGGAGGCAGCACCCAAATGGACACGACAAACACACTGAAAGGGTATCTCTATATGAGGAGAATATTCCTTGTGGTCGCGATGACTCAAAACTCAAAACCGATATCGTGAACTGCACGCGCTGATAACCTTTTAGGGAGAAAGACACAGGAAATGACACTTTTATTAGAAATTATTTTGCTTTGTTCGGTTTTTCTTTTTAGATTCTCTTTTCGATTTGATTTTCATGAACGGCACAGGCACCCCACACCATTATCTACGCACACACCACATAAAATCACAAGAAAACATCCAGAAAATGATAGCATTTGCGTGTTTACTTTGGAGTTTTTCAAAATTTATACACTAATTTAATTGTTTTTCATTCCTCCAATACGCTGAAATTCCATTTTTGTGCGAAAAATGTGGAAATAAAATTCCCAACTACAAATTGGCCGACGATGATGTGAATGTGAAAAACAAAAATTACTCACACAGGCGAAATGAAAAGGAAAAGGAAGAAAAACTACCCACCAAGACGGCGTAGAGCAGAGCAATTTTCCACTCTTTTACCCTTTTTTGCGCTGCTATTTCATTTGCTCTGGTTGGGTAAATGACAGACACCGCTACCCAACGGCTACTGTTGTCACGGTCTGTCAAATGATGACTGTATTCAACATTGACTAGTTTGGTCCTGCTCTGTGTGGTTTTCACAGGGGAAATTTTCACTTTAAGTGTACTTTTTTGTCATTTGCGAATAAAACTGCATTACCCATGCAATATGTCAAAAATTAAAGGGAAAGGATTTTTTATAAAAGAAAAATTGAGAGAAACAGAAAAGAAAAGAAAAAGAGATCACCAGATTGAAGCTCTTCAAAGAAAAGTTTGTGGAATACTGTTTTCTTCGCAAGTAAAGTTGAAGCAAGAACTGTCTTTCTGACAAAGATAATAAACAACATTTTGCAACATATTCTTCGTTGCTATAAATCCTTCCCTGCCCGATGAACAAAATTAATAATAGACATATCTTTTTCCATTTCCAATAACTCCAGCTTAAGTACACTTCTGCTTGCCTGAACGTGGTACGAATAAATTATTTATCGCCATCCTTCTCCATCAGCCGACGAAAACATAAACAAAATTCCCTGCAAACAGCTGATAAAAAGTGACAGACGCCGAGTTTTTAGCATTTTCGGCATTTTTAAAAAATTGTCCTCTAATTCAGTTCACTTATCACAGAAAGAACATAAGAATGTCCACACCATTTAATAAAAGCACCACTGGGTACATCAACATCGAAGACTGCCGCAAGTTGGTGAAATTCTTCATCGATATGCGGCGGTATAATACCGCTCTATTTTGGGCCGAAAAAGTCTCCCTGATGAGTGAAAACGACCCACGGGATATCTACATGCAAGCCAATTGCATGTTTTTGCTAAAAGAATACCAACGAGCGGTGTATACTATTAAAATTCATGGCTTGGAGAAGTCCAACATCATGTGCTTTTATCTTATCCTGGAATGCCTCTACGAATCAAAGGAATATAACGAAGCCATCACACTTATGAATACCATCGATTTCGAGTTCTTGTCTTCTTCGTTTATCAGTAAGTCATGCATGGGAGACAACAGCAGCATTTGGTCGGATGAATTGAATAAGAATAACGTTTTGGCTTCGATAATTTATTTCAAGGGAAAAATCTACGAGGCAATGGATAACCGAGGACTCGCTGTGGATTACTATGTACAAGCCCTTCACAAATCTGTGTTTTGCTTCGAGGCTTTGGACGCACTGACGCAACATGATATGTTGATGGCGAGTGAGGAAAACGAACTGCTTCAGCACTTGCCATTCTATCAGCAGTGTACGGAGGCAGAAACTAAACTGGTATCAGCTCTGTATTCCAGTAAATTGAAAAAGTATTACGAAACAGATGGGACTGATATAAATGCAGAGAACCTCGCAAATAGTCGATTTAATAAATTCAAATCAATCAAAGATCTAACGGGAAAAATTATGAAGACGCTGCCGCACGAAGTGCAATTGAACAAGACTAAAATTTCGAATCTAGTGGCACCGAGTCCACCAGTTAACATTCTTTCGCCGGCAAATAAACTTTTAGAGGACCTTAAGAATGCCCAGTCGTCGTTCTTCAACAACAGCTTGTCGAAGGTATTTCCGAATGAAGGTGACTCAAACCGAATGAATTTCAGTAACCTGAATGCAACAAAGGAGATGGACGAAGCGAACTTGATCCCATTGTCGGCTTGCTTGGCCAGGATCGAGAAGAGCACCGATTTGCTTGCCGGAAAGGCTCTGAAGCTGTTCTACAACTGTGAATATGAGCAGTGTCTCCACGTTCTGAATGAGCTGCTTAAAATAGACCCTCACCATCGGGATGGATTGACTGTCCAAATAGGCTGTCTGGTGGAACTCAAAGATTGCAGCAAACTCTTTTATTTGGCACACAAACTTGTGGATAACTACCCGGACAAAGCTATTTCTTGGTACGCAGTTGGATGCTATTACGATCTCATCGGCAAAAGTGACCCAGCGCGAAGATATCTCTTGAAAGCAACTTCACTTGATCGTCTTTATGGACCTGCTTGGTTGGCATATGGCCATTCTTTTGCCAAAGAAAACGAACACGATCAAGCCATGGCAGCTTACTTTAAAGCCACACAATTGATGCGCGGCTGCCATCTCCCCCTACTGTACATCGGAGTCGAGTGTGGTATGACAAAAAACCTTGAACTGGCCGAACAATTTTTCTATAAAGCGTTGTTTGTGGCACCACTTGACGTATTTATCCTACACGAATTGGGAATCATCAAATACGAATACCAATGCTACGAGAGCGCTGAGGACATTTTCCGTGCCACTGTGGAAATAGTCACAACTCGCTCCAATCAGAACATGGAAGATATCTCACCCAAATGGGAGTCACTTTTCAACAATCTCGGACATTGCTGCAGAAAGAACAAGAAATACGAGGAGGCACTGAAGCATCATCAGTTCGCATTGCTTTTGAAGCCACAGTCATCACAGACGTACACCGCTATTGGATTCATTTATGCTCTCATGGGTGATTTAGAAGAGGCAATAGTACATTGTCATAAAAGTCTGGCGCTAAACAGAGATTGTGTGGTTACCTCAACGATTCTCAAGACTTGCATTGAAGATCACATGGAAAGTCAATATGTGTCTGATGACGAAGGCACATTCTTTAAGAATACCACTCAGAAAATTATATAAATTCTTTGTTTCTAAGTTGCTTATGTTCTTTTTTGTAAAATTGTATTAAACAATTAAATGGAAGCGTTGGTTTTTTTTTTCAAATATGGGAAAACTAGACTGGCACCATTAAGTTCTACTTGTTACTTACCTTCCTAACTTGTCTTGCTGCTATATTTCGACACTCAAAATGTTACTCAGACTTGCGTTCATCAAAAAACTTTGGGTTGGGAAACAGATTTGGAGATTTAGAGATGATTTCATACCTCAGCCAACATCGGCAGCATATGTTCTCGGTTGAAGTAATCTAGCAATATAATTTAACAGTTTTAGAGCAAAAAACTCATTTGGATGCCTTTGCTTGATTACTTTAGAAAGACATTTTCCTACATTCTCTAGGTTTCCTTTCCCAAGTTTATGTGGGATATACTTCAACAGTATTTTATACGGACACGTACTTTCTCTGATGATGTATCAGTTCATAAAGTTACGTTTTTCCCACAATCTATGAGCTTGTGAAGGATGGGATCCGAAGCAGACAAACCACTCTTCTTATCGAGCTGCACTGAAATGAAAGAAGAAATTTAAATAAAAATTCTACTAACCACTCTCTCACTTGACTCAGCTTAGCTACAGACTTCACATGGTCAATATTTACTCAATTTGGTTTTGGTTTGTATTAGTTCCACCTTTATTACACTAAAAAATAATTTACTGACTAGGAATTCATTCATAAATTGTTCTTCTTTCCTTATTGTTTGATTTTTTTTTTTTTTTTTTTTACTTTGGTTACTATATCGATAAATTCAATTTCATGCATTTTTACTTTACAAATATACTCTATTAAGTTCCGTTTCTTTTTCGATTAGAAAATAACTATTAGTACTAGTTTATAAATAAACGTATAGATACATGTGACAAGAACATTGAACATAAAAAAAAAAACACAATTACACATTTACGATAGAAATATAAAATAATAGTTGCACCCGCCTTGCAGCCCATAGCTGACTGTCAAACTTAACAGTATAGTTATAAAAAAAAAATAATTGTATGGCAAATCTTAGGCAAAATATTTACCACTCTTTGGTTGTTCCATTTTGGTTGTGAATCAATTCGGTTTTTGTGTTTCTTTGGGTTTTTATACGCAATACTAGACTAGATTAGGAACCACATTTGTACATCTCTAAACAATAGACGACCTATTATTACTCACACGGGGACTAATAAACAAAAAAAATTCATCTTACAAAGTTACGCGCGTTTTTGTGTGTGTCTGCAGTTTGTTTTCTCGAGTTTTTTTTGTTGTACAAAATAAATTATATTATCCGGTTAGTGCTGTGACTAGCTTTGATTGTGTCCATTCATTTTGGGTAAATGGCAATGGCACGTCGGTGTGCAGCTGCTATGCTGGCCACAGGTATTACCTGTGACTTCTAGCTTTCGGGTGAGCGTCTTCCAGTAATCGATTTGTGCATTCAAGAGGTCAATCTTACGTTTCCGCTCTTCGATGGCCAGATTAAGAAGGAACTCGTTTTTGTTCGACATACACTCAGGCGACATGTGGTTCGATGGGCTCGACGAATTTGTGTTCCCATGGAGATGGTTGGTGTTTGATTTACGCCCATTCTTGCGTATGTTTCGCATCATTATGTCAGGTGTTGGCTGTGTTGGCGATCGACTAAAGATCTCTTCGTCCTCTTCCTCCAAACACACTTCGGGTATGTCTTTGTTGCTAAGGCAATCGTCGTCGTCATCCATGTCTCCGTTGTGCACCGACGATGATTGATCATTGTCACTGATATCTTCAGACTTTATGACAATCACATCGTTGTCGAATGTACTGGCCATCTGCAAACAGAACGAGATAAAGATTCTCAAATAAAAGTTAATATCTAGAGATTTAATTTTACCTTTGTATCGACATCGAATTCAATTTTTGATGGCTGACGCCCGCTGTACGGTGTTCCGCTGGGAGAACCATTTGACGAGAGGTACTGGTTGAAGGATTCTTGTTGTGAAAGTGCTTCCAGGATGTCCATGAATGACTTTGAATTTTTGCCATCATTGCAAAGGTCCTTCTTTAGCAGCAGTTTCATATTCTTGTACAGCTGTCGCAATTGTTTAGCTGATCTCTGATGGTATACCCGACAGTTAAACTCCTTGGCTATGACTCGCCACACTTCATCTTTTTTTCTATTTGACTCTGCATCTGTTCGTTTGTTCTCGATAACATCTTTGTACTGCGCTGCAAATCCGAGAACCATATTCCTCTCCCTTTGCGTGTAACGAGGAGTCTTCTCCATTTTGATTCGTTTTCTATATGACGTCTTGAAGCTGAAAAAAGGGGAGAGAAACGAATTTCGTCAAGTTTGGTCAAGTTTTTCTATTTAAGTCACTGTCTGTTCGACGCACAAAGCCTCAAACTTATTCTGAGTAATTTTGTCCTCCCGAACCCGATAACAAAAAGAACCACAATACCAATGACAACGACGAGCACTATTAAAACGAGCGTAAGTACAAGATAAGCGTACACATAAGCGCGCGTTTACCCTTCTCTTCATACCCAAACTACCTGTGATCGAATATCTAATCTCAAATTAAAGATTACAAAAATTGCCATACAAGCAGCAGCAGCAGCACACATGGTTGTGGGTCGTCGCCATTGTCATCGTCGTCGTCGTTGTCGTTTAAGTTGAAAGCTTAAGTCGAGTTTGAGAAAATACTCTGGTTACGCGAGAGTGTGTTTAAGTGAGCAAACACTTGCGCAAAACAAATTAAAAGAAAACATTCTCTGGCTGATAAGGTTTATTATCACAGGGCAACACAGTAAGCTTTTAAACTAATGGACGAGGCTGATGAATCTATACGGGGAGCCTCAAATGATTACGATAAAGCTATGATTAGTTGGTGCATTGTTTCATCGGTTTTTGGGTTTTTATAAAACTGTTTGCTTTTATGATTAATTTTACGCAGAATTTGGAAAGGTGTGGTTGTGAGGGGGTTTTTGAGAGTGACTTGCGTTGGAGATAGATATGCAAGATAAGAAAAATGTCATTTGTCAAGTTATCTCTTGATAACTCGTTTAAGTCGGATGATTGAAGGAGATCAATTTTCAAGGCACAAATTCAAGTTTACTATTGATAAAAAGCCGTTGGAACAACTTGTGAAAAATTAGAACTACAGTGGCTCAAGATATGCCCCTTTTATAGAGTTACACAACTTCAGATACTAGTGAAAACTACACATTTCAGAACACTGCTCTCTATCACGTGTACCTACTCTGTCGCTGTTTCAACTTTGGATAACTCCGCATGGCCACGTCATATATGTACCTATTTGTAGACAAATTTTGACGTTTGGACATGGAAAAGTTCTACAATTAATGATGCTTCGTACATTTTTGAATCGAATTTGATCTATAAATTCCTTCTCCTAATGTAATCAGTGATTCAATGATTGACTTATGCCGCTCTTCCCACAACAGATGATTCAAATCAGGCAAAAGTCGAAAAGAAAAAAATTCCCATTTGGACTGAAACTGGCTGTCTAAATCCTACATATATGTATGTACATCTGAAAAATGTTAAATTTAAATAAAACGAAATAGAAAATACAAAATTTTTCCAATAACCAAGTTGCTGTTGCAGCCGATGATGCTTTAGTGAGTAATCGAAACGAAAAATGTTTTCTTTTTCTAAAAATAAACACAATTCCCCACTCAATGCCGAGCATTAGACAACAATTTTTGAAGAATTAAAGGCTATTCTTCCCCACAAAACTATTTATTTATACCATTTCAGAGAACCAGAAAACCATCAAGAGGGTTCCAAGTTTTAGTTATTGTTCAAAACTCCCTTGTTTGATCCTTGAACAAAATTTTAATTAAATTCACTTACTCTTTTATACGGCAAAGAAGATCTTAGATTTATATTCAAGTGATGTGGTGCTTTGAAGACCCCAAACCAAGGCAAACACGAGCAGACGAGAAAAACCAGATCAATTCAGAGATACAGCGTCGAGCAACTGATGCGAGTGGAACCAGCCAACAAGCGTGGATGGTTGGCTCTCGGTTGCTTGTGTTCTGCTTGGCATTTCCTCATCTCACATCGAAAACTAAAATTAAATCACATTGCCGTCGTAAACACAGAACGAACTCCTCCTCGTTCTCTTTGTTTCCTGCTGCGTACTACTACATTCTGGTTGTAGCATCGCCCGAACAAATCCTCAAATCGAATCCGGCACACACCCCTTCGCCCGTGGATCCGCTTAATCTCAAGATCCATCTGCAAGCACCGCAATCGGATTCAAATCTAAACATTCATAAATTTGGGTAAAAATAAACTTAGAAAATAGATTCGCGGCGGTGGATTGCTTTTCGTGTTCATTTTCGTGTCGTGTTCGGGTCGAGTGTTGTGCTTTTTTTTCAAAACACACAGACCCAAGCGAGTACAGTGGGTTGTACATCGCTTATATGCATGCGCTACGCTTACCCTTTGCACTTCGACAGTTGTCACAATGACAAAAGGAGGGGATGACGGGAAAACTCGAATAGATAGAAAGAGAGGGAAAGCCTTGAAGAAAATTTCGTGGCTGAGTTTTCCTCATCATGTTTCTGTTTTTGATTTTCACTTTCATTTCTCGCTGCCATGACGCTTGGCTATATTTTCGGCGCTGTATAGAAGAGGTGTAGCTACAAAGAAAGGTCTTGAGATGTGAAATTTTTGTTTGAAAGAGATCCGTCATCAACTGAATTCTAATTAGAGTCTCATTGAGGGTATAGTTCCTATAAGAACTCAGCTTTTTGTTCTAGCTTCTAGCGTCTTAATCTAGCGCCCACCAAGTAGGCGTGCATTTATCTGTAGATGCAGTGAGAAACACCCAATGTTTTTCAAAAACATTAAAGAGACATCTCTTGTAAACGTCGTGTGAAATAGAAAAAGGTGGGTTCGTTAATCTGAGCGAATTCATCTTAGAATGACGCATCCAGTGCACACAAGTATACAAGCACACAAGGGAAAACCAATTCCTTACAGAGAACTTTCAATGTTGACAGACGTGCAGCCGTTAAACCTCAGGTCAGGTCGGCCGCGTTTGAGATGTTTGTAGCGATTTCTTTCTGCTTCCACGATGGCTACATGAGCATATGTCCTCAGATAATTGATACACATTCACGAAGAATGAAAATAAGTACATTCATCCAAATCAAATGATGTGCATACTTGTGTCCTCCATGCCGACTCAGGGATCATACTTTTCCAGGTGTAAGGGGCAATGTCGACGAACAGATGAACTTAAGCCGCAAGCTATTGGAACTCTAAAACAAATATCGAACATATTTCTGTAACAATTAAGCCTTTGCTTTGCAGCTAAGATTAAACAAAACTTTTGTTTTTATAAATTTAACTGCGCCTGACCAGTTATTGTGGAAAAAGCTCGTCTTTCAAAATGCTTCACTATACTTAAGCCCTTTAAAGAAACAATCGTTACCAACTGAAAAATCCCAAGCTAACAACTCAAACCCACCCCCTGAACCCGAACTAATCCCCATCACAACCACTCCTTTTTCTCAGATGTCATTACGAAACGGGCCTCGAAGGGTGGATTAGGAAGGTGGGTTCCTTTCCCTATAACTAATCTCATGTTTCATAGCAAAGTGGCAACACCAGTTTGCAGATGCACTGCAATTGCTCCTTCCATTCAAACACAATATTCCCGTGCTAATTAGTCCCCCCCGTACCCCATACTGAAGTACCCAAGCTCATAGACAGAACACCCTATTCGACATTAATCTCGGACTATTTATAGAAACATTTTTCACAAAATTTTCCTCCTCTTCTACTGTTGTCGTTTAATGACCGAGTATGATGCGTCTCTCGACCGCCCCCCCCATAGTAAGTCGCATTATCTTCCAGCGTTCGTTCGTCTCCCGGTCGATGTAGCTGCTAGTGGTATTTCCAAAACTAATCGATATCGAGTCAGAGACAAGCACTAGGATTAGTGTGCGACTCAAAATAGGGCTGTGCAGAGTAGGGTTGCTTGACACTCTCTCTCGGGGGGTGGACGTGAAAATGGAAAATAAAAAAAAAACCCACAATCGTTTCCCTTTAGAGCGATAGAGAAACAAGTCGCGGCAAAACGAGACAAGTAGTCCCACACAAAATCACAGAAAGAAAATCTCACAAACTTTTTTTTTTTTAGGAATTTCCACATTTTTTTCTCGTTTGTTTATTTGCTATTTAGAATTGTTCACACATAAATAATTATTTGTTTACCTGTTGCAAGGGGAAATTTCGCACTCCCGACACTAATTGAACAAAAACAAAACACACACCCCACACTAGGCACTGTTTTAATTGCACATATTCCTCACCATTGTCGTGAGGAAATTGCGCTTTGTGCTGAGACACGGAGGAAAACTCTTTTACTAGCTCAAGATGTGCTTTAGCTTTTCCGTGTGCGACAAAAGGAAACTCGGATCAATTTTCATCCCTTGTTTTTATTTGACAGCTGTCTGTCTGACTGGAAAAGATAGACTTTTCCTCTTTGCATACTCACATAACAGAGGGCAGCGTGTTTGTTAGAGAGCCAACTGCGAACATGACGAAGTCGGCCATCTTCGTTCAACACTGCTTTATCGACTGTGGTAGCTGTCAAAATTGAAAATGTTCTTTTCCGGTTTAATTCACTAAGAAGAAGGTACGAATATTTCCATTGTAAAAATTAATTTCGACTCATCGCTGTGAAAATGATGAAATTTCATCCGCAAAATATGATAAATGATTGTGAAAATGTTTTATGCACCATTTTATATGCATATTTTGTCGGGTTTATTACGTGATTTTGTGAAAAAGTTTGTGCCAATGTCTAATGTATTGTTTTGCATTTTGCAGAAATTAAACAAAATGGGACGATACTCGCGTGAGCCAGAGAATGCTACCAAGTCGTGCAAAGCCCGTGGTCCAAATCTACGAGTCCACTTCAAGGTAAGATAAGATAGAGGAGGAAGGTTTCTAATTTTGGATGGCGGTGCGCCAGTAAAAATGTGTTGACATTCTGTTGAGTGTTGTGCGCGGTGAAGGGGGAGTTGTGTTGTGTGTGCACTAAATCAGTGAATGAAGCCTTCAAATGTGGTTTCAATCATTTTTTGCAATAGTGCTAGAGAAATTTTGAAAAAAAATAAGCGAAGCATCAGCTGGAAGTCATTGGCCCTCTGCTGACTTGCATCTAGAACTTTGCTACATTCATGTAAATAGTGTTGTGGTTCAAAGGAGGATAGTTCATCTGTTAACAGAGATGAGAAGCGTTTACTGATGCTTTAAACGTCCAATTGGTTGTGATGTAAATGCACACAGCTGCAGTGAAGATGTCAAACTGCGAAAGTACTATTAGACGCCAAGCTCTGATGCTTCTAAAAACCGTCTTGAATGTCGACAATAGCTCCACTCACGATTTGTGCACATAAAACTAGTGCTGATTTTAGTTTTCTACATTAAATGCCACTAGTTCCAGGAAAGGGTATCCATTTGTTACCAACCCTCCTTTGAAGGCAACTTCGCCGCACTTAAAATCGATGTCCTGGATACCAATCTTAACCAGTTCAGGACATTTTTGCAATAGTGCCAGAGTAAATAGGTTTCCAATAGAAACAAGCGAAGCATCAGCAAGTGAACGAAGTATTCATTTCGTTTGCTTTCTAGAACTTTAGCTACATCTCCGCTCTCCTTTACTGAATCGCTCCTTCATTCAAATTTACCCATATATCGAACATCTCTCAATAATTATATTTTTCATTTACAGAATACCCACGAAACTGCTCAAGCCATTAAGCGTATGCCACTGCGTCGTGCTCAGCGTTTCCTAAAGGCTGTCATCGAGAAGAAAGAGTGTGTGCCATTCCGTCGCTTCAATGGCGGTCTTGGTCGTTGTGCTCAAGCCAAACAGTGGAAGACGACCCAAGGTCGTTGGCCCAAGAAATCCGCTGAATTCCTTTTGCAATTGTTGCGCAATGCCGAAGCCAATGCTGATTACAAGGGACTCGATGTTGATCGTCTGGTCGTTGACCACATTCAAGTGAATCGTGCTCAATGCCTGCGTCGTCGCACATATCGTGCTCATGGTCGTATCAACCCTTACATGTCGTCGCCCTGTCACGTTGAGGTGATCCTCACCGAGAAGGAAGAAGTTGTCGCTAAGGCGCCCGAAGACGAGCCAGCCAAGAAGAAACTCTCCAAGAAGAAGATGCAAAGACAAAAGGAGAAGATGATGAGAAGCGAATAGATGTTTCGTTTCTTATGCGTTAATTGATAAGTTTTCTTTTGCTAAGGGTTCAATAAAACTTGTACAGTAATTGGACTTTTTTTTAGAAAATTCTTTTCTTTCTTTTTGATGGGTGGTGGGTGGTTCAATTGTCGATTCCATGTTTGTTGCTGTATTTTTGGGTTTTACAATAGGATCTCCGAAAGAAGGGCTGTAGCCTCACAATCAACGCAAAAGAACACTTCTCAGCAGATACCATCCATTGTGGATGCTCAATTATCATATGGGGCCTGCTCTCTTGGAACCGAACCATTGAGAAACGCAGTAATAATGGTTCATTGTTAAATCACACCATTCAATAACTTCTATCATTGACAATCACAAGATTTACATGGATCCATGTATTTCAGTTCACCCACAAACCTATTTATTCCCATGCGAGTGGGTGGTTGGGAGTAATGGCGTGGCCGCCAACCATAGCACATATTTATAATCATGAGACCTCTTCTATCTATTGTATTTAAATTCCGCTTCTCAAAAAGCCAGAGAGTCAGCTACGTCAGAAGAGTGAACACAGTCAGATCAGCATTGGATTTGATTTGTGTTTTGCTTGGACGTTTTAGTTTTTTATTGCTTTTCTTTTTGTTGTTGTTATTGTTCCATTCGCTATGGATTGTGTAAATTAGTTTAAGTGTAGTCAGTGTAGCAGCATTGTGCTTGGATAAAAATTAATGTGATGGTGCCGCACAAACGCGGATGTTCAGTGAATAATAGAATTGAATGTCTCTTCTAACAATCGAGTTATGATATTAGATTAAAATATAAAAAAAAAAATGAACAAGCGCAACGTCTATACAGTGGGTTATAGGAAAAGTTCACATTCATTGATGAAAATTTAAAATTGAAGCATGTAGATGCATAACACGTTAGCAACTTGCTGTCATTTTGTAAGGTAAAGGTCGACAAAAAATGTTAGCAAAGCACCAGGCGAACAAAAATCTAAAAGAAGCAACGGGTATCTAACACATCTGCTATCCCAAATGCATATATATTCGGAAACAAAACACCTATCGAATGATATCTAACGAATTCGATCGAGTTTTACTTTAGTTTCACATTACCGAGTACCGATTTTCCGAGAAAAAAATGAGTAAAAGTTGGCTTAAGATCCGTTAGAGTAGTGGCACTGGAAATTCTTAATATCTAACGACGATCACTTATAAAAATAATGATGCGCAGCCGTAGCTTCAATTCAACAATAAAGATATGAGCAGCATCGTAGATTGATCTTATTCTATCACTTACCCCTATCAAATCCATTGCTTTGATTTGGACTTTTTCTCTCCAGTTCTTGAGAATATGCATGTTTAAGACTGAACAACTTGAAGGACCTTGATATAAGTTTGGAGTTACAGTTGTCATTGACAAACTTGTTTGTAGATGTTGATTCGGCAATATTCCTCATAATGCAGGTAGGGGGCTGTAAAGATAAAATTCGTTGAAAATTAAGAATCAACTGCTACTTGAGCTACATAAGTCTATAATAAATGTTCTAATCCAAAGGATTCCTACACTAACACCTAAGTATATGAAGCTTCCTGTTATAAGTGCATAGTAGATTGCCACCGACTACTGAATCACAATTTTACAATTTGCTCGAATGAAACTTAATTTTTTGTCACCACTGTTTCGGTCGAATCAATTGAAGCACAATCGACTAAAACGATTTTTTTTTAGTTCGTTTCGTCTTTGTATTAATCCGAATAGAGGGCATACTAGTGTTGTGATTTGTTGCAGAGCCGTCGAATTAATTTCGTGTACTACTCTCAGTTTCGCTAAGACCGCCGAGAGAATTGCTAATTCCTAACAAAATAAACAAAAATCTAAAAACAAGCCTAAAACCGCTCTTATACCTATTCGTACTCTGCCGATCTTTTTTTTTTTTTTTTGTTAACGGATTACAAGTGTATTTTAGATCTTCCCATCGGTACAAGTTCCCACATAATTCAATATTTCTCCCTTAAAGATACTCCGTTCTCCACTTCAAAAAATTACAAGTTTTGCCTGTAAGCCTGGATCTAGCAAAATATACATCAAGTTCTGTGCGACTTGCGTTTAGTGTATGCGTAGTATATCTCCATATATCTATCTGTGGTGCTACTTCAATTAATCATTTTGATTTCAATTTAGCCACCGTTGTGTGATTTTGTTGATTTAAAGATAAAAGAAAGAAAGAAAAAAAGTTCGTTGATCGTTTGTCGTCATTTCGTCCATTTTGGAAGATTTGGAATTGCAATTTGAATGGAAAATATCTGCTGGATATACAACTGTCACCATTGTTGTCGGGATACATCTGATATTGTGAAATTGGATTACTTAAAAGGTAAGTTAAGTTGTTCTGTACCCCTTGTTCGTTGTGTTTTCATTTTATTTGAAAAAATTCCACGAATTTCATTTGCAAAATAACGTTAAAGTTACCAAAACACGTTTAATAAGTGGGACTAGGTACTTAAAATGTTGGAAATGCAATCAAAATTTGCTGAGGTGTGAACGATCTTTTATGAGAAGTAAGTACTTCATTGTAATAATTTGGACTTAATTGCTTACCTAAATGAATAACAATTTATGACAACACTTGCAAAGCTTATAAAAGAAAGAGTTTTGCTAAACAAAGCCAAACAGTGGTCAATTTCATACAAAATTGATCCCAAGAGAATTATTGTAGAGCATAGTTTAACCTTGAGTTTGTTGTTCATTGACCCAGTAACCGAAAGTGGGATGTCACTCTTATAAAAGAAAAAAAAAAAAAACATCAATTCAAGTGACTTCTGCTCTAGAGTCACTTAAAATGAGGATGGGGTTACTCTAAGTAAAGTACCTCGTTTATTGACCCAAGAACTGAATCGGGATTTAACACTCGATGGTGGGTGGATTAAATTTGAATCTGCCACTTACACAGTGGTGTTGGGCTTTAACCAACTTTTACGTTTATTAAGGGTCACTTACTTTATACAAGTCTAGGGCTTGTATCCTATTTGTCGAGGAATCTAAATGTAAGACACTCTCTAAGTCAAGTCATAAAGTCGTGTCCATGAATTCGTGTTCCGTAACTTGAATTAAGCACACTCCAATTAAAGGTGAGTCTAGGTTAGGCTCTCAATTGTGAAAGCTGTTGTAAGTTGTTAGTAATTCGTCCTCAGTCTTTGCAAAAATGTCTCGTTAATAGAACTCATCGAGTAAACTTAATTTGAAAATTGATGTGTAAAAATCCGAAAGTTACTTTGTGATTAATGACAACCTTCTTTAACGAAAGCTAAAAGACGAGTGTCTCTTTCGAGAGGATTTTCGAATCCGAGTAGATTCCTCTTCGACATCTGACTCGATGCTGATGCATTCGTTTTGTTGAGGCTCAAAAACACGCTTCAAGTCATTGACTGCTACTTCACCTTCATAGAATCTTTGAGTGCGCTGAATCTCGGGATAGTTGGCTACACGATATCGATCATTCGGCAACACTTCAGTCACTATGTATGGTTCTTTGTAATGTGGTAACAGTTTGGTTGACTCTCCTGCTGCTTCTGCATCACGGCGAGTGTCGCCTGGTACTTAAATACTTATCGGCTGCACATCGCTTCTTGTTGAATCGAGTTCTTTGCTGTTCTTGGTCTACTCGAATACGCTGAATGACGTCGGTTCTCATTTTGACGATGTCTTCGTTCGCTTGCTTCTGCATTTCATCATCAAGCTGCTTCGGGATAGCACTTCTTGGATTGTAGTTGAAAGGACTGGAAATGGCGTTGTTTTCAAAACAGAATGGATGGCATTATTGACCCTCCACTGTACCAACCCGTTATGAAGATCCCAATCACTTCCATTTGTCTTCTTACAAAGAGTTGCGAACATATGCGTCTAAAGTTCACCTTAAGTTCATTGTTAAGTAGTTGCTACCAACGTTTTGAAACTCCAGAAAATCAAGTCTCCAATTGAGACGCAACAGAAGGCATGCATACATGTTGAAGCATTGAGAGCTTAAATCACGGTAAATCACTCCCTATACCGATAGCCTTTCTCAACAGCCTTACGCACAGTTTTAAGTTTAATTAAATGAGGCTTTATCCATTCCGGCATTCATAAAGCAACTTATCCAATTAAATCCCAAAGCAGAGCACAGAGCAAATCAAACGCAATAAATTCGCCTACATCTGTCCCTGAACAGAGATTCGATCGTTATAGTTCCTTCGTGTCATTCGTGTGCATTAGAATCAGTTACTTAAAATAAATTAATTAAAACAAGTTCATTAGCCTGGATGACAAATTAGTTTGCTAATTACATCTGGCGTGCGTCACAGTACATTCCTATAAGATATGTACACTGGTCAATCAATGACGTTAACTCACCATTCTGTTGCCCAAGAAGCCTAGCCTAGGCTTGAACTCAATGTCAATATATCCGACGTGGCATTTGTATTTGTTTGCGATTGATTTTGCCACAATCCGCTCCGAGTTGCCTCAAACTGGTGCAAATCGGTTTGAACAATGCGTAATCTGTCCACAGATCTACTTTCGTTCTAGCTGATTCTCGGAACAGCAACTTAAACCTTTGCATATGCTGTCTCTCTCAACGCCCTTGTTTTGATCGAAATAACAATTAAACCTCCCCCCTAATCAATTTTTCCACAATTTGCATCACATTACATCCATTTGAATATTAAATAAGAATAAATACATATTTTGTGTACATAATATGTAAGTATACATGAGGGGCGATTAATTTAAACTTAAACCTTGTTTAATTTTCCTAAACACGCTAACAACAACAACAACAACAATAATAATAATAATAATAACAAGAACGCAAAGGTTTTGTGATTCAACATTTGTGTTATTCCACGGCTTGAGTTATAAATCCTTATTTCGCGCATTGGGCACATATTTACCGTCTCGAGGGAAACGGGAGTGGATCTATCTAGGTACACCTGAGAAGTTGTAAATAAAAGTGTAAAACAAGAAAATTTACGAGTACAAAAAAAGAAAAAGCAAACATTTTATCTGTCAGAGAATTCCACGGAGTCGCAACGAGCCGAGGCACTATCCATGAATCAGAGATTTCAAGTGCTCGGCTCGGCTACTTCAAGCTTATGACCTTGTCAATGGCGTACATACGCGCAAATTAAGTGGAAATTTATCAGAAGTCTTAGATTGATGTTGTTGCACGCAATATGATGACACAGGATGTTTTTGACATCCTCTCTAGTGACCAACTATACAAGTATGACATAAACTATTAAATGCCCGCTCACGTTATGCGGGACGGAAGTGACAAAGAGAAGCACTTTTGGTTTTTTGTTTTTAATTGTTTTTTTGTTGCGCGCACCATATCGAGAGTAGATGCAACAATTAATCGCAATTACAAAGTTCGGATACAGATACAGAGAAGAAAGAGTAAAGTGCGGCGCACATCGCTTTCATGTTTGTTACTTAATTGGCATTGAAACCAATTGGTTATGTTATGTTGGCCGGCCGAATCCAGAAAACCGAAACTGACTTGGAAACCAGTGCCTACTGGGAATAACCTGCCTCATGGAAAAGTACGAGTTGAATTTGGTTTTATTTATTAATATTTAGCGCAATAGTTCTTTTGGGACCAGGGCCGAGTTCGAAACTTATTGTTGGCCACAGATGAACCCTTTATAAGGGATTGATGGTTGCAAACTGAACACCACTGATTCAATTCCCATTTGACGCTGACAATTTAAGGATCTAAGTTCATGATTGGTCAAAGATCTTCTTAAAATCTAGCACAACCAGGTGGAAGCTAATAGGAGCAAACAGGTTTTAATCAACAGACTTTTGTAAAAGAACAAGGATGATGAAACATATGGTAACTATTTAACAAAGACTCGAAGTGAACCTCTGAGAAGAGTTACACTTAGACCAAAAGTAGGTCCATTGTGAAATGACTCCCTTGACTGGGTAACATCGTTCTGGTAGCAGACATGTACGCATACTTCTCTGCTCTCAGATTCAGCTATAATGAAGGAGAAAGTTCCTATTACTAAGCCCAACTGTGCACCATGATCACCTTAACCCAAAACACAACGACTTAGGATGACGACCTCAAAACTGGTGGAACGAAAAATTCAGACGGATGCTGTCTATGACACGGATAGCCAAGGATCATTTGGTCAACAATTAACTTCGCTTTCATCAGAATGAGGCTGGGTAGGTAGGTAGAAGAGATACAAGTAGCGCGGATGCGACGTTTTGATACCACAACACACGTGATCTGGATGTTGATGGGCGTAACTTAGGGTGTAATTTTCATATCCATCCTGTGGAGTTGAGAAAATTGATGATGTTGCAGAATTTTATGTTGGAAATCTCAGATAGTTCCTTGAAAAATTGGGCAGTCAAAGAAAAAGTGGAATAGCGTTTCCTTTTCGTGTGAATTTTCGCAAATGCGGCAGTGGGGGTTCAACGGGATGCCTAACTTGGCAGTGTGTGGACCAATTGGCCAGTGGCCCGTGCTAATTGCTGTCATTCTTGCTATCTCGATGCGGTTCCTTTTGATCAGGTCATTCGTTTGGTTTTTATTGTAGGCGCGCCAAATGTGTCTGGATATGACACAGGTTGCAAGACTTTTCCACCTAGAGTTGACAATAGAGAGAAAGTGTTGGAAAATGTTGCCCTTGATGAGTCCCATCGGAGAGCAGACTGACTACATCTGGCTAACGCGTCAGCTCTCTCGTTCTCCTCTATGTTACTATGGCACGGAACCCAGAGGAGAATAATGTTAAACCGAGCGTTTGCCTGCGTTATAGTTTTCTAACACTTTTCAACTAATTTAGAGGACGAAGGAAGTGCGTGGAGCGCTTTGATGGCAGTAGTAGGGCTGAGGCTAAGTATCTCGCAGGCTTCTCTAATCGCTAGTACATACGCCTGGAAGACACTCGAAGGATGAGGATAACACTGTTCCCAATCGTTGCTTTCTAGATCTACTCAACAGAGTACTTCTGTCATTGTTCTCCTCATGGGTTGTTCGGGATTTCCAAAGTAAATTCCCAAACAATATTGATGCGGATACATCTCGGTGCAATCCGTAGAAAATATTCATACACAAGCATATCATTTCAGCTTAGTGTGGTTTCAAGTTAGAGGTTCTCTAAGTGCTAGCATGAATTGCGAAAGGATTTTTGAGGTACAACGACCTGTTAGTACGCAGCCAAGTCCGAATGAACTTAACCTTCAGAATTTCTCATTCAATTCTCTCTGTCAATTTCTCAAAGTGAGTTTAAGGACCTTGATAACACTTCCCGATGTATGGCGTCGAATTGGTTTCGTTCATCCTTTTATTTACGTTGTATTTCGATCAATCGTCTTTTGTACTATGTGCTGTGCTGTAATTAGCTCATTGTGTTGTAAACCATTTAAACCAATGACGATGCAATGTCAGAATTTCTTTTGTCGAACAAAGGATCACATCAAGTTCAAGTTGTACAAGTCTTTAATCAATCGAAATGATAAATTGATAGTCTGTTATGACAGGTGTGTCATTTTGACAGCTGTTTAATATTCAATCAGAGGCATATCAAGTGCTTTTGAACTGCGGAATACATTTCTGTTTTGAATTATTTTATTTTGTTTACATTATTCGTCGGTTCAAAGGTAAAACTCACTCACTAACAAAATTAACTTCTGGAGATAATGAGGTTTAAACATATTTTTGTTCCCGAAAACTCGTATTTTGGCGATATCGAAAACATATTTTCACCGAGCATGTGTTTTCACCTAAAGTAAATAGTTTCATTTTTATGATGAATCAAAAACAAGTAGTTAACGCGTAAATATGGATGAGTTTTTCTGTATGGGGTTTACATCAATAATAGTACTTATGAAAACAAAATAAAAAAAATTGCTATGTATGTAATAAAGTGACAGTCTTCATCGCTCTCGTAAAAATCTGGCTCTGACAAGCGTTCCCGATCATTTAAATTATGTGTGAGTTGGGTAGTCCCTTGTACCATGAAACAAGTTCCTTTGGTATATGCCCCGCATTGACAAGTTTAACTAAATCCGCCTTTTTTTTTTGCTTTGAAATGGGCAACAAACTGGAGTATAAGGGGTTCAAAAACCAGGGAGGATGTTCTTTTGCGACTTTTTCCGGAAACAACAATCATTTTGTAGCTTCAGGTGTGTTCATATCTATAGTACAATATTTTCATTAGTAGCTCTAGACTGCCGATCGTCTCTTATAGAGATGGCGGAGCAGTTTAACATTCACCTTTATTGTGGAATGTTTTGAGTCACATTTCATTTGCGAATGGACAGATTCTAAAAACTTCAGCTCAACCTGTTTCAAATGTAGTATATTTTCAACTGCATACATAAACATTGCAGCCACTTGCTGATTTCGACATTAGTGACTTTTACCTTTGAACCGATGTAGCTAACACGCAAGGATTCATTGCAGCTTCAAACCATTTGAACACACTCCTCAAGAAATTATAAAGTCAAACGAAATCACGCGGTAGAGCCGCTCCTTGTTTTCACAGACATTTTGTTTGGAAAATTCTTTCATCCATGAAAAAAAGAAATATCTCAATCTTTGGTGAATCACTGAATCATAAAATTATAAATCAATCTCAAGTGCAAATATGAAGAAAGAAATATGTTAAAAAAATGTATGCAATCTGACGTTATCTGATTATGTTTACTAGGATGTCTGTCATGAGACTCAACACTTTACCTTGTTTTCGCTTGTTTAATTTTTGACGGTATATTAGTTATGACCCAGCCTTTGACGTATGTAGGTAGTGGGATCCACCGTGTTAGTAGAGAAATCTGTTTACAAAAGTACCATCTAAAGCTGCTTACATTAATTACTGGCTTAAGACGTTATAGGAATTGATTAATGAAACTTGGTACGGCCATTGTTGCTAACACTTAATTTTGCAAGTGACGCACTTTAAAGGAGAAACCACGAAATGACACATGATGGTCCTATATGAAATTAAGTACTTTAAGTACACACTCTAAAAACCTATTGTTGTTTGTATCTAAAACCGGTTATATTGTTATTTTTTATTTACATATAAATTGTTGATGGGTTTTATGTAAAATTACAAAACAAAAATGTGACTTATATTCATCAAAACAAAGTCATCAAATTGTTGTTTGTTTTACGATCAAATGTCAAGCGTCCTAATATACATAGTTGGACCATTCCTCTTTAACAAATCGCCTTTGTCTTTACCATAAAGGAAGCAGGCTTTGTAGTTGGAAACAAAACCACCGGTTGTTTCAGCAAATTTAGAACTGGAACTACACGATCAAAAAGCAATTGACCAGAATCTATTTTAACGATAAAAGCTAGTCAGTAAAGGATAACAGCTAGCAAGGATATGTTTCTTATCCGACTGATAGCTCCACATTGTCCCAAGGAACATGACAACTTTTTATTCAGTGAAAAACGTCCTCAAAAACCTAATGATAGGTTAGGTTAGGCAGATAGGTGTCCCGTGGGAACCACTAAGGCTCATAGCCCATTGTGATGCCTATAGAATCTCACTAAGAGAGAATTCTACCCGTAGAACCATTTCGAGTTGTTTTTATATGAGAGGATTTTTTTTGGGGTATTGGACTAAGGTCACTATTATCATTGAAATGAGCACAGAGGAGATGAGTTGTACTTTCCTCCTCCTTCTTATCCCTACAGCTTCTGTAAAAATCATTGAAGAGAGCCCCTAATCTTTCTGGTGGCAGTGGGCTGTGATGACACCATTAATGGTGCGAATTTGTGTTCTGTTGAGAGCAATAATCTCCCTTGACTTATGGTCGTCAATTTCAGGCAACATAATTGGCAGCTGAGGACCGTCAGAGAGTTATTCGTAACATTTGATAGAGATTTTAAAGCTGCTTGGCTGTCAAGGAGGCGGAGTGCCTGGTAAATGTAAGGTTTGTGAGAGTGTAAGCCACAGCTCACACCTTTATTGGTTTTAGAGCCGTCTGTATAGATGTGAATCTGTTTAAAAATGGATTTGAGGAATCTATGCCAATTCTCCCGTGGATAGAAATGTGACCTTAAATGCCATTTCAAAGGAGTTGAACAGAAGAGTTCTATCAAATTTGTTTGGTAGGTTGTGGAATCTGTGTAAGATACGGGAGTGAAGGTAATTGGTGCTGCGGTTGCCGCAACTTGTTTGGCTAGGAAATCCAGAGGTGTGAGGTTTAGGATGGTCTCTAGCGCAGCAGAGAGAGTTGATCTTTGGGCCCCCGTGATGAAGAGACAAGCAATCCATTTTATCGCCTGCAGTCCACCATACTAGAAGTATGGGTCTGACTATGGACGTATAGAGCCAGTGGGTAACCCCTCTTGCGACCAATGGTTCTCTTGCAAGTGTAAAGGGCTACCAAAGCTTTTTTTACTCGGTCAGT
Source organism: Criorhina ranunculi (assembly GCA_951813785.1). NCBI lineage: Eukaryota > Metazoa > Arthropoda > Insecta > Diptera > Syrphidae > Criorhina > Criorhina ranunculi. Next base: position 2,193,000 of record OX638385.1, on the reverse strand, counting down.
GATAGTGGGTTTCCAGCATAACTTTCTGTCGAAAATGACTCCAAGGAATTTGGCCTCATTGGAGAAAGTTTGCCTTATACCATTGAGTTTAGGAGGGATGGTCACAGGAATTTTGTATTTCCTGGAGAAGAGAACTAACTCTGTTTTGTGTGGGTTTACATTAAGCCCAGATTTATCATTCCATCTGGTGAGAATAGAGAGGGCATTGCTGATCAGTTCGTTTAGAGCCTGAGAGTGCATTCCTGAGACAGCAATTGCAACGTGATCCGCGTATGAAAACCTAATGATGCTGTATTCTAATATTTGACGTACTTTTTCAACCACCTGGCAAAAATGACATCACATATGAAGGATCGTAAATGTCAAAAAGTAAGTTAGTTAAATCACTCTCGGTGGTTTCTAACCAAACTGTGAACTGCATAGTCATAACAGAACCAAAATGTGTATACCTACATTCTAAGCCAGACTTTGACGTAAGTGTAGCAAAATAACCACAATAAACATCATTCAAATGAATTTAAAAACCCAAAAAAGTCAATTAAATTTCAAATTACGTGAAAAGCGATCCACATCATTATTTTTTGGAGGTTAACTATTATTTATCAATTTCTCTTTTCAAAAAAAAAAAAACAAAAGTTTGTTTGTTATCGCACATGCTACTAGAATTAAGATGCAAAGTGTACAACATTTTTGAGACACATGAACCACAGCAAAAGTGACGCTAATGCAAATATTTTTTGACAAATCCCAACCATTTAAGATCTAAATACGTAAATCGAGATAAAATTGTAGTTTTCTTATTTGATCACCTTCATTGTTATGTTTAACTATGATCCCTCGACAAGAGTGTTAATCATATTTCGTTTCATTGTGGACAAAGATTAATCGAAATGTGATGAAACACTCAGTGAACAACAACAAATATGCGGTTATCTTAAAGGATTTTCTTTGCATTTTCTAGGCAATTTACAAGACAAGATAACAAAAGACAGAGCAAAGATATCTTAGATGTCATTGATTATAAATAATAGAGATTATATAAAGTCGCATATCTACAAACAGTCAAGAGTCACACACAGTCAAAGGGTTGAAAAGAATTTCAGATTAACCATGCAAACAGTGGATGTCATCCATTGCATTCTTTGATTTGTTAATCCAAAGATAAAACACTAGACTGTATCCAAGATATAAATGACAGTCCCAACGTGGATGGAATCCATTCCCAAGTGGTTTTTAGAGCTGCTAGCTCTTAAAACTCTTCTTATATAAATCTTGCATAAAGATTCACTTTTTTGGATTAAACCATCCTCTGTGTGTGTGTGTGCGAACAAAAATCAGGTTAGTGCCGGTCAAGTATATATTTTTAAGTGAAACAACAAAGAGTGCATTGTCCTTAGAGAAATTTGCTTTCATTTTTGAACGTCAATTGACGCAGAAAGAGGACTATGTCCTGGAAACAGACGTCTTAAAAATAGGAATTCTTTTTTAAATATTTATGTTGTTGTTATTGCTTTGGTGGCTTGCAAATTGCAATTTTTAAATTCAATGAACTTTATATTAGGTGGACAGCTTTTGAAATGATGCTGGATTATGTTATTGTTTAAAATTAAATTGGTTGACATGAAATAAGGAACTGAAAAACTGGATTATTTTTTTGTGTGCGCACAGTAATAGTCGTCAAAAGAAAACATGTTTTGTAATTTAAATGCGGTTTTGTGAGTTAATTTGCATAAGCAACTAAACGAGAGAGAGACATTAAACTTGGAGGATATTGAATTCTGGGGATATCCCCGACACGAGAGTTAAATACGTACGCAACATAACGGTGGTAGTCGGATTACTGGGTCAGGTAGATTACTCGGAAGACAAACAATTTTGATCGTAAAAATTGATTTGCAAAAAAAAAATATAAAAAATTTATTGAACTGCTAATCGAGAGGTCACCGGTTCGAGCCTCAGCAATATTTGAAAGTTTTTCGCGACACCAGGGCCCCTACTCTGTATTGCAATTCTGAAGTTCGGAACGTTCCAAAGCGGAAATTTTGTATGGATTTTATGAATTGCGTTTCAAATTGCCCATACACAATGTCCCCTTTCGAACGATCTGAACTTCAGAATAGCAATACAGAGTAGGTGGGCTCAGCTTTTGGCAGGTAATGACAAACCTTCCAAGAAAAATCTTCTCAATCTGCGACGCTGTTATGCAACTTAAATGTGAAGTTTAAGGCGATTTCGCTACACCATTGTCTCTAAATGAAGGGTCTTTGGCAGATTATTTAACGTCATATACCTAAACGGGGCGGCACGGTAATGCATAGGGATGTATTTTTCTCACAAATTGATAGGACTTGCATACAGTTCTCGTAATGAAGTCATTGGTTGGTTCTTACTACCAATAGAATGTTGGATAATCCAACTAATATTCTAAAAGTGAAACGTTGTCCGTTTGTTTGTTTGTTCCTCTGTAACACAAAAACTACGGAACCAATCAACTTCAAATTTTGCACACAGAGTGGCTGTACCTCGGGTCACAGTACTACTCGAGCTACTTTTGGTTATTAAAGTGTAACTTCGCAAATTAAAGGTGAGCGAAGCCGCGGGTAAAAGCTGATATAATATAAAAATTAAGAAAGTTCACTTATGAACCCAAAATTATTTTTAATTTAATCTGCGATCAAGAGCGACTACTTAATGACATTGCAATTCCATGATATTGCACTTAAAAGAATTTGCTGACCCGACTAAAATTCAGACAGAACTCATTTTAACCATTTTGTTACGGAAAAAATAAATATTTTCAATTCTGTTCGATACCAAATCCAACTCTATCGGGACAATATCAGTACTACTTCCTCGTATCCATAAATCTTCTCCTCCCCCACTCTACTATACGAACAGCTTAACTCCATTACATTGAAAATTACTACCCACTTGCTAATAAACGATCCCCGTTATGCATCCCTAGCATTGTGTTTACAAGCCTCTTCATGCCTGAATACTAACTCTCCTTCCTCATCAACCACCGACGCAAATATACAAAAAAAAAATCCCCAAATCAGTTAACTCTCTCGTCCAAGGGCTAAGTGTTAGTCCAAATATTATGAACCAACCAAAACACATGTCTCTACTCGACGATATATTTGCAATACGATCGGGCACCCCTCCGAATTTTTGGCCAAAATGACTCAGCCAAGGTGCTAATTAAAATTAATCTTTTTTTTTGTATCTACAACTCTCTGAGCAAAATTTCAAAATGAATATTCTACTCAAATTTAATTATCACTTTTTGATCAGACAAAAAAAAATAAAAAATTTACGATCGGTTCCTGTGATTAATCGAAATTAACGCACACGATCTCGAGCAAGTGAAACGTGAAGCAGCTTTCAATGAACCGATGAAATAACTATGCAACAAGTAGTGATATGCTATCGGTTGCAGTTTTCAAATCTAAACTCAAATATTTAAACACCTAATAGTGCAAATGACAAACAAAAACCTCCAACAATGCCCAGACAGAGAGCAACAATATTGTCACATACACATCAGACTGATCAGTCACTAACGAGTGTTGCTGTTGGTTGAACCGTTTAATTGGAATTATATAACGATCGTCTACTAATTTTCTGCAAAAATACATAATTCTTGCAACAAAAACATAAAATACACCCATCCCTTCAAGCAACCATATCCATATACTACCACAGCTCGTTGGTGTCTGTTTTATATCTGTGACTGTGTATCTGTGCGCGCGCGCCGCTTTACAGTGGCTACACCTGAGCATCTGAAATAACTGAATGACAGAAAAGGCACAAACAAATCGATTTCGAACGATAAACACTGCGACGACCCAACAAAGCTCAGTTTCTTCGAAGCTTTTCTCGCGATTAGACCGACCATTCAAATTCTGGCGCTCGATACAAGTTTCCGTATTTCATATCAATTCCATCAACGTTTTGTATCTTACAAAAGCAATAACCGAGTTCGTGGTTTAGCTTGGATCGTAAAAAAACAATGTGCAAATATTTCGGAGATATTTCATTTCTTCTAACATACTAACTAAAAAAAAAAAAACGCAAACGGTGATTTAAAAGCCTAGTATTGTGTTAGACGGTTTTATGTTTGCGATAAAGTTAGCGCAGCAATATTTACAATTTTCAAAGTGTAAACGCGGGACTAAAAAGGACGAAATTGGCCTCATATAGCAGTAGCTAGTGGTATACGTGGGTTTATTTTTTGCCAAATAAAAAGTGACTCAACGCGTAAATAAACGAACAGGAGTACACTGCTACAAATCCAGTGTATGTATTCGAATAAATTTGCTTAAATCATTTTATTTAGGATAATTTGTGTTTGATTAGGATCTTAATTAAAAACCTCAGGCCAAAATATTTTCAGGTGGCTCGAGACCACAGTTGACAATTGGGTGGGTTTACCTCCGCCGTGGGTTTTCTCTTTTTTTTAATTTACTTTAATTTAGTTAGCCTGTGAAGCAAATCAAAACAAATTGACGTCAACAAAGATCATATACTGTATATAATTTGTGGTCACTTTAAATTCTTAAAAAAAAAAAAGAAGAAAAAACTGGAAATAAAATTAAGTTGCATTGTTGTTTTTAGTTCTAAGTACTATAAAAGATATTTATCTTAATGTACCTTATATTATATAATAATAAATTGAATTGAATTGAATACCTTCATGGGGTGGTTCTAATTTTCAGATTTATATTTTTAGCAACAAATTAAAAGTTGTTAGACAGTTGAAGAGGCATAGTAAAAAAAATAAAAAAAAATTCGAATGAAAGTTTATGGTTTCTCTATACCTATGTATAGTAAACCATGCGTGTAAACCTAGCATGCCATTTAATGGGCACTTAAGGCACTGAAATGAGTTTTCAATGCCCTTTCAATTTGGGTGGTCCAAAACACTGCTAATGTGTCAGTTTTTCATTTTATGTCAGAATCGATAGACCGACGGAGAAATATCAAAATTTAACAATTCAAATCCTTCTTTTAAGGGACACAGCACAGGGGTTAAGACCTGCATCTTAGAACAATTGATGAAACTACAAAATATTCTCAACTCAAAAGCGAATTGGCAGACATAACCTCTCCAAGAAGAAAATTACTTATCTAATGTCGAAATTCTAAATTCCCGAAAGCTGCTTACATACTTTTTAAATCCCGATCTGGCGCATTTAAAAAAACCATAAATTCACCAGCCTAGTGTAAGATTTTAGTCAAACTCTCTTAGCCTCGTCGCTATCTCAGCCAAAAACACGACATGGGTATCACAATGGGTCCTGTATGGCCTACATTAGTTTCAACGCATTTATTTTTTTCATTTTCTAAGTGAATTTCGCACGCAGACAATTAAAATAAATTTGAATTCAGCAACTTATTTGAAACGTTGATCTACAGAGGCTTAGAGGTGTCTTGTAGGACTATGTCAGTCACAATGTCACCTAATCACGAAATAAATAAATATCTTCAAAAAGTCAAGAAGTATTAGTAATTTAGATCTAGATTTGGTGCGACAGCCAACGCGTGTTATATTTTTCGCACTAATGGAAGGGACCTACAGTTTTTTTTTTGCCGACTCCGAATCTTTTTCAATTTATACTTGTCATGCCTGCGCAGAAGTGTTTTTTTTTTTATAATAAGCGCGCACTTAAGAGAAGACTGACTACAGAAATGATCCTGTGAAGTATAGTCATCACAATAGGCCCATCTGTGGCCGCAGTGATAAGGGACTTTGGACCACCTCAATTTTAATCTAAAGGGATTATGAATACCCTTAAACTAGAGCACGGGCATTAAGGAAATTAGAGGAGAGGCGAAGGAGGTACCGATGCACGTTGGCTTTAAATGCTTGTGAGTTGTAGTGATGAGGTAACACCAGAGCTGAGTAGATCATTCCACATTCGTGTGGTACGGCTTAAGAAAGAATCTCTATATTTGACCGCACGTCCGAAAGTAGGCTTGAGGGTAAACTGATATACATTCAAAGCATGCCGAGTAGTATTGCGCGTGAAATGTTGCAGGGCGGAATGCAGCTCGCTATTTCGCTAAAGCACTTTTTGTAGAAGAATCAAACGTTTGGTTTGGTGGTTTTGAGGCTCGCACCTTAGCAGTCCAACACACTGACCATTGACCACTGACCACTGACGATTCTGCTACGTATCGAATTCTGATGTTCGGCGTAAGTTCGTAAGTTAGGTCCCTCACGGGATAAGAGAGTTCTTTCTGACCTAATCTGAATTAAACATTAAACTAATTGATTGTGAAGTAATCGTTTAAGATGGCTAGAACATGTAGAAAGAATGGCCACAAACGCTACGGTCCGAAGAGTCTTCGAATCCAACGCAGTAGAGGAAGACCTTGCCTTAAGTGGAGCGCACAAGTAGAAGGAGACTTCAATCATTTTGCAGTGCATAACTGAAGGTAGTTAGCTAAAGACCAGGCTAACTGGAGAGGATTGTTGATTGAGGCCCAGATTCACCCTGTAACTGTAGTAAGATTATGAAGTGATTTTTCTTACTCTAACAAATCAATCTTGGAAGATATATGACATTATAGGGTCTAAGCTTGTCCAACGTACTAAAAACTTAAATTCTTGGAACAGAGAGAAGATTTGAAATAGTTTTTTATGCTCAGAGATTTCTAGATTTAAAGTGGAATACCATCCTCGCGATTAATCCTACCTTATGAATTGTTGTCAATATAAATCCTACTAATATTATAAAAGTGAAACGTTGTCCGTTTGTTTGTTTGTTCCTCTGTAACACAAAAACCACGGAACCAATCAACTTCAAATTTTGCACACAGAGTGGCTGTACCTCGGGTCACAGTATAGGCTTTTGATTATTAAAGTGTAACTTCGCAAATTATGGGTGGGCGAAGCCGCGGGTAAAAGCCAGTATCTATGTTCTATGAAAATTTCAAAGGAATTAGCAAGCATTTAAAAACTAAATAAAGATAACGCTTTTCTAACAACGATGATAATTCACATACAGTACCACTTAGTTATTCTAGAATTAATTTATTGTAAATGCTTGTTTATATCGTAAAAATTAATAATCTCTTACGCTTATCCTCGGGAATTTATTTTTTTTTTTTTTCATTACAAATTTTAATATTTATTAGTTTAAAACAATTATATATGTAGAACCAGTTTCAACGATGCACCTTCACTTTAATTAAATATAGGAATAGCTGAATGAAAGGGAATCTATCCGCTCAGCGTTATCTTTATTATTTGATTCATGTAGGAATAGGAACGTAATTTGAAAATTAACGATGTGTTGTCAGTCGAATGCGAGATTCAAAATGGCGCTACCGTGTAATTGTCAACTAAAATTCGGAAAAATTTATAATAACGAAAACACAACACTTTTAAACAAGTCCCATAAAACTTTAAATGATCTTGCTATAAGCACTTTTATTTTGAATTTATTTTAAAAAATTACATGGTACGACACTACGAAATTATGTGATACGATCAAAATCGTATATTGTTTGTACCAAAACAATCTTTTACTCTCACAAATGTGTCGCTGTAAACTACATGAATATATAGTATTTTATAAAGAAAAAATGAGAGAGTTACGAGCAATAAAAATTCAAATTTATTTGAAATAAACTTTTAGACGTGAGAAAAAAAAACCACAAAGGCCTAAGGATAGCTTCAAAAAAAGCTTTGATAAAATTAATACACATTTTCAATATATTTCCTCATTGCATCATAAAATAAATTAAAAAAAAAACGACATACCACTCGTAAATAAAGGCCTCGTTACATTTTTGTACATTTTCTAACTAGCACTTGCACAATCAGATTGTAAACACCTGTGTTATAGAATAGCTTTAACGTGATAATATGCATTTTCGCAGATTTTACTCTTCGAGTTAACCCAAAAAGCATTCTAAATATTTGTATGTAAGTATGTAAATACTATAAACAAAATTTAAAATACTACGTTTATATCTATATAATTGTGTGTGTTTTGTGACTCAATTGGCTTATTGTAAATTCAGCTTTTATTGATCGGCTTTAGTTTTTGTAGTCAAATTTAAGAATTAATTTATAATTTCAGAACCCAACTCTCTCTCTTTCTCTCTTTCTCTCTTTTTTTTTTTTTCTTAAATCCTTTCGCAATTTCCAAAATTAAAATTGGTTTTTTGTTTTTGTCATTCGAATTTAGCAATTCAAAGACTTACGCAGTTTATTTAAATTTAGACGCAGTTTTAACTAACGACGATGGTGGTAAATGTAAGCAACGTTTTCTAAGAAAAAAAAAATGAAAACAATTTCGTCATTTCTTATTTTGACGGACAGATATGTATATGTCAGCTCAAGTAAAAATGGCTAGATGCCATCGAATTGGGAGGCTTTATCACTGAAGATTTCTGACTTTTAGCAAATTTTCGCATAAAAAATACGCAAGTGGTTGGTCTTTGAACTTTGTTTTGGTTACGGTTAACAAACAAAACTCAACTGTGCAATATGTCAGCAAGTAATTACACCTGTCATGAGAATATAATGGATTCAGTTGAATGCTCCTTTAAACAAAATAATAATCCAATAGGTATCTAGTTTAAGTTGATGTTCTTTTGGCCAACAATTAATAAAAGTACGAATCCTTTCAATTTGCTGACAATGATGCCTAACCCTATTAGAAATGTAACGCAAGGTTAGGTTAGGTTGTTGTAGGGGTGGCTGCACTTAAGTACAGCCGCACTCGGATCTCAACGGATCCATTGTGTTCCACGGTGTGGGAATAAATGAACATAATATATTTTCAATTGGCATCCCTGAACCATCCCGAGTTCCGAAGGAATTGTAGAATGGCTCTCAGTGGCTTGTCCGACAATTTGCCTAGATCCTTGAAGAAATGTTCTCCGAGGGTTGTCTTCCTGTTTCTGCTGAGTCTTTTCATTTCCATGGATATCCGAGTGTCCCGGGATCCAGATGAGTGTGACGTTGTGAATGGCGTTGAGTGCCTTGAGCTCGTCGTTGTAGGGTTTCACTATTTTGGATTTAATCGTTGTGGATGTGATGGCTTTGATGGCGACTTGACTATCAATGGGAGTGCCTGTTGAGATAGTTCTCTCGAGGCTTCGGCGATTGCTAGAACTTCCGCCTGGAACACGCTGCTGTGGTTTGGAAGTCTTATCGACCGAGCGATGTTTGGTTCCTGTGCATAGATCCCTGATCCTACTCCCGTATCCATTTTTTACCCATCCGTGAAGATCGATAAATGGTTGTATATATGCTCGTACGAATGTGCATTTTCTGAGCTGCGCTAGTTCGAAGGGTTTTCATCTTCTCAGTCTCCTAACTAGGTTTGTGTGGTCCAGAAGGACCACTGGAGGGTCTCAGGGTTCGTGTGATGTCGTAGCCGCTCTCCATGTCTTTTGACTTCGTATTTTACTGGTTCCATACCTAAGTCTCTGTGGAGGTCCTCATTCCACACGTACCAGGGTGCATCGACAATAGCCGTGTTTTTTTGGGAGCTGTATACCCAGCCCAGTAGAATTTTACACACAAAGCAATAACAACACACCAAGTGGGGATAAATTTCCCAGTAGCAGCAAGTGAGGATAGAACTTCATAAGTTGACCACCAGAGCGTTTAAAATCTCATAAATTAGCTCTTAGCTGATCGTATTTGTTGCTTTTCCTCGGTTTTGACATTTACAAACTGTCAAATGAGGAAAAAGAAATCTAGCCGCAAACCAATTGGTTGATGCGGCTGCTACTGTGGATGAAGTGAGTATAGACCGTTTTTTTGACCGAAGTGAGTATAATTATCAAAAAAACACTCACTACTTTGTTTTGGAATCTTAAGATGATGTCCATGTTGGTATGTTTAGTACAACCCCAGAGTTGAATCCCGTATGTCCCGTAAGTCCTACATGAAGTCATTTAAGTAGTATTGGTGTAGTTCCTTAGATTGTATTTCGAAAAGATCAGGATAAAAATGCTTATCATTTTGATCTGCAACTACGAGTGTGAGAGAGTGTGAACAAATGAGATTCTTTAAGTGTTCAACCTTCTTTACTACTTAACGTCCAATCGATTGCAAAATTCTCTTCAAATTCAAATTACCTCACCAATAAGCTATCTGTTTGCATAATTCTGTCAATTGATCCTGAAATACTACTTGTATGTGCCCTTAAAGTTACACACTTGCCGACTTCATTATGTTCACGCAATGTCGATTACGTCACTTAACCCTTAGTATTTAACCTAATTCTGATAGATGAATTTGATGTAGATCTATTAATATCTTCAATACTTCAATTAACGTCATAGTCAACCAGATTCGGTCGGTTTCCATCAAAGCCCATTAAAATGACCATCACTGCTGCCCCTTTTATTTTTTGGCCAGTCAGTTCTCATTTGGATTAGAATATATCGTTCATGCATGTCGCACGAGAAAAAAACCGGGGTATTCGTGCAATTAAGTACTCTTTCGGTAATAAAATAAGACAAGTGTCAATTTGACAAGCCGCGACCATGAATCAAAATACCAAAAATAATTAAATTACATATTTTGTTGTTATAGTTCTTGTTTTTCTTTTCATATATAAAAAAACAAACAAATTTCTGTTTGGCGGACTAGTCACGTTTTTTTTTTTTTCTTTTTGAGGATATCCCCGAAAATTCTGGTTTTACTTTGTATCAACGTTATGAGACATTTTGGGAACGAGAGTGGTAGACACTACCGGTTTTTTAAAACTACTGTAAATTGCAATAAACATAAAAATATATTTATATGCATGAATAACAAACTAAATTACACAACAACAATTCAGTGTGTGGGAACCTGTTTACAACAACGTTTTTTTGTTTTGTTTTTTGACTTAATAAAATAAAATAAAATTGAAAAACAAAATTCTCAAGAGCTTAAGTAACGATTAATAGTGGTCACCGCGGCGCAGTGTTTGCCTCGTGATTATTATCCTCTTTGCATAAATTCTTGAAATGATTTATCTATCTTAGTTGTTTATGTTGAATGTTTATGTCTTTGCGTTAACCCCTCTTTACTGAAACTGCCCCGCAATTTAAACATGTAAGCCTGCGTTGGCTTTCATCTGACACGCAAAATTAGACGCATACAAAACCTGTGTTATTCGATTTCCTTTATGGATAGGTGCAACTACTTCCGATTTGCCTTGCACTTGAGTTTTGTCCAGTGCCAAGGGAAACAGGAAACTTGTCAGGCACGACAGCAACATGGAGTTACGTAGATACATATTTCTGCTAACTTTTACTGTGAACTAAGGTTTTTTTTTCTATTCAGCAGTGTGGAACGTGTTATGTTGCTGGTTGGGAGGACATATTTAAATTCTGTTACCAACTACATGCGGATTTTTGCGTCAAAAATTGAAGTATTTCAAAAGATACTGCCACGTTTAGGAGATTGATTTAAAATCTGATAAAAATAATGTGTAGCGTGCGCGATGCTAATTAATACACTTTAGATTAAATCGTTCATATTATTTACATGTACCTACCTACATATTTATTTAAGAAATTACTAAAATTTTTAATTATAACAACCAAGTGCGACTTCGTTTATTCATTCAAAATCGTTTGAATGTTTATCTAAACACGTTTACAGTCATCGGCAGCCATTATTGGCTAGACGGTAACACAAGGTCTCCATTTCTGCACGACTTCAGAAAAAACCCCAAAAAAAACACGAAGATTAAGTAAATTTATAAAAAAAAATTCAAAATGTCCATGCATCATGCATCAAATATCTTTTCACATTAGTAGTGATGGTCAGTCGAAATGAGTAACTACTCTCATAATTGAAATAGTTAGCACTATGTTGTTTGAACAAAAAGGTCTAAATTTGAAATACGAAATTAGAATCTAACCAAGATAGCACAGCAGTCGAACACTGTTTTTTATTAGCTTTATTAAGGTTTATGCAGGAATAAATCGATCAATCTTAATAGAGCGGAAAATTATCACCCTCTATTAGCGTGTTGCTTTTAAACATCTGTCAGACATAACGTAAAAAGAAAATATATTTTGCAAGTCATGGGGATAAGTTTTGTTTATTTTAACAATATTTTAGGAAGACGTGTCATTTGAATGTACATAGACAGACGGAGAGCGAGATCTTAAAAAGGTGAAGGTGAATCTAGTACCTAATGCCATTAAAACTAAAACCTCACAAGACTGGTGGACTAGTATAGGGACATTCAATTAAGTGCTAGAGAGTTAGGATTAGTCCTACTTAGGTTAGATAGACTCTTCCCAGTCTCTCTCCTGACCTCTTTTATTCATCTTTCTGATTATTTCTCTTTCTTATTCTGTCCGCCTGCAGTCTGATTAAGGCTAATAGGGAACTTCTTTCTGTCTTCTTTTAGCTAGCTTTACTTGGCACGAAAATTGTGTTTGCTTAGCAGATGATGCAAGATGGAGTAGATAAAACCCACCCCCGTCCGACGCGTTGAGCCGAACAACCACAAGCGTGCCGCAGTCCTCTTCACCTGCACCAAAGTTGCCTCCGTGGGTCGACCCAGGCAATACAAATTTAAGCGTTCAAACTTATATAGAACCCTATATATAGGGCACAACTCTACCAATTCTTCCGGATAAGGGGAAGTTAAGCATGCCTCTCGCCACCTGCAAATCGCCAATCATAGATGGACAGTAGGTAGCACCTGTCTCATCACCAGGCAGATTTGGCCAAATCTGGATCTCAAACGTTCCCATTGCCTCATTAGACGGAATAGACTGCTAATAAGCACCTTAGTGGGTGTCATTACGGGACACTGGCAAGCATGCCTATAGGTTGGGCCTCCTTTATAACGACTTCTGCAGAGCTACATGGATGTGGAAGAGGAGGAGACGATTCTCCACCTTCTCTTTACATGCCCGGCCTATTCAGCACCCCTTAGGAGCCAGCTTCTTCAACAACCTAAGTGAACTGGCTGACATCAACATAGGCAGTCTCCAGCGCTTCATGGCAATCTTTGGCTGGTTCTTTGGGTATTATTTCTGGTGAAACTCTCGTCTAAGTGAGGTTGCACCTGCAGCCTGCCACTCCTACCTAACCTAACCTAACTTATATAGAACTAAAATGTCAGGAAAGACTTGGTAGCTTCGCTAAAAGCTTAAAACTAAATTGATCACAAGGCATTACAGAGGAAACATTTAACAAAACTTCAGGGTTTTACAATTTATCAAATTATGACACATCAACAGATGTCATTCACCTCTTCTCGATTAAACTTGCAAACTTAACTGTTAGAACCCAATTGTCAAATCATTTATCTCATACTCCAACCCTAATATAAAAAAAAAACCGTCACAAAAGTGGAAAATTTTATGAAAAACTAGATTTATCTCCCTCAAACTGTGTTCACAGACCAACAAATTTTCCATCGCATAAAACCTTTTAAAGAAAAATAGATAACAAAAACGTCTATATAAACAAATGGAACGTGATTCATTGAGCAAATGAATAATCTGCCAGCAACAGCAAAAAGTTGCATTTGGCATTCAGGCGGGATTCACATACAACATAAACACGATTTTAAATACTTTATTTTGTTGCATATCAAAGTGTTTTTCATGTTCTTTTGAAGAAGAACAATGACAATGGTGTGAATTATCACGAAAAGCCATGTGAACTTATCAGCAATTCAGCGATTAAGCTTAGTACATGCTCTCTGTTTATTCAGAACTAATTATTATTTATTGTTAGTATTAGCATTTTTTAATTGTAATTGTTTTTTGCTTTTTTTTTTCTTTTTAGATCGGTAAAAGTTACCTAAAATCCCGATATTATACAGTCAAACATCCGTCGTCGGCTTTAAGGAATTAGGACTTCCAAATTCAACAAAAGGAGTACACTTAGCATTTATTAATAATAGATAAATTTACTATTTTTTCGAATATCATACCTCGACTGGACCAAGCGAGAATAGAATCAACAACTCGTACTCATAGAATGGTAGAAGGTGATTCTGGTCGAAAAACAACTGAAAGTGAGTATAAATTTTAATTTATTTTGAAAACTTGATCCTTTTTCTTCTTGTTGTCGTCATAATGTACGGGTACGGGTTTTTTTACCACCTCTTCTACTCCGGCTTTTTTATTTGTGTCTTTCAAACGAAAAACATCCATTGGGTAGATCAGGGGTCGAATTACGGCATTCGTGATCGAGTAACTCGTCACGAAAAATTGAACATTATTACGTATAAACGATCATTCCGACGTAATAATGCTCGTTTTTTCGTGACGAGTTACTCGATCACGGATGCCGTAATTCGACCCCAGACTTATTCCTTTCAACTTTAAAAAAGCGTTGATTTTTTCGATGCACCATGGATTTTTTGTTTCCTACCGTGGTATTATAGTCTTTTTTCTAGCCATCCGGACGTTCTGGTGAATTTGAGTGGTTTTGACGGTGATCCATCTGACAGCTCATATGGTCGAAGAAAAATTTGCCCAGGGTTCTGTTTCTGAGTTGACAGAGGCTTGAGCAGTGACAGAGGAAATGGGCGGTGTCCTCATGGGCCTCTTCATCACAGCATCCTCTGCAGATGTGCTCGTCGAGTGGAGACTTGATCTTGCCATCCGCTTGTTCCCGGTCTAGGGCTGAGCCCTTTCTGGCCATTTCATAAGCTGCTTCATTGCCTCCGCTGTGACCAGGGACCCAGCAGAGTTTTACATTGTGCTGCGTGCCAAGAACCTTAAGCTCTTCGCGGCAGCACTTAACAACTTTCGATGTTATATGCGTAGCAGCTATTGCTTTTGTAACCGCCTGGCTGTCAATGTAAATTGTGATATCCTCCCGTGATATTGTCAGCATTGACGCCAGTTGGCCCTGGTCACTGCTAGAACCTCAGCATGGAAAACACTGCTGTGATCTGGGAGTCGTATGGAGCTGCTTAGTTTTAGTTCCTCCGAGAAGGGACCAGCTCCTTTACCTATGTCCATCTTTGACCCATCGGTATAGATGGACTTGGAAGTCCTTGGATACTTCATTCTTCTCCCACTGTTCTCTACGTGGAAAGGTCCACGAAAAGGGTCTTTCGTAGTCCAAGTATGGGACAATGACCTTACCGCTAAGATAGTTGCTGAGAAACTTAGCAACGGCGTGTCCATATGTATTCGGTCTCCGGTGTTCTGACTGGCTGATTCTGAGAGCCCTTTTTGCTGCGGCCTCCTGCATGTATAGATCTAAAGACAGAAGGTTCTAATCCCGCTGTCGGCATTGTTCGTGTAAATAGCATTATGAGGGTATTCATAACCCCTTCAGCACTAGTGAACTAAACCAACAACGAAGTCTCAGGCACCCCGGGATGTCATAGTTGAAATTTGAAGACAAAGACTGTTTGAAAATGCTTTAAGCCCCACTTATCACTTATGCAGCTTCCCAAGACTCTTCTTGATCTTTATTCGGACTTAGCATCTCTCCACACTCTGTGACTTCAGCTGAGGTCCACGTCCTCAATATAGTTTCTTTACACGTTAAAAAAAAATTAGAACTCAGAATTTACATATCCTTTCCTGTGATTCTATTCTCTTTTGTTACATTCTTCTAGGACAGTCTTTGTATCATAATTTCATTAGAAGTCATGTTCTTCCCAACCTTTATCTGCAAGGTCAAGTGTAACCATCTAACCAAATTTCCCCTTTTTTTGTTTCAGACTGTAATGTAAAGGACGACCTACAACCACAGGGCATTGCAGCCATCAGTAATAACAATCACTCAATACTTACACCGTACTCGATAACCTCGGGAATTAAGGATAAGGAATATCAAATAGCAAAGAAAGATAACTACGAAATCACACCAGCGCCCATCTACAAGAATGATTTAGAGCGTGGCAACGGTGTGACCACCATCAGTAATGCCACTGGTGGTGGTGGTGGTGGAGGAGGAGCAGCTGGTGGAGGCGGTGGTGGATTCGATGTTGGCATTCGTGCCGATTTCGAACAAGCCATTGAATTAACCGGCTATGGCAAGTTTCACTACATCCTACTAGCGATATGTGGTCTTGTGAGTACGAGCGAAGAGATGGATGTCATCTCGATGTCCTTCATCCTGCCGTCAGCACAATGCGATCTCGATCTGAACACTCAAACGAAAGGCTGGCTAAATTCGATAATTTTCATCGGTATGATGGTGGGCGCTTACTTCTGGGGCAGTATAGCAGATTCGATGGGCCGTCGAAAGGTGCTGATTGTGATATCATTCATGAATGGCTTCTGCATAGTGGCATCGTCCTTCTCGCAGAACTATGAATGGTTTATGCTGTTTCGATTTCTCAATGGTGCTGCGTAAGTATTTTTTTTTTTAGGGAATTTTATTTTCGTATTTAAAATTATTCACGAGTGCTTCATGATGACCTCTGTATGTGTTAATTGGCTGTTAGCATCATCAGACTTTCAGAAAGTTAGACATACATATATACATAGGAGGAGTGTTAATTGAGTGATTAATATCTCTACTCCGGTGTGCAACTGATTGGCGGAGTAATGAACAAACAGCAAGTTACGAGCGAGTGCGAGCAAAATAAAAACAAACTAAAACTTCCATTCAAGCTTGACGTGAAACGATCAGCGAAAAATAAATTTCCATTTCAATTCTCGGAATGAGTCAAGTTCCGTTTGTTTATGAGATTAGTGTGTGGCCAATCTTGGATTATTGATCAAATCATTTTGGTAATTTGGCTAGAAATTGTTTTTTAAGTTTTTATGAAACGTAATTTACTGGGTACGTCTTATTAGCTGAAGCTTGTACTAAATTGAACTCGAGTGTCAAATTTTTTCAAGTGCTAACTTTAGTAATTTTAAATGGCACTGATCCTGTCTAAGATGACTTTCAAGTTTTTTGCATTCTAAATGTTCTGAAAGTCCACGCACTTTTCCACATCAGGAAGCTGGAGATAAGGTCCAATAGGTACCACGTTTAAAAGAGATCACTACTCTAACTTTGGTGCCTTCCAAGGATTCCACATCTAGAACTACATATCGTATCAATCTTTCTTATACCAAACGCGACTTAACACAAATATTTCCCCTCAAACTTTATGTTATGCTTCCTTTTTTTCTTCTTTACAGCCTTGGTGGCAGCGGTCCTGTTATCTGGTCATACTTTGCCGAATTCCAACCGAAAGCCAAACGCGGCTCGATGTTAAGTTTCATGGCGGCCTTCTGGACATTTGGTAATCTCTTCGTAGCTGGACTGGCTTGGTTGATCATTCCAACTAGCATTGGCTTCGTTACGCCATACTTCAAATACAACTCATGGCGTATCTTCTTGGTGGTCTGTTCGGTACCATCATTTATTGTGGCCTTTCTACTATTCTATTTGCCGGAATCGCCCAAATTCCTCTTGTCCAAGGGCAAACACGATCGAGCTCTGGCCATATTCCGTGGAATCTTTGTCACAAACACAAAACAGCCCCAAGAAATGTACCCGGTCAAGGAACTTATCCTCGATGAAAAACTACAGCAAGAGATTGCTGCCAATAAGGCATCGCTCAAGGGTAAATACAGTAAAATGATGAACGGAATGGTGGAGCACAGCAAACAGTTGTTCCGTTCGCCAATTCTTAAGTTCACCATTGTCTCGATTGTCATCAATTTCACATTCCACATTGGTTACTATGGCCTGATGATGTGGTTCCCAGAATTATTCAACCGTTTCGATGAATACGGTCAAGTTCATCCCGACGAAAGGGCCGGAGTGTGTACGGTGACCAACTACGTTGTGAATCAGGGTACGCATGCTGCAAATGGAGTTTGCTCATCGAATATCCCAAGTGCTGTCTTCATGGAGTCCCTGATATCGCTGGCATCAGCTCTGCCGGCTAATTTGATCGCTATCCTCGGAATGGATCGTCTGGGTAGAAAGTTCTTCTTGATTTTCGGTACTATGACAGCCGGTGTCTGCTCAGCAGCTATGTACTTCGTCTTTAGTAAAACTCAAAACCTGATTGTATCGGCTGTATTCAGTGGCGCTATTTCGGCGGCTAATGCGGCTTTGGATTGTCTCATCACCGAAGTCTTCCCAACAAATCTGAGGTGAGATTACATCAAATTTTTATTTTTAAATCATAAATTCATGTCGTATTCTCTCGTTTAATAGAGCGACAGGTGTAGCCATCTCAATGGTGGCAGCTCGTATGGGTGGTATCGTTGGTAACGTTGTCATCGCCACACTCCTCGACACCTATTGTCCGGCACCAACATTCATTGTCGCAGCTCTACTCATCGGCGGTGGTCTGATGTGCCTGCTGCTACCCAACACCACAAGAACATCACTAAACTAATCAACTAAATAAATCCGAGAGTACAATTCCCAAAAAAAACCAATCTAACTTTTGAACCAAAATCGGTGTCAAACCCAGATCAGAGAATTTATCAGTTTTTACATTTTTTACACACACACATATACATCCAAACACACACACACACAGAAAGGATATGCTTTTTGAAACCCTTACCACAAAAGGTATTAATTTATTAAAATTGTGTATTACCTCTACCATAAAGTTTATTAATTGTATTGTATTATTAATTTTTCCTGCTTTTTAGTTTTTATTTTATTATTTTCTTTGTTTTTTGTTTTCATTTACCTCCTTGTATTAGTTTTCGACGTCGATAGATAAGTTTTTAAGTCAGATATAGTTTATTTGTATTTTGTTTTTCTGTTTTATCATTTTTTGTTGTTCAGAATGTATATATGTATAAGTGAATAAATGTATTTTGTCTAGAACTTACGAATATATGATAAAAAGATGATACACAATAAAATTTTGAAAAAAAAAAAAAATAAAAACTGTGTTATGAGTATGAGCGAGCTTTGAATGCGGACAATGTGCCTTAATAGCCGTAGGAAAAAGAACACGACTAAACAGAAACCTCTTTCCATCGAAAGAAAAATGGGATGAAGGAAGGACAATACATCCATTTTCACTGACGGCTCAAAAATGGACGAGGAGTAGACTACCACCATTGCCCAGTCCGTAAAACTTCCGCACCGCGCCAGTGTGTTCCAAGCAGAAGTCCCAGCTCAGTAATAACTCCGAGAAAGCAACAATGACATATATATATATATATATACATCGATAGCCCTGCCGCTATGAAAGCCGTCTCATCCACAATACTAAAATCAAAACTAGTAAAGAAGTGCCCTAATGAGCTTCAAATCTTATGCACAAGGCACAAAGTTTGACTTTTCGGGTCCCAGGTTACAAGCTGATGAGAGATGGAGCGAACTCTCATCATGCCGCACCTCTAGGAAAATCTGGACAAATATCGACAAGATAAAAACGGGGCACATTCTTGCGCTAAACAGATCAAACTTAGCTCTCTTCACAGGGATCATCAGAGGCCACAACCTACTGGCGGCCCACCGTAGAAGAATGCGTCTAAGTACAGACGAATTATGCAGAGGCTGCGATAATACGGACGCGGAAGAGAACACAATCCACTTCCTATGCGAATGTCCCAGCCTATATAGAACAAGGAAAACGGCCCTCGGTGAATACCACTTCAACGACCTGGGCGAGCTGTCCAACAAGCCACCAAAATCCATTCTAAAATTCACAACGAATTCAGGATGGTTCAGGGAGGCCGAACGTTCGTAACTGCACTCATCCAGACCCTTCCACTCTTTCTTATCTTTTCAGAATGGACATCCCATGTCAGAGGAACGCAATGGATCCGTTAGAGATCCGAGTGAAGGCTGCATCACGCGATGCATCCACCTCTTTAACCTACCTTCCTACCTGGGTCCCAGGACATAGAGGCATCGATGGCAATGAAAAAGCAGATGAACTGTCAACAATAAGATCAAAACTGACCCAAACAATGATCAATCACTCAGTTCATACAAAAATTTATGAATAAACGTAGATGGAGTTCTCACAGATCTTAATTAAAAGTTCAACCATGGTGAGAAGAAAAAAGTGACACAACTGATGAAAAGCTTGGTTTATGTATTTGCTTATCCAATAACTAGTCCATTGTAAGCCCAAGTAAATGGATTGTAAGCTTGGCTGTGATGCTTTCGAAGAAACTTTGCTAAAATGATCACCAAAACGTGGAGTTTAAATAGTTGAGGATGTGAGACAGACGGTGCCTAGAAAACGGATTAGATCTCGTATCCCTTTAGCCAAGATGTCGTTAAGGTCGTCAAAAAATGGTGGGTTTAGGTAGGTAGAGGTGGCGATTCAACATGAACCCAAGTAGCACTACGTATGACTTTTTGTTACCACGACTCATGTGAACTGGTTGATGATGTGTCTTGATGTGTATGGGACAGTCGGTGCGTAAATCCAGCGTGTAGAATTAAGAAAGAGGATTAAATCCCTTATCCCTTGACGCGAGATGTCATTAAGGTCGTCGAAGAATGCTGGGTTTAGTGCACGCAGTCTGACTCTTGCTAGTGCCGGACTCTTGCAGAGGAAATGGGAGGTTTCCTTTCCCGCAAATCCGACAGTGGGCTTTGTATGGGATGCCTGAGTATTGGTGATTGCAATACTTCCCCTATGGAGGTGTAATAAACTACCTACTTACTTAAGGTGGCGCTACAGTCCGGGGTGGACATGGGCCTCAACCATCAAGCGTCTCGAGCCAGCTCCATCTTTAGCTAGCTGCTAAGTTGGTTGAGGTCCCCTTCAACTTACGTGCGCCACCTGAGTCGCGGTCTTCCTCTACTGCGCTGTCCCTCGAGGGCGGATTCGAAGATTTTTCGGACCGGAGCATTGGAGTCCATCCGCTCTACATGACCCAGCAACCTCAGTCGTTGGACCCTCACTCTTCTGACTAAGTCAATGTCGCTGTACAGCCCGTTTGATAAAGTCCATTCCTCTGCGCCGTAGAGCAGGACTGGAATTATTAGGGTCTTATATAGGGTCTAGTCAATTGCCTTCTTAGCCCAAAGAAGCAGCGATTGGCAAGAGTTATTCTTCGTTTGATCTCAGCGCTGGTGTCGTTGTCTAAATTGATAGCCGAGCCGAAGCAGACAAAGCCCTTAACTACCTCAAAGTTATATCTGTCGATGGAGACGTTCTGTCCCAGACGTCGGTGTTGCATGTCCTTTCTTGTTGACAGCATTATACTTCTGAATAAACGATTGCTTAAAAATATACGTACATACATACCGTCGTGTTCAAAATAATAGCAGTGATAACTTTTGCTCGTGCGTTTTTGTTTATTTAAGTATTTTTAATTGTTTTTTGTAATAATTATTGAATTTTTCAAGTACATTTTTGGGTAAGCATGAGATTTCATTAAAACTTTCCATCGTCTAAAGCTAATTTTTGCTGTAGAATGGGGCGAGGAAGACACTGTTCTAAGGAAAAGCGATTCCTTATTAGAAGGCTGCTTGACCAGGGTAAAACGTACAAAGAAATTGGACAAATTGTTGGCTGCTCTGCAAAAATGATTTCAAATGCCAAAAAATATGTAGAAAAACCTGAAACCCGAGGTCGAAAAAAAGTTTTGTCTGCAAAAATGGTGAAAAGAATTGTCAGATATTCCGAGAACAATGCCAGTACTCCTGCTACAGAAATAAAAAAGGAAGTTGTTTGTTCCCGTGAGTACGTGAGACGCCCACCAAATACCGAGCTCAACCCTAGATATACAAAAAAAAAAACGGTTAAACATGGAGGATCAAGTATTATGGTTTGGGCATGCTTCTCGTACTACGGCGTAGGCCCAATATTTTGGATAAAAGGGACAATGGATCAACATTTATACGTTGACATCCTGTGCCGAATCATGCTTCCTTATCCTGCATGCCTCTTAAATGGTTGTTCCAACAGGACAACGACCCAAAGCATACCAGCAAGACGGCAAAGAATTGGTTCCAGGCGAACGAAATTGAGGTCATAGGTTGGCCTGCTCAATCCCCTGACCTCAACCCAATTGAAAACCTTTGGGCAGATGTAAAAAAAGAAGCTGTTTCCGAGGCAAAGCCGCTCAACAATAACCAACTTTGGAGCGTGGTCGAGGGTTCATGGAAGGCAATACCGCTGGTCAGGTGTCAAGCCTTAGATTCTATGAAGCAAAAAAGTCTTGTAATCGAAAAATAAATAAAGCGCACTATAAAACATAACATATTGCAAATTTGGTACTACCACTGCTATTTTTTTGAACACGTCGGTATGTACAAATGGAAAATAAATAACAACATCCAACGGTTGAATTTTCAAAATATTTTTATTCGCTTTTTTTTTTCTCCGAAAAATATGTTTTGCTTTCTTTTTTTTTATTATTTTCTCTTTTTCTCTCGTTTTGTTTCTTTTTTTTTGCATTTTTTTCAGAATTTTTTTTTGTTAAAATTTATTTGTAATATAAACTAAGAAAATAGGGAGCAAACACAACAATATAATAATAATAATAATAATAATAATGATAATTGTAAAAATGAATTACAATTCAATTCAATTATGGTATCAATAATAATTGTGAAATCATTTTTCTTTCAATAGAAAAGTTTGCTTATATATGCTTGTTTGCTTTTAAATTATTTCTTTCTTTTCATCACGTATCTGGTTTCTCATCATCTTCTTATTTAAAAAAAATAGATATATATATATATTTATATTCAATAAGGAAATTAAACGTTGGTTACTTTTTGCGGTCAAATTGAAAATGTAAATTAATCGAATGGAAATTTACATTTTGTAATGATTGAATGGAGGACAAAATAGAACCCCCCCTCGTTCGTATTATGGATTTATGAAGAGAGAAAGGACGTTTTTATTACTATTTTATTTTAGTTTTGTTTTTTTCAAGTTTATTAATTTGATTTATTCAATATATGTATAGAGATTTTTTTTTAGTTTTATTATTTGATTTCTTGTTTTGCAATTTGTTTTCTTATTTGTTTCCACAGAAGAACGATATATATATTTATGTATATAATTAAATTTCTCTTTTTTTTCTACTCAAATAGTACTACTACTCTCTATCATTGTTTTCTTGTTGTTTTTTTTTTTTTTTTTTGTTATTTTCTGGGGTTTTTCACTTGATTCATAATATATTTGTCTCATTTGTTTGTTAATTAATAGTATCCAAACGAAAACGCAAAAGGTGTTTATTATATTTCTTACATTTAAAAATTTTTCTTTTTCCTAGACTTGTATTTACAGGGGTTACACGCGGCGCCTCCATTGAATGGTGGGGGTATGCGGGCGACTTTGAAAAGGTTGTTCTCTCCTTGAGTAGGAGAAGAACAGAAATATAATGAGACAATCTTCACGCGAGAGAAGATTGTCAACTAGTGAACTATGAATTGAAACTGTTGTTGTTATTTTTCGCACACACACACAAACACACCTGAACTGTTTATGTTGTTATTATTGTTGTGATTGTTGTTGTTGTTGTTGTTACATAGCTTTGTCTAATTTTATTAACTTAAAGCGTTCTTTCTGTTTCGAAGTGGTATGCTGTGTGGTAGGATGATGTAATGCTTCGCCTGTGGAGCTTATCAATCTGTATAGTCCCACCATTCCTTTTCATATCCTTCGTGAACGTGGTCCAATAGAACTTTTCGTCGCTTCTCGCAATACCTAAAAACAAAATTAGTAACAATTATTGAGGCGCTTCGGGAGGATCTTTTTAATGAACCAATGGATGAATGAGATTTTTTGTTAATAATTTGGTAATGTGTTGATTGTTGTTAGTTAAAAGCAGAATCATTAGTCCTAATTTCTCATTGACCATTTAATTTGACTTGAATTAAACAGCAGGCAACGCTTGGTAAGCTGCAATACTAAGTTCTTGATGAAGGTGTACGGTGTTGGGAATGATATGAATGAGTATCCTGCCTTTTGTAGCTAGCTTTGCACAACTGATGAGTCTTGAAACGATGTGTTCCAATTATTAAAAAACTACGCCTTATGGAAAGGTCTCTATTGATGGGTGTTCTTCAACTGTTCTACAGTCATACTGAATGGTAAACGAATTCATCCTATTTGGGCTTATTTTAGTCATATTTCCAACTATCCGAGGAGATCTTTCTGTCTGTTGAATTGGCTAACATCCGACTAGTTTTGTTGGAAGAAAATCCTACTACTCAGAGATTTTCATTTCGTGTAATCCATATGGAATGGATAGAAACTCGCTGTTAATACGTCAATCAAGTTAAAATGTCCATTGTCGATGAGAAAATTCTGTATTTCATGCGAGAATTCAGTGCTTAAAGGCCTTTGTCGATTGGGTTTGATCATTTCCTTAGTTTGGCGACAACAGAACTAAATTATTAGTTCAGATTGCTTGATTACGATTCATTCAAAAACGGGTCGTAACACCCACTATTAGCTTCTGACAAGCTAGACATCTAGTTGCAATGTATTAATATCCTCAATCCTTGGGAGGTAGTATAAGTAGGTACGGTGCTAAGTAGTTTAACTTTATCTTGGTGTTGGACTTGGCGTTGGGCGCCACTTATATACAATTTTACTTATATTTTGATCACTTATCAATTTAATACACACTAAGTACTCACTTTGGTATATTTATACACCGTAACTCTTAAGTACACTTGAAATACATGAGTACATGTAGGTTGGCACTGTTGCCTTGAATAACCTTTCAAATATAACGCGAAATACTACAACTACCAATATAAATTATGAATCGCTTCAGAGCTCTTCTAAATCAGACAATTTTGCGCAAATCAATCGAATAAAGAACTCATTTATGGATCGTTACAGCATTATCGCTTCAACAGAGTCACTAAGTAGTAGACAACCTGGAACTCTAGAGAATTCCTATGAAACAGAATACATATTGGCAGTGCTTATCACAGACACCTGTGAGTTCAAGGATCTAATGAAAAACGGAGAAAGAGAACAATCTTCGTAACAGAGTGAACAAAACCATTCACTCCCTCCATTTGTTTCTTTTTATCAACAGAACTACTAGAGGAAATTGTAAAAAGAAATCGCCCTTGTCAACGGCACCTCAAGCTTCTGTCTCTTCGTTGGTGTACTTTTGTCAGCAGAACAACTAGATGAAAATATGTACTGTAAGAAACCCCACTCAAAGCTGTTGAAACTTAGAAAGAACAACAATGAGTTGACTAACTCCTAAAAATAACGTCAGATCTTTGAATAATATCACAAACCTAGTTAGAGGTACTCACGACGAAAAGGGACTACAGAGAATAATCTATATGGAGTAAATTTTGTTTATCTGTAACCGAAGAAGACTCAGAGACTCAGAACATTGCAAACGGAGGTACAATACTAGTTCCTGACTTGATTCTTCTCATGCAACTTTCATTTCCTAATCTTATTCTCTTCTACTTTTCTAGCTTTCCTTATCAGATTTGTGTTCTTAATAATGTTCTTAATGAATAATAAACATGCACTTCACTTACCTATATTTATCTTGAACTTTTTGCTTGATATCAGCCAAATTTTCCGATGTGATATCACGTTCTAGGTATTCGGAGAGTTTCTCTGTGGCGCTCTCTAGATCTTTTTGGTTATCTTCGAATATCATGGACTGATTGTTCTTCTTAAGGTAGTACGCAAATACGTACGTGTACATTAATGTCTGACGGCATTGGCAAAGAATATCGACAGCTTTTTTGAGAAATTGAACCTGTAAATAGAAACTCTCTTCAAATTCACATCCAAGAATACAAATTTCAAATGATAAACTACCTCAATCCATGACATGTTGTGTTGTTGCATTTCCTCCATCTTGTGCTTGACGGAGGCGTACAATTTATTCTCGAACCTTAACGACTGCATGTGGTTCATGTAGCGATTGTAATAATGCAGATATCTGGATAAATACAAATGCATTCAAATAGGGAGATACATTTTTTTTCTTTTAAGGTATCATACCTCGCTAACGATGACCTCAACTTCTCTTGAGCATCTCTAGCCGCCTTGGCTTCGTCCTCATCGAATCTATTACAATTATACCAGGATGATCCGTGTGGTTCCCATGAACCTAAGCATACCCAGCAAAACTCGTGCTTACAGTTCTGATTTTTGCACACCATGTGATTACAACCGCCGTCCTTTTCGATGGTCACATTGCACTTGGGGCACTCCTTGGTATTCGCCGCAATCCAATTGGACGTTTCGGAGTCATCATCACATTTCTTTATCCATTTCTTAAGAAGTCTACACTGCACCGGATCATGCCAATTCTCGCCGCAATCAAAGCAGAATATATGTCCGCACTTGCAACGCACCGGGCGTGCATCAACATAGGTGACTTTGATCGCGTATGTGCAATTCACGGACGGACACCAGCGCAACAATCGATTGCATTCCACAAAATTATTTGTGATTAGGTGCTGATATTTGACTTTAACCCGACGATCGGTTACTAATTTTGTAACTGTTACATCGTCGACCAGAATATCACAGCCATGGGCTGCACACGCAATCGATTGACCATTACCTTCGGCCACGATTTTCGTTGTGAGATACTCGCCCCAGCAGGTCTTGCAGAAACGATGACCACACTCTAGACCTGTCATTAACTGAAAAGGGATGCCATGTTTAAATATGTTCACATATCTATGTAAAAAGCAAATAAAAATCGAGTGAAACTTACATTCGACGGCAGCAAAGTAAAACATATTTCACATTCTTCAACTGCAGAGTTCGATATCTGTTGCTAGAAAATTAGATACACAGTTAATAATAGTTTACAAGCTGAAATCTTAGTCATTTAAAGAGTCATACTTACCTTTGGTTTGCTCACTAAATTTGATTTAATAAATGGATTGATAACGTGAGCCTCCCTGAAGAAAACCTCTTGATTGCCATCGAAATATCGTTCCATGAGTCTCTCTTTATCCCATTTGTAGTGGTTCAATAAAATTCTCGTTATGGTCATTGGCAACTGCAATAAGAAAGACAATTTTAATCCAGAGATCAATACAAAAGACCAAGGAATGCCATTAGCAGAAGTGAACAGTTTGTAGGTAGACTCGTCTAAAAACAACACTTACTATGTCAGCAATACATTTCGGTGATTTAGACGATGTTTTGTATCGTTAATTTATTATTAGAATAGAAAAAGAATATGTAAAACTTGGAGGAAAACTTGGTGCAACGAAAAGGACGCTCATTTTAATGCGCCAAAAATGGTTTGACATTAACAATGGTTCTCTTGAAATTGAGCTTTTTAAGTTATTATAATTTAACCTTTAACACAAGACGAAACTTGTATTTTTTTTAATCTAAATGCAATTTCTTTTCTTTTTTTCCATTCACCTTGCATTAGAGCCTACCATCTACATTTAGAAAAGTAAAAATAAAAATAAAAACGAAAGAAGTCATGTCAGACGTCAGCAAAAGTCATAAACTACTTGTGATGATGACACAGATGTTGATATATGATGAAATAAGACGATTTCCACTCAAATTACGCATAATAAACGACTTCTTGGAGCTCTATAATTGGTTTTGTTTTGCTATAATAAACAATTGGAAATGGTTTGGGTGGCAATTCGAGATGGGCCAAGAAATGCGACCCTTAGCAAGTGCTAATGACATTGACAGCAACGGAATTATCCCGGAAATATGTCACCCCTACTGCAGTGAAACCCCCTCACAGAACACAATGTCAATCCTCCACCATGTCGAGTATAAATAGAATGAACTGTTTCGCTTGCTGTTTGCAGATTTGTCATAAATTTCCTCAAAATTCAGCAACAACAACGTAACAAAGCGACCATGTAACAGGCTAATGTATATTAAACGACCGTGCAGTGCAGTCACAGCAAAAGAGCAAAAATTCATTCTAAAAATAAAGAAAATGAAACTAAAATCGATTTACGAGAACGAATACAGCATGTAATAAGCTATGAACCCAAAAATAAACAAAAGAACCCACAACTGCAATTCTCAAGGCAAATGGACATGAACATACTCGTGTGTGCCCAACAGTACAACATTAAATTCTACTTACATTAACGACAACATTCACATCAGTGATGCAATCCGTCATGTGCTGAACTATTTGATCCGTGGTGAGCACCTCGTACTGGTATTCTTCGGGCTCCTGCTGGCGCTCCTTTGAATTGGGCACATCCACTTCCATGGCGAAATCATCATCACCGTCATCCCCACTTGAGACATTGCCAGAGTCGACGTTGTCATTGTCGAAGACATCATCGTCTGAATCCATGGTTTGTTCTGTTTGCTTCTGAGGGCTTCCTTCGACTGTATATGTATATTTTTTTTTATAACTACTCTGCTGCTCTAATTAATTAATATTGCTTTACAATGTTCTTATTGTTGTTGTTGTTGGCGTTTTTTTTTTTCTATATTATTTCTCACACCTCCACCACACTTGTTTTTGTGTAATGCACTTGACTTGATTTTTGTGTTTTTTGTGTGTACAACACACAAAAGGGGAGATTTCGTCACTTGCTTGACCTTGTTCGGAAGTTTTTCTCTTCGTTCCTTTTCTTTTCTTGTTTCCACCCGTGTGTACCTTCAATTTCGTAGGATTTTCCCTGCGCCTGATTCACTCGGGCATTAATTTCCCTTTTTTCCAATCGAATTTGATGGATTCCGATCTAAAAATTGTGCTTTTTACGCAGGGAGAAGAAAATTAGAAAAAACAAAACAATTTTTTTTTTTGTTTTTCACTAAAAATCGAGCGAGTGGTGGGGGTAAAATACGAAATTTGAAATTTCCCTCTGCGATGTCGGTCGTGCCTGCTCTCGTTTTCCTCTGAATCGACAACGAACGAAAACGAAATGTCAAAACAAAGCAATGCGCTGTATAGCTTCCTCCTTTCCACACTCGTTGGCAGAATCACCAACAATTGCATTGGCTGTGACTAGCCGTCTCGCTTGCGCTATGATTTATCTATTTTCGCAGTTGAATTCTAATTGGATAGTTTTCACTAAAAATTTCCGCGAGGGGCCAAGGGTGGCGAAAATTCAATAAAAAAAAAAAAAAAAAAAAATGTCTTTCGATTTTTCCTTTTTTTTTTTTAATTAGTCCACTTACACTGCACTTGGCACTTTTTGATGCACCCTGCGCACCGACGTTTGCAAATGGAACAAAGGGTGGCCTGGTCACCAAGGGCTTCGACGTAGTTGCTGACCTCTGATGGTTTTTTCTCGTTTTGCATTTGTGTACTAGAATTTAGGTTCTTTTTTTTGTTTTCTCTCGAAAAAAATGTTTTCGAAATACTTTTCTAGGGTTTTAATTGCTTAATTGTGAGGAAAATTACGATTACGCGCACGATTTGGATGTTTCGTCGGGTGACGGAAAAACGTCAGCCATTGGGAAGTTTTTTTTCTTTTGGATTTGGGTGACGGAGGTTTTTTTTTCTATTTTTTTTATTTATTATTTTTTTTTTATCGGATTTTCTTTTCGCTGAGTTCCACCACTGAAATCTAAAACGAAACACAACCGAATAACAAAAACAAAAATATTCGAGTGAGTGTTCCGTTGTTTCTGTCGTTGTCCTTTTCACTTCTTTGTTTGGTATGGAAGTGCGATGCAAAAATGGAAATGGTGGACTAATATCGGTTGACGGACGTGAGAAAAGAATTGTGGCAGAGATGGTAATGGCTGATGGGATGTGTTCGGAAGGTAATAATTTTGTGAATAAGCTTTTTGAGGAGCATCGAACTTTTGTGAACTCTTTCTTTCTTTATTGAATTAACATATAAAAGAACTAAACGAAATGTCAAAATATATGTAATCTAGAATAAATCAGGCACAATTGTACTTAAGGCAACAACAGCTGTTAAAAAGGAGGCTGAAGAAATAAGCAGGTCATTGAGCTCAGAAATTTGCATTTTTTCTGTAATCAAAATTCATCGTAAAAACTCCTCTCATTTTCGTACAGTTTTGATATGTATTTAATTAGAGCTTGAAACCTGAAGTTAGAGGTGTGAATACAATATAATTTCTTATGTTCGTTTAGGTGCTTGTTAAATTTCCAATTACCCTTCTTGTACAGAAGTTGACAGATTTTGCATCCTTGTACTAGTACACGACTTCAGCATTTTCAGTGCTGCATTTATATTTTGGACTTAACCACAGCACACCATTTGATGTTTTAGACGAAAAAACATACAATTAACCTAAGCATTGTAAGGGTAAGTAAAACTCTGCATTAAAACCGTACATAAACTGTCTAAATTCTCAGATTTATTTATATTTGAAGCAACGACAACGTAGGAACAAGCCTTTTTGTACCATTACCATTACAATTATCTACTAACCTACTTAAGGTGGCGCTACAGTCCGGGATTGACCTGGGCTTCAACCAGAGCGTCCCCAGCCAGCTCGATCTTTAACTAACTGCCTACAGTTCTGCCCCTTCTTCTTCAACTTGCGTGAGCCACCTGAGTCGCGGTCTTCCTCTAATGCGCTGTCTCTCGGGGGCGGATTCGAAGATTTTTTAGACCTTAGCATTAGTGCCCATCCGCTCTACATGACTCAGCCACCTCAGTCGTTGGACTATTACAGTTATTATAACAATTAATATCACACAGTTTCAAGAACAAATTGGGTAAGTCATATTTTGACAGAAGGAACTATGGAAACAAATTGAAAGCTCTTCTCTTTTATTTCACTGAAGCCATTCGCTTGGTATCACTTAAAAAGCTTTGTATTTTGTTGTTATGCACGACATCTGCTGGTAAACGGTTAGATAAGCAACCAACAAATATTGGGAAATTATTTATGCTGATAATGGGAATTTTCGAATTTGTTAA
The DNA here is from genome assembly GCA_951813785.1 of Criorhina ranunculi. Lineage (NCBI taxonomy): Eukaryota > Metazoa > Arthropoda > Insecta > Diptera > Syrphidae > Criorhina > Criorhina ranunculi. Next base: position 2,162,285 of record OX638385.1, on the reverse strand, counting down.
TTCGTATGATTTTATGTAAAATTACCCCAATTTTAGAGATCATAATGAGCAAATGTTGATTGTGTTACTCGCAAGGTGGCAAATAAACATTTCGTCACTTAAGTAAATAAATGAAGATAATCAATTGATTTGCCAAGCACAGGCAGTCAGGTGCACCTAATGCCTACATATATATGTATGTACCTAATCTGTCAAGCACCCAAGGGTAGCCATTTTTTATTTGCTCCCTGGAGGACCCAATACCGATTTCATCTATTTCTCCGGCTGGGGTCACAAATCACCAGGGATTTAACGTGTCTGACATAACTCTGTCGGTGGCAGATATCCTTCCTCGAACCCACCACCACCGTACGTACAATCATTCCTTATCCACACATCTGCCTGCTATTACCGCCACCGATATCTCATGCCTCGTGTGTGCGTCATGTTGTTTTCCATGCTCGTTCGCAGACAACAGCAGCAGGGCCTCGCAAGAGACTATGGATATTTTGTAATTTGGGAATAGGACTAGGAGGAGAGCTCCACACCGACAAAGCATGAAAAAAGAAAGAAAATCATCACCAAAACACCGTATAGTCGTCGTGTGTCCCTGTCCTTGTCCCTATCCCCTTCTTCGTCTATTCAAGTGTGCACAACATGAATACATACATACCTACATACAATAGCAATAAACGATTTCCAAGAACTCCATGGAAATTGGGCACACTCTGTCGGGTGTGTTTTTGGGGTTTTGATTGCATTATACGACCACGAAGATTGAGGGGAACGGTTGGATGAACGTCCGCCGGAAATTCATTTAGAATGTGCCCACACATGCAGGGGGTGTGGCGGAAAAGGATTTGCAATTACAAACCTTTTCTGTGAATTCTTGTTATGCATTGTTGCTTTACCCATCCTTTCATTTGTTGTTCCCCCTTTTTCGACAAACTTGCAGTATGGGGATCACTCGCCATTTTTATACATGTATGGTATCTGTGTGTTGTATTTGCCTAGCGTACATTGCACCTGTGGTAGATGGTTTGACATTTGCATTGAAATGATCTATGGCTTCTATGTAAATTATATTCTGTGTGATATGGTGCTGCAAAGTGAAATTTAATGCAAAAATTTGTGAAGTGTTTTTTCAAGTTTTTTGTGTTTTTATTAAGAATTATGCAAGGTATGAATTGAAAATCTTTATAATTATGTTATACCTTATGTATATTTGTACTTTTTGATCAATTTAACTATTGATTTTGGGTCTAAAAATGAAAGCGGCCATTTAACATTTGTTGAGCTTGCATTTTTCCGACGGAATCTTTTATTTTGTGTTTTTCGTTTTAATTTATGTTTTATCTTGAAATTTATAATTCCTTTTTGTGTATTTAGGATAAGGGAAGCATTTTTTGTATGCGAAATATGAATGCCTAGCTTTTTTGGTAATTTTCTGAGCGACGGCTAAATGAGACTCCTTTGGACAAATTTGTTGCAAAAACTTTCTAATTTTGAAGTCCTTTGGTGATATTTTAATTCCATTCCTTGTTTCTTAAGTCTGAAAAACTATTTTTTGCGCCAACTGAGCTTGTTGCTGATTTTTTTTTATTACATTTTGTACCGACTGCCATTTGAGGCTCTGCTGGGCAAATTTTTAGGTTATGTTGGGAAAATTGTCGCAAACTCCGTCTAGAATTGAGAAAATTGAGTTTTTGCAACGTAAGCGCTTTGTCTTAGAACATATAGGTACCTACCAACTACATCTCTTACTCCTCGTTGGCAAAATATCCTAAAGGTTTTTCAAACTCAATCTCCTACCCTCTTCGTGGACAAGATGAGAGTTATAAGTTGGTCGAACTTCTCGCTTTGGCAAACCGATCGATGTTGCAAATTTACACCTATCTTTCAATCAGAGGTCATAAACCCTCTTTCCTTCTGTGGGTTCTATTCCTATGGCAATGTGCTCCAGTTCTTTCTTCAATTTCTTTGTGGAACCTGTCTTCTGCTCTCGTGGGTTCATGGATTCCATTTAATCGCGATGATTGGTTGCTTGTGGAGGGTGAGATAGCTTACTACTTTGGCCACGCTTGATCCCGTTGTAAATCCCATTAGAAGACTGTTGGAATAGGTTTTGTGTGGGTAAGGGGGTGTGAAGGATGCTGGTTTGGTGACTATTACTGCTGTGTGTGGTTAGGAAAATCTTTTGATGTCTAGTTGTTTTAGATCTGATATCCACATAGATTCCAGTTCTCGTTGGCGTAACCTTGCAGTGACTGGACAGTGACAGTATAAGAGTTCCAGATCCAGCGGATCCAAAAAATACTTCATCATGTAGTAAGCTGTATGAAAACTGTCCTTTCCGTCGTCGAATATTGATTTTAAGCTCCTTGTTCGTTAGAGCTGTCCCTTCAGAGATCCAATTGGGATATGCACGCATACGCAGTAGCAGCTTTTTCATTTAAGTGTCTGTTAGGGACCCAATGAAACAGTCGTGGCTTGGTTTTAAGCTAATGGTTATTCCAAACAGAACCGATCATCACCCACCTTAAACTTTTGTACGACTTTTGTAGTTGCAGTTTCATCTCAGAAACAATTCTTATTCGAGTTGCCAAGGATTTAAAGTTCTACCAAACAGTTGCTACAAATATTTTTGTTCCCTGAAAAGACGTGCGGCATAAGTAGACAAAAACCATTATCCGTAGTTCGCTTAACTGACTTTAAGAAAGAGAAACACCAAGTTGACCGTTTGTTTCTTTAATTTTTCCTTGTGCACATTTGGTGTCGCCATGGTTCAATGAATGCAAACAGATTATCAAATAAATTCTTCACACATTCCGTTATTTGATTAAAAAAATCGTAAATTTCTCGTAAAAGCCGTAAACTATTTTCAGTTTATCAGAACTATATGTTGTGTACCGCAAAAACTGTGAACTCGTATATTCCACGAACGAGAAATACTAATAAATGCGCTCTAAATTGCCATACATCATCGTTATGCGCTAAAACTATACAAGTATACACAAAAATTTCGCAACATTTACAAAAGTAATACAAATACTGGCGATGCTGGTGCTGCTAGAGCACAAAGAGAGGCACAAAGTGGAAGCGTGGTGGAAGCTCGACACTTTGCTCCTACCCACTCCCACCTACGCATCCACCCACAATGCCTGAATTCCACAAATAAAAAAAAAAAACGGTATACCTACACACACTTGTACCTCTTTATGTATGTAAACACGAGTACACTACATATATACTGAGTTCATTACTTTTCCCTTTATTGTTGTTCTTTCGGAATACATACTTACTGGGAGCATGTGTGGGAGGGGTGCCTCCTCACATTTACGATATGCAACCCAAATCATTCATCATCTCCATGATGGTTTTCTTACAGCAGAGGAGATGAATGCGACGATGGTAAAGGAGGCAGAGGAGGCAGCTATGTATGTAAACCAAGCTGTATTGCATTGAAATCGTACACACCCTGTTATTGTTGAGCTCGTACTTTGCGTTGAGTTTTGTTTTGGTTTCTTTTTTTTGTATGAACGGGTGATTCGGAAAATTATGGAAGCGCGGTGGTGTGCGGAGAAGAAAAACAATGCATGGAATATGCTTTGATATTTATTAATAAAAAAAAAAACAGAATTATGCGCGGCGAAGTGGAGAAACTTTGTAAAGGAACAACTTTAAGGAGTGATAAGAAAACACGTCTTTAGGATTTGCAGCGTGTGGCTGGGTGGATTATGGTTTGGATGCGTGGGATGAATCTTGTGTACCTATCGCGTATGCGATATTGTCTCTCAGTATTATGGCTTCGACATAACGAGCCTTGACTTTGACGTTTTTCATCCGAACACAGTCAGTAGTTTGCTGCCTTCTATTGTCTTCCTGATCGTGCGCTTAAGGCAGTTTAAATAAATAGTAAGAGAGTGGAAATGAGGTAGAATACATACAGCAGTTTTTATAGCCTGATCCTCAGAACCAATGCCACTCATTCAACTTTCTTCCAAATCAGGAAGGTTTGCATCATCTCCGTATATGATCCGTATCCACTTAAACCATCTCACTTCTTCTGTCACAGTTTCAATGTCCAGCGGATTCATTTCTAGAGCCTGGAGGGAAATTTACTTCTTTGTTTGCTCTTTTTAACTGCCGCTACCATCTCGTTCACAAAGATACCCTGTGATGTCATTGGTTATTCCAAGGCACTCATCTCACCATCTGACTCATCTCTTGAGTTCTTTTGAATTTTGTTGTCTGATTTTTCCTTTAAGCTGACATTTAAGAGCTTCAAGCTTACTTTTCAGAACAGTTTTGCCAGGGTTTCATACTCAGTTTTTAGTTGTCGAACCTAGATGTTTCTATCTTCCTGACAACAGGATGCATAACCAACCCCTGGCCTCTCTTGAACAAGTTCCATTAGGGACAATCCATAAAGCTTCAGGCAATTTCGTTTTTTATATTGCAAGCTCTTTAAATTTAACGGTGGCGCTATCAAAGAGAGAAAAAGAAAAAACAAACAGCTTCATCGTTAAACATAATGAAATCATTAAATAAAGGGTAAAAAAACAAACTGTAGATGGCGCCAATTACTCACCACCGTCGAACGAAAGGCGTCAACGACGACATCACTGTCGATCGAAGAAGGTGGTGGTGGATTTACAATTACCGTAATTATCACTTAAGCCAGACGATGAGAATCGCGCATATTACCTTTTTTTTTTATCCGGCAATCTACCCCCAACACACAAGCAAAGCCAGCGCATAACTCACCATTTAAAGTGAATTTCCATACAAATTTCTATATACACCACACACACACACCACTATGGGTGGTGTGTGCTCTTTGTCTCTCTCTCTCTCGCTATGTGTGGTGTCGGTTCAATGGAACGGATGTAGATACACACATACACCTTATGTACCATATACTCCAGCAGTACATTATATATTTTTGATAATAAAATGAAATTAATGACCTGAAAACATTCTTCTTGGAACGTTTGCCCTCTCATTCACTCGTCTGTTGAGCTTATAGACCAAAACTGAGTGAGGTTAGCCCCATCGCACAATTTGCGCGTGAGGAAAGGAAACAGCAAGAAAACAAAACAAAAGACGAAAAAAAAACAAAAATAATAAGTACAGAATGTTTGTGTACAACACACAACGGTTCGATGTGCAGAGTGAGGTTAGGACGACATGCCTGGCGTTGTATCTTTCCCTGAGAGAGGGGCAAGTGTGTAAACGCTCTAGCTGGATGGCTCGGTCTGTTTGCTGCCATCGAATTGCTGAAAGGCCCCGGTTAATTCGAGCGTGCTGCGTTGTCGCTGTCTGCTGGTGTGTATCACGTGTAAAATTGAAAATGGATGGTTGCAGAGCGGAAGTGAGGCAGCCGGGGCAACAATTGGAATCCAATGAAAGTAGGTTGGTTTTGTCGGTTGGGTATATTGTGGTATGCTAGAGTATTCCACTGTATTCCGTTGCTCGCCTGTTCATCGTCGTCGCTCCCCACCGACCGTCACCAACGTTCGATTGCTGCTCTGCTCCCATCTTATCATCGTAACCGAATCAAATATGAACAATGCTATAATTAGAAACAGATACAGTAATACTTACATACATATGTACATATATGTATATGATTTTGATTAGTACATGAATACATTCATATGTATGTATGTATTATTTGATTTGAAATAAATTGTTTCGCGCAAATAAAATTCGATTGTAACAAACAAAACTGTATTCACGTTAAGGGGGAAACAGCACAGATGTGGGAACCTGACAGGGTTTCACATTTTAAATTTGACATTGAGATTGTACAATGTATACAGAACAAAACACAAAGTGTAAAAATGTAGAGAAATCATTAGAATGAGGGAAATAGAATGCATTTAAAGTTTTCACTTTACAGAACGACTCAATGGTATACCTACATACATACATATGTATGTATAGGTATGTAACTGGAATTCATTTCTGTTTTTTTTAAATCTTTGCAGGGGGGTTTTTGTGGTGATATGAGTATGTACCTTCTATTCTAAACTTAAAGTTGTTATTTTTTACAAAATTGTCAGTTTTGTGATGTACAAATGCGGGTATCTACAGGGTGATTCAGTTACGTTCTCATATATTTCGACTAGGTAGACATTTGTCAAACGTCGACAAAAATGGGCAAGTTTGGTTGCTTTGCTGAGGCTCGAACCTGTGTCTTATCACTAAGCGATCCAACCTATTGACCCCTAAGCCATGGTGAGTAGAGAATTGGCAAGTACGAGAATGGATCTTGTGACTGAGTGTGTCAAATGTCAGACATATTTGTCCTTGGCACCTTGAACTTAAGGCTCTAGAAAGAAATACATACCAACAACTTTACTTTTTGAAGGTCGTTGTAGGGTAAGAGAGAATGTATGTAAACCTTAGATTAGAGTAGGAATTCAGGTGGTCCTTAGTCCCTTATCACTGTGGCCTATTGTGATATCTTCTTCTTTAGAGCTCCTCCATGATGCCGGAGTGCGCGATGAAACCGGCGATGTCTTTGGGTGAGCTGGTGGTTATATCTTCCGCCACAAGATAGTGTTTACCTAGAAAACGATGACGTGTTCTTATGAGGCAGTCACAGTGACACAGTATGTGTTCTGCTAATTCATCGTCCTCATTGCACATCCTACACGTGTTATCTTGTGCTATTCCCATAGTCGTGCTTTTTAACCCGGCAGTGTCCGGTTAGAAAGCCTGTGACGATTCGAATCTGACTTCTTGTTAGTTGAAGAAGTTGTTTCGTTCTTTTTTGGGAAGAGGTTGGTATAAAAGCTTTAGCTTGTCTGTTACCTTCCGTTTCCGTCCAAAAAAGTATGTAAACCTTACAACATAGACTCGAGATTTATTTTTATTTCTGGCGGATTTTAGAATCTTCAAACGCTTGCATATGAAAACAATTAAATTGATCTCCAGAGTCCAAGACACAATAGGTATATGGCGCTGATTACGTGTGCAGAATGCCAGCAAAAGGTGGCGTTCTTATTGATTTGCTGATTGTTGAAATAATTTTCCAGATTTTCCTTAGAAATCGTCGAAGAAAACGTGTTTTTGTCTATCCAGGCAGTCATCATCATCAATAAAGGGTTTAAGATAAAGCTGTCTCAGGATACCTATAGGTGTAATTTTGTGGATTTGTGAGAGTATCATTCCTTCTTCTGTCAGACATCGGTTTATTCGAAAGAAATACTTTCTTACTTATCAGGCCAGCGACTCTTGGAGGGTCTGAGCCTGAACTAATGCCGCTTTTCATCCTTCACGGTCCCGGGCACGCTACTTCCAGTTTACTACACCAAGGTTTCTGGCGTCCGCGATTGCCTGATCTTTAAACCGGAGGTTCGGTCTTCCTTTTCTTCGTGAATCAGGTGGCTGGGATTCAAAGATCCTCTTAGCTGAAGCATTCTCGTCCATTTCCCCAATGGGGCGGAGCCATTGCAGTCGACAGATTTTTGCCTTTCGGACTACATCCACATCTTTGTACAGCTCTTAGAGTTCGCGGTTATATCTTCTCTTCCATTCGCCCTCTTCGCAGACTGGAAATAAATAAATACTGTGAATTATAAGCAATGGAAACAATTCCAATTATTCTTGCCAGTCATTGTGGACACCACCCTCGGCGTAAAAGGCTGAAACCTTATACCACCTGAGTTTCAAAATCACTCCACCAACACTAGCGCTGTGTGAATAGCATCATAAGAGAGGCAAAATATGTTTTGCCTTTTACTTCTTTTTGATTGGATTGCCTTCTACCATGTTCATTGACAGGCATATTTCAGTCCCTGGGGTTAATTTTATTTATCTACTCCTCTTATCAGTTCAATGGTTATTTAATTTTTTTTTGTCAACTTCAATCTTTGTCTTACCTTCTATCCATAAAACTTTTGTGATAAAAGCATAAACAGAAAGCAATCTACTCAAGGCTATCTACCTAACTAATGTGCAGCTGCACTGTATAACCAAAACTTTTCGCAACCTTTAATTCATGGTCGAAATCTTACATTAATCGGTGTTGCAAAGTCACGATAGACCTCGATTGGAGCTGTAGATTAATTACAAAATCAATTCTATATCGAAACTGGTTTCTCCCCTTTCGTCATGTGCATGACAAGGTCATCTTCGAAATGATTTTTGTTCGTTTAAATTAAATTTATACAAATTTCAATGTTTTTTTTTTTATTTTTATTTTTTTTACATACATATGCATGTATGCACACATCAAAGTTGGTGTATAGGTATATAAAAGATGCCCATGCTCTTGCCCTCCCTTCAAAATTAATCTCCCCCTACTAGATACAATGCTATTCCTTGAAGTAAATTGGTGTAATTTTTTATTTTTTTTTCCAATTTGAAAGGTGAAATTTGGCAACCCTGACATTCCTCTGGTCAGGCCATTTGAGTTTTCTCTCAAAATATTTTTTTTTTTTAATTTATTTTTTCTGCACTGTCGACCTCAATTAGTAGCAGTAGCGAAGCAACAACAACACCAAAAGCTATTAACCATACACATCAAGAAAAAAATAAGAAGAAAAAGCTAAAAAAAAAATAAAAACCTGTATTATGTTTATTATTTATAAATAATAACTGTAGTTGCAGAAATTGTGTTTATTTCTCTGTTTGCGTCTCTCTCTCTTGTCAGATTTTCTAAGCGCTTTCCCATTTTACAGCGCTCGTACGTGCTTGTTTCTCGTTTTTCTCAGATTTCTTTTGCCGATTAAAGAGTACATAATGTAAAAAAAAAATAGAAAATAAACAAACTATACTATTTGAGAATAGATACACATACATATGTATGTATGTGGATAAGCTTTACATACATACCGCACCACATTCCGTGCCGCAAATTTAATCAAGGGAAGGGGAAAGCGAAACAGTATGGTTCAACTTTGTTGCCCCCCTCCCAACACGCAACAAGAGAGAGAGAAAAAAAAAATTATTACATTACGTTGGTTTATTTGAAAAGCAAAAGGGATTTACATAGATACAAATAATTTATAGATAACAGTGTGACAGGTAATTCCCAAAGGGCACTTGAAGATAAGGTTTTTTTTCTCAAATTTTTTTGAAGCCACATTTTGTTGTAAGTCTAGATGACGCACAGAAGTTGTCAAAATGTATTAAATTTTTCCGTCAGACTGTGGTTTTATGTCTGTTAACGTCGGGTTTTGTGAGGAATCAAGGTACGTAACGTAGGCATAATTTTTATAGAATGTTCATCATCTCAATAAATTCGATCACAAAGCTTCGTCAAATCCTCATTTTGAATCCAATATCTGATACTGCTTGTAATTTTATTTGGTGCGACAGCCAGGGTCTAGCTTCTCGCAACCATTCATGTTGCGCGTGTTACATTTCTCACTCGAATGGAAAGGATCTTATTTTGCCGACTCTGAACGGCGGAATGAGAAGCTTTTTCATGACAGATTGAAGGTTCGTCGTGCCTGTGAAGGGGTGGTGCCGCGAAAAAACGTTTTGGTGTTTTTGAGAATTGAACCTGTGTCTCTCGTTTAGCAGTCCAACGCACTTACCACTAAGCCACGTCGTCCACCACATCAGGCTCATTGTCACTTCTAATTTAGGTACAGTACGGCGCTAGAAAATCCCTTTTATTGCTTTGTCACTACCGCCAAATTTAGCTCATTTGATTTGACAGCTTAGTCTCGTTTACGTTTGCTTTGAAGGAGGAGATTCAACGACGAATTATATGAGCTGTACAGGGAAATCGACCTATTGGTTGTTTAAGATGGCCAAGACATGTAGAGCGAATGGACAACAACTCTTTGAATCCAACCCGGAGGGACAACGCAGTAGAGGAAGACCTCGCTTAAGGTGGCGTGCACAAGTAGAAGGGGACCTCAGTCAACTTGGAGTGCGTAACTGGAGGCAGTTAGCTAACGACCGGGCTAACTGGAAAAGCTTGTTAGTTAAGGTCCAGGTTCATCCCGAACTGTAGCTAAAAGTAAGGGTACGTAAGATTAGACAGTTGTTAAAAGCGAAATTTTCCTACGAAAGGGCCAAGGTGATATCAGTACATAGCGATTGAACCAACAAAATGTGTCTCCACCTTCATTCTGCGTTCCACAATTGGAAATGTCTTGTTTTTTGTCATGGCAGACAGGCTACATGTCGAATTGAGGACGTAATAGAATGACTTATCAGAGCCTGAGCTTACGCCGCTTTCCATCCTTGACGGTTCCGAGCACGCTGCTTTTAGTTCACTAGACCAAGGTTCCTTGTTCGTAAAGTTCGCGGTTGTATCTTTCTCTCCATTCGGCCTCCTCACAGACTTACTTACTTACTTATCAGGCCAGCGACCCTTGGAGGATCTATGCCTGAACTAATGCCGCTTTCCATCCTTCACTGTCCCGGGCATGCTACTTCCAGTTTACTAGACCAAGGTTTCTGCGCTTTCCGCGATTGCTTGATCCTTAACCCGTAGGTTCGGTCTTCCTTTTCTTCGTGAATCAGGTGACTAGGATTCAAAGATCCTCTTAGCTGAAGCATTCTCGTCCATTTTCCCGATGTGGCCGAGAACCATTGTAGTCGACGGATTTTTGCCTTCCGGACTACATCCACATCTTTGTACAGCTCGTGGAGTTCGTGGTTATATCTTCTCCTCCTTTCGGCCTCGACGTCTTACAGAATCACTTGACCCTTGAATACATACGAGTATATGTGGATAGAGAAAATCAGTAGACTGTTATCGATGACGTAAGCATTGTTATCTCGCTTTTGACTAGCGTAATTGTGCGTGTGAATTGGACTTCAATTTCTACCGGAAGAAAATAAGTTTTTTTTTTTTTTTGTGGTAGAATCAAATATTGTAGATAAGTTTGTGAGTTTTTTTTTTTCAGAAATGACGAATTGCTACTTATCTCTTTTGTTCGTGAGAATTTGTATTTTCCTCAGTATCAAGTTTTGAATTGCGGTTTTGCTCGATGGATTTGTTTTTATCAACCTAAATCTTGTACCCAAAACCAACGACCATAAAAATAATCCCATATGGTTTTAATTTTTGTGTTTTTTTTTTGGACCAAGACCTTTGGCTATTATTAAAATTTAATTAGACCCAAGTAACCACTTAAAAATCGACCGGATGTTAGGTTGATAATGTTGAAACAGCGGATAGTACATGAATTTTTTCCAGTTCAACTGTGTAGAAAAGGTTACACCTTGTTAATGGTTCCACTGGTTTTTGGTTAGAAATGTCAAATGTGTTCATTGTCACTTGCATTGCTAAAACTTTTCGTCAACCCAGAGAAGACTATCAGAAGTTTCCAAGAAAACCTGGAACAAAAACTGAACGTATCTAACTTACTTAAGGTGGCACTACAGCTCGGGATGGGCCTGTGCTTCAACCAAAAAGCGTCTCCAGTTAGCTCGAGCTTTAGATAACCACGTCCAGTTTTACATTCCAAGTAGGTTGAGGTCCCCTTCCAGCCAGCTACGACCAATTTCGCACTCCAATTTGGTTGAAGTCCCCTTCCAGCTAGCTGCGTTCAGTTTCACATTCCAAGTTGGTTGACGTCCCTTTCCAGCCAGCTGTGTCCAGTTTCGTACTCCAAGTTGATGGAGGTCTCCTTCTAGCTAGCTTCGTCCAGTTTCACATTCCAAGTTGGTTGGCTGTGTCCAGTTTCGCACTCCAAGTTGGTTGAGGTCCCCTTCCACTCATGTGCGTCGCATAAGTAGCAGTCTTCCTCTACTATGCCGTCCCTTGGGAGTGGATTCGAAGATTTTCCGTGGTGGAACATTGGTGTCTATCTGCTCTACATGAGCCCGGAACCTCTGTCGTTGGACCTTAACTTTTCTAGCTAAGTCGATGTCGTTGGATCACTTCCTCCATTCACTATCCAGGCGGGGCCGAAAATAACCCGAATTTGAATTTATGCGTGACCATTGACAATGGCTGACTGATAACGTGACCGGCTCATATCGGGACCAAATTCTGATTTGATCCCTAGGCTTTCGATCCAACTGAAGTATTACTGGTCTTTCGTGGTATTTTTTATCGGGAAATCCTTTAATTACCTGACCTCTTTTGAAATTCGATTAAGGATGTCGCTTGTTACATTGTCGACTTTTTCATCCAAAAATAGGAAAATTGAGTGAAAAACACAATTAGTTACGATCATGTCAAATTATTAGAATTAAATCTACGGATACATCCTATATTTAGGAGGATACCGACTTATGAAACCCAAACTACAAAAATCTATAAAAAATCAAAACTTTATACATACATTGATACATATGTACAAAAACCACCGTGTTACTTTATATACAAGAACTATATGTTCTCACTTTGAGTTTTCTTTTTAGCTCTTCAGTGGCGACCCCCCAAAAAAAAAAACGAAATATCTAACTACAATATAGCTATTTATAGGCAGCTACTTACGTATGTACATACATACATATGTGTATAGATACTTTTCCAAAACAAGAAAAAAAAAAAACAGAGCGCAGCTTAAAATAATAAATTAAAAAAAAATAAAAATCTAAAAATGCATGAATGCACATAGGGTATGTACATATGTAAATGGTCGTGGAGTTACGCATATAGTAGAGCTCAAGGGTATACCATGTCTATATACATAGATTCGCATCTATGTATCTAAAAGCTTGCTCGTACGAATCGTGCTCTATGTCAAGATGACGTAATGCTTGCTTATACGCAATTTTATATTCGCATATTTCATCGTTTTGTGTTTTTTTTTTTTTTTTTTTTTCGGTGCTGCTACGGAATGAGAAAGTTTCTTTCTCAATACACCATTAGAATCTCAAATATTTGGAATATCTATAAAAATAGCTATAGATAGATACATATATATGTACATACCTGATTCGCATCCAAGTGAACGTATAGCTAGTTGCAGTCAGTCACGATTCTCTTTGGGTACTCCTTACCTCGCCTTACCTTTACCGCTCTGCTCCGCCTAACACTTTGCCTCCTGTGTCTCATTTGTGTCCTGGGTAGAAAGATCCGAAAAGGTATTTCTGTGGGGATACATACAAACACTGTACATAGCTACAAATGAAGTTGGTTATGTATCTCAGTGGTAAGAGATGGCAAAAAAAAAATTGTTATACACGAACAACAACAACAAAAAAAAATGTATCTGGGAAATTAGAGTGTTGTTTCTTAGGTTCATTTTTTCGCAGAAAATTTTTTTTTTTTTTTCTTGTTACTTTTCCCGGACATGAAATGTTCCTTTTTTTTTTTTCAAAGTCTCATTAGATGTACATAAGATACAGAGGTAGGGGATACAACTTGGGTAAATGTTTGCCGAAGACATACATATGTACAAACATACTCTAGTGAGAGATGTTTTGGCTGAGTTAGGATTTGTTTCCCTTCCTTTTTCTATGATCAATTGTGGTGTCTTTAATCAGAGATTTAATGAAATCCTGAACCAATACGTTGGGTGTTCTTTATCTTCTTAAATTTGTGGTAGTTCTAGTGATATAATTCTTTAAGTGAGTTGGGTAAGTGTTGTGACAATAAATAATCGATGGATTTAAGGTTGTTTGCACGATAAGGTACTACCTATCTGTTATATATAAAAGGAACGTCAAGTCATGGACATGCAGCGAAATTTGGACCAGAGTGTCAGCTGCTTTGACAGAGGTCCTAACTGATATTTTATACTTCAAATCTTAAACGGCAAAAGTAAAATTTACACCTGTGGAGGCCAGAACAGTTTATTCGCGAATGTACCTCAATGAAGAGATGGTTTTCGGAACTCCAAAGACAGTGAGTACAAGCACGCCAGAGAAGCTTCTCAAGGCAAATTAGTAGTATCTGCTTGAGATTTTCACTGAGACTGGATTGATTTTGAAATGGATCTTTCGAAAAAAGATAGTTTTCCATCACAAAAAACTCTTCAAACGTCTACTTGGAAAATACTACAACCAAACATCCTGGAGAACACTCTTCAAAATGTGCAAATGCAATAGAAGAGTTAAGATACTGATGGATGGATACAATCATCGATCAGGCGCAGACCACCGTTTAAAATCCGATGCGGAATTCAATTCTCTCTCAACATTCGCTTCATAGGCGGATACCTTTTCCGTTCCGCTTTGCTTGCATGTTGAGGAATATTCCGCAGTCAAGAAAACATCGTGAGTGTGTTGGAATCGCATTTGAGCAACGTGCATTTGTTTTTATCTAATTTTTTCAAATGTACAGGTCGGTGGAATTAATCGCGGAAATTAAGAAAAAACCCAGCTTATGGAATTCCGCCTATAAACACTGTGCGGATAAAGATTTTCGAGACACCCAATGGCTAGAGGTTGCAAATGTTTTATTTTCCAATTGGGAAACTCTGAATCTTGTTGAGAGAAATGAAAAACGTGAGTTTTCTACTTTTAAAAACTCGAACAAAACGCTTATAAACGCTCCGTGTATTCTTTTAGTTTTTGAGATAAAAAGAAAATGGAAGAATATTCGAGATTATTATCGAAAGGAAAGCAAACGATGGAAAGGCAAAAGATACATGTATAAGGATTTGCTTACATTTTTAGATGAAAATGAAGAATCGTAAGTTGGACAAGTTTAAACACCGATAAGGCATACATATCGATCTTGGATTTTTTTCAAATGATAGTTCAAACATTTGTTCGGAGACAATTGTTAAGGAGGAAATTTCTTTAAGTCCATCCGGTTCGATGGCCAATACATCGATGGGAGGAAATGATGAACAATCAGTTGTTGCAACTCCATTAGTTCAGTGCCAAATGCCAGAAGAGTCTACCAATGGAGAAGCTGTATCGCCTGCACTGAAGCGAAAGTGGGAAGAAGATGAAAATATTGACGAAGATAAATCGTTTCTCCTGTCATTATTGCCGGAAATGAGAAAACTAAATGGACGACAGAAAATTGACTTTAAAATCTCCGTACTAAACGATTTAAGAACTGCCAGATATTGTGAACCCTGCTTTGATATAAAAGATGAATATAGTCAATAAGAAATATTTTTGTTTAATTATTTTATAAATTAAAAAAGTACAGTAATAGCCGGATACGTACTCCCTCGCTTAGCTGCGTTACCCGCATTGCTAACCAAAAATGTCCGGCTCCAAACATTTTCAGCAATGTAAGCGAGTACGGATAGGTAACTTTCCCCTTAAGTACCCAAATAAATCAGAAAAACTCTCAAAGCAGCTATCTGGGGAGCACTGTTGTTTTAGAATGAAATGTTGGAATACGGACTTTAAAAGTGGTTCTCTGCAAATCTGATTTAGAAAGTTTCAAGTAGGGGTTGGTGGCCTTTTAGCATCTACTTTTGTACAATCTCCGCCAGGTTTTTGGTTGCAATTGAGCTATTATTGCGACTGGTAACCAATGATAGGACACCAACCAATGATGGGTTCAGTGTGATACCACTTGGATTGTGAAGAGATTTTCCTTACATATTCGTTAAGTCAATTGGAGATTCTGATAGGAAGTTTCTGACATCTGTGTCTAAATCTCCTAAGTGCGAGGACTGGGCAGCTACAAAGAAAGTGGGAAATAGTTTCCTCCTCCTCTTCGTCCATGCAGCTTTGACAAAACTCGTTTGAATGTTAGACAGTGTCCCGTACTGATATGCAATCTGTTGAGCGAAATGAAATTCTTATAGCGTTTCAGATCAAGTTTAAGCTAAATCTGTTTTGTTGTTACCTAGACACTTGTCCACCTAGAGTTTGTTCTACCGATAGCATCCCGCCTTAACTTAGTTTACAAACAGCTAAAATCGTATGCGAGACAAAATTGCAAAGTGGCATCGAATCAACCTTGAAAAAGGTCTCATGCTGTCATAATATTTTCAGCTGTTATCTAGAAAACTTTATATCTAGGTAGTGCTTAACAACACACATGCTTTTATGTAAGTTCTTGTCAAGAAAAGGCAGATACTTACCCACCTAGCTAGTTGTTTAATTTTTTCAAAAACTCCCATCGTAGGATAGTCTTATTCATATGACCCAATAACCCTACACAAATTTACATACATACATACGCTTACAGTTAACCTTTCAACTTTCAATTGACGTGGTAAATATTACTTACACACCCCAACTTCTACTTAAACCGCGCGCTATTTTTGTGTTACACCCAAAGATCACGTGAAATCAGCAAATAATATAGATTTGACCATCTATCTTCCCCTTCTAATCAGTCACTTCCACTTCATAGTACATACATACTTACATATCCATACATACATATCTAGTTATGTTTACATACATACATATATATAATCGCACTTCTATTTGTTCTTCTCTGTTCTTCACATTATTGTTAATTGAATAACAAGGTCTTGCATGTGATCCCATACTTCTCTCGAATGGAATTTCACAACAACAACAATAAAACTTATTTCCTAATGAAACCTCCACAATACAACAACAAAAAATAAATTTAAAACATAACACATCCATAATCGAAAGCATAATTAACTTATCTATCTCAAACGGAAAAAAATAAATATATATTATGTGTGTTTTATGCCGGAAACACTACCACTACCACCATCACTCACTACCCACACAATGTGTGAGACAATAGTTTATAGAAAGTGTTACCGAAGAGGGGTGGATAGAGGCATGCAAACAATCAAAAAAAAAAAGAAAAGCTAAGCAGAAAGGCAATGGCTATGGCTGTAAGCAACAAGGAGCACATTCTTACATTTTGCTGTTGTTGCGGTATTTCAAATAAAAAAAAAACTTTACCAACAACAACGGCACACACTGTCAAAGAGTGGAACAACAAAAACATTCACCAGCCAACGAAAAAAAAAAAAAAAAGCCAACAACAACGAACACAAACAAACACACACACAGAACGAGAGAGTACACTAAAAATTATTGTACGAACCATCAAAGCATTAAACAGAGGCCTGGCAAGAGACTATGTCTATACCCAGGCCAGGCAATGCCAACGGAATCGACAAAATTCCCAGCATGAAACCCGAGCGCTCATTTGAACGAATGGAACGGAAGAGGTTGCGGGGAAAGCAAAGCAAGGCGCCAGATATCGAACAAAGCCCGAAAAAGAGGGATAGAATCAGAAAGAGAGGGAGAGAGATAAACTACCAACAACAGCAGCAGCAGAAATGCCGCTTGCCTTCAGTGGCATAGTAGTTAGTATGTATACACAAAATTGGCCTCCCCCAACAGCTCCCTCTGTGACCAAAGCTGTTTCTTATCTTGACTCTATCCGAACTTTGGCCGATGGATGGGTTGGCTGCCTTATCACTACACCCTTGTGCCATTCGAGAACCTGGTACATGTGCCATCACATACATAAGACCTTCGTCCCTTTGCCCATTCACCCCCTGCATTGGGAAGTACCTAATGTGCATCTCCCACTGCCGCCGACATGTTCCCAAATGTGCTGCTGCTGTGTTGTTGTCGTTTGAAAACCGATATCATCGCATCTCGGCAACCGACGTAGTGTCTCGCCTGAGACCAGGAGGGTTACCCCGACAATCAACAGCTCCTACCACAAAGGAGATCCTGGCGGGGGGTGGGATTCACCGAGGCAACGCAGTGTGGAGACTCAATTAGATTTTTTTTCTTTCGTGCTTAAACATTTTGCTGCATGAATTTCTCGTATTTTATTTGCGATTTTGCAACTAGTGGAAACCATGCGGGATTGCCGAATACTTAAATTTCCTCCCCCAGGGTTTCTAACCCTCATACAACCATTGCCCGCAATTCGGCAAGAGGTGCCGCATTATAGTAGAGAGAGAGCTGATTGTAAAAAGATAAACAAAGTCCGTCGCAACTGGAAAGTGGCACTTTCCTTCTTCACTTCAACTTTGTTTCACGCACAAGAAGAGAAAAAAAAAAAAAAAAATCCAATAGGTACATACTCGTGTACGTACGTAATTTTTTCTTTTATCTTCAGCGACTGGAGAGGAGACACTTGGGCCACCATCACTGATCGGTGGTGGTGGTGGTGGTGGACGTTCCAGTACATATGACAAGTAGTTACCTACCTTACTTGTGCATTTTGTAGATTATTCTCAAAAGCAAATATTTGCAGATATCATGTACCTTATACTCTCGTACACCAGAGGTTCCATGTTTTCATGGTAAATTGATTCGGAATCCACACAAGTATCTATGATTGGATTAAACTTAGTTTTTAGGTTGACTTCACTTTAACCCCATCGAACCGGATTGGAAGGGTTCAAGTCAGTTACAAAACTGGTACATCAGTCAGTCATATCGATGGCGATTGGTCGAAAATTCATTTTTTTCTCAGCTGATTCTGAAAAGAGACAGAACCTCTATCTAAAGTTTGATAGAAGTTTGCTATGACTCAACCTGGTGGATAAAACTGTTTTTAAAAAAAGTCCACACTTCATATAGTCCTTTCGTTAGCAAAGTGTATTTTTTTACGAATCACTGTGGAATACTTAAAAGAAAAAGCTAGCAGAACCCTGGTTCTACTCCTTTTTTGTATGTGGGTTAATGTGGACTGTTTCTTCCTTCAATTGGAACCTAAATTTGATAAAAAATCGTGTTTCAGAACAGCAGTTTCAAACTGCAATGTTAAAGCTGTTGAGTACTTACTTATATTTTCTTATTAACATAGTTAAAGGACTGGCATGAATGGCTAGGTTAGGTTGGATGGCTGTACTCGCTAAGCAGGGTGGCCATGGTGTAGTGGTTGCATCATCGCTTGTCACACTGAAGGTTCCAAGTTCGAATCCCGATGTCAAAAAAAAAGTCTATCAACTGCGAAAAAATCGGATGTCAACTCTACTGCATAGGCATAGCACTGGCAGTAGGGTGGTCATATGGCATGATTGTACTAATGACATCGGGATTTTCGAAAGAAATACTGTGAATTATAAGCAATGGCAACAGTACCAATAATTCTGGACACCACCCTCGGAGCAAAAAGACTGAAACCTAATACCACCTGAGTTTCAAAATCACTACATCAAGACTAGTGCTGTATGAATAGCATCATAAGGGTATTCATAACCCCTTAAGCGCTAGTGAATTATTAGAAAAAAGGGACACTTTTAGGCCCATTGTGATAACGGCTAAGTTATTAAAGGATTTTCACTCGCATCAGGATTCCAAAACTTATCTGATGTCAACTTTGTTTGAAAAAAATTTTGAAAGTCTTTCACAATCCATATTTTCTTTGGTCCAAACCCCTTCCTTTCTACTGGAAGCAAAATTTTTTCCTTTGGTCAGATAGTACTTTGTCGAACGTAAAATGGTTAGATTTGTGGTTTTTGGAGCTGTTTTTCACATTTGCATGCCTAAAATCTGACTTTATTGTGTATACAAGCCCTTTTCCTTATTTTCTTGGACTTACATCATATGTTTACCAGAACGTATGCTACAAAAACTAAGCTGTTTTCAGTACCTGTTTTCTTAAATGAGTAACTGTCGTATAATCTTTTCAGTCTTCTACCTGAATAAAGGGTTGTCCAGACTTGCAATTTCCAAAGAGCAAATAGATGAAAACTAGTTTAGTTGCTTGTTAAATTATTTGAAGAAGTTTAAGGTAGTTAAGCTACTATTGTTATCTGCAGTCTTTTTGAGAAATTGGATTCTATCAGTGCCCAGGATGTTGTTTCAATCGATAATAACAGCTGTTAACCTCATACTTACACAGTTTCATTTGATCGGCATACTAACTCGCATCTCATTCCAAACATTTCTAAGAATTACTTGTATGTATGTGTGTATGTATATATTGTATTTAAATACACCATCAAATGTGTGTTTAAACTATTCCTGGTATCATATCCATTTTTAGCGTTTTATCCGGCCCACATCATACAATTTCCTTTCCATCAACTTTGCGTGACCTACTCCACAGAGGGAGTGTATCTAAGGATACACAATGTGTATAAGTACATACATATGTATTTAGTCGTGTGACTAAAATAAATTTTCCAGACAGTGACGTAGCACCTACTCGTTGTCTGTGTGGCGCAAAGTAATCGCTATCAAGATCAATAAAAGATGGGTTCAGCCCATTAATTAGATTGCAACGATATGGATCGCAGTTGTTTCATTTAAAATGTATATTTTACTTATACATGTGTAGATAGATATGTATACCTACATGCGGTTGCAATTCCATTGAAAAAAAACAATCCCCTCAATCCGAAGGGATTAGATTTCTCCGAAATTGGAAAGAAAAATGAAAAGTCCTTTAGGTAAAAAAAAGAAAGATTTTATTGTTTGGAATTCAAACACATATACACGCAAATTGGTAATATATAAGGGGTGTGAGCAAAAAAGGAAATGATATCAATCTGGCCAAACGGCTGACTAAAGGAAATGCCATGTTGTGTAACTCAACAAAATAAAATTAAAACAACAACAACAATGCAAGACATTGTTTGCGGGTGAGTCAAAAACTAAACTTTAAGATAAATTACGTAGATCGATTGAAATTTTCTGAAGAAAGTTTTTTTTTTTTATCTCGTGATACTGTGGGGAATTACCAGAGAGGCTACGACCCTGTGGTGGAGAGTGGGCGATGGCCACAGAAGGGAGCTGCTTCGAATGTACATATCTAAGTGAATAATTACTAGGAAATGTTTAAGAAATTAATTACGTATACGATACGTTATGAGGGGTGGGGTGACTTTAAAAAAGTAGTAGAGTTGGTAATGATGTTGACGAACTTTTGATAGATCTTCTTATTTGAAGAGCTAAAGTTTAAAGTGGGTGACAGTTTGTACAAATGAATACATATTTACCCATTCATTTAAGCCCTCAAAAGAATTTTCGGTTAAATAAACAAAGAAACAAACGGAGGGAAAGATCCATCAAAATGAAACAAAAGAATTTGTAGGTACATAGGTCCTACCATTTACAATAGAAATAAAGGAGACAAGCAGCTAGCATCTAACAATATGTATGTCGGCCATTTTGAATTTTTGAAGGATTATTATAGAAAAATGGCTCTCATTCTAAGAATAAGCAATTTCTATAAATAGCATAAGCAGATTATTCGTAATAACTACGAAGGTACAAAGGGACTTCAAACCAAATCAAATCCCAGGAGCACTCAGACTTATTTTCGGTCCATTGTACTCCCAGGCAGAAACTTTATTTTGGTGAAGTGGTTTGAGAAACTCAGATTTGGTTCGTTTTTCTTTTTATTTTCGGTGGTTGTTGCAGTTCCCCGACCGGGCTCGAACCGGCACAGGTTCGGTCACAAGCGAACACTGCAAAATGGAGTAAGTACATTCATATGTAAATTCGTTCCGGATAATCGATTTTTACGGATATTGGAGGTTCAAGAAAAACAATTGAAAACACATTTTTGTACACATTTGGATTTATTTAACAAAACATTGTTCAAATGTTCTGTAAAATGCAAATGAATCTGTGGATGGAGACTAGACATAACGCTTAAGTTCATCGTGTGCGAACATTTTTCTGGATATTAGAGGTCAAAATTAAAAATACAAGCTCTGTGAAAAAATTACGGATAATAGGGGTTGCCGGATATTGGAGTTCCAGATAAAAGAGGTCAAACTGTACGTGATTTTGCAAAGGGAATCAAGGATACTTCGTCGGTTCCTTAACAGAGAACTCTTTCACTTGATATCGGTTCAATTTTTATGTTTTAAGATCAATATGAGAGCAAGAGTGATTTTTTTTTTCAACTTGTTGCTTATACATATTCGAATTCCTATCAAATTTCGAAGACCTATCTTTCGACAATCCTCTGTAACTCCGCCTGTTGACAAGTGGTTTTTAAAACCGAGTCTCTATTTAAGTTCGAAACAAGCTTCAGAAGCACAATACCATCGAATTCTGGAAAGGCCCTCAATTTCTGCTTGAAAAAACCGGAAATGAGAACTTATGTACATACATATTCATTTACATTTACATTTACACACCTTTATCAAAAGCCAAGTGTTACTGTATTTTCTACTCACCTAGCATAGTCTCTCCACTTGTCTGAGTAACACTCATCGCCCACCTAAAAAGTTTTTTTTTTTTTTATAACTCATCACTCATCCATCAGCTGTACAGAATATCGTTCTCTCTTTCCAACATTTAAACCTTCCTGATTTACGTCATCCTCCCCTAACTACCCCCGTCCTTTTTTTATTTAATGCAATTAGCTCTCTTCACCCCCCACACCCACAAACAAAATGATTCATCAAACAATGGGTCTCCTAACAACGGTTTTATCCAATAACCAGGAGCTGACAATTTAAAGCTTCTTCTAATAAAATTCAAGAAAACAGGGATCGAAATAAGATTAAGTTCGAAATGCACACAAGAAATAATCAATCATAATCTTTAAAAAAAAAAATACAACAAGACTTGTTTCAGCCAGACGGAGAGAGAGCAGTTTTAAGAAAGAGCAATAACAATAAACCAGCAACAAAAAAAAAGAAAAAAAAAAAAACGACGGGAAAAATAAGTATAACAACTTTTTATTAAGGCCACCACCAATATTTCGTTTCTGAGCGGGGCCTCGCAAGAGACTATCCAATGGCCAATATTCGTCATATGAATAATGCGCTATTTCGATTTATCTCTCTTTTTCTCTTTCTGGCTCGGTCTGCCTTTCCATCCCTCTTGTTCCTTTAGCAGAGTACTTCACTTCAATCAAATTTCATAGAAAAAACAACAAAAAGACCCACAATCCAACAACAAAGCTCTCTTATATACCACCAAGGGAATTTTTCCCACCACTATATACAACGACGATTGTCACTCTCCCGCGCATCGGTCTCTCCCTCTCTCGCACGCACAACATTGAGCAGAGCAGCAGTACATAGAGCAAAAATACACAGACTTCATACCGAAGTGTTGAGTTGAGAAATAGAAATACAAGACACAACGAGGCTCCTGCTCGCACAGAATCAAAATCAAACGGCGATCACACTCTCTTATGTAAAGCGAAGACAGCAACAGCAAAACGCAAGAGCTCGGTGGTCCGTTAATTCTCCCATGAAACGTCGACCAACAACACAAAAAAAAAAAAAATCCTTTTTCTTATTTGCTTTACGTTCTTTCCACACATCACGGTCACACTCGCGTAAATGATTTAAATAAATCGAAAACGTAAACAACATATCCCCTTCAAAACGTGTGTGATAAACCGCGGCCCAAAGATTATTTTTCGCAAAAAATTTCATTCACTGCAACCCATTTACGAGGTGAAGCCAAAAAAAGTGCGTGTGTGCTGTGCAGGGAGAGAGTTTCAATAAAAGAAAACCCTGAAACCAATAAGAGAAATTAAAATCAAAAACAAAAAAGCAAACATGTCAAGATTTGTGTTTAAGTGAATAAATTTAATGTGACAAGCTAACTTATCCAGTTAAAAAGTCCCCCCAAAACTCTCCACCAGCTATAGGATTAGGCTTAAATTAAAAAAAAAAATGGCAACCAGTGCTGTCACAATAACCGCGGTTTATGGCCCCAACGGTCAGTCCCTGCCGCTGGTAGGCAATACTTTAGGCACAGGCTTTCAGGTCACAGTGAAGCAGGAGCGTCACGATGAGGCAGAAATTCAAGAATTAGCGGCCAAGATGCTGGAAACACAGAAGGCCAACCAGGCAAAACAGCTGCTGCAAGCTGTGCAGATGCAAAATCGTGGAATTGCAGGCAATAATTCCCAGCCGCCCATGGCAAATGGGCAGGCAAATATACTCAATTATCTGACCCGGGCAAAGGGCACAACACCGACGCCAACAGCCACTGCTACAACAAATGGTCAAACCAATGGCAGTGCTAAAAATTCCACAACAACAAATGGTTCTGCGGCATCAGACAGTGAGAAGAAACCCTGTG
Organism: Criorhina ranunculi; assembly: GCA_951813785.1. Classification (NCBI taxonomy): domain Eukaryota; kingdom Metazoa; phylum Arthropoda; class Insecta; order Diptera; family Syrphidae; genus Criorhina; species Criorhina ranunculi. Next base: position 2,138,495 of record OX638385.1, on the reverse strand, counting down.
ATGAGGAATCGCAAAAAGGCCACTTTGGCTGGGCGACGTTCGGCAAGACTTACATCCCATATATCTACCGCCAAACGGAGAAGTACTGTGCCGTGCGAATGGTAGAGTTAAAACTCCTGGGCAAGTACTTGAATTGCCTGCACCCGGATATATACAGTAGTTGTACATGCGTACGGAGTTACTACATTACAGAGGCGGAAAGCCGGCTCTTCAATGAGATAAATCACAAGCACTGCGACGGGGAGTTCGGTCGTGATTTGTTTACTCTAAAGGATTTGGTGGTGCGACTAAGTGATGCGACCAAGTTCTTCCAGTTCCTTGACATCTGCTATCGGAAGTTGATCTCCGGCAGTAAGACACCCTCCGAAAAGTGCGGATTCATTCGCATTAACAAAGAGTCCGTTGTACCCTATACAGTGCGCAACAACGAGCAAGTTGTGCCACTGTTTTACTTTGAAGGCGAAACGGAGAACCTCAAACAAAAGGCTGACTATCTGTCCGGGTGGGATTTGGCATATTTGAAATTCTGCTGCAAGGTTCAGGGGATTCGCAATGAGCTGTTCTCCAGCGAATCGGTGGCTGTGATTAGTTTGACAGATATAAAGAGTTACTTCCCCAATGGTACTGAGTTCGAGGACTATTGGCCCAGCAAGGTGGTGGATTCAAATCTCCTATTGGGACCACAAAGGTCATCGGGGGCGAATAATTCGGTGAATTGGACGCGGCAGCCTTCAGCCCCTCCGCCGAAAATTATCACGCCTGCGGGTGCGAACAAACAATCACAGCAACAGCAGCAGCAGCAACAACAGCAATCACAGCAGATGGCAGCAAAACGTGGAGCTGCATACTCCCAGATGGCGGCAAATAGTGCGGCCACAGCTCAGAGGCTACATGCCGCTTCTTTGGCGGCTGCCACTCAGGCAACAGTTCAGGTAACAATTGCGGAATTGTTTCCCCCAAAAAGAGAGTGCAACTGATGAGGGTGTTTTTTTTTTCTGTTTCTTTTTTTTTTGTTCTCTGGCACAGCAGGCACTCAATGGCGCGTGGATGGCACAATCGCAGAATAGTCTTCCGATGATGCATGCACAAATGTTGGCCACACAGGTGAGAGTAAGTAGATGGTGATTAGGCTCCATCAAGTTGTATTGTTGTTGGTTAGTGGAAAGGGGAGGGGGATTTTGTTGATGTTTATTGTTTTTTTTTTCTGAGGGGGTTGGGTCTTAAGGGACCGAGAATGGGTTTCCTTACAAAACGATCTTGGATTACTATTGCATGCTTTTAGATATTTTAAAGTTATCTGCCGTTGATTGGCGCTAAGGAAATGGAAGTGAATTATAGTTCTTCGACATGACTCAACGAGGAAAACTAATGAATGTACTATGGATGTACATATGTATGTTTGCCTGCTATATGTAACTCATTCGAGTTTTCAACTAACTTGAGTATAATTAACAAATCATAGTCTTCTTGACGATGTGAATTAAAAATAATTTCAAGGTCTAAGCTAATTTTTGTTAAGCCCGAAGCTAAGTTCTGGAAAAGATCTTGAAATGGCACGAAGTGTGTTGCGTTTAGTACTATTGCTGTCTTTAAAGCTGGTTGCATGCTGATTGTGTAGCGTGTTCTACGATTTAGAGTGTCAATTCGTTCTTTGTAGCGGGTTATCTGTTTACCTGTCCTATGCCCCACCAATTGGGAACCACTGTTCTAGATGATTGTTAGGCCAAAGCATATGCATTATTCGCCTCTTCACATGAAGCTAAACAACTCTTGTGTGAGTTTTAAGGTGTACGCTTTGGAAAAAGATGTCTTTTCTGCCTCTTGTTCTTCGCTCCTGTCAAAGTCACTGTACAGTTCGTCATTGTATCTCGTAGGTATGCATGAGGTGCCATGTCCATGTGATCGATTAAAGCAACTCCACAAATATAATATTAAGAGCAGATTGAGTTCGTTTATTTCTGTAAAGAGTTACATATCTTCAACTCTGCCAGATACAGCTTGTGCTTATTGAATTACGCCAACTTTCGATGTGTAGATAGTCATTAATTTACCTAATTTACTTTTTCATTTAAAGTTCGTCACTAATGTAAGTTTTATTTACAAAAAGTTGTTCTTTGATAATTTACAGGCTCAGCAACAGAATCATCCAGCAGTGAGGCCCAATTATCGGGGGCCAGCTGACAATCACATGTTATCCAATCGCCAGCCATACACCTACAATAATGGAGCAATATCAATGCAACCAGTTAACAACCATGGTCAAAACAATGCACCTCCACCACTAGTTAGAGCAGGTGGACAAAATACCGCCCACCAAATGTAAGTAAAAAAAAAAAATCAAAAAGAACGAATGAGAAACTTTTTTTTTCGATTGTACCACTTCCTTCTGTTAGTTTTGAATATTTTTTTTTTTGTTGTCTTCTGTAACACATTTTGTGTTGCTGTGATTCATATAAATATGCCGCTATGGTTTAATTTTGAAATTAATTTGAATGTCTCTAGAGTTGTGTATATTGTTGTGTCCTTTTTGTTTCTTTCCTTTTGGTATTCAATTGATTTCAAAATTAAATTCAAATTATATTTTTCCAAACGGTGGTTGTGCACGCATTTTAATTGAATTTTTTTTTTTTTTTATATATATTTTCGTGTAAGCTCTCTGCAAGTAACAAGTAATGAAGATAAAAAAAAAAAAACAGAAAATCCCTTGTACTATTTGAAGAAGTAAACCTTGCTTTGTCACCCAAGTTTGATCAGCTATTTTGAGAAGGTTAGCATCATCACTTATCATGCTCAAGTTTTCAGGTTCAAGTTGTGATGTCAAGAAAGTCAACCAACTTGAAAGAAAAGCCCTACTGCTAGGCAACATACTGGCAGTAGGGTGGAGTGACATCAGGAAGTTGAAAATAAATACTGTGAATTCTAATCAATGGCAACAATATTAATAACTCTCCCTAGTTATTCTAGACACCACCCTCGGAGCTAAGACTGAAACCTAATATGTACTAACTGAGTTTGAGTTTCAAAAGCACGCACTAGCGTTGGGGTAATTCTGGAACTGCCTCTTTCATCCATCCTTATGCAAATGCTGGCGAAGTTGTTGGGCTTTTTATTGCATACAGCTGTGTTAGAGTTATGACTGAATCAGTTGGAGGGGGGGAGGATTCAATAGGACAAAGATGTTGCATTTACCTGACAGAGAAATGCGACTTGTTGCTTCAATTACTAGTAGGAAACCCATTTTGTTGTTAAATGTATCGCAAAATCTGTTCGTTCGAAAATGTATACTTTTGCTTCGTGTTTCATGAAAGTTTGAGGTAAACAGGATTTTGAAAAAAGTATTGCCTCTCAAAGAAGACTCTTTCCAGACTTCTATCGTCAGACCCTTTAGCACAATAGCCTTCACTTAGAAGCCACTGTCTATCTAACCATCACCGTGTTAATGGTGGGATAGGGAAAATCAATATAGAAAGTCCCGCGAACTTGATCTTATCTGCATAATGATTCAAAATATCAGGAAAGTATCCTTTCCACCTCATCGATCGTCAGCGAATGAAAGTTGCTAAAGGTAAACAATGCGATGTCAATAGTATATGTATTAGTGCTCATCAGTCATTAAGATATCATAGCCAGTTCAGCATAGAACACTCTGTTTGTCACTGATAAAGACAAAAGAGTAGCGTGTTCATTTTCCTAAAAATGCTAGAAAAAGATATTAAATTTATCAATAGACTTAGAATAGATAGTAGGTCCAGTAATTTACACGCCGTTTTTTTTATTTCATTAATTTTCCTTTTATACCATCAAAATTGGTTTCAGTTTAAATTTGTTGATCGTGTAAACTGCACGCACAATCATTTATTTTTTTTTTTGTTCAATTGTTCAATGAAAAGGCATTTATTAAAAAAAAAGAAAAAAGAAAAATTCAAAATTAATTTTCGCTTTGCTTTCCTTATATATCGCTCAACAAAAAACAAAAGACGCAAACAAGGGATTTTCTTTTCTGTTTCCATTTCTGTCCAAAGAATAGTTATTGTCATGTAGATACCACTAGTTGTTGCATGCTTAAACTTTTTCTATCTCTTTTCCTTCTTAAAAAATCAAAAAAAAAACAAAAAAAAAAATACGTTCTGCTTTTAAATTTATTTTTTGACAAACAAAAAATCTTTTTAAACATCAGAATTGTAATATGCAATTGTATACATTTTTATTGTATTAACCACTGAACCCCCTTTTATAAAAAAAAAAAAAAAAATGAATATTATACAAAACCATCATCCTAGATACATTATATATAAATGCGTGTACAAACACAAGGACGGTTAAAGTTTGGTAAATGTAAATTTCGGAAATTTGATCAAATAAAACGAATAAAAAACTCGGTTGTGTAAATAATAGATTCAACAAAATTGTTATTTGTTAAAAGAGAATTTAAATAAAAAAAAAAACGGAAGAGAAATGTTGCAAAATTCGTAAAAATAAAAAATAAAAATAAAGAGAAAAACAAGAAACCAATCCACATACATTTTGTATATAATGTTTCTAGGTCGAATTGTACTAGTGTCGAGCAAGCAATGCAGCAACAACGTGCCAATATCATAAATCACCCATCACCGCCATCGAACCGGCTACTGCATCATCCTCCTCCCTATTCACCACCTCAGTCTTCTCCGGCAGTAGGTGCAATAACCCCTCAGTCGCTAGCGAGTATACATTCGGCCTATCAGCAGTCCCTTCACACTGCGATGGCTGGCCCGAATTCTGTGGCAAACAAAATCGGTGTCCAACAACATTCGCCGAATTATAGCGCTACAATTTCTCCGGATTTTCAGAACTTGGCAATCTGGAATCAGTTGAATGACGCGCAAAGGCATTTACTTACGAATCAGTTGAAGGCCAGTCAAAATAACAATTCACCAATGTGCCCCAATAAGAATGTGAAGGGTGGAGGTGCTACCACTCAGAATGGTTTTTCGAAGCCTTCTATTCCGCCATTGATACCGATGGCAGCCTTAGAAAGCAATCGGCAGGGAGGAGTGAGTGCGGCAAAGAGATCAGCTGAGTCGATTGCAGATTTTGAAGGAAAATTCAAAATGACTGATGAGATGAAAGCGGTCGTTCAGAAGGTTCTTTCAAATCCCGATTTGTCGACATTCATACAAACGAATAGTTCAAACACATTTGTGCCTTTTATCTCACCGCCAATCTCGCCAGCCACCAATCAGCCAGCCAATGCTGCTGTGATAAATCTGAATGGCGTGCAACATCATAACTTGCCAATCTTTCAGAATCCCTCTCTAACCATTGTGCCGAATCCGAATCCCAATCCAAATTCCAATTCCAATATGAACTCTCATCATCATCATCATCAACAACAGCGACAGACAAACGTGTCAGTCGGTGCGGCACCGCGTCAAAAGAGCGTGATTTGTTCGACCAGTACTATTCCATCCTGCACAACCACCCCGTCTCCATCTCCAACACGAACACCAACCAACAACACCTCAGGTACTACAACGGAAGTAATTGATTTGTCTTCCCCCCGAAGGTCATCGCTCCAAGCGGCCAACGCCTATCTGCAACAACAGCAACAGGTTGCTGCGGCCCAACAACACCATCAGCGAGCTCAACAACAACAACAGCAGCAACAACAACAACAACAGCAGCAGCAACAGCAAAATGGGCGGGCGAATCAGGCGAATGGAGGCGGTAACTCAGCTACCATGCATCTGCAAAGGCACGCCGCCGCAGTTCAGCAAGGAGCCGTGGTAGGCATCGATCCATCCAATAGACTGCATATCATTCCGGAAATATCCTCAGGCAATGTACACATCCCGCCTTACAAAGTCCAGAAGGTCTATGTAGACAATGTGGTGGTTCCTTGCATAAATATGCAGGCATTCGCCGACTCAGATCAGCTAATGACACTAACCGATTTCCGAGAGTCCTTTTTCCCAAATGTACCACTGGAGCACTGCAAACGGCTGATTGAGGCGCTTGGAGTAGAGCTGTACAAGGGCAATAGGTGGGTTTTATAGTTTAAATAACATTTTAATCATATGACTGACTAACGTATTTGTTTCTTTTTTTGTAGGCGACAAATTCAAGTTCTACTTGAATCGGGTCGATCACAATCTGAAAACATTCCATTAGTGAAGGTGCGTGATGTGAAGAAATACATGCCCCAACTTACGTTCATGATTCGAAATCAAGAGCAACCGCCTTCAAAGCGGACCCGAGTAAGCTAGGAAACGGGGTGGGGAGCACAACATAAACATATCAACTACTCCACCATGGATATGTTGTACTCCCAGTGCCAGTCAGTATCTGCATCGAAACCGCCATCAGCATCGTTGTCCTCCATCTCTGCAAAATCTGCCGCATCTGAAGCAGCTGCTGCTACCGCCATCACCCCGTATAATGGCTCCACAATGTTGAGTCCACCACTAACCGCCTCGTGTACGAACCCGTTCAGCTCATTTGATTGGCTTTCGGCGGTAACACCACCCACGGTCGAGAGTACCAACAGTGTTTCTACGAGTAGTAGTGGAAGCAGCCTAGCAGAACAGAGAGCCGCGGCAGCAGCAGCAGCAGCTGCCGTTGCCTACAATTCCTGTAGATTCGGACAACACTCATCAGCAGCTGTACCTCCTGATTTCCTATCGATGTTCAGCAGCACCTGTGGACCACCAGCAATTACAGGTGGCTCCACCAGCAATGGTTTTAATGCAGATATGACTTCCCAGCCTTTACACCATCAACTTCGTCAGAATCTTCACCATCATCCGCATCGTCACATTTCACGAAACCAAAACGGCACCGCCGACTCTTCGACGATCTCCTCAGCGATTGTGTCCTCGTCCTCGTCGTCAACATCATCGCTATCACTGACGCCCACATCCATGACCTCTTCACCGGCTGTACCATCACCACACAAAATTAACGCAGTCGCGTTATTCAATCCCCCGGGATACCACCTGCAGGCGCCTGGTCATGGTTTGCCATCGCCCACAATCTACCCGCCAACACCGCCACCATCGGCTCCATGGATCCATCCTTGGTATGCCGGTGACTCGTTTTGAAAATTACGCTCGAATAACTCCAAAACATTTCTCATAATTGTTGTCGTTGTTATTAGAATCTAGAAGTCTTGAAACAAACCCCCTACCCTATCAGATATGTTTCTTTTTTCACACTTCAATCGAGAAGGAGACATCAAAAAAGGGAAAATTTGTGCCCTTCTCCCCCCAAATTGCTTTTCAAAAGACAAAAAATCAAGGGCGATTCTCACAAAACAGAATTTCTTTTGTAAAAATCTGAAAACCGCATCTAATTGAGAACTGAATTCGAACCCAAATTTTCCTAAGCAAAGAACCTAACATAATTAAAACAAGGTAACGTAAGATATTTCTAGTATATATGTATGTATAAGAAGGGAAAACAAATCAAAAAACGTCGCCCAGCAAGGGTCTTGAAAAGAAATGAAATTTCTTATACTTTGTAAATAGTGCCCTTGTTGGGCGCCGCCCCCCCAAGTGATCTAATTAGAGGCTTTGTCTCGTTCTCCAATAGGCGATCAGAGCCGCCAATTAACTTTCAATATTAGATCCATTAATTATTGTTTAACACAAATATTCTATTCAAAATGATAAGTTTTTGAAGGAAGCGAACAAATTCTATAGAAAACATTTGTATTTGTATCCGTTTTAAGGATTTTTACGTGAATTATGAAAAAATGCTTTCTATAAATTCATCTCTCTCTCTCTCTATCTCTCTCACACACACACTTCATTTAGTTTTTTCTATATTTTTTCTTCTCTTTTTTATTTGTATTATCCTTGTCATACTTAATATTTAAAAAACAAAAATATAACTAAAAACAAACAAACAAAACAAATAAAAAAGAAATTAATTTATTTATATGGATATTGATATGTTTAAATTGTTATAAAGATGCGTACCTATGTACATATATATATATATATATGAATATATATATTATTATTATTTATTATCATAAACAAAATGGTAAGCAAAGAAATGAGAGATAAAACATTAAAGTATATAAAATTAAAAAAAAAAAAAACAAAATCAAAGACTAGACGTTTAGAAATAAATAAGAAAACAATTAAAACAAAAAAAATAATAGAAAATCAAATAAATAATAACAAAAGAAGTTAAAGGAATTTTTGTATTTCGTTTAAAGGTAATGTGGCATCCAAAATTCGAGACTCAAGCTACAAGATGTCACACACAAGTCTTCAAGATGGTCAAAATTTCCTAGATGTTCAATTCGAAAAAAAAGTGTCTGAAAGTTTAGGCCCAACAGCTCCATCCAGTCAAAAACCCCTGTTAACGCCAAGAATTCTATCAAGCCATTAAGTCCAGTATCTCTTAGTTCAAATCATCCGCCACGTACAAGGTCTCCCATCAAGTCTAAGGCCTCTACCAAGTACAATACCAAAGTTAAACAAACTTCATCAAGTTGAACACATCCCTCAAGAAGTCATTCATCAAGTCCAACATCGCCCTCAGAAGCCCAATTCCACTCTCGAAAGTACAAATTCACCCTCAAAAGTTCAACTACACATCAAAATCGAAGGTCTCAGTCAGAACATAGACACTCAAAGGTCTATCTTTATTCTTACAAGTCCAGCTCCCAACTAAAAGAGCTAAAAAGACAAATTGATGACGTCATTGGGTAAATCGGCTTGAAAATCCAACGGAAAATTATTTTGAATCGCCAGACACGTGTGACTAAAGTCAGGTATGCTATGAGTATTTTTTTTAAAGTTTCTCAAAAAAAAGGGACTGCACAGTTCTGCTAAGCTCTCCCATTTCCTCTGCAAATGTCCGGCGCTTACAAGGGCCAGACTGCGTGCACGAAACCAACCATTCTTCGACGACTTTGATGACATCTCGGGTAAAGGGATAAGGGATCTAATCTTATTCTTAACTCCACAGGCTGGAACTAGGCACCGATTGTCGCACACACATCATCAACCAGGTCACACGAGTCGTGGTAACACACCTAGTGCTACTTGGGTTCATGCTGAACCGCCACCCCTACCTATCTCTTAAATGATTTTCCGGTGAGTATAGCACTCTAAGATTCTAGGTTCATTTTGGGAAAAAAATTTCAATTTCACTTATGTAACAGCAATCGCATGCAGCATAGACATTTGTATAGCCAAAAGTATCGCAAGTTCTTCATCACGATATAAATACACCTTATCTCCCTTCATCCCTTCGTTTTTCATATATTTTTCAAAATCCCCGCTTTCCAGACAATTTTCTAAATAAAAAATACATTTCCCACTCATGACTACAAACGCCACCGCGTAAGTACTTAACCTTTTGTTCGGCTACAATATAAGAAAACTTTTCGAAAGCTTTCACTTGCATGTACCGGCACAAGTGACAGATAACGACAAGACAAGTTAATTTTTGTCAGTGTTTTTTTGAATTTTGTGAAAGTAAGTTAGTTTGTGTTTTATTCGGTCGTTTTCATCTCTATTTTGTGTCCGTTATTCTTATCAACATATATTGATACTATTTTTATAATCTTCTTTGTCTCCCGCAGAGATGAAAGGCGCAGTGTTTTTACTTGCGGTGATTTCGCTAATCACCGTTTGCTGTTCGGCTTCATTTTGCACAAAGGAAGATAAATGCGATCAACCGATCTCAGATGCAGCTCGGTATGATTATTATCGGATGTATTATGTGCACCTGGATACGGCAAAACAGGTGGAAATCTTTCAGAAACTCGAAGAAGTAAGCGATAGTTGCACTTTTTATGGACACGCACGAGTAGTTGGCCAAAAGTTGACCATAATGGTGGCCGCACATAAAATCGCTGACTTCGTTGACCTTCTGAAGACGTACGATGTGAAACATCGAGTTTTGGTGGGTACATACTAATGTTATCATCTTGAAAAATGCTCATTCATTGGTTTATGGTTGTCTAGACATATAATTTTCAAGAAAAGATTGATAAGAATCTCAAAGAAGTGCTGCCGAAGGGAGTTAATCTACAAAACTTTGATTGGGAGCACTATTTTCATTTGGAAACAATCTATGAGTGGATGGAGAAGTTGGCTGGCCAATATGAAGAGATTACTTTGTTGGACATAGGTAGAAGTGTAGACGGATTGCCGATAAAAGGATTAAAATTGGCTCGAAACGAAAACAACAAAGCGATATTTATTGAAAGTGGGATTCATGCTCGTGAATGGATTGCTCCAGCAACTGCTACGTACGTCATAAACCAACTACTGACGTCAACAGAGGCAAGGATCCAGAGTTTGGCTAACAACTACAATTGGATAATTTTCCCATCCGTTAATCCAGACGGATACAAGTACTCCTTTGAAAGCGATCGTATGTGGAGAAAGAATCGTCAGCTTTTTGGTGTCTGTCGGGGGGTGGATCTTAATCGAAACTATCCTTACCACTGGAATGAGACTGGATCCAGTCCAGATCCGTGTCGATATGACTTTGCCGGCACATCAGGAGCAAGCGAATTAGAAACACAACGTCTGATCAAGTTTCTTGAGGACAACTCAAAGTTGGAGAGAGTAAAAACGTACATAGCTCTGCACTCATTCTCACAGCTGCTCATGTTCCCTTATGGATTCACCCCGAATCGTGTGGAGAATTATAACGATCTGAAGGCTATTGGTGAGAAGGCTGTTGCTGCGATTAAAAAAATGCACGGACGGATCTACAAGAGTGGAAGTCTCTATGAGACGATTTATCCGTCAAGTGGAGGCAGCAAAGATTGGGCCCATGCTATGTTGGGAATTCCAATAACATTTACGTTCGAGCTGCGAGGTCCTCCAGACAGTGAAGATTTATTTATTCTTCCAGCTGCAGAGATTCTTCCAACAGGTGAAGAGGCATTTGCCGCGATTCAAACAATTGTAGAAGAGGCAGAGGCCAGAGGTTACTACGACTAGGAAAAACGGTAGTCTCTTTAGATTTATTTTTTATAATAAAATTTGTTGTTATTGAGTAAGGATTTCTTATTTGTAGGTAAACCATGTACCACTTGTATTCAATTCATCTACACATCTACACATCCACACAATCCATAAACATAACGAATGAGGCTTCCTTGATTCAAGAATGAGCTCTTGGAGAGAATGAGCATCTCGTTCAGGTACTCACGCTCATGTAGTGTAGTTAAACATTTAAAAATTGATGCTGATTGATGCAATCTTAATTTTAAATGTGGAAAGGCAATTTTTGTTTGCTCAAGAGTGTTTGAGGGCTTGCTGCTTATCCAAATAGAGGAATAACAGTTAGGTGAATTGAATAACAGCTGGAAATTTCTCTGCCAACCCAATAATGATCAGTGTTCTGCGCATTCAGCGTACTTTTGGAATCATGCGCTTCAATTAATTGATTTTGTGTAGGATTTACATCTGAGATTTACAACTTCGAGACCCCAAAAATGGAAAATTTTCCTTTTCCCCCTTTCTAACGACAAACATCAAGGAAAATTCTCACTTACCGCATCAAATTTAGAACTGAATTCAAACCCAAATTTTCCTAAACAGGAAACTATGAAGGTAACGTAGGATATTTCTAGTATGTATGTATAAGAAGGGAAAACAAATCAAAAAACGGCGCCTAACAAGGGTTTTGAAGAGAAATTAAATTTCTTATACTTTGTAAATAGTGCCCCCTCAAGTGATCTAATTAGAGGCTTTCTCTCGTTCCCAGCACAAGTGATAGAGATGACAAAACAAGTTTATTTTTTGTCGAAGTAAGTTGTGCTTTGTTTGTTTTCATCTCTATTTTGTGTCGGTTTTTCTTATCGACATATTGAAAATATTTGTATAATCGTCTTTGTTTTCCGCACCAATGAAAGGTGCATTGTTTTTGCTTGCGGTGATTCCGCTAATTACTGTTGGTTTTGCCGGTTCATTTTGCACAAAGGAAGGTAGATGCGATAAACCGATCTCAGATGCAGCTCGGTATGATTATTATCGAATGTATTATGTGCACCTGGATACGGAGAAACAGGTGGAAATGTTCCGGAAACTCGAAAAATTAAGCGATAGTTGCACTTTTTATGGACGCGCACGTGTAGTTGGCCAAAAGGTGATCATAATGGTGGCCGCACATAAAATCGCTGACATTGCTGACCTTTTGAAGACGTACGATGTGAAACATCGAGTGTTGGTGGGTACATACTAATGTTATCAACTTGAAAAATGCTCATTCATTGGTTTATGGTTGTCTAGACATATAATTTTCAAGAAAAGGTTGATAGGAATCTCAAAGAAGTGCTGCCGAAGGGGGTTGATTTAAAAAACTTTGATTGGGAGCACTATTACCAATTGGAAACAATCTATGAGTGGATGGGGAAGTTGGCTGGACAATATCAAGAGGTTACTTTATTGGACATAGGTAAAAGTTCACAAGGATTGCCGATAAAAGGAATAAAATTGGCTCGAAACGAAAACAACAAAGCGATATTTATTGAAAGTGGGATTCATGCTCGTGAATGGATTGCTCCAGCCACTGCTACGTACATCATTAACCAACTTCTGACGTCAAAAGACCCAAGCATCCAGAGTTTGGCTAACAACTACAATTGGATAATTTTCCCATCCGTTAATCCAGACGGATACAAGTACTCCTATGAAAGCAATCGTATGTGGAGAAAGAATCGTCAGCTTTATGGTGTTTGTCGGGGGGTGGATCTTAATCGAAACTATCCTTACCACTGGAATGAGACTGGATCCAGTCAAGATCCGTGTAAATATAACTTTGCCGGCTCATCAGGAGTAAGTGAATTAGAAACACAGCGTGTGGTCAAGTTTCTCGAGGACAACTCAAAGTCGGAGAGACTAAGAACGTACATATCTCTGCACTCATTCTCGCAGCTGCTCATGTTTCCCTATGGATTCACAAAGAATCGTGTCAAGAACTATGCCGACCTTAAGGCTATTGGTGAGAAGGCTGTTGCTGCAATTAAGAAAAAGCACGGACGGATCTATAAGAGTGGAAGTCTCTATGAGACGATTTATCCGTCAAGTGGAGGTAGCAAAGATTGGGCCTATGCTACGTTGGGAATTCCAATAACATTTACGTTCGAGCTGCGAGGTCCCCCAGATAGTGAAGATTTATTTATGCTCCCAGCTGCGGAAATTATTCCAACGGGTGAAGAGGCGTTTGTCGCGATTCAAACAATTGTAGAAGAGGCAGAGGCCAGAGGTTACTACGACTAGGAAAAACGGTAGTCTCTTTAGATTTATTTTTTATAATAAAATTTGTTGTTATTGAGTAAGGATTTCTTATTTGTAGGTAAACCATGTACCACTTGTATTCAATTCATCTACACATCTACACATCCACACAATCCATAAACATAACGAATGAGGCTTCCTTGATTCAAGAATGAGCTCTTGGAGAGAATGAGCATCTCGTTCAGGTACTCATTCACGCTCATGTAGTGTAGTTAAACATTTAAAAATTGATGCTGATTGATGCAATCTTAATTTTAAATGTGGAAAGGCAATTTTTGTTTGCTCAAGAGTGTTTGAGGGCTTGCTGCTTATCCAAATAGAGGAATAACAGTTAGGTGAATTGAATAACAGCTGGAAATTTCTCTGCCAACCCAATAATGATCAGTGTTCTGCGCATTCAGCGTACTTTTGGAATCATGCGCTTCAATTAATTGATTTTGTGTAGGATTTACATCTGAGATTTACAACTTCGAGACCCCAAAAATGGAAAATTTTCCTTTTCCCCCTTTCTAACGACAAACATCAAGGAAAATTCTCACTTACCGCATCAAATTTAGAACTGAATTCAAACCCAAATTTTCCTAAACAGGAAACTATGAAGGTAACGTAGGATATTTCTAGTATGTATGTATAAGAAGGGAAAACAAATCAAAAAACGGCGCCTAACAAGGGTTTTGAAGAGAAATTAAATTTCTTATACTTTGTAAATAGTGCCCCCTCAAGTGATCTAATTAGAGGCTTTCTCTCGTTCCCAGCACAAGTGATAGAGATGACAAAACAAGTTTATTTTTTGTCGAAGTAAGTTGTGCTTTGTTTGTTTTCATCTCTATTTTGTGTCGGTTTTTCTTATCGACATATTGAAAATATTTGTATAATCGTCTTTGTTTTCCGCACCAATGAAAGGTGCATTGTTTTTGCTTGCGGTGATTCCGCTAATTACTGTTGGTTTTGCCGGTTCATTTTGCACAAAGGAAGGTAGATGCGATAAACCGATCTCAGATGCAGCTCGGTATGATTATTATCGAATGTATTATGTGCACCTGGATACGGAGAAACAGGTGGAAATGTTCCGGAAACTCGAAAAATTAAGCGATAGTTGCACTTTTTATGGACGCGCACGTGTAGTTGGCCAAAAGGTGATCATAATGGTGGCCGCACATAAAATCGCTGACATTGCTGACCTTTTGAAGACGTACGATGTGAAACATCGAGTGTTGGTGGGTACATACTAATGTTATCAACTTGAAAAATGCTCATTCATTGGTTTATGGTTGTCTAGACATATAATTTTCAAGAAAAGGTTGATAGGAATCTCAAAGAAGTGCTGCCGAAGGGGGTTGATTTAAAAAACTTTGATTGGGAGCACTATTACCAATTGGAAACAATCTATGAGTGGATGGGGAAGTTGGCTGGACAATATCAAGAGGTTACTTTATTGGACATAGGTAAAAGTTCACAAGGATTGCCGATAAAAGGAATAAAATTGGCTCGAAACGAAAACAACAAAGCGATATTTATTGAAAGTGGGATTCATGCTCGTGAATGGATTGCTCCAGCCACTGCTACGTACATCATTAACCAACTTCTGACGTCAAAAGACCCAAGCATCCAGAGTTTGGCTAACAACTACAATTGGATAATTTTCCCATCCGTTAATCCAGACGGATACAAGTACTCCTATGAAAGCAATCGTATGTGGAGAAAGAATCGTCAGCTTTATGGTGTTTGTCGGGGGGTGGATCTTAATCGAAACTATCCTTACCACTGGAATGAGACTGGATCCAGTCAAGATCCGTGTAAATATAACTTTGCCGGCTCATCAGGAGTAAGTGAATTAGAAACACAGCGTGTGGTCAAGTTTCTCGAGGACAACTCAAAGTCGGAGAGACTAAGAACGTACATATCTCTGCACTCATTCTCGCAGCTGCTCATGTTTCCCTATGGATTCACAAAGAATCGTGTCAAGAACTATGCCGACCTTAAGGCTATTGGTGAGAAGGCTGTTGCTGCAATTAAGAAAAAGCACGGACGGATCTATAAGAGTGGAAGTCTCTATGAGACGATTTATCCGTCAAGTGGAGGTAGCAAAGATTGGGCCTATGCTACGTTGGGAATTCCAATAACATTTACGTTCGAGCTGCGAGGTCCCCCAGATAGTGAAGATTTATTTATGCTCCCAGCTGCGGAAATTATTCCAACGGGTGAAGAGGCGTTTGTCGCGATTCAAACAATTGTAGAAGAGGCAGAGGCCAGAGGTTACTACGACTAGGTAAAACGGTAGTGTCTTTAGATTTACATATTTTTTGTAATAAAATTATTTGTTATTGAGTAAGGATTTCTTATTTGTAGGTAATTCATCTACACATCCACACAATTTAAAAATTGACACTGATGCTGATGTTAAACGTGAAAAGGCAATTTTTGTTTGCTCAAACAGATGTTCCAGTGTTTGAGAGTTAGCTGCTTAGCCCATTAGAGAACTAACAGTAAGTCGAGCAGTCCAAAGCTGTTGTAAACATTGCAAATCAGCTGGGAATTCCTTCAGTAGAACCCACCAATGATCAGTGTTCTGCGGATTCAGCTTTTGTAATCATGTGCTTAAATCCGAGATTCACATCCCCGAAGGCGACTAATCATCTGATACGTGTTCGGCTGACCTAGGGCAATAACAAGTCACTCAAATTTATGAAACCTACTACAAAGGGGACATTGCACTATTCAAGGGTAGAAAGAAGGTTGCATTTCTTTTTTCCTAATCCCCAACCTAAGCTTCCAATGTACATAATCAATGCAGCATTGCAGAGAAATTGTAAGAGATCTGTCTACCAGTTTTCCCCCCAAAAAATCTTCTGAACTGTAGTATTCCTTAAGAGAAAACCAACCTCAACAACCAAGGCAAATGCCAATCACGGTGAGTTTTTCAAACTTTTCTCAGCTTTATCTCTTAACGCTCACCCTATACACAAACCACAGAAAAAAAGTTCTTTATTCATCCACGAACCAGTCTTGATTCTTGACCCTTCCACCCTTCGTTGAGTTTCGAAATCTCTTCCGAAACGGCTGTGCGCATGTTTCAGATAATTCTTCCTAAAAACTCAGTTAACTCTTTTTTTTTATGAATGACTTTTGGAAAATCCTCTATACAGAGCCATCTCTGACAGGTGGTGTGAATATTGTTTTCCAATATACAGGAGAAAAGCTCTCTCTCCTCTCTGGCACTCTCTTGCTCATGTTCTTCCATCCTGCCAACCGAATTTTTCTCCATATTATCGAGTTATTCGAATTCGAGGACCGAAAGTCATTTCTGTCCTTTCCCGTGTGAAAATTTCCGGAAAATACGTGCGGAAATTTTTGAAAATTCTCATTAAAAACTAGCAAATCAGTCGCAGGCGGTTTTAACAAATCAATTCCGGTGAAAGTGACAGTGAAAATCATTGAGAAAAGTGTGAAAAATCCGTGTGGAAATTTGGTGTGTAAGTTCCTATACCGCAAGAGTCCAACCACCCCGGAGAGATTACCTCCCCCCGAAACTTATATCCTACCCCATGCCGAAATCACACTGTGGCAGGGTAGTGTACACCCGCCGAGGAGGGGGTGGCTGAATATTCTTTTCCTGTAGATTTCTTTCTTATTTGAATTGTGAATTGTGACAAAAATAAATAGAACAAGAAAGTATCTATAAGAAGGGTCGTATAAGACTTAAAAAAAAAAAAATGGTAAAGATAACGTCTAGTGCTATGGATTATCCAAGCTTCGTGTGTGCTTATCTTAACCCAAATGTGTGCTCTTAACGATAACGACAACAGTTTTGTTGTTTGAAAAAAAAAGTATCTACTCCATCTCCGCCACCGAACGGGTAGTTGTAACTTTTTGTGTAAACCTTGTTCCTAGAACTCTTGTAGTTCACAAAGCCTAAGCATATATTATATACATACATACAATATAGATTGTAAAAATTGAGCCTGAACCCAAGATTAAACCTATAAAACATGGAAAGGATGTGGCGCAAAGTGAATCACAGTTTAACCGGACGCACATCAAAGTCTACCGCCACCATTCAGTCAACAGACACTACCTCATCGGCTGGATTTGGTGAGGGCCAGATTGTGGTAGCTGTTGCCAATAATAGTAGTAACGTTGGCACTGGAAATTTGCCATCGAGTACGGCCACTGGACGTCGGCTAGCTGCCAGTGGTGTCCAATCCCAGACGGTTATAACTCCAAATCAGCAGACAAAGTCTCTGAGCCAACATGTCTTACTGAACAGCACAGCCTCATCGGAGAGGCGAAGGCGCCGAAGGAGAAAGAGTCGTCCGCGACGCAGTGGAGACATGTAAGTGGAGAGGTTATAATAAATAATAGGTTCTCCGGCATGGGTTTTGTTTTTCAATTTTTTTTTTGTTTTATGGGAGCGGATAGGGTGGGAGCTGGGCTTTACAATGTTGAAAGCAGACACGGATGTCTATAGACGGAGCGATTGATAGAAAGGAAAAAGGAAACAAAAATAAACAAATGGAGTATAATGAGGAGTACTTCGATGTAGGGAAAGTACTTTCTCAGGATTGAATTTGTTGAGTCAGTATTTATTGGATAGTGTTTCACAATTATACACGTTTTTCAAGAGAATTAGGCGTGTGTAAAAATGGAAATAGGATCATATTCATGCGGATTTTCGTGTCTAAGAGGACTGCAGTGATCCTACAAGCAAGAGCTAGACTAAGAGACCCATTACGGGGAACACAATGGATCCGTTGAGATCCGAGTGAGGCTGTACTTAAGTGCAGCCACCGCTACAACCTAACCTAAGAACTCAATTACCGTTCACGTTGTCGCGTATTTTGAACGAATCGATGAAGCACACGTGTTCGTATTATATGTCTGAAATCGCAGTGGAAAATCATCTTTTCTTGCTTAAAATTCAGTACTCGACTACACATGTCAAAATTTCGATGGGGGAGTATCGAACCCACACTTGTCAACAACGTTTTTCTCAAGCAGTCTGTCATTGCTGTCAGTTTCCGACATTTATGCAAGACAAGTGTCATTTGTACTCTTTGCGTTTGTTTTGAGATAGGTAAGCTCCTTAGCTTTCTCCAAATTGTAGCTGTCGACTCGTTGTCTGGCTAAGGGCATCGAGAGCACTTGAGATGTTTCTAACGATACATTGACCTTCAAAATATTGTCGCCGTTGTACACTAAAGTTCGTTTAGGTGGTCTTGAAAGTCTCACCAACCAGCGGACTATATCTGACACCCATCTACTCTTTCTTATGACACAACCTACTTGTATGGTCATTTTAAAATAAGTTTTGTCCATGATCTCCAGGGTGTGTGCTTTTATGCGTGGCGCCTGCTAAAAACTGAAAGTCTTTGTGCTGTAATTGCCACAAAAGTGCTTTAATTTACCCGGAGAATCGTCAGCACAGCAAATAAACAAATACACCCAATGGGCTGCCCACCATTACGCCTACCACCCAGAGCTACCAACTCCTGGTCTCATTACTAATGGTCTAGCATGCAATCTATGGACCATGACTCGAATACATTAAAATTCACTCACATGTTAGACAAGGCGGGCGCAACAAGGAGAGAACTCTCCTTTGAAGTGAGTGGACTGGGCAGAGGCGAGTAGTGTGACCGTGTGCATTTGGGCATGGTGTCATCTGCCAATGTGGATGGTGTCAGTATTTAAATTGGGACCAGACAAACATTATGCTGCATATAAGTTTCCTCATTATTTATTGAATCGATGTGCAGGCAGGACCTCTCTCTCCATCCTAGCGTAGAGTAGAAGAAAAATCGAAAGTGATGAATCACTTTTGGCATTTATCAGAGGAGGCTGGCTTCCCAGTTTGGCAGCATTCCAAGTGGAGATTTGCCAGCCTCCCTCGGGAAAGGACTCATGAAACTATTTAAAAAAAAACGCTGAAGTGATTCAGTTATCTGTAGACACCATCAATTCGGATGAGAGAAATCCAACAACACACAATGAATGGTCTTGCCATTGACTCACTGCGGCATCATCAAGAACATTCATACCGTTGTCCTTCGTCATCAGACAAAACCGATTTAATATCCTTAAAATGGCAACGGGAACTCCCTCCTTCTCTTATTGAAAATGGTAAAAAAAAACTAAAAAAATTAAATTCACTACCCAGAGCAAAGCAGAAGCCAACAGCAGAGTGAGGACAAGTCTCTAGGTCTTCTTTTGATTGTTATTGTCGAGATGGTCTATTGTTGAACGGATGAGTTACCCTCTTTAGCCTGTTTGACCTTGTATATGCTCCACATGTGCGGGGCCAAAACGGAGATGGAGGTGAAGTGAACGATGAATTAGGTTCGGAAGCTTTTGTTACTTTGTGCTGCGTCAGTCAGAAGGATAACAATTCGAAAACGAGGTGTGTTTGTTGCTTGAATTGAACCGGAGAGGGAGGATATTAGTTAAGTGAGGAACGGTCGGATGTCGATTAAAGAAATTAAATCGGTTGCCAGCGGGGTAAGTTCAAGGGTGGCTATTGAATTTATTTTTTTGTTTTTTTTTATAACTTTGGTGTATAACGAATTATTTTAGTAGTTCCGGGCTTTCATTCGATATACTTTTTCTTTTGTTTTACTAGTTCCAAGGCATGGATCAGAGGGATGTATAGGTTCTGGTCATTCAATAGGACCTCTAACTCAAGAGAGAGTTGTTATGTCTTACCATAGTTTTTCCGTTTTGAGTTGAAGTGACAGGTTGACAGTAATGACTTATGTAGAGCGCAGTGCAGTGATCGAACTCTTGCTGGTTATGCGAATCTGACAGCTCGGTTAGGTTGAAGTGGGGGCCAGCTGATGCCAGCACAGTCAGACCAGTGATGGGTCCATTGTGATACCACACGGATCTGGAGAAACGTCCTTAATTAGTCGTTGAACCAATTGGAGCTTCTGATGAAGCGTAGGAGCTTTCTGACCTCCTTCTGGGTGTCAGTTCTCCTTAGTGGAACATTCTTTCACGGCAGAGAGCTGGGCAGTTACAAAGAAAGTGCGGAATGGTTTCCTCTTCCTCTTCGTCCATGAAGTTTCTACAAAAATCGTTTGAATGGACGCCAAGCCTTGTTGCGTGTTGGCCTATTAGACACCTATTACGGATCTGATATGCCATCTGTTGAGAGAAATTAAATTCTTAGAGCGTTCAGCTAACAATTCCGCAAATTCTTTTTCGTTTTCATTCACTTATTGGACTGACTCTAGACACTGCCTATGTCTTAGTCTATGACCCTTGCTTCTTGTTTCTTTTCTTGAACGACAAGAACAAGAAATATGATTTCAAGGTGTCAGATTGCGTTTATACTCTGTTATGTCCTTCATCGTTGCATTCTTACCTTGTAGCAAACCACTTTAACCGCTTCACCATCGATCCATGTTTTCAAACTCCCACTTCAATGGCCAATTCGCAAACACCTATGTGACAAATGATTCCTGCAGCACATACCATGTTCCTTCCACATCAATGCAAACATTTTCCCTTCCATTCCGGTTGCATATACGTACTTACTTTAGATTTCTGCATCACTGAACTTCCGGTTGCCATCGGAAGCGAGGTTTTTATTGACTTTCAACAGAGGGAAATGCTAAAGAAAACTCGTCTCAGACAAAGGGAATGCCAATGCACCTTTCACACATTGCACTCCCAGAGATCTTCTCTTGTTCTGACAGCCACATGTTGAAATCCGAGACAAACTTAATCAGCTTAAAATGTTTTTTTTTTCTTTGTTTTTCGTCTTGCGTTCTTCTTATTTTGGCCTTTGTTTCTGGTGCTTTTTGGGGGAAAAATCAATAAATCCCCGAGGCGCCGCCGGAAGCATTGTCCTGGCAGAAGAGAAAACACTTA
This sequence comes from Criorhina ranunculi, assembly GCA_951813785.1. Classification (NCBI taxonomy): domain Eukaryota; kingdom Metazoa; phylum Arthropoda; class Insecta; order Diptera; family Syrphidae; genus Criorhina; species Criorhina ranunculi. The sequence continues at coordinate 2,117,370 of OX638385.1, read as the reverse complement.
TGCGCTCAATTGCTTATGATTCTCGTTTTGTTCTCGCACACAGGTCCTCCGTCGGATTTGGCCAACAGCAAATGGATTCAACGAACCAGCATCACCAGCACCACCACCAGCAGCAGCTATACCAGCCGCTGCAACAGCCACAGCAGCAACAGTCATCGTCTTCCAGTGCCCTTATGATGGGGGTAGGTGTAAGTGGTGGTGGATGCTATCCACCCATTGTGGCGCCCACTAACCAACAGCAAGACATATCGTTGAGACAGCGTGCAGTTGCCAAGTTGCGTATGTTCAATTTCCACTTGAACTGGGACCTCCACATGACTCAGTGCAAGCCCTGTGGGTAAGTATCTCTAATATCTGCTACTTCTCATTGAAACCGTGTGCTCGTCTCGTTCTGCTTTATTTTTGCCTCTTCAATATTCACCCGCTCCCCTGATCTCTGTAGCAGTTTTGGGAGATCCTTCACCCTACTCAGCGCCACCTGGCTAACTTTTGCCGTCGGCTTTTGGCCCACATTCCATTCATTAGATCGGGTTACACACACTCCATAGAAATGCTGGCAGATGTAACCCATATATCCTGTATCTTTTTGTCATTGTTTTGCCTATGAAATTTACATCCCGAGTGGTGCTTGTCATTATTCCGTCTGCCCAACCCACCTGCTCGCAATTAAATCGAATAAAAGTGTGCGCACAAGGATAATGGAGCAGGAAAAGTGGGATATTATTCTTTGTTTATCCTAGGTGTTATCCTTTCACACCTTCTTTTCAGCAGCAGTAGTTGTGGTGGGTGTTGGAGTTTGTTTTGAAGTTGAAGTGGGGAATTAATTTTTCGTGCACTCAAGCCTTTCCTACCTTGTATCCTGTTAACTTAATGAAACACCTTTAAATTTGACATTTCTTTTTTCTCTCTTTTAAACAGTCCCCGATCGGGGGGTGGCAATATAATTACACGACGTTTATGCAGGAATCGCCGACGGGAAGACAACGAATTGTACCGTTCGAATAGTTTTAAATTTGAACGTTTCGAAAGGAAAGAATGCAACGATGAATTCACAGATACTCTGCAAAAGAAGGTGAGTGATAGATGGTTTAGCTTTTTTTTTTTACTTTATTTTATAATGTTCTGGAAGGGGAGGTGGCGGGGGTGTCCTTCCAAAATGGAACACGGGAAAATAGAGAGAGAGGGTTCCAACATGTATATATTTTGTTTTATAAGAGAATCAAACTTAACGAAAAATTGCTTAATATGTAGTGGTATACGAAAAAAAAGCTTAAAGCTAAAGGGAGGGTTGTTGTCCTTACTAACAGATGGAGTTTTTGTTATACTTTGACATTTTTTTTTTAAAACAAATGTTTGTCATTGTAAATGTAAAGGTTTTTTAGAGACCGATATGGTAGGACTGTCAGTCTTGGGTAGATTCTTGTCTTTTCTGAGGTTACGGTTGGTCTAGGTCTATAAATTGCGTACTAACCTTTCGCTTTCAATCCTAATTTCAATGTTCCTAAACTGTTGCAGATGAAGGGTTTAGTTTTTGAAAATGTTTTGGGGCCATATTTCAGATCTCTTCGTCTTAAAAACCGTTTCATTTGGAGTGTAGATTCTTGTTTAAAGCACATCCCGTGTCGTCTTTCTTCTTCGTGTTTTCTCTTTTTCAGAACGTAAATTGATGTAAGTACTATTACGTGTAAGTACATTCAAGTAGAGGGCTACAAACAAATGCCAAGACAGCAATCCTTCATTTTCCTGGAGGTCCTGCATAGATTTCCCTCGTCTGGCAAGTTGCAATTAAGTAATTAAACTTGAATTGAATTAGTGCCCTGTAATGATGACTTGGACATTATCGCACAAACACTCGGTGGAATTCATTTTCATTTGTGTGTGCGATGAATGGGATATATCAACATTAACCAAAGCCTTATGGGACTTGTAAGATAAATTCGAACAGGAAAAAACCGTACGATAAATAAACAAAGCAAAGTTGACATAAAGGTGTGAGCTGGGCCTAAATTGTTTTTATTGCCTACACACTTATGGGTAAATTTGAGGCCAACAAGAGACCAACAACAAGATTGATCTCTTCTCGGTTGGGATGAAGAAGGCTTTCAATTTAATCGATTAACCCTCTATTCACACCTGAGCTCTAGGTCTGTGCGATTAAGAACTTACATGTGTCTGTGTTTACTAAGGGGTGGGTGACCGTCTGAAATTGATTGAATTAAGTAAATTTCGATGCCTTATCTCTCTCTCCACCCGGCTAATTGAGAGAAAAGAAATTGGAAAAGAAGAGATATCTAATCAAGAATGCACATACATTAAAAACGTGTAATTATGCCACAAGCTGTGGCCCACAACACGTCGATTCTAATGACTCTTCAAGACACGACGCGACGGCCCTCCAAGTGGATAGAGTCTGTTCGCCCTCTGCTCTCGCGCAATGCAATTACCATAACCACAATTGACTTCCTCTGAGTAGCAGCAGAGAGATAATCTATGTGTGGCAACACCGAGTAGATGAAGTCGATTACCATCACGAAGGATGTCGGCCGAAGGAAAACAACCAAAGGACGATATATGTAGTAGATGGCGTAAAATGTGCTTCGTGAGTTGGTTAATCAATCAAAAAGGAAAACAAGAAGTGGCGGTGGCATTTTTAAAATTTCATAATCTCTTCCACTCTCCACACAAAAAAAAAAGCATGAGATTCTGATTCTGTTGTTGGTGTTGGTGTTCTCCTCCTCATCCGGCCATTCGCCATCCTAAATGGAAGCATTCTCATTCTATTTTTATCCGTCAATTGTCAGAAGTTGTTGCATGGCACATGAGAATGGGATTTTCTTTTCGTTGTCTGTCCTGGATGCCTTTCGTAAAAGTGGCAGGCAACCATTTATCACGAAAGAAAAAGAAACTTCTTCAGCGTTTCCTTGTTCTATATTTTCACTTAGATCCTTTTTTTTGCCGTTACTACTGCTCCTAAGTATCATTACGATGTGTTTTTGTGTGTGCACACACATTCCAATGGGGGAATGGGATGAGAGAAACGAAAAAACAAAAGAAAAATTCCCATTCCATGGGGAGGACGAAGAGCACCTCCATAGTTCCATTCCGACCATCAGTCGCGCGGTACATCCTAACCATACGTAAACAACTCAACTCCAATTAGCCTTAGGTGGAGTTGCTGATGCCATTGACACGCAGATACATTATCCCAGGAGGATAACCACTTTTTTTGTTTCCCCCCATTCCCCACAGGAGTCGGTGATGCCTTCGCGTAGTTCGTCTTTGGTTTCATAACGAATGTGATAGGTGACATTGAGCCAATTCTTTAAAATGGCTACCTCCCCAACGTGTCATGTGTAGTTGTCAAAAAATATCTCATACGAGGGATGCTTTCTTATGGGGGGATTATAGTTTTTATCTTTGAATACCTAAGGAAGTGGGCGGGTGAGCCAACATCCCCTGTTCAAAAGAAACTTTAAAGCAGGTGTCCAAAGTCCCAGAGAGAAAGAAGGGTTTTTCTTTGGATATATAATTTCCTTAATGGTGCAATTGGAGAGGCGCGCTACATTTCAACTTGTTATCCCGTAAATGGTGAAACGACGGGTTACAACGATGATGGTCTCATCAAGTCTTGTTTCCCAGTGTCGGTTTCTCTCCTCCATCAAGGTTAATCCGGGAATATCTTGGGTAATTTTCTTTTATTACCGTTGTATCATTTGGAAAAACTGTGTTTTCGAGAGGAGGCCGTTAATATTATCCCTTGGGGGGGGGGGGGCGAATGCAATGAGAAAGAAAGAGAGCGAGAGGTGTTGGACTTGGTTGTAATATGGGATACGATATGCATAGCATGCCCAACATGGATTATTTTAACTGTTTCAGGGAAATTTACTCAAAATTGGTACCTCGTAGTCGATTTTTTTTGGGAAGTTTTTGAAGGTCTAGATTCTACATCGGTTTTTAGGAGCTTTGACAGCGGGCATTACAGATTCAATCTTTAAAAGTGGAATTGATGGTTCAGAGGGTATATTCTTGGAGAAGGCAATGAACAACAGTCTGACACAGCAAATCATTTTCCACAGCTTCTAAAAAGTTTTTTTTTTCTGGCCATTACTTCACAGCTTTTCACGCGGTAAGCGTTCGTTCTAAGAAAGGCATTAACCACAATTAAGATATTGAAAAGGTCAAAAGGGGGGCTTTAAGACGACGTGACCCATTCTAATTATAGATCATAACCATTTTCGAACCCAATTAGGCAACCAAAACTTCTCAAATATTCCCTAGGCCTCTCAACCCTCCCGGAAACTTGGAGAATTTTTTCCTTAAAAATGTCATCATCATCATCATCGTCGTCATCACTTAATGTTGTCTTCTGCTCTTCATTTCGTGTCATGAAGTGGTAAATTGCTTCTGCTTAGTACATCACATTAAATTCAACCATTTTGCTCATCTCCACCACCCCTCTCACCCCCCCCCCCCTTTCCAATGCGCATTGTAAATGATTCGCACGCTGTTTTTTGAAAATTGCCATTCAACTAATTCCGCGCACACACAATAAAGCAGCATATTCAGCGCTTTGATCAAACCTACTTATAGAGCAGGATGGTGGTACCGGTCCCGGACCCTCTTCTTTGTTGTGACACTCCAGACTCCCCTCCTGAACGATGGGGTTGTAATTTCCCTTTTCCATTATTATATTCAAAGGGAATTTTGTTTTGTCAAAAAAAAAAAAAAAAAAAACGTTGACGCATGCAACGAGGAGCAAAAGGAGACAAAGAATGTCATTACAGAATGAAATAGAAAAATCGCTATAAAAACGACCAAAATGTATTTATGTCCTAGCTTTGCATGGACATGGAATCATTGAAAGAGGCCATGCCACACAACAAAAGAGCATTCACACTCTCCACCTCACATCATCATCAACAAGAGGACCAAACCAAGTTGTCCTGGAAAAAAAAATGAACTTAAATCCCTGACAATCCCCAAATGTATATAAGTCACACAGTCCAACAGTCATTGTCGGGTGACTACTCTCCGATGATGGTTTGGTCATTTTTTTTTTTGTATTTTTCATCCCCTCCTTCGTGTGGTGGTCCTGATGGAGAAGTAGTTTAAATAAAATTCCACTAAATAACCAGATTTTTGGTGGATGATGGACCAAAATAGAATTACCGTTGAATAAATTCAATAAATCATATTTTTTCCTGAACAAGTTTGTTACCCCCATAAACAGGGGGAAGAGAGAGAGAGAGTTGGGTGCAGTCCAGGCGATAGGCATTGTAGGCTTATGATTGCCATTTATTGTTATTGGCATATCGATGGAGTAATTTTCGAGCGAGGAAATTGCTTTTGACGAACCTTTTCTTTTTTTTAAATTGAGTGCCAACACTTGGAAGGAGAGGGAAGTTCCTTGACAGGTACATGAGGGTTTTTTTTTAGGTCTTTACATGAAATGAAGTTGAAGGTTAGACAAATTGTGATGTAGCAGATTAAAGGCAGCTTTGCTGGTTTGACAATTTGAGTGGTCTTGAAATCTAATGGATATTTATGGACTTATGGACTTTTGGAACCTGTCAACAGTCTGAAACTCAATGGAATATACAAAAATCCTGACAGCTTCGTTGCGCTTATGGAATGTTTGACTTTTTTTTGTTTAGTGTCATCACAATGGACTTTGGGCCTAAATGAGTCTCATGGGACACCTATCCACGTACTTAGGTGTCCCGAATTGGTTTCACTTAGGCTTTGGGTCCATTGTGATGCAATAGCACTGTAGGCTTATTATTACTCTTTCGGGAGAGCTGATTAGCCCTTGGCACTGCGGTTTATAACGAATCCTATAACTCCAGAAGATATCAGGAACACAAATCAACACACATCATCAACTAGGTCACACGAGTCGTGGTAACAAAAAGGCATATCTAGTGCTAATTGGGTTCATGTTGAACCGCCTAGATATCAGAAAGTTAAGGCACTTCTCTGGGTGGATGGCAGCAAGCTGTTCTGTGGAGACGAATTCGACACCTGGGTTGAAAGAGAGCTGGGCATTCCGTCAGGATATGAAGAGAGGTCTCCTCACTCTCAAGGCAGAGTCTACAACTTGAATCTGTTGTAAGGTTCATGCGATGTAGGTGCTTGTTCAAGCGGCAGTGACCGCTGAGAAGTTCCATAAGTGCTCTAAGGTTGCTCCTATCGAGGTGCACAATGAAGTTTGATTTTCTTTGTGACGGTTCCGGAAATAGAAGTTTTGAACATGTTTGTTCTGGTGTATTGAGCCAGGCTTTCCTAGATTCTTGCAGGTAGAGACCTTTTGTGCGTCTCGCGAAGAGTGATTTACCTGTCCCACAGAAGGGGGGGCCGTCTTCTGTCAGTGAGTCGGCTCTTTTATTACCCGCAAATCCACTATGTGCAGGAATTCAGTGAAGGATGGCCGGAGCAAGCTCCGAAATAACTTTCCAGGTTTCTCTTTCTAGGACTAGTTTGGATTTAATGACAGGCGAGCGCTTTAAGGGCAGCTTGACTGTCTGAGAAGATGAATATGATTTTCCCCAAGGTGTGAGAGGGCTGATTGAGTCTCACACATTGATGACAAAGACCTCGTCTTGGAATATGCCCGCGATTTCACCAAGGCTGACGGAGAAGTTCGCACCGAAAATTCCGGAACCAGTTCCTGTTTCCATTTTGGAATCGTCCGTATACCAGACGAGGTCAGAAGGTGATGGTTGGGGTTTGTGGTTCTCCCAGTCCTTCCTTGACGGTATAACTGTTGACAAATTCTTGTTGAGGCAGTATTCGGGTAGAATGTCGTCTCTGGAGGCATGTGTCTTGCTCCAATGCTTCAAGTAGGGGTAAGTGTCCTGTAGGACTTCGGGTCAAGATTGCTTGAGTGGAAAAGTTGGTGTATGCCTAATTTGGCTTCCATTCGTATAAAATGTTGTAGTGGTTCGAGTTGTGCGAAGGTATCCTGACATACAGGTTTCGGCTAGGCGTTGGACGCGTTCTAATTTCGTGACTGTGGTAGTTTCGTTAGTTTTTACCCAGATCGTTGGTCTGACGATCGGTTTATATAGCCATAATATCATCTTGGAAACCACTACCCATTTCCCTTTTAAACCAAAATAAGGACATTTGAGAAGCAAACCGCCGTGGAAAGTCTACGATGCAAGATAGAATAAGTCGAGTTTGTTTAATTCTAAGATCTGCAAGATTCACGTTAATCTATGAATGCCTGGGGAGTTTCCACAGTTTTTCCCGCAGATTCGGCTACAGGTCCATAGTGATATGGTGGCTCTGCTTATTACTCTTTCGATCTGTGGGTTCCAGAAGATTTTGCTGTCCAGAATGATTCCCAGATATTTAGCTTCTTTTGAGAATGGGATACTTACTTACTTAAATGGCGCTACAGTTCGGGGTGAACCTGGGCCTCAACCAACAAGCTTCTCCAATTAGCCCGGTCCTTAGTTAACCGCCTCCAGTTACGCACTCCATGTTGGTTGAGGTCCCCTTCTACTTGTGCGCGCCACCTTAGGCGAGGTCTTCCTCTACTGCTTTGTCCCTCCGGGTTGGATTCGAAGAATGGGATAGTTTCGCCAAATAGAGAGGGGCGAGTGAGCACTGTAGGTTATTCTTTGAGGTTGTAGTCTGTAACGTTGGATCCGGCCGTCAGAATCAATGCATATGTTCCCACTGGAAAGCAAAACCAAGTTCCTTTAAACTAAAAAAAAAAAAACGTTCGACAATCAAGGAAAACTGTCATTAGCTGTACAAAAGCAACTGTTTCACACGCAATTATTCATTCAAAACTTTATTTCTTTGTTAAATTTAAAGCAAAACTTTCAAGCCATTTCCCAGATTAATTATTCAGTCGCAATTCATTTAATTGCTCGACTCTATCCGCCACAGCGTTAATGAAAAAAGTCTTCACTTAGTTGATGGCTTTCTCCGACACTGACATTTGAGTCTGTTTCTGTTAACATTTCTCTTGTATTTTTTTTTATTGTCATTGTTGACATTGACGTCATTTTTTTTTTAGTAAGAGAAACCACAATAAAATACAAAATATTCATAAAAAAAAAATGAGTGGCAGACAAGAAATGAGCAACGAAGAGAGGGACACATTTACCATATCAAAGGACGAAGACATTAATCCCAAAAAAAAAAAACCTCAGGAAACTCTTAAAATAGCCGAAAGCAAAACGTCGTGCATTGAATTTTAGCTAAATATGTGTCCTTGGAAAGAGGTCCACATAAACCAAAGACTGTCATAACCAGAAGATCTCAGCAGGCGGTCGAATTATCACCATCACCCTGTGCCACAACGAAAAAAAAAAGGAAAACATTTTACAAAAAGAGCTGCAAATTTCAGAAAAAAAATAAAAATGTGACGACAATTCCTCATCAAACAAAACCAAAAACCACCTGCAGTTCATGATGCTTTTTAACTCACTCCCTTTGGAACAACAAAAGGACGTAAAATCCTTTACAGACGACAGACTACAACGACGACAATGTAGACAAATACACACTGCACCAACGGGCTTGAAGAAGGAGCTCATAAATATTTTATGGAAAACATCGTACTTTGGAAGAAAATCCTTTTTCTGAATTCTTTTTTTTTTTTTTTTTTACCCTCCAAAGACTAGTCAGGGAAAACGGGTAGTTAACGGGGGAAACAAAAAAACATAGAAATCCCTGCAAGAGGGCTCTAAATTATTATTCAACTTTTAGTTTCTCAATCAATAAGGGCAACCAGGTGGAATGGGTCATAAAAATATGAAAGAAGCTGCTCTGGTTCTCTTTAAACGGCGGATACTCTTGGTGTCTGTGGTGCTGAGATGGTTTATTACTTTTAAAGACGTTGTGGGCGACTGCAGCTTAAATAGGTTTAGGTCCGTATTTAAGGCGAAATATATTATTTAACTTGTAAGGGCATTTTTTTAAGCTATCAATTGATTCATGAGTGGGACGTAGTTTTTTTTTTTTAGAGGAAAAGTTTGAAAGACTTTTTAGGTGGAACTTTTGTCAACTCACTGAATAATAAAGACGTCTGGAGGTAATTATTGCTTGCAAAAGGAGTCTGAAGTTCGCTTTATATTTAAAAGGATAACGTAAGTCGAAAATTTGTTGGTACTTGAATGTAGCCCGTTTATTTTGGAAACATTCGTGTCTTTACATAGTGTGAAGACTTTGCCTGGGCCTACGTTTTAGTTCTGTTTTTTGCTTACTTTCTTTGGACGTATTGGACGCTTTTTTTCTAACAACTTTGTCGAAGACATTAAGGGGTGTTGGAACACAACGCTGGAGCACTCAGACACAAAAACAGGTCCATTGTATTGTACTACCAGCAGGAACAATCCTTTTACTGTGTTTTTTTCGTCTTTCTAAGAGTCTAAGTCGAATAAGAGCTTCAGTGATAAGGAGCAGCTTAGGTTACCAGCACTCATCACATCAGCCCCAGAAATCTGCGCCAACGGATACGAGCAAAGGCAGGGCAATCACGTAGGAAATGTTCCGCAGTGTCGCCAGCCCTCTCCACAAGCGTCACAGACAGTGGTGTTTGGCAAAGGACAAGTATCCCAGAATAACGCCAATAAGTTGTCTGCAGTCTTTTCTGCAAGAATGCCGCGGATTTCTTACAGACGTCGGGAAGGATCTGTTTAGTCTGCCTGCATCCTGGAGAGTCATGCCATCTACAGTTGTGTTTGCTAGAAACCCAACCATCGTTAGAAGCCCTAATCGAAGATATGGGCAAACCTTGCCTGGGTTCAGGGCCGGAGAAGTTCACCTCTGAACCTTGCCTGGCAAGCTCATCGGAGACCTCATTTTCGGTAATCCCGCTGTGTCCAGGGATCCATACAAGTCTTGGCAAATTCAGTCTTCCAATCGAATTCAACTAGTAAGAGGATTCAGCAAGGCCTTAAGCGAAGCCTGACTGTCGCTACAGACGCAGATACTTCGTCCCCTCCACTGGTTTTTCACAATATAGTTCGAAGCAATAAACTTCTCCGCTTGGAAGGAAGACAGATGCATAAATACCTAGGAGAAAGTGCAGTCTTCCACAAAGACTCCAGCACCTGAGCCTTCACTGGTCTTGGAGCCATCTGTGAAAATTCGACTACATTCCTTACCCAGCTCAGGAAGTGCTGAAAACCACTCCTGTGCGCAGGGAAAGTCGACCGTAAATCTACACAGTAGTCTTAATTCCGGAACCATTGCGTCAGATGGCATATCCATAAGATTTGTGTCAAAAGATATTCCTCGCGCAAGGTCATCAAAACTCCAGTGCGTGTTAAACCAAAAACCACTTATTTTTAAACGGAAGATGGCGCTGATCGTTTCGCCCATTATTTAAACATCAAGAGGTGGTAACTTGAGCATTGCATCTAGAGCAGAGCCAGGCGTGCTGGGGATGCAATGTGGATGTGGATTTTGCAAATCTTTTAGAATCAAACGAACTCGTCTTATCCTACTTGGTTTTGTACCCTTGTATCGTAGACTTTCCACAGCGGTTTGCTTCTCAAATGTCCTCATTTTGATTCTAAAGGAACATTTTGTCCGTTTCCAAGTTAAGCACTTTTGGTCAAAATGTCTTCTCTCTTTCTTTACAGAAATCCTAGTTTCTTAAGTTACCAGGTAACCTCACCCTAATTGCAATCAATTTCCTTCGTCATCGTTGTCCTTTTCGTCAAGATCTTCTTCTTTTCATTTTCACTTAGCTTACGACATCACCTATTAATAGAAATTACTTCCAGCCCATGTAACCTTCACTTTCGCTGGGCCAATCTCGTAAATTTTTTTTATGTCAAATGCAAATGGATTCAATTAATTGACGACGATGTAATCAAAGACAGCACTAGCCATCAGATATTCTTGGTCATTAGTTTCCTCTTCTAACCACAGATAGGGGATGGAAATTTCGTTTTTTTCCCGCTTCCATTGTCAAGGGAATCGCGAGAACTACTTACTACTCGTACGAAAGGAATTTGCGTGCAAGGATAAAATCAATTAACTTGACATCGTGTAAAATTCTCTATCAGTTTGGGTACAAATATTTATTGACATTCTGCCAAACAATTACCGTTAAATGTTCATTGCAAGTGGTTGTGAATCCACTAAAACTCCTTGTGAACGATGTCGTAAACTCTTTTTTTTTTTTCGTCTTTGCACGCAGTACCTACATATGTATATGTACAGGTTGTCGGGGGGGTGGATGCTAATTTTACAAAATCCAGTTCCATTTCGAAATGATATCCCTGTTGCTGGAGCAAATCGAATATCAAATGGATAATAGTAAGCCACAGGATATTTTAAAATTCACCGAAGAGATATACATCAATCGCATTCCCATGCGGTACTTCTCAAATTTCCATATAAATCAAAGGCTGGATGGTGGTCGACGTGGAAGACGATGACGACGACACGTTTCTTACAAAATCCCATATGGAGATGGCACATAGGGATACAATTCTTTGTGAAACTCAATTTGTTTTGCGATGAGACTTGTACGAGATAGTGTGATGGTTGCAAATTTTTTTTTCCTGTCGGGGAAATTCTGAAAAAAAAGGAAAAAAACATTCTTGAAGCAGACAGGATCAAGGAAGTTATGTTTTTTTGCGGGTAATGTTTGAATTTCACTTTTGATTTCTTTAAATTGAAAAGTAGTCATTGACTTAAGGTTGTTGACATTGTGGAAAGGAGTGAGTGTACATATGTAGTTGTTAAGAAAGCTTCCTGTCGTTTTCAATTTTGAGGTTATCCGTCTTCCCCTTGCTTGTAGGGTGTAGGGTTTAAAAATTGGTACAGATCAGTCTGTTTTAAAGTCAAAGGTGCTCGAAAGTTGTTTGCAAGGAAAATGCTTGGTGTCATGACAAGAAACCCGCCTCCAAAGTAGTCAAAGGTGCTCGAAAGTTGTCTGCATGGAAAATTCCTGGTATCACGACAAGAAGTCCGTCTCCAAAGTGATCAAAGGTGCTCGAAAGTTGTATTGTTGTCGTGACAAGAAACCCGTCACCAAAGTAGTGGTTTCCCTATAAGATAGTTAGGATATTTTCCAAATAATCCTACCTCTTGCGATGTCCACCTACTCCCACATGATACATGTCATGTGTCAAACATTTCAAAACGTGGCTTCATGCCAAAAATGCTCGTTGGACTCATTTCTGTTGCATCATTCCAATTAAACAACCGCAAAGGAGGACAAATTTAAAAAGGCCTTACACAGCAACACAGCATGATACTCATAAATAAATTCTAAAGGACTCTGCCAAAAAAATAGACAAGACCAACACATGATGACTCAATACGTCCAGATGAATGCAAGTCGAATGAATAAAAAAAAAAAAATTCTTTTCAAGGATTCTCTCTCCTTAAAAAAAAACAAAAAAAGTTTTCGTGCCGAATTCTAATATCTCTTTCAAATTCACATGTCAGATGTTCGCAAACTTCCCCCCCGTCCACCTTCAACTCTGCCGCCTTTAATTAACTTCTCATTGCCGGCCCGGTCTCCTGAGCTTTTGCCAAACAGAACACACAACTACTAACGTAATAAAAGATTCTGCAATAAATCATTGCATCTGCGTGCGGATGAACACTTTCTCATTCCATACAACCCCCCGCATCATCACCACCACGCATACCTAGTATGGATAGTTGATTGTATTGAAACGTTACAATTACGTGCAACATAAAGTGTTTTCCAGTTAATATTTATGAACAGAGTCCTCTGAAAGCGCCACCCTTCTTCCTTGACACCCTCCCTGCGTCATTGAACCGTTTAAATCATTGATTGCATTTCGTGCGGAAATAAATTGAATGGCTATCTTAAAGTTTATTCGGGGCGGGGGTGAGTTCAATAATCCCAACAAAATTCATGCAAAATGGCTTAATAAGGGCGAATGTTGGTATCACACTTATTGGGTCACGTCAAAGGCGGTCCTGACAGAAGGCAGGTCTGTGTCAACGTAATCAGCGCTCAATTATTCTAGTTCGCAGGAGTTTTTTAATGATTTTCAACAATAACGGATTTCGCAAACGTCCCCTGAAAGTGTGCTAAGTAAATTGAAAATGAAAGTCAACTAATCTATGGGATTTCTCTCTCGTCGTCGTGTCGTCTGTCTGTCTGTCTCTTCTCCTCAGATCAGATTGTGAGGTTTTTTGGGGGTGACAATAACAACTGTCATTATCTTTGGCGCGTGTGTGTGCGTCTATAAATCCCTTTGATTGGGGGTGAGTTACCATCCCCTTAGTTTGACAGCAGATGCTGATGCTGTACACTTGATTCCCATCATCTTGTGATTACACATCTCGAATTCGATTGTCTGACAGAATTGAGATTCAAATTTGTCCGAGAGAATTACACAACACACACAGAGAGAGGAATTGATTCAAGTGTCAAAACGCCATTGCAATGCTGCCAATTAGGTTTATACACAGTCCATACGTCAAATGCTGTGTCCAGATAGCGATGCATACAGTAGAGGAAACAAAAGATCGTCCATTGAGATTGTGCAGTCTTCCGTGGCGGACAAAGATACCACAACCAGCATATGTACCAAGCCAAGGCATCCAACAAATTAATAACCACGAAAATTTCAAAGTAAGTCAATTGCCTAAGAACCGGTATCTGTTTCGAAGAGTGGAAGATGAAGATGAGAAGACGTAGGTAAGTCCATTATAATGAGCTCTAGGGTAATTGTGGCTTTTATGAATGATTTTATATGCGTTGTTTTTTTTTTGCCAGTTTACTGGTTGACTGATTTGATCTCGTTCTATGAACTTGACTCGGCCCGCGGGGGAGCAGTTAATTGCAATATTATGAGGTGGACCTTGAAAGAGGCGGTTTGTGGTTAAGTCTTTCCTAGAAAATTGGGTTTTTCTTTTGTGTGTCATGGTTGCAAATCAAATAACAACAAACAAATCCACAGATACTCAAACTTCAATTCAATCCCATTGATCACAGTCGATCACTTTGTTTGTCCAATCGTCTCGCGGATCACTCAAGTCGATCGGATAAGTACACTTAAAATTGTTCGCCTCTATTTAGTTGAAAATGATTATCATCCATCTTAAGGCATCGCATACGTAGAGAGTTATGTAACACAATAATGTTACCAATTCTAGAAAAGATTCTCGAGATCTAGTACCGGCTCATGTGTCAAAAAAAAAAAAGAAGAAACATCTTCCTACAGGTACATACACGAATGTGATAAGTTGAAGAATGTTGCTCATAATTGCGGATCTCTTATTCTAACAAAAAAAAAAAAGAAAAAAGAAAGACCAGAGAATGACACTTGATGCCGGCAACGTGGGTTTGTTGACACAGGAATGATGGAAGTAAATCGTCAGTAATGTGCCAACTGTCATACGTGATGTTTAGTTTTTTTTTTTTTTTTCTTGAAATTTATTTCATCTTGATAAGCGTATAGGAAACATGTAGCTGTTCTGGTATTTTTATGCTCCTTGGGGATTTTCATTACTCATTGGGGTTGTTGTTGGATGTTAAATCAAATGTTGTTTGGTAAAAGCAGTTATGTATATCGCGTCACACCCTTTGCTTTGTTTGTTAGGAATTTGTATTAAGTGGAACGTTTGCAGGCACCAAGAAATCTATTTCAGGGTCGTTGACATAGTTCTGGAAGTTAGAATTAGACTCTGGTAAAGTTGTGGTTAACTTGAGGTCGTAGAACCAATTCCCAACTGTTCTGCTAAGGAAAAATGTCTGTCTTTGTTGCCCCTTTCCTGTTCATCTTCATCAACTAATCGTCGAGCATTTGGTTTGATAGGAACTTTGATTAAATGAGGGCTAGGGTTAATGTCAAACTTTCACAATGGACCCTGAGTCTATCTACCTACCTATGTCAGTCTACTGGGCTTTGGATTCTTTTCCACTTGTTGCAGTCACTTTCGGAAGTTTTGTAGGTGATATGTGTTAGGTTAGGTTGGGCAGTAGCCTCACTCGGATCTCAATGGATCCATTGTGTTCCCCGATGTGGTGTGGGATTTTGTTTTTTTAAATTCACTAGTGCTAAAGGGGTTATGAATACCCTTATGATGCTATTCGCACAGCGCTAGTGTTGGTGTAGTGTTTTTGAAACTCAGGTGGTATTAGGTTTCAGTCTTTTTGCTCCGAGGGTGCTGTCCAGAATGACTGGGGAAATTATTGGTACTGTTGTCATGGCTTATAATTCACAGTATTTCTTTCGAACATCCCGATGTCATTAGAACGATCCACCACCAACCTACTGCCAGTGTTATGCGAATGCAGTAGAGTTGACGTCAGTCAGTTGGCCTTCCTGAACCAACCCGAGTTCCGAAGGAATTATAGGACAGTTCGCCCAAAACAATGAAGAAATGTTGTCCGAGGATTGTCTTCCTATTTCTGCTATGGTTTGGGTATTCTTCCTCAGCGCCTGCGTCGCCACATCCTCTGCATAGTTCTGTTGTGTTCAAACGCATTCTCTAAAGGTGAACTGCTAGCAGGTTGTGACTTGTCATATAAGAAGTGATAGGTGCCTTCTGTTGAGTTCGATGATTTCCTTTGAATTCTTGAGGTGCGGCATATTGTGAGTGAAATCCACCTCTCGTTCGTCAGTTTTATGGATTTCATGGTGATGCTGGACTTTCATGATGCCTGGAGTCATCGGCCATTATCAGATCCATCTCAGAGCCTATTCTTGCGAATTCGTCCGCTTTTTTATTCCCATGGATGTCCTTATGTCCCGAGACTCAGATGAGTGTGACGTAATGATTAGGGCTGAGTGCCTTGGGCTCGTTGTTGTAGTGTTTCATAGTGGATGTGGTGGTTTTGATGGCTGCTTGACTGTCTACGTAGATGTCGATGTGACTTCTTGGGAATGACTGTTGTGATAGTTCTCGCGAGCCCTCGGCGATTGTTAGAACTTCCACCTGAAACCCGCTGCTTTGACCGTGCAATGCTCGGTTCTGATGCAAAGATCGCGGGTCCATTTTTGACCCATCTGGGAGAATGGATGTATGGTTGGGGTAAATAGCCTCTCCATCTGTCCAGCTTTCTCTGGAGGGAGTTTTGAGTTCGAGATATAGGCTAAATTCCAGAATTTGTGATAAATAGTCAGTTTTGGTCTCAATGTTCACCCACTTGGTGATAGCTTTGGGACCTATCAAATTGGATTACAGTGGCCTGTGTTAGAGAGGTATTCTAGGTTTGAGACTTTTTCTTCTTGCTGTCAGATTTCAAACATGTTCTCCCACGACTTTGAAACTCTGAAACTGGACAAGAAGGCTTGATATCTGTGATAGAGCACACTTCACTTTGGGGTTTGATTGATTCATTCCTATGTGCTAGTCGAAAAAATACACACACACACAGTAACAACAATCAAACAATGGAGGACATACATAATTATTTTGCTTGTAACTTGAACCGATCTGGAATTATGAACAATTAATTATAATTATTTCGAGTCATATTTTGTTTTTCATTCAAGCATCGTCTAGTGTCTGAGCGTGATCATCGTCCAGCATCATTGGGAAGCTAATAACCGTCAAAGGTGTTTATTTTTTGGAAAATCACAAGTTTGTTTGTATCTTTTTGTGCGCGAATGCGGATGTACAGACACTTGAGTTGATTGTATTCTCAACTTCTACAACATTCTTCAGATACAGTGATTGAATACTGAGAAACTTAAGTCACCAGGTCATGCGATTGCATGCAAGTTTGTGCTCTGATCTGGTTGATGACCTAATTTTGAAAATATTCGCAATTCAAAATGATTAATCTGTTCCACTAATTGCATGATGAGATGTTGAATATGATCTAAGCTTAATGTAGAGGCGATTATGAGCTTTAATCATATGCAAATCCCTTCTTCTTTCGAGCTCCTAAGCTGAGTCTGACAAATGAATAGAATGCTAGGAATGTTCTGTGGTTTTTTTCAGGTTTTGTTTCGGTTTTGACTTATGGCAACTTTCTCTTCCTTTTATGTTTTGAAGTTCATTTATCCCATTGACTTTACAAAAGACAGTCGACAGTATCATGTTTCAAACTTAAAAGTTGAAAGGTTCCTACACTTTTGCAGAACGAGTTCCGGTTTGTGTTTAGTTCATTCATATAAGCTGAGGTTGTTACTTTTTGCCTAAAGGTGTTTCTAATGGAATATTTCGCAGGGGATTAGGGGCTGGAATGGGATCCTCAATTGAATTTTGATTTTCCGTTCAGTTACCCATCGAAATATGAGTCTTTTCTCTCTCCCACATCTACGTCTTTGTTCACTTTGTGCCTAGAAAATCTGATTTGTTTTCTTGAGAAACTCTGTCCACCACCTCCTAGCCATAAGGTCATTCAAGGTCATTTGACTGACTACATCACTCATGTACCTACTTTCTGGCTAACGACCTTCCATGTCTTTTATGCGTACACTTCTCTCACAGAACTGCCACCGTTCCACTATCCCCAGTTGACTTTTAGGAGCCAGCAAGTCTCGGTTGTTGAAATATTTGCTTTATCCCCCACCAAACAACCCCCAACTTAACCACAAGACTCCATTAAATAAAGATTGAACCCCGTTCTCACTCACCTATACGTTTCAAACAAAAATTAACTCGCAACACAATGATTTCATCATTCCTGTCACTGGTCCTTGTCAAGCATCCACCTTCTGGCCCGCCCCATTAGCAACAGCGCACCACCACTAGTAACAACAAAAGAAAACCGTTTTGTTTGTTTAATCCGACAGGCACCCGAAAAAGTTCCAAACGCATACACAGCAGCACCAACATAAAATAAAAGTTTATGAACACACGCCCAATCCCCACCCACCCACGGCAGTTTGAGTTAAAATCTCAAAAACTTTATCCGCCATCGACAAAAGGACCTTGTGACGCTAGATGGAAAGGATTTAAATAATCGACAACAGAAGGAAGTAACTCAAAGAAGATTATTTCGTTAAATTTGCTTTTTATTAAGTCGCAATCGCAACAGAGTTTCATTTGTATTTCCTGCCACCTGGCTGATTGTATGAGTATCCTGGTTGCGATGGTGGCAAATATTGGCTCGAAGGACCACGAACGTAGCCAGACCCTGATAGTGATGATGCTGACGCCGAGTGTTGTTGATTGAGTTGTGATGTTTTGTGGTGCACTGCGAGGGATCTGAAAAGGAACAGAAGAAAGCAATTTAGAGATTTCACCTTTGTCCGGCGATATTGTGCGGCAGGACAGACTTTTTGATCTCATAAGGCACCGGCGGTGGAGTGGGCAGGTGATCTCCATGAACCTGGAAACCACCACTGTCGGCAGTGTAGTGGACTGTGTAGGTTTTTCCATCGTCACCGGGGTATGAGTATGAGCCCTTTACAACCTGCTCCGGGTGGGCTGAGTTTGCATTCCTAAGGTGGCCATCCTCCTGACGTCGAATTCCATTGGCTGTCTCGAACCTGAAAATATCCAATTAGACGGTTGTTTTTTTCGAAATCACTTTGCACGATGGGGCGTACGCGAAATTGTATGTTCCATCGCCATTGTTGACGTTTTCCGAGCGTAAAATGGCAATCTGTTGTCCTTGATGGGATGGTTGTTTAAAGTTGGAATAGCTGGTGGCCGTTCCTTGCACTTGTGGTTGCCTATGGTGCTGGGATTTACCTGGACTTACTCCATGATAATGAAGATTTTGCTTTCCTTGCGGTGGAATATACTGATTCGTTGGACGTTGAAGATTTTGAGGGCTCTGTAGGAATCCTCCATATCCTCCAGCTGATGCGGTACTCTTAGGGGGAAGATAGTTATTTGATAGCTTTGCAGCCGTCGATAATCCAATCACACTAAGAACCACGATGAGTTTCTATAAACGAATAAGATGAAAAGTGAACAAATGACCAGCAACAGTGGTACGAACCAATTCCATTTTGCGCGTAAAAGTTGTTTAACAGCCCGAAGGTAGAACACAACTGGTGCTGCCAATTATGCGGATCTTCTAATTTATAAGCAAAAAAACATGCGGATTTCTTCATTCTCTTTTGCTTTAGATACACATAGGTGTACATGTATCTTCAACTGAGAACATAGACGAGAATGATGTGTGGTGTAATGATGCACTAAAGACAATGGAAGCCACAATGAATTTTGTGCTCGTTAATCCGGGGAAGGGAGGTCAAATTAAACTAAATTTTGGTCAAAGTATCTGTAGTTGGTTCTTAAATTCGATTCAGGATTAAGGTTTTTCCAGAATTTCTAGCTTAAAGACGTGCGAATCGAGTCATAAAAAAAAAAAAAAAAATGATGAAAGATAACATTGTTGAGGGCTTTCGAAGAATTTAATCTTTTCTTGAAGTGGAGCACACTCTTGTAATCCCGAACAAAGATACAAATTAATCTTGGGAACGTAATTACTACTTAAGATTATTACTATCAGAGGGAGAGTACCACCACCACGGCACCACCCCCCAAAAAGGCGGATGACTGAGAAATTTATGATGCATTAAGAGGGATTAGACGGAGTAAGTGGTGGAATGTCGCGGAAAATTGAAGGTTGGGAATGAATTCTGATTTTGTCTTAGACACACACCCTGTTGTGTGGGACGTCTTTTGTCAAAATCTGCTGTCAAATCTAGGGTCGAATTTTTTTTGTTAAACCTCGGACCCTTGCTAGAAGTGTTTTCGTCTCTGAATCTCGTTTCACTTATTTTGTAAAGGTGTTTTGACAAAAAGAATTGTAGACGGTCTTGAGGGTTCAGTTTAAGTTCAGTTCTTAGTTGTCCTTCTGCAAAGATTGCCTTGTAATACCTATGCCCGTGTGGAATTTCCAAAAAGTACGAAAGACCAAACGGCTTGCGAAGACGAAAACCCTTCGAATAAGCGCAGCACTGAAAACGTAGAAATTAGAAAATGCATATTCATACGAGCGTTATGGAACGACAACAACGAGCGTAGGGACGCTCGGAGTGGATTCTATCCCACAACGTCTTGAGTGGTCTAAATCCCACTTATGTTCCACTCGTCTAGTGATGTATGTGCATTACTTCTTTCTCGTGAGCTCATGAGAGACGCCAGTAGGTGGAATTCTCATTTTGTACACAAAACAAAAGTTAAAGAAAAATTGCTCATTAGTCCCAGTGACTCGATCGCAGTAGCATGGTAGGATCTCTGTCCACAGGCGTAGAACTTGATCTACGCACCAGCCGAGCATAATCACTGGGTATCTTCACCTGTGATGTGTTATCTCTGGTACGTGCGGACCCGTGCTGAGATGGAGAAACTCGGAAAAAAAAAGTTTCAGTCCTATCAGTCCGAAGAAGATTTTGCAAAGAACGCATGCAACTGTTTGATCTCAGGTCGTAGGTGCCCACTTATCAACACTTGGGTTCTTCAACTATCAAAAGACGGATTTTGTTCTTTTTTTTGGAGCAGTCTTCTCGAATTCTCAAAACGGCTCGTGTCTCTGGCAGGTTCACCAGTTTTAATCCCTTCTACCTTCTCGAAGCCCCAGAGCTTCTAAAACTTCAACTTCACTTACAAATTACATATCACCCTTTACTCGCCCTTTGAGAGCGGTGTATAATCCAAATCCTTCAAAATTTTCCCCAAAGCTCTGCTCAGGTAAACAACAATGTCCGCCAAAGCGCAAAAAAAGCTCTTCCCTCCCTTCGCCAATCGACTGCTGCGCATGACTCAGACATCCTCAGGATAAAACGTCAAAAAATTTGTTTGTACTACTACTCTCTCTTGTCTCTTGTGGGCGATAAAATTTCCCTAAACACAATGGGAACATTGATGGACGATGTTGCTGCCCGCAGAGGCATTTTCCACTTTTCCCTATCTTCTCTCTCTGTCTATCTACATAAATTTTCATCCCCTAAAGCGATATCTTATTGGGATTTTTCCCTAAATGTTGTGTACTCTCGCTCTCGTGTATTGTGTTGCGTATTTTGTTGCAAATTTTTTCGTATCTATTTATTCAACCCTTGGAAAATTTCCCGGCATGTGTTGTTGTGTAAGCTTTATGAAGAATTAAAAGCCTTATCCTCGTTGCTTTTCCGCAGTTCTCATCGAGACTTTGTCGTGACCATAACAGTAATCGGGCCATCCAGTGCAGGGTTTTTCTTGTACCGAAATACACACATAAGACAGGATATACGGCCATCTTTTGTGGCAAAATTTAAACAAGTTGTTTGTTTTTTTTTTTGTTAAATTTAGAAGAAAAAAAAATTAAAAGAACTTAACGAAGAATTTAGAAAGAAACATATCAGTTGAGCAATCAGGAAGAAAAGTGTAAATTTTCGTTGAGTAGTTTGTGTAGTGTCACATCACAGCAGCAGTGAAGCTGGAAAGGACTTTTCTCATCTCTCTCAAGTTTTTAGTTTTTTTTTTTTTTTTCTTTTTGCTGTTCTTCTCTGGTCCATCCATCTCGACAGGGAAATTTATTTTTCTTTTAATTTTCCAAAAAACGAAACAATTTTTAATAAAAAAAAAAATACTAAAAGTGGTGAGTTTTGAGAGAAAAAGAAAAAGGACATCCCTCCTCTGTTGATTGTTGTTTCCGTGCGCAATTTGTTGTTTTTCTTTTTTTATGGGACAAACGATTAACTCAAGTGTCATTGTCCTACCTTCAGCCGAGAGTTTGTGTTGCTGTTGTTATTGTTGTTATTGTGATTTTAAGTGAGCAAAAGTAATTATTTTGGACATTTTAATTCTCTGAAATTGGTGAAATTGATTTTTGCCAATTTTACTACGTTCACAAATTCTCCGGAAAAGGGTAAGTTATCGTTCATTCCTTTTTCGTTCTTTCCTCTGTTCCACTTCGTTCTTTTCGTTCGTCCTCGTTGGTACTAATAACATTAAGTGGGTGAGTCACTCACTAGAGAGTCTATGTGTAGGTGCTCTGTGTCGTGTAGGGGAATCCTGTGGCAAATCTGTGTGAGGGAATTTTCCATTGCCTGTGAGTGTGCTGGTATTTGGTGCTCCCCCGTTGTGTCGTCATGACCTTCATGACTCATTCGAATGGGGGAGTCCGTAGTTCCTTTACCTCAACGCCTCCCGTTTTTGGGGGTTTCCCATTTAACCATAGCGTGTAAAGTGTCCTTTTTCTGCTGATTCGGAACTGTACGACTGATTGTGTTGTGAAGTTGAAGAGCGCGGCGAAATCAGGAATTTATTCGTTTTTGATTGCCTAATTGAGAACGGGGTTACCTACACTTTTGTGTGTACTGTGTGCTCTGTGCTCTAGTGAAGTGTAATTACGTTAATTTTGATGCTGATAGGAGTCCTGTCGTAAATAGTAAGTGCCAATATGAGTGAATGACTGCCAGAGGAGAGGTTATTAATATCAAAACGTACTCGAATTGAGTTAAGTATATTAAAGTTATCGCGTAATATACACATTTAAGTTGTTGCAATACCTTTCAATTATTTAAACTTCACATGGGGTCGGGCGTGTGCTGACGGTGGTCCTGGGGGAGATATTGTTTTTGGACGACGCGACGTTATTTTTAGGTTTTATTGGTCTCATTTGGCAAAGGGGCGTTTGTTCTTTATTATTATTAGAAACATCCCTCATCTTTTTTTCGTGTTTTTTGTATCTGTCGGGTGGTCCTTTGGTAAACAAATTTTTTCTGTATCTACCGCGTTGACAATTTACTACATGAATTAGTTTTTTTCGTTGAATGCCATGAGAGAACTTGGAAAATGCCAAAGTCTACTGACAAATTGAATACTTACAAGGCAAAAAAGTCAATCATTTCTTACTCATTTGTTAAATTTGATTGGTCACTCTGATTTGATGGGTTTTTTGGAAGACATGTCCCGAAATACGTGTAACATTTCGACTTTGTCATAGTCTGAATGAAGGAAAGGACCTTCCAGCTTGATTGCTATGGCGTTGATCGCAATATTCTATGGATTGGCTTATTGAAACCGAATTGCAGTTAATGGTGTCTGTTTGAGATACAGCAGGGCCCCTGCTCTGTATTGCGATTCTGAAGTTCGGAACGTTCGAAAACGGACATTTTGTATGGATTTTATGAATTAAGATTTCCGCTTTCGAGCGATCCGAACTTTAGACCCGCAATCCAAAGTAGGGGCCCTGCTAACCATATTTCACGGTTTCGGGAGAAACGTCTTCAATTCGCTGTGTCAAGCATCTTGGCGTCCACGATCGCTTAGAGGTTCAGTCGAGTCTGTGGACTGAAATACAAAGACCCTCTTGGGCAAAGCATTATTGTCCATTAGCTCTATGCGAGATTTATTGCGTTCGTGTAGAGTTCTCAGAAAGAGTCGAGTTCGTGGTTACATTCTCGAAATATTTGACGATTTCTGCTTATTTTCCCCTCACAATCCTCACCGCACAGCAGAACTGACGAGCTCAGCGACTTGTATCGTTTGAATTAGGAACTTTGAATGTAAGAATAAACTGATACCCATAGACCATTTCATAGAAACGTCTGGAATTCGCTGACAGTTTTTACGTAAAAGGAGATCCTTAGGGAAAGTCTTCAACTTCTCGTTGTAGTTTCAATCTTCTGTATGCAACTCATCATCTGCCATAAAGGATCTTTAAATTGCCGTACCAACATCATTTTTAAATTCATGCAAACCGCAGCTTGATTAGAAAAAAAAAGAAAAAAAACTTTTACAACAACCAATCCCTCTGCCATTTGAAGCACTCCAATTTATACACCGCTGAACATTATAAGCTCTCTTACACTTTATATGATTTGCGTCAGAGCTACAAATACATGCCCTCCGCACCAAAGATTGTACTCCATTTAACTTTCGTTAAGTAGCTCACGTTAACATGCAAAATCCCTGGCAAAGGTGTTGAACAAACATACACACACAAAGTTCGCCCTTCACTTAAAGAAAATTCTTCTGTGTCCCGGTTTTTTCCTTCGTAACAACATTCATCATTTTAAAACCACCGCGCTCGCTGACAAGCGAAAATGGAAAAACAACAGCTGATGGATATACAAGAGAACAGCACAAGGGGCCGAAAGGATTTGCCCCTGACTCAGAGAGCGATTATGGCAAAAACCTTTGACGAAATTTGATCCGTCATTAATCAAGTTGTACGGAAACAGGCGTTGGGTCGTACCTAGGGTACATCTCGCAACTTGTGTCTTAAGATTAGCAATGCTTTGTACGTATGTAGGTTATCATCAACCCTCAACCCTCACATTGTTCAAATCCCCCTCTATGATGACGGGCGGTCGATGCAGCAATGCGACAAAATCCTGTCTCGAAGCTTTACATTAATTTTTCATGCAATTTAATGTATATAGATTGTTACCGTTTACCGCCACCCGGTATAAGCTCTTTAAAAAATGAGTTTTCCACTCGGACATTCATCCCTTGACACAAAAAAGGGACACATTCTCCATCTTCAATTTGATTTTGTCTCTTTTTTTGTGTGAAATTACAAAATGATAGCGTAAAATTTCAAGGGTTGTACACTTTGACAATGGACCCTGGAGTCCCGTCGACCGGCCGACATCAAATCAGATCAAATTGATGTGTGGCAATTTATAAAAATATTAAATTTACAAATTACAGAGCAGTTTTGCTGACTCCTTTTTGCTTTTCCCATTGATGATGACTGAATTAGGATGGCAAAGGAGAAAAAATTGTAAGAAAAAGGACTCTTCTCAACACACCAGGGGTGGGCAATTGCTGTTGGCAGAGCTGTCATAACTATTTATTCTGTCTTGTTAGCTTTTCATAATGGAGAATGAACCAACAAAGTCTACATTTCGGAAGGATTCCTTTTTGTAATCATATTTCCCGAAGGATTATAGGGTTTGCACACGGCATAAGCCATGTTTATCCGTTTGCAAATTTCTATGCTTTGCACTTGGTTAACCGCGAAGACGAGTGAAATGAGGACGTTATTATCGTGACAGTCTGTTGAGTGTAGGGTACGTAGATCCTGCCGGTTGATATCTTTAAGTTTGTTAGACTTAAGTGGAGGTTATGTGTGTGTATCCTTCGTCAAATGTGTGATTGATGAAAAAAAGGTTGAATTGCGAATTAGTTTTATATCCAGAGCATGGAATAACATGAAACGCTGCGCAAAGTTGACATCGCGTGACGAAATTAGCATTTGTTTTGCGTCATAAACGGGGTGAAGTGATTATTCACACCAAATGCGGAACGAAGGTTCGGGCCGTGAACCTTTAGATTATTCAACGTTGAATTAATCGGTCAAGGAAGTGCGATTTCTAGTACTTGACCAGTAGACATTGTTCGGAAAGTTTCTATAATCCTTTAGTTGAGGCTGCTTAAACATGTTTGCTCTTGTCGTTTCAGTTCTTTGTAAGGCTGTTTTTATTAGTATGACATGTTCCTACTGAATGTTGACATTTAATTTTGTTTACGATCGATACTGCATTGTCCTGTTGGTTCCAAAATGTTTCCTAAACTCCTTACTTGTGTCCAACAACCCTATCTGTGGTATTTCTTTCAACAGATCTCAACAAACAGCTCACCTCCATAAGTGTGTCCTCTCCCTTAACTGGTAACCAAAATCAAATTTACAAAAAGTCATGTCTTGTCTATGGCAAGTTGTAAACATTCATCTAATGATCAGCATATTGCCAACAAACGGGGTGAATATTTAATGCTTAATAAAAGAACACAAATAGTAACATGAATCCTAAAATGAATATCCCGCATATTCGATTCGAATCCTACCCGCGCTGACGAAGGTATCCCAAACAGAGAACCACAAGGAATTGAAAAATTGTTCCCCAGTGCTTTATTGTCTCACTTTTGGATGGAAACAGATGCCAAAAAGGGTTGCTATACGCGCGCCCTAAATCACACCGCCGCCGCCGCCACACGTAAGTGTGAGGTCCAGCACAGCAGAGAGACAGCCATTTTAAGATTCCAAAGATTTATAACGAATGTTTGAAGATGTTTTCGAAAGGAGTGTGAGTGAATCCTTTTTTTTTTTTCTGTATGACGTCGAAAGGACCTGTTTGAGATTCAAAAAACGTTTTAGTCACATTTCCACTTCGTCGAACTTTGGTTCCGTCTTTTTGAAATTTTTTTTCTCCACTTTTCTGCATTTGTGTGTCTAGTGACTCATTCGTCCTTTTTTGGTGGTAATATGGCACATGGGGCCTCATGCCTTATGGTGTTCAAAGCGGGATCTTTAACCGCACGTCATTTGATTTGCTGATGACGATGAAAATTGAGAGCAAAACCTCGGTATAGTCAGTGGTTAGCCCTTGGGAGAGCAGGTCTCTGATATTCTCTCTCTCTTTCTCACAGTTTTCCCCGGCTAAATAAATTAGATCTACGCGATAACGAGCACACGGGAATAGATACAAGTGTATCTGCCAGATATAAGATTTTTTTTTTGTTTGCCCTCCTCTAAACCCAGAAGCACAAAGCGCAACGCCACAACAGCAATTTGAGTCGGGCCGCAACTTTATACACATAAATCAGAGTGAAGTGTGTCCTCGTTTGGGGGTTAATGCCGGTGTTGGCATCATCTCGAGGACACCTAAAATGTTGGATAGATGGAAGTGAAATTTGTTACAGTTGTTGCGGTAGCCTGGGTAGTTGTGCATATTTCATGAAGACAAAACTAAATTTTGATACACCGACACGACGGAGGTAACGAAATATCAGCATCATCACTTTCGACAATTCGAGGGGTTCCTTATGCTGGAAGTGAAAGTGAATTTCCTTTTGCGGTGCAAATGATGACTTATTAAAGATTCAATGCGTGCTGGAGTGACATATGCATTGGGGATTCAAAGATGTATAGTGAGAATGGTCATTTACTCTAAGCAGATGGAGAAGTTGTTTAGGAAGATATCACAAGTTGGAACATACATTTATTTTCATTTGCAATTTGGTGGGTGAGAAATTACAGGGATGGGATGACAGAAATTGATAAAGTTTTGAGGGGCTTGATGGAATTTTAAGACAGAGATCGATGTCGAAGAAACAGATGTGACTATTTAATATTTATCGTGTAGAATTTCATGAAATTTGACACAATAAACAGGGATGTTCAACTTTTACTATTCTCCTGTCAGTTTTCAAAATTGGTCGCACATAATTTTTCCCATAAATGACATAATTTCATACAAATTACTTCAAAACATCCTGGATCCCACACACACAATTTAACTTTTATTTGAGCGCAATTTTATCTCGATCGATAAACAAATTTTTACACCCATTTAATGCTTTTACGCAATCTCAAAACTTTACGACAACAAAGTGTGTGCAAAGTTAAGCAAACACCTCTTGTGTATACTCGATGTCATATCCATTATGCAACCCCCAACCCGATCAGTCATTATGTTTAACATTTTACAACATCCCTGCTTATACGTGCATAATAGTCTTTATACTTAGAAAAAAAAAGGCACCCTCCTGTGTTGTTTCATCTTAATTTTTTCGCCATAAAATTTCCATAAAATTTGTTTGTGAAACATTAAAAAACTGCCATCCAGCTGTCAAAGTCTCGACTTTTGCTTACACATCCTTCCAAACAGCAATTAATATTTTCAAGTGTCATTGTGTTGTTGTGCTTCTCAACTCTTGCACCTGCATGCGCTCCTATTTCTTTACTCTGAAAAAATTGTTGTGTGTCATTGGGGAAGGACTTTGTGCCTGCGTTTGAATTTCTACATCCTTTGATGGCGTACACAAAATGAAATGTTTCTTATAGAGAGGCACTCTTTAGATGCAGTGGAGCATTAGGATATTAATGGTTTCACTGCCGCAAGATGCAGAATTTTATTTTCGGCAAAGTTTTTCGGTCACGAAACTTGTTTCGAAACAGGACCTCTGTCAGATCGATAAAACCCACACATAAATAGAATCATAATTGGCTTCTTAATTGTGCGCGCAATTTTACAAAAAGCACTTAAAAGCACACCAACAAAAGGATAATTGCTTTAAAAAAAAAAAAAATGAGCGCACACGTCCATGGAATACAAAGCTCCAACTAATGTGCGACACAGAGCCCACAATTGTTCAAAATAATTGTGTTTGCATTGAATGAATGAAATTTTAATTGTTTTCCAACAAAAAATACACATTTTCCCGTATTAAATGAGATCCTCTTCGAATTGTGTTTGCCTTTCGAATCGATTCCTTGTTTGAACAGTTGGAGTGAAGGAAATCCATCATTATTTCGATTAAAGTGAAAGGATTCTTTCGTTTTTTTTTTTGTTTTTTAATCAAACATCAAAGCATAATTTCAATATTTACTCTTGACAATTGTCTATGCGACAGAAGACACATTATCCTTTTGCCTAATCATAACTTCACAAGTGAAAATCAATTATTCTTATTCAATGCGGATGATAGAAACAAAACAAACAAAGCCCCCACCGAGTTGTAGGCAACAATTGACAAGTAAATGTGAAATGAAAATTCCACGTCTCTCTCGCATATGTTTACACATGTCTCCGTGTGTGTGTGGAAGAAGGGTGGCGGAAGAAAAACTGATCACATTTTTAAGTCCTCCTCTCAGAAGGGTTATAAAGGGTGGAAAAACAGAGAAAAAACAAATGTCCTAACCTCAATGTAAAGTCCCTTCACTTTTGCTTCTGCTTTACTGGTGTTTGTTACTGGTTGCTGTTGACTGTTAGCTGCCGCTTTGTCTACCACGTTGAACTTGATATCATGTCGATAAGGTGAAGGGGAAGCAAGCAAGCAGGAGAATGTTTTACCAGGCTTTAAAAATATTTAATTAATCTTGCTACAAGATGTCCACCATGGAGTGGGGGTATTCTCTATGGACGGGATGGGGCTTTACAAAAAAAAAGCAAAAAAAAAAACATCGTCCTTTGAATATTAACTTGAAGAAGAAAAGCTATTTGGATGAGTTAAGTCCCCTAAGCGATTATTGGACTTGGATGGTTGTAAATTCTTTCTCAACTTTTTACGTTTATAGAATTTTGAAAAAAACAACGGGGTTTTCCTTCTTTTTTTTCGAAAATTAGTCTCAAGAGAGGGGTGGAGTTCCTTCTGATTACCGGGAATTCTTATTGAATTTATAGAAAGTCTCTGATTATGCATTGCATTCGGATGAGGGTTACTCCAAGCCATTCTCAAACTTAACCAGTTTTCATTCTGTCAAAGCTACAACCTAAAAAAAGGCGTCTCATCAAACATGTCCTGAATCCATTAAGGAATTTCTATTCGTTGAACCGTTTTCACTTTCATTCGATCTTTCGAAAGAGTTTAGCTTTTCAACAAGCTAGTCCTAGTGTATTTCACTTATGAAATACTTTGCTTTCCCCCCCTTTCAAATCTACCTACATCCCCTGGTCATCTTTAGCTCACACAAAAACAACTGCGTATCCTCCACCTACGTCCTTGTAACATTTCATTTTCCACGTACACATACATTAAATTACCGATAATCTATAACTAATTGCGAAATAGTTTGGATCGGATGTGCGCCTGGCCAAAGGAAGCGGAAACCCCGATATCTTTGCCTCGTTCAGCCTTAATTAATCTACTACACTCCTCCTGCTCTACCACTACCAATGACCACCATCCTCACTCATTATCTTTTCGCAAAAAGCCTTTGCACATGAGTGCTCCCTTAATAACCGGCACACGTCGTCTCGTGCATTTTTATCCAAAATCCCAGTACAGCCTGGTACATCCGATGACTTTTAGTCTCTCTCCCTGGTAAGCTGGGGATTTTGCACCCCTTCATCCCTCCTCAAGTGTCGTCATTTCATTTCCAATATGAGTATGTATACGAAAAACAGTTTTTATGAAATTTATTATGATGTAATAAGCTGAAATTGCATTGCAACGGTTGTGCTGTGTGCTGTAGGTTGCTTAGAAACCCAAGGGTGACGCGGTCCTGATGACAGATGACTGGAACGCGATGTTACTGGTGCGTCGTCACACCAGCTGTTTGCTGTTCAATGCCAGAAACCGCACAAAAGCGCTCCGTTGGTGGTTCGGCGTTTGTTTTTTTAATCGCCCATCTATGCCTGCCAACCGAACGAGAGGATATAGCTCCCCGAAAAAAAAAACCAGGGGGACGACTCACAGTGTTGTCTGCGCAAAAAAGGACTCAAAAATGCCAGACAAAACGACGCCGGTTGGGGGTGTGAGCTGCTAACTCTGTGTGAGGGGTGGAATGGAACGAAACTGTGACTAAAATGCGTAATTTTTGTGTACGGGGAATCAGGCGGCTTTGTTGTGTGTTTGCTGGCAACAGGACGATGTCGATGTGTATGTTTTCACTTTTTTGCAAATGTCATAGACACAAAAGCAAACACGCACACACATACACTTGTGAATGAATGGATTCAAATGTTCCTGAGAAGATTTATTGTCGAGGATTTTAATTTAAAAAAATTCATTCACCATCATTCGGTGCGAAGAAGGGTGGATTGGGTTTTTGTAAAGACTTTTCCAGTGATGATGGTGGCAATGAGAAGAGACACGAAGAGACATTCCATTGATTGGGTGGTGGAGAGGCAAAAGCAATGAAATTACATCGATTAGATGTCTTAGAAGGGAGGGTGTTTTCTTTTCCAATCACAGTAACATATGGAAAATGCAAAAATGGTGCATAAAATTTGAATAAATCAGTCAAGGACTCAGAGTTATAGTTGTGATAGTCGAAATCGAATTGTTTGATCTTGCAAATGTATGTACATATGTATTTATTTGGAGATGGATGGGTGTCTTCAAATTGTAGGTTTATTCTTGTTTACGAAAGATTGTTCGGTATAAGTTTCTCTTGCCGTTTAAGCTCTTCTACAAGGACGATAGCTGGGGGGGATAATTTCGGTCGCTTGCTTCTACTGATTCTAAATCGACGGGCTCTTCACTGTCAGGCACTGAATGTCAATATCCATTCGTCAACTCATAATTTATTCCGCAGAACTGCTGAATCCTTGTTTTTTATCAGCGGTTATTGTTTTGCCGGAAATGACTTTCGAACAAAATACATACTTTCGTCCTTATTTTCGATTGAATTTATCTACAGACAATGGGACACAAATAAAAATCACTGGTGGTCAGCTAGTGGTGGCACAAAAGCCTCCACCATCACATAAAGTCAACAGAATTTGCATTAAAAGAGTGCAAATGTATGTAAATCGTTTAAAAGTTAAACACTCTCCCAAGGATATAAACCACCTGACCAACGCGATAATATCTTCGATTTGTTTGCACATTTTACTTTTGGGCTATAAATACGATGAAAGGTGCATCAGAGCTCTTTTCGTTATACAGATGCAGGAAGCACATAACCTCATTCGAATGAGGTATTTGTGTGGGGTAGGTGGGTGGGTGGTGGATAAACATCGTTAATCCAAACTGGATTGAGTGCAAAAAAAATCGATTTGATGTAATTAAGGAATCTGCGATAATCTTGTTTGTTTTTGCATTTTGATGGTGCTACGAGGATAAGCCACGATTATCCCTTTGCGTCCACATTCGAATGGTGATTCGTTAACATGTGCTCTTCGGGGTTCGAAAGAATTCAAGAATGTTAGAGGAGCTTACGTGAAACTTGATTCCTTGGCTTGTTGATGCATTTGTGTTTTTTTTTTTTTTTCTGTTTTTATGTGGACGATGTCCGAAAAGCTTTAGTCCTAGGTGATATCGGAGAAGAATTCAGTGAAAATTCTGTGACTACCAACACGAAATTCTAACTTCTTGCAATCCCCTTCGTGTCACTCTACTACACCATCGAATTTCCATTGTTAATGCGCAATAAAAAGGATATTCCACCACAATTCCTCTTAAAAAAAAATAAATTCCATCACAATTCATAACCATTTGTCCAACCAGAGAGGAGTGCTCTCAATTGGGAAAGTACCAACAAATGAATACAAAAAAATAAAAGAAAAGGACTGTCATCGTCCTTGTTTGATTAATCTCAGTTGGTACACTGTCTCCATTTCCCCATATTCGCATAAAACTTAATAGGATAACAAATATTTGGTATGCATCCGGATAGTGAGTGTCCTAAGTTATGTATACGTGACCTACACCCATGGGAATACAACATAATGTCGATGAGTCACTGTAACAAAGACAGTAGTAGTAGGAGTTAGGATGCAAATATTCGAAAAATTGGCCAAACGCCAGAAAGGCACAAAAGGATGTTCGGTTTCCCGTTCCTAGTTTAAGGCATTTGATTTGTGATATCCTATCCTCTTGAGAGCTTACTTAATCGGCTGATGTTATTGGGGGTGTGTAGGTTTTTGTGGTTTTATGTTACCATCGACGACCTTGCTTCTTGCCAAAACTGGTTTTTTTCTGTTTTTTGGTCCGATAATGGCATGGAGGCTTCGCCAAAGGGTTCAAGAGATTTTATTCACTATCAGTTCGAGGTTATTGTCATAGAATCGAGGGGGAAGGGAAGGGAAAGAGAGAAAACTATGTGGTCTTTGTGTCAGTTTCATCCCATGTCTGATGTAGTTCAAGAAAGTTATTTCGAACCCTGGTCCTGTTGTCAGACGATGTCTATATCTCGTTCTACTTACGGGTCCTGTTTGGGAAATTGAAGACTCCTCTAGCTGTTCAAAGGTATTTGACTGTTCAGACTAAAAATTGACACCCCCAACTTGTTGCAAAATCGATGAGTCACACCGAATGGAAGGAAACTCCACCTCGTCTTTCTAATTTCTTCCTCATCGCGTCAGAGATTTTGACATGTCAATGCCAAACTGTTCTATTAACAACCACCACCCCCACTGTTGGATCAATATTATGGAATCACAATCCCACCACGATGTCTTAACTATTGCATTTCCCGCATGCAACCTTTTAAGTGTTTACATGTTACATTGACCTCTTCCAAGTGGAGGCCACCCTCTGTTCTGATACATATATCCATTAGACTGTAAGCACTATCGTCTCCGAATAATTCTACACACGTCGCAGGTTCTTATGTCAAAATGGAAGAAAAAAACTTCATCAGCCAAATGATTTGGAATATACGACAACGGTACTTCGCTACTAGTAGTACTCTACACCTGTGTCCTCGTACACACCAATGTTGACGATAAATCTTTTATAGCAAACAGCACTTTCAGCACCTTGTTGGGGAAGCAGGAAAGACCTAAGAGAGCCGGGAAAACAAAATAAAAAGTAAAAATGCTCGCGCAAGTAAAGTATCGGAAACATGTTTAGCGGGCGCAAAGGGTGGCCCACAGAAGGTGAACCCTTGTTAATCTCCACTGGCAATAGAAAGAAAATGGAAAAAAATAAAGAAATCAATAACTCAATGAAGCAACAAGGGGTGGCACCACGCCGAACAATCCAAGACATACACACACACACACACACACATTCAGATGGCGCATTATGCATAACAATAGTTAGAAGGATTCCTATAGAGACCTACGCTTTCAAGTTGAAGAATTTTCAATTAAAGGACTTCATCGGAAACTGTTCCCATCATTCGACAAGGACATCCAGTTAATTGGCTACAAATTACCATTTGAATTCCACTCCATAAGATGAGACTCCCATTCACAGTCAAATGTGGAATAGAATCATCCTCTAGCGCCACCTATAGAGCTGTGGAATCTCCTCCGATGGCTATAAATCTCCTCTAAATCGATTGATTTCGAGAGCAGAGACGTTTGTATTCGTAAGAAAGCCCTAGGGCTGCTGTCGAACTGAAGTATGTAATTGAATTAAATTCGCAAAGACTATGTTCCATCAGGCAGTAGCAGTAGCAGTAGGTCTCCAATGTCTTTGCTGAAGATAGTTTCTGCTGATTGTGGTGTGAAAAAACGGGAAAACTGTCGACTGTGACAAATTGGAATCGAATACCTGTGCCTGTTTTCTCCATCTCTAGCCCTCTGTGTGCGTGATGGCGAATAAATGGGATTAGAGGTAATTAGACCCAGCAAGTCTCCAGCAAAAACAAGGTGACTTTAGTTAAGTGGTGGTGGTTGTTGTTTTATTTTTTATGGTCACAGAGTATGGCTGTCTGCAATTCCAGCCGATGAGTCATATTTTCGTGCGAAAAATTTTCGATAGAATTCCAATTTCTAAACCATCAGACGTGCCTGTTGATGAGAAAAGTTTTTCTCCACCACGACGGTGTTTCCATGTGTTGGATTGATTTGGAAGGTTGGTGGGGGGGTTGTTTTTTTTTGGGCAAAGTGCGTTTTCTTTTATTTTGGATTTATTACATTTTTCTTGGGAATTTACGATTGGAAAAGTTGGCACTTTTTTCTTGTTTGGGAGGAGGAAGCTGTAGTTCTTCTGCCTTCAAAGCCTTGAGACTTCCAAAAACCTAGCCTTAAACAACATTGACTCTGATAAAAACCTCCTGACTCGATCCTGTTTCAGTAATCTGTTTCAATATAAGAACATCTTTCTGTAATCCGCAATTTATACACCTTCAAACAGAGGTGCAGCCTTCCGTCTCGTGGTAAGACAGGGAAATATTTTTCTAAAACTACGAAGGTCTAGGACGTCCCTCTCATGATTAGTGTTTTCTTTTACGCAGACGAGTAGTTATTTCTGTAAGCAACCTTCAATTTGGATGACTGGGTCCTTGCATGTTATTTTGCATTTACTGCTGACAAAAGCTTGATGCTGTTTTGAAGTTTTTTCACCGACTTGAGGTCTAAAAAAAACGCCTAGACCACTTGTTTCCTACTGTCTTCACTCGTAGCTCTTACTTCCATTACGGTGCTTGTTGGTCTATACCATTCATCTTCATGTTCCATTGTATGTAGTCCTTGCTTTTTTTTTTAAATTAGTCAAGTTGTCTTAGGTTAGGTAAGGTTAGGTTAGGCCATCACCGCAATGCCAAAGGCTATTCAGCTCTCCCGAACAATAATAATAGGTTAGGTTAGGTAGGAGTGGTAGGCTGCAGGTGTAACCTCACTTAAACCAGACAAGGTCCTTTGTGTTACCACCAGAATCTGTACTTCACCAGAAATACTTCCCGCAGAACCAATTGGAGCTTGATATGAAGCGCTGGAGGCTACCTATATTGATGTCAGCCAGTTCACTTAGATTGTTGAAGAGCTGGCTCCTAAGTATGCTCTTCTTCGAGGTGAGAGGGCTGGACATATGCAGAGAAGATGGAGAATCGTTTCCTTCTCTTCTTTGTCCATGCAGCTTCTGCAGACTTCGTTGTAAAGGAGACCCAGCCTATGGTGCAGTGTCTCATTATGACACCTACTAAGGTGCTTATTAGCAATCTTTTCCGTCTGATGAGACAGTGAGAGCGTTTGAGATCCAGCTTTGGCCAAATCTACTTGGTGTTGAATCAAGTTGCCTTACTGCTAATTTTGTACCTATAGCCACAGTCTTTGGTCAAAAACGACCGCAAAAACCATATTTTCCTGCTGCCTTCAGTCACAGATTTTATTTTGCACCATTCGTCATCTTTTCCTGTGCTCTTTTACATTGATTGCAATGTCTAACTTGGCTTCGGATGGCACTTTAAACAACTTCAAGGCTGTAGTCAGAGTTTACCTAACTCCGGCCAAAACACAAAAACTTGTCAAAGCTCTATACCCCCCCTCAACAATTGATCTGTGATCTAATTTCCATTTAAAATCCATTTCCTTCGTGAATTATTGACTCCATTTCGGAGCTTAGGCTGAGCAAACTCTAATGACTTTATTACCTAATCCACACAATCATAAGGACCAACAGGAGAACAGCTTCTTCCAGTAAACAACAACTTTATAAAAAAAAACGAAAACTTTAGCAATAACGTTGTTATCTTCATTTGCCAACTATGTCATTACCATTTAGGGTAGTTAACTCCACCACACACATACACACATATGATTCACCCCCTTGTTCTATCTTTTATTCTCCAAGTGGTACGAATAGTAGTAATTTTCTGGGATTTTCCCACCCCCCCGCCCCTCGGAAATCCTATCTTCCGCTATGCTCTGCATTTGCGTGACAGAAAGGAGTTAAGGACACACGTTTTGGTTAGACTGTCCGAAGTTAAAATTAAATATTTTCTCATCATTCCACAAGTTAAGCCACGGTAAATACTCAATTTGCTGGTGCTGGGGGGTTAATCCGGCGGCACATCGTATATGTGCCCTTAGTGGGGAGGGCTGGGGTTAAGGGTGATTTGGAAAATCCTATAATGGGTGATTTTTAAATTGACTTTTCCGACACAAGGTTGGATGGGTTGGTAGAGATGGATACAAAGGAGTAACTCGTCCTCTTTTTGATTTTCGATCGATTAATTGCACTTAAATTGTCTTGACTTTGAGTTCTGGACCTTTTGTCTGAGCAAGCAGGAGTGTACCTGCTGTTGCTTGATTTTTCTTAACAATCTTCACCCCCTTATACTTGTAAGCAGTCCTTTGGAGGTAAAACCTATTGAACATGTTTGCTCATTTGAACTTCCTCTTTGCTTCGTGGACCGATTCGAGCGGATTCCTGGAGAGTTTTTCATTTTCATTTATCAATTTGAAATGGAATTGAGAGGGTCGAACATAAAAAGGACTCAGCATCAGTCAGTGGGAGGATGGAATGGGATGGGATGGGTTTTTAATTACACTTAGACCTTTCCATGGGGCAGCAGCGGTCTTTGTTGTACCGCCCACACTTAGCGTCGTAATGGTTCTGTAATTAGAAAACTCCTCGGCGATGGTGGAACATTGACAGAAAGCAGTGCGTGCGCCTCCTTTCCCAACACACACTGCACGTCGGAATGACACAAACAAAACGTAAATTGTAATTAAGCCGTTTGTCCCGTTGTAATGTAGGATTACTTTTTGCATTCAAATTTATCTATATTATTGCCTCAGGGGGGTACGCAACGTGTGTCGGGCAAATGTTTGAATAGTTTGTGCAATCTCTCCAGGATCATGATGAAAAAAAAAATCAATTACATACTCGTACACGTATGTACATACTTATATGTCCTGGAGGATGCTACTGTTGCAGGACATAGTGTGGATGAAACTACTAATCAATCAATGGGCAGCTTTCGGGGATGACGTTAATGATGGATATAATAAGAGGTGTCCCGGATGTGTGCTTGTGCGCTTACGTGCGTAGTAAGAGTGTGTGTTTGAACGAATTGATTGGAGCGGAAACATAAGTCAATATTTTGACACTGTGTAGCGTATTGTTTTGGAAGGGATGCCGTTGATAAAGGGGCAGTTTCTGTCTCCAAAAATCGTTCTTTTAAGCGAACGACATATGAGTTTTTTTTAGGTGTCAGAAGTGGCATAAAATATTGTTGAGATTTTATCCTTGATGGCTTTCATTAGTGGATGTATAAGGACTTTCATTTCTAGTTGTTGTTTGTTTGCTCAGTTATGGTTTCAAAAGAAACCACCACCATTTATCAACTTGAATAGATTTAGTTCAACTATTTACAACCTTTAGCAGCAGTGTTCCATTCATTACAACTCGAGTGTGTATTCAAATTCTCTTCAAATCGTATAGTTTCACCTATTTAACCGTGTCACACTGATTACTAGCCCCAAGGCACTCGGCCAAATGTCTTCCTTGAACCAACTAAACATTCACCCACCCTTACCTCTGTGGAAACAAATTTGCATACCTATTGCAGCGTACAGATCACACGGTATGCTCATTAATTTTGTAACCAAAAGTAGGTATATAGTGCAAGGAGGGACCCACCATGGTTTTAATGAAAGATGCGCGCTTATGCAATAAATGCCACATCTCGATGTTAAATCTGACGCATTGTGGATACCACTAGATGCTTTTGGCATATATATTCCAGGTGATCCTATGCAGATTTGTATGCAACGTCATCCAATGAGTGAGAGTACACCACAAGGACGAGAGTCGTCGACCACCGCCGCCGGCGGGCTTATTAAAAATTCAATGTGAAGCATCCCACTGATTGCACGAATTCTTTTTTTTTTCCCTCTTTTATTGGTATCTTCTGCTTGGGTGAATTGTTTTAATGCTTTTACCATCACCACTTGCCTTAAGGCATTCTTGTTTTTATTATCTCTCCCACTTTGGTCGTGTCCTTTTTTAATGGATCTCTAGGGATACATGCTTCTCAAAAATAACGTCTTCTGTATACTCGAAGTCAGTCAGTTCCAACATCTATCGTCAGGATGTTGTTCTGTAAGAGGTGTTGGATTGATTTTTGTGAATCTGAGTGTTACATAGAGTGTTGTGGACCATGTGCCGGGTTATTCCATCCGAAATGCGTTAATTTGGCCAAGAAAACCGGTGAAGATGTGCGTCAAATTGACGAACTTGAGTGGTACTGTGTAGGATGTCGGAGTATGTACAGGTTGCAATTGTATTTTGAGGTTAGTTCGACAACCCTCTTCAGTTTATATAATTAAAAAAGAAAAAGAAAGAAGAGAAGTCTTGAGTAATTTGCCACCCGAGTGTGTATAATGTGTGTTCGTGTGTGTGAAGTGGTTTGCGGCATCCTAACGAAGACCTTCAACTTTCAAGTGACACTATTGTCGAAGCAAAACTCACGAAAACAATGGAGAGAGTCATTAAGGAATGTACACACACAAACTCAATAAAAAAAAACCTTTGCCATACGATCTAGGATGACAAGAGGAGTGGGCCTAAATTTTAACCCATACACACATACACACAATCCTTTTGGCCCATATTGACACATTACTTAAGGGCAAGACTGTAATGAACTATTTCAGTTCAGTTGGCAGCCCCCTAACACCCACAGATGATGATAATGGTCTTGTTGTTGCTGTCAGCGAGAGTGTGGGTTTCAATTTGTCATGTGGTTTTCTGTTTCATTTAATGACACACACAAACATATCCAATTTCTCCAAAAAGTTTCGCAGGATAATGGCAGAGGTGTGATATCATCGTAAGGATTCTTTTTCAATTTTTTTTTTGTGCGCCGCAGAAGAGACTGCATGATTATTTTTTTTGGCAAAAAAAGAGTTTATTTAGCCTCTCCGTGCTCCGTATTGTGGTAATTTTTTAATTTTAAAACACAAGGACAACGGGTGGGTGGTTAGTGGTGACCTTGTTGGGTTATTAACAATGGAAAATGGAAGTGCTAAATGTGAAATGAAAGGATTAACGTTATGAATAATGGATATTCGTTAAAGGATTGAGGGTTGTTGTTGAATATATCGATTTTAATTGGTTGATAAGTTTGTCGTTTGGTAAATCTTGCTCAGTGTGCGACAGAGGCCTTGTAACTATATAAGTCTTCACCGGGTCTATCGCTTGCTTGCAGTCTTTAATCTATGCGCCAAGAAGGTATCTATGATAGAAAAATTCGAAGAATGAATACATTTTGCGGCTTTTAGTAGCTTGATATGTACATAGGTACTAGGGGTGGCCGTGGTGTGCCATGTTGTCACGCTGAAGGTTCCAGGTTCGAATCCAGATGTCAAAAAAAAGAAAAAAGTCGATCAACTGCGAAAAAAGCTGATGTCAACTCTACTGTATAGGCATAAGAACATTTATGTTCTATCTTACAGCAAAGCTGCCCTCCAAGCAATCAACGCCTGCGAAATTAACTCCAAACTTGTCTGAGACTGCCTTCAATTACTCATAGCATTGGCTAACACAGAGTTCACTTCATTTGGGTACCGGGCCATAGCGGATACGAAAGCAATGAAAAGGCAGATGAACTAGCCAGAAAAGGTTCTGCATCAACCTTAATGATGCCAAGAGCATTCTGCGGCCTTCCAACAAGCACAGCTAAAGGCTGTATTAACAATTGGTTAAAAGAAATTACTGGACAGTAACGGAAGGTTACAGACCAACCTCTTCCCAAAAAAAAGAACGAAACAACTTCTTCAACTAACAAGAAGTCAGATTCGAATCGTCACAGGTTTTCTAACCGGGCACTGTCGGGTTAAAAAGCACCTCATAGCTATGGGAATAGCACAAGATAACACGTGTAGGATGTGCAACGAGGACGAAGAATCAGCGAAACACATACTATGTCACTGTAACTGCCTCATAAGAACACGTCATCGTTTTCTATGTAAACCCTACCTTATAGCGGAAGAAATAATTGCACACTCCGGCATCATGGAGGAGCTCTAAAGAAGAGGATATCACAATAGGACCACTTGCGGCGGGACTAAGGACCACCTCAAAATCGAATCCACTGTATAGGCATAACACTGTCACAGTAGAGTGGTCATATAGCTTGAAAGTGCTGATCGTACTAATAACTTCTGGATGTTCGAAAGGAATACTGTGAATTATAAGCCATGAAAATAGTATCAATAATTATCCCCAGTTATTCTGGACACAACCCTCGGAGCAAAAAGACTGAAATCTAATACCACCTGAGTTTCAAAACACTTGAATTTTTGTGATACAGTGCTTGCAACATCGTAGCCTGACACACTGACGTTACCAAAGTTATTTTGACACTAAGGATGGTGTATCAACATCTGAGAGCTGTCAAACTGAAACCTGTTAAAAGAAAATCCTTTTCAAAATGAAATGAGAATCCTTTTTCATCCGTCAGACAAATTTGATTTTTAAAAACTGTTCCTCTTCGTCAATTAGGAGCTGTCAGTCTGAGTGTCCCACTGTCATTAGTCCCATTTCAAAATTTTATTCAAATTAAAACAAAATGGGATTTGGTAAATTTTTAATTTTTTATTTTACATCTTCACATATCTTTTCATTAACCCTTCTTAAAGCAATCCCTACCCATCCAGGTTCTATGGAATATAAAAATAAAACAACAAAAACACTTCCGGCATTTCGAAAGAAAAGTTCACAACTTTTCATCTCAAGACCGTCCCCCATTTGGACACATTCCTTCGGTCCCTTCTGGTTAAGATTATCTCATTGAAAACATTTTTTTTTTTTTTTAAGTGCCCTTGAGTTAGGAAGGCTTTCATCCCCTCATTCTGGATGTAGTTGTTTAATTATTTTAAGCATCTTTAAGGCGTACACTCAAATAAATTCATTTCTTTTACATTTTTTTTTCTAGATATCTATCTGTGATGACTATAGCCTGCCCATTGATTTTGTGAAAAAACGACCGTCCAGCTTCGATCCGTGTTTAGCTGAAGCGATACCAAATCCAGAAACTTGGGTAGCACCAAGTCCACTCTCAGATCTTGTGAGTATTTACAAAAAAAAAAATAAGTTGTTGCTTTTTTTATTTATGTTTGTTGAAAGAATTCCAAAGACTTAAAACGTAAGTAAAAAATTGAATGTCCGTTCAGGGGGATGACCTATATTGTAGGTACAACTACGTTACAACTATATCCAGTCGGGTGAACTGTGATAACGTCGACATCTGTTCCTTTTCGTTGGGGGCTTTAAATCCCAGTGGTCCAGCAGAATGAAAGTGATGTTACAAGGAGAGGAGTATTGATTTTAGTTAACTGGTAGTTTTGCCACTGAGTTGCTTCCTTGATTTACCCTATAAGGGTTGACACAACCAACTGGGATTTGGAAAGGGAATTGGGTTATTTTCACTTTGATTGTAACAGGGGAGTTAAGTTCATTTTGGTTGGTTTTCTTTAAATTGATTGGAAACTTTGAAGACCGCAGTAGGATGATGAAAGAAAATCTGGAAGTTTAAGAGGGTCCTTATTAGAAACAGGTGTTTTTACCTTAGAAGACTCTATCTGTCAGTACTTTTTCACTTGAAATGTCCATTAAAAATCACACGATGTTCTGGGGTCTTTTGTCGTTTTAAACGGGTAATAGATTCTGTGTTTTTTCTTGGTATGTACCCGCGTCTTCGATTTGATCGAGCCCGTCAGAAGCTCTTAATGTGCTCCTCCATATTCTGCCCCTGGACTTGCACATCAAATACATCGTTTCGTGTAGTATTATCAGACTCAGAGAATCTGGGGTTTGGTCCCCCAAGCCATAGTAAGGCTCTTGACCTGCTGCCTAGGGATCTGATGACACAAGTCCTACACTTAAATTCAGGCTCACTTTCCGAAAAGATCGGACTGGAACAATAACCTATTCCTATCAAACTACCAAGTATCAAT
Source organism: Criorhina ranunculi (assembly GCA_951813785.1). Lineage (NCBI taxonomy): Eukaryota > Metazoa > Arthropoda > Insecta > Diptera > Syrphidae > Criorhina > Criorhina ranunculi. The sequence goes on along the minus strand of OX638385.1, from coordinate 2,075,485 downwards.
CTTCACCGACGGCTTCTGTGGCGTTGGAGCAGGTGTCTTCTCAGCGGAACTGAACGTATCCAAATCGTAGACTCTTCAAGTGTCTTCCAAGCGGAGGTACCAGCCATTAGAGAAGCCTGCAAGATACTTAGCCTCAGCCCTACTACCTCAAACAACATGGGCTGCCATCAAAGCGCTCCACTCACTCACTTCGTCCTCTTAACTAGTAGAACCGTGTAAGGAAACTATACCGCAGGCAAACGCTCGGTTAAACATCACTCTCCTCTGGGTTCCCGGCCATAGTAACATAGAGGGGAACGAGAGAGCTAACGCGTTAGCCAGATGTAGTTCTACCCTGGATGCCTCCCGTGCGAATTCAGTCTGCTCCCCGATGGGACTCATCAAGGGCAACATTTTCCAACACTTTCTCTCTTTTGGCGACCCTAGGTGGAAAAGTCTAGCAATCTGTACCATATCCAGACAGATTTGGCCCACCTACAATATAAACAGAACGAATGACCTAATCAATAGGAACCGCATCGAGCCACTGGCCAATAGGTCCACACACTGCCAAGTTAGGCATCTCGGTCACCCCCACTGTCATAGTTGCGACAATTCAAACGAAAAGGAAACACTATTCCAGTTTCATTGTGACTGCCCGGCATTTGCCAGAGCCAAACAGCGCACTCTCGGAAAACCCTTTTTCAATGAACTTTCTGAGATTTCTAACATAAAACTCTGCAAAGGATGGATCTGAAAACTACACTCTAAGCTACGCCCATCAACATCCAGGTCACGTGAGTTGTGGCATCAAAACGTCGCATCTGCGCTACTTGTGTCTCTGGCAGGCTCACCAGTTTCAACCACTTCTACCTACCTACCTAAGAGGGACCTTGTTAGAAACAGATGTTTTTACCTTAAGGTACGGCTTAGAAGACCCTGCCTCGGGATCTGTGTGTAGTTTTTCACTTGAAATGTCCGTCACAAATCACACGATGTTCTCATGGCTTTTGTAGTTTTAAACGGGTAGTAGATGTACCTGCGTCTTAGACGAAGTGCCCTTTCAACATAACTGACTAAGGTCGGCCTTTATTTCGTTCTTTTTCTGTATAGGACTGTAGATGAGGAAAATATCTCGATTAGAAAAAATTAGTTTGTAAGCCAAGCTTCCTTAGTCCTTCCATTTGGGAAAAGCCTTGCCTGTCACTTAAGCTTATCGGTCAAAGAAACATTTCCACAAGACTCCCGTATTCCCGACTTCCGTATAAGCCTAAGTTGGTAACCTTGCGCAGATCACAGATGGGTCATGCACCCAGGCTTCTGGTTTGAAATTTAAGTTTCTTCTTCTTCTTTCTTGCGAATTATGTAGACCAATTTATGGCCACCGTTGTCCCCGTTAGATAGAATGTGCCTGCACTTGGACGATATGTACCCATTTCAATTATGAATGCGATTAAATTCCCAAATAAGGTAATAAATTCAACGGCATTCTTGAATAGAGTATGGTCACACAATTTATGGCCATCCCCTCCTGTCGTTGGTCGGTGTGTCGTCCTTGCTGTCCGGTGGAGCAACAGCATTGCCTTACCATCCATTAATTACCATTTATTGTAGAACATGTACATTGTACACACTGCAAAACGAAAATTGATGATTTGTAATTAACAACAAGCATCAGACACCGTGCCCCCCTGCCCGTTAGCATGCTATCGAGTATCTAAATTCGATCGTATCGCATTTATGATGGACAGACACGGTAGTGGGGGTTGGGCCTGTTTGTTGGTATGAAAATTAATTTCCCTTTCATATTGTCACATTAACTTGACGTCATTTGTCATGATGGCTAGTCGTAGATGAATTGGATGTAGCTCATTTCACCTGCTGGGCGCTGTACCAGTATCATCAGCATCATCCATGTATTCACCCTCAATGTGGCCGCAAAAATTTGATATTTTCCTCCTCCGACTCCCCCCCCCCCCTTTTGACAAAGAGCAATCTTCATTCTTCAGACTCAACAATAAGTTCTGCGGTAACAATGGGACATTATATGGCCGCCTGTCAGCCTTCAGCCATGTATCCCATTTGAATAAAAGTCGGCTTCTGGTTGCAGAGGAGAGGTTGGCATCCCAGTAAGGGTGGTGGTGGCATATTTCATGTGGCATTAAAGTTGACGCACAAATGCTTAAATACTTTTGGCAAAGCATTCTATCTGTACGCTCCTCTGTGTGTTTGGGTGTGTTTATAATTTATGTACCGTATTTAGTTAAAGTGTGGGTGGCAATGAGGATGGATCGCTTTTTGTCCCCGCATTTACCAATCGCTTATGGACGCTCATGATACTCATCTATAAATGAACGAAAAGTTCCCTCTGCCAGAGTACTCTTATTGAAAAGGACAAAGACGAAGACGAAGCACATGTCTACACGCATACATCCATATTTATGACCTTAAGACTTAATCCTGGAAATTCATTATGCAAGAGGGTAAAAATCGGTTCCATGCAATGCAAATCATACTTGGGTGGATCCGTATTTATTTCTATTTGGTGCTTTGCAATTTGCAGATAGCATCCCTGTATTCCTTTCAGTTGTCACCTGCAGATTTGGCCAGAGAGTGCGAGTGAGTTATGTCTTCTTTTGTCGAGTGTTTTTGGGGAGACGACATTTTTATAGAAAAATTTGCGACGCCATGCAATAAGGTAGAAAGTCAATGGGTTTCCTTGCAAAATGATTAAAGTGGATTTGTGTTTCCAACAACCTAGAATTGGAAACTGTTGTGCTGCTTGATGTTTCATGTATCCCACATCCCTTCAATCGTTTACTTGACAATAATCAGTATCGATACAGGTTTACGGAAGTGCTGTGTCGCTGTTTATCAAAAGGAGCCTTTTGACAGCAATTGCTCCTTCGGTTCTTTACAAGAAGTTATGAAAGTCCAAGTTCTCATGCATCGTGTACTCTTTGACATATCCTTGCAATCAACGGGAACTGAAATAAAAAATTAATAAAATCAAATAAATGAAAACCACCCCTCCCCTGCAATCATCTTGATTGCGCTGCTTACTTGTAATACAATTCTTGAAGTACGTCATTCTCTAACATACCCCATCCGCTGATGGCTCGTCAAGTGCACAATTTAGATAAATCTAATTAGAGAATTTCGTTAAAGCGCTAACCCCAAAGTAAGTCCTCAGCTGAAGCGGCACAAGTAAATCATAAGCAGCAACAGCAGCCCGTTGTAGAAAGTAATATTTTTTTGATAATGAAAAAATTCCTTTCATTATTTGAATACTTGTGCAACTCAACCCCCCGTCGTCGTCGTCGTTGTACCGTTCGGCAGACGAACAGTCTGCATCAACATTGAACATAAAACCGAACCGAAAGTCTAACCACCCTAAATCGCATCTAACCACCACAAAACCATCACTACCGCCGTTGAACGTCAGGACATCAGTGGCAGTAGCGGCAAGCAGCATCACAAAAGTGCCTACTTCATTTTTATGACTCGAACGAGAGAGTCCTTTTTCCGCCTCCCCTTTCTCTTTCGCCAGTGGTTGTTGCGCCGCTCTGCTATTGAATGGTTAAGGTATTTGTACCGTTACCGTGGTGAAAATCCCTTTAATAGCCCTCCACCATATCGACGCTGACGGGACATAGGGTGATGCGGATGTGTTGTCTGCCACCGAATCAGATTCAGAGCCCCCCGGGCTATGAGCACATACAAAATGTGAAACCACCCCTTCTACATGTGGCTCAGCTATCTATCTGCTATCTCCTACACAAGGGGTCGATGCTTTATTATTTTATGTAATTTTGTTTGTGTACAAAATATTTTGGAACCCCATCCCTCCTGCATGGCGGATATGTCTCCACGGGGCGCATGTAAATATATCCAAAAGCGTCTTCCGCTTTATTAATTTCAATGAAAAAAAAAAAAAAACAGAAAAACCAGCAAAAGGATATGAAGGACGAGAAAAGGAAAAAAAAAACGCCTCTCATTGATAATCAAAAATAAATATTTTATCAAGATGACGACGGAATGTCTTAAGTCGCTGAGCGCAGGATGAGGACCACTGAAGAGGTGGTACCTGTTACTTGGCGATAAAACGAACTCAAGAGGATTATCCTTTTTTTTTTACAAGGAAAAAACGTCGAAGAAAAAATGGAAAGATTCCCAAATTGATTTGTCTGCTGATTTGGCTAACAAAAAAAAAAAAATTATTTTTCAATTTGTATTAACTTTCGAATCAAGAACGGAGGAGCCTTGGGGTATTGAAAGTAAATAAAAAGAACGCTCAATGGAGAGCGATTAGGATAAGCTAGCAGAGATTTTGCTTTTGTCAACACTAAGCGAAAGTCAAAGCCGTCTGTTAAACTGACAGTTTGAGAATGACATCGAATTTGTGATTCCGTTTCAATGACCTTATACAGATGGGGTTTATCCTTTGAATGAATATGTAAATGGACAATGGACCGAGATGAATATTTAGTGCTTGCCAGCTTTTTTTTTTTTATAACTCACTTATCAGGCCAGCGACCCTTGGAGGGTCTGGGCCTGAACTAATGCCGCTTTTCATCCTTCACGGTTTCCATCCGGCCACGTTGCTTTCAGTTTACTAGACCAAGGTTTCTGGCGTGCGCGATTGCCTGATCTTTATCGGTCTTCCTTTTCGTATTTGAACCAGGTGGCTGGGATTCAAAGATACTCTTAGCTGGAGCATTCTCGTCCATTTGCTCGATGTGGCCAAGCCATTGCAGTCGACGGATTTTTGTCTTCCGGAATACATCCACATCTTTGTACAGCTCGTAGAGTTCGCGGTTGTATCTTCTCCTCCATTCGCCCTCCTCACAGACTGGACCAAATATTCGACGTAGAATTTGTCTTTCGAAGGATCCCAAGATCTGCTCTGCTGTCTTACTTATCGTCCAGCATTCAGCTCCATAAAGCAGGATTGGCAAGATCAGGGATTTGTAGAGCATGATTTTGGACCTTCGAGTTAGGAGTTTGGAGTGGTTGCCTAAGGTTATCCTTCGTCGAATCTCCACTAGGGTGTCATTTGTAGAGTTTACATTTGTCCTGAGGTAGATAGATTCCTTCACTTAGGTTTTGACCTAAACGGTGTTCGACGGATTGGTTTTTGGTAGACAGCATGTACTTTGTTTTATCCTTGTTAATCGTGAGACCAACTCGTTGGGTTTGCTCTTCTTTTGCCATAAAAGCGTCAATAATGGCACGTTGGGAACGGGCGATCATGTCGATATCGTCTACGTAAATATAGTGCCTTCTGTGTTTACGCCGGCCTTTCGCACTATCTGCTCCAGCACAAGATTAAAGAAGTTACACGACAGCGCCGAAATCCGGTGCATGTTTGGAATAATTCGAAGGATCTGTTCCCAAACTGCACGGTGCATTGCAAGTTCTCTCCGGATCAGTTTTCTCGGGATCTAAAGGGGTTATGAATACTTATGATGCTATTCGCACAGCGCTAGTGTTGGTGTATTGATTTTGAAACTCAGGTGGTATTAGATTTCTGTCTTTTTGCTCCGAGGGTGGTGTCCAGAATAACTGGAGAGAATTATTGGTACTTTTTTCATGGCTTATAATTCACAGTATTTTTTTCGAACATCCCAATGTCATTTGTACGATCAGCACTTTCAAGCCATATGACCACCCTACTGTGACAGTGTTATGTCTGAGTTGACGTCGGCTTTTTTCGCAGTTGATCGACTTTTTTTTTGACATCGGGATTTGAACCTGGAACCTTCAGTGTGACCACTACACCATGGCCACCCCATGGACTTTGGACTGACTTCGCTAGCTTCTTGTTATAATTTTGTTGAAACTATGACGACTGTATTGAGAGCAACACCACCATCATCCATAGCTTTCATAAGGATCATGGATTCGGAAAGGAACCATTAGGTCTGAAGGATATCTGAGATTAATATGCTTGACTTTGCTCTTTGATTCATTGTTCTCTCTCCAAAGGTCCCGTACCCTTAAATCAACAAGTTTCATTCCATTGACATTGTTCCACGTTTTGTCTATAAGACAACGTTTCTCATATCCAACCCAGGTTAATGGAATGGAAAATATTGCTCTCATCTCGTTTTCTGTTCGTTATAACGAGTCCTTTTTCCAAATTTCTTATTCATGGATGGCGGCTTTAACTATTCACTCAAAAAGTTGATAAAATTTAATTTTCAAAATGAAAATTAACACGATTCCCTCGGTTAATGACCCAAAAACCTCCGCTCCTTCGAACTCACAATCACTGCCCGAACACGGTACACCCTTCCATTTAGCCCATCCTTCGGGGCAATGTCAATAATTAACAATAATCTAATAATTTCCCCGGCCTCGGTTAATCGTAAGTTGGAATATCATTATCTCACCCATTGCCAAATGCCCAGCACTTTGTTCTAATTATTTCCAAATGAGATTTTGTCGTAAATTGTAAATTTCACTCCGACCATCCCCACATCCCTGTCAGATACTCACTAATGCGGCAAGGACAAGAAAAAGGCTGGCGGGCAGGAAAAAAAAAACATAAAGGAAGATAGGTGTACTCGTATTTCTATGCCCCAGGAGAGAGATGTGCTCGTAAATTAAAGAACATTTTATTTAATTAAACAAAGTTTTGTTAAGTTTAATTGCTAGAAATGTAGTACGTCTTAGCGCGAGGCTCTGAAGTATCGCCACAATATCAAGATTGTAGTGGATGGGAGTGTGTATGTTTGGAGAGGTGCAAATGTTAATGGAAATCTTTACACTTGAGAGAACTTTGAAGTCAGATAGCTAACAAGGGGATAGCTAGTGGGTGCAGATATAACGGGGTTGTATAACAGGGAATGTTAGTAGATGCGACGCGACATTAATTTGTTGCCATAGGCAGCGGTATTTTTTTTTTTCGACTGACAAAATTTGTTGCCTCAAGGTAGAAGCTGTGATTTGTATTGAAAGTAAAAGCAGTTTGAGCAGTGCTGTAATGACTTTGAATACCTAGAGGGTAAAGATTTTGCATTCCGAAGGTAGAAGTCCGCTTTTCCAGATACTTCAACGACAAAATCGAGCTTTCAAATTTTGCTTAAGTTTTTGCATAAAAACTACTATTCAAATGAGCCTACGAGGATGACCAAATCCTTGAAAATCCTTACACTTAAAAAAAAAAAAATCAGATCTTTGTGACTGTTAAGCCAGCAAAATTATGCTGTGTGCCAAGAACCAGTAGCACTTTACGAGATGGAGCTTCCTGTTTCTACTGCCTTTTAGCAATTTTTAACCTCGAACCCAAACACAATCCTTCTTCCTACTTCCTACTAACATTATAAAAGTGAAACGTTGTCCGTTTGTTTGTTTGTTCGTCTGTTACTCGAAAACTACGAAACCAATCAACTTCAAATTTTGCACACAGAGTGCCTGTAGCTTGGGTCACAGTATAGGCTAGTAGCCTTTTGGTTATTAAAGTGTGACTTCGCAAATAAGATGTGTGGGCGAAGCCGCGGGTAAAAGCTAGTGTCAAATGAAGCAACTTCCAAATTTGAAGTGCATTTTTTTCGAAATCTGTCAACACTTTTTTGTTTTTTTCGGTTGCGCCTGGAGGTGAGGAATCTTCAAAAGATGCCAATGGTCCGTACCATTTGGTTATGCACGATTCATATATCTGACCTGACAATGTCATTGTACGTCAGTGTATGCCTACGGACTAAACCTCACCCCGAAGACCGGCCGATCATTTATTTGTTTCATTTTTTAGTTTTTGTGACGACTACGACTAAGTTTCCTTAAGAAGTAGTTAACGCTTCTCTAGTGTCAAGCGCGTTGGGTAGCTAACTTTCCTGCGAAGGCACCTACTAATACTGTCATGACATGCGGTTTTTTCTTACGTCACTAGGTCGAACGGTCTTGTTTTTTGTAGTCGTAACTCGAAGTTTGTCACTTCCAGTGTGCGGATCATTTCGTTATTGCAGTGGACATGAAGAGCTGGCTGGAGACGCTTGTTGGTTGAGGCCCAGGTCCACCCCGGACTGTAGCGCCACCTTAAGTAAGTGAACATGAAGACGAGTATAAAGTTTGCGGGCAAAGTTTGTTACTTCGTCCCTCACTGCAGCAATTCCTAAGTCTCTGTGAATATCGCTATTCCTTGCATATCATGGAGCATTCACGATTGCTCTTAGCGTTTTGTTTTGAAATGTTTGTAGTAGAACTACATTGCTTGGGTTGGTACAGCCCCTAAGTTGTAAACCGTATGTCCAAGACGGTTTTAGCTTTGCGTGAGTCATTCCTAGGTATTTTGCCTCGTTTGCGTACGATATTTGTACCGAGTTAATGGAAATATGTAAGTTGGTTACCTTTTTGTACGTAAAGTTGACTTGGTCTCGTTAAGAACGATTCGCCAGGTCTTTGTCCACTCGCATACTTTGTTAAGAGCCCTTTATAGTTTTCCTGTTGATGATTCAACTGACACATCCGTTGCGAGAATAGCCGTATCGTCTGCGAACGTTTCTACGACGGTCCCTTCGTCTTGTGGTATATCTCTTGTGTAGTTCAAGAACAGAATTGGACCGAGAACGCTACCTTGTGGAACATCGACGTGGATTTCTTTGAATTCCGAGTATTCAGTCCCGTGTTTAACACGAAACAGTCTTTGTACAATTTGTCAACACTTGACAAACAATCTTGTGTCTATTAACAGACAATTTACAGTATTTTAACCCACGATTACACTGTCAAAATCAATTGCCTGCAAACAACTCTGTTCCTCTCCTTTTATTTTGTTCAATAAAATGTGTCTACACTTTTGCACATTCAATTCAATAGAATCGCAAGCAAATCGTCCGTAACTAACTGCCTATCATTATTATTTCTCCCTTTTGGTATCTTTACAGGTAAATTTTATAGAACCACCATCGGCTGCTGTAGGAGCTGCCGCACCACCACCGCCACCACCACCATCATCATCTGCTGGAAACATCAATACAACCAACTCCATCCATATACAGTCCCATCAGCCAACGCAACAACGATCACATCATCATCCACCGCTCCCGAATACGATAAAACAAGCATCGGTGAAACTAATCGAGGGTTATTCCGACCCCAAGGATACTAAGCGACCGAAAAAAGTCTACCACAAGAAGGGCAAGCCTCGCAAGGAACATAAACGCAGTAATTATAGTTCGGGTAAGTGGATACTTGAAGTGGGTGCAACCAGTCTAGCTGGACCAGTGATTATACACTTGAGAGGGAGTTAGAGAGTAATTATCTTCTTTCTTTTTTTTAATTACACAATGGATCATATGTAGACAGACTCTTAGAGTTAATCCATCGTAACGCCACGAGAGTGGCTTTTTTTTTCGCTGTCATCCTTTGTTTCATGGTAACATATGGCGCACGTTATGTGAGAGAGTTCTGTTTAAATTCAAAATTCTGACCACACTCGAGCACATGTGATGCAAGCAAACAACCCCTCTGTCATACAGCAGCTCTTATTGCTTTTATCGAGAAATCAAGAGCTGGGGAGGTTGTATCATTCAAATGGTACAACGCTGAAGGAGGCTGGGACAGACATTGACAGCAGTGGCGAACAGTTGTTGCCCCATTACTAATTGAATCGAATCAATGGTTTCTGTGATGTTCGCCCTTAATGGGTGAATTGTTTTCGATAGGCTTGGGTAACCGATATTGAAATATTTAAAAGGAACATTGTGTGGAAGGGGAAGAATTCTACTAGAGGTGGTTGGACTTCCTTAGCAGTTTTATTCGCCCTTTCGTCGAATTTCAAGAACTGAAAGGTACATACGTCTATTCCTAATGCTGTCCTTCGACTATCAAAAAAAGAGATTCAGACTACGAGTTGAAACGATTTTATTTTATTTTTTTCTGACGTAAGATTAGCGTAAAACTTTTACAAAAACCTCTAGCACATCACGGTAATTGACGTCAAAGCAATAACTCTCAGACTTAATTTTGTTCCTTCTTTCACTTCAAAAAGCATCAATTTAAACACCAAAAGGATAACCCACAAAGTTGACAACCAAAAGTCACCTTTTTGCCTCGTCTCCTGCTGCGCTTCGGTGTGATTTTTCTCCTTGCAATCCTTTCCGTGAGTAAAAAACCGCAATTAGGAGTTTTTTTTTGTTGCCCACACTGCAATCCGCGTTGTGTGATGTGCTCTCTCAAGTGTAAAATCGAAAATCATGGCCATAGCCAGGCAGCGTTGTCGTTTCACTTTCCACATCGAATGGCAGTCTAATGCTATTAAAGCTAAAGTGCGAAAGTAATAAACTTCGCGAGACTGTAATTAAGTTTAACCTGAACGGCGGTTTTTTGTTTCTTCCACACAGATTCATCGGCGCCCAAGTCATCCGCTGATGAAGATAACAACTCGGTGAAAGTTCCCGAATTAAATTCACCAGACAGCATCTCGGAGGATCTGGTTCGTCCATTGCCACCATTGCATCGTAGTCCACGCAAGCTTACAACGCTTAGTTCAGACGCGACAGGGAATAGTAAGCGTAACCCATCGCCATACTACTACTCAGATCTGCTGAAAGCAAAGGATACAGAGAAAGAAATCAAACAGAAGAGCCGCCAATCTACTGCTTCTGAACCACCGCAATTAACTCAGCCGCCAGTTGCAGCGGGTGCGTATCGTAAGAGTACCAGTCTTGATGTTCCAGAAGTAGAACGAGAGCAACCGGAGGGCGCATCGGATATCCCTCAGCAACAGACACCAAAGCGATATTCATTCACCGAGGAGGGGGTGCGTATAATCCGCTGCACCACACCTTCCACGACAACTTCGGATGATTCCGATTGCAGCGAGTGCCAGAAGCGTCGTGAATGGCACGCTAGAGCGTTGGCCCTTGTCCGACAGAGCTGTAACATTCAGGGTGTCAGTGCGACTGTTGGCGAAGAGGAATTGCAACTGCAACCGAACGAGTTTATTCCGCTTCAGAGTGAGTTGCAATCAATGCCGCCACATCGGTTGTTAGGGCCAGCAGTTTGTGCCTGTGCTGCCCCGACCATCGGAGATGATCTAGACGAGTATTTTCGACCAAGAAGCATCTTCTATGTGCATCCTCAGGGTGTGCATGAGTGTGTCGATTGTTCGGCATCGACGACCAGCGTAAATAATCCCGGTGGGGATCAAGAAGCATCGGCGGGACAAGACGACGAAGGCGAAATGTCGGGTGGACGCACACGTCAATTTTACGAAACAGCTTTTGACTGCAAAATCGCCAAGTCCGACGATGATTTGGACGAAGTTGACCGGATAACAAACCATTCGGTGCTTCTCCAGATCGACAATGGTAATAATGTGGCCAAACCAAAGCCTGCCTCGGACCGTAAGACTCGACTCGAGGGCAAACGCCTTAAGAACTCCAAGAACCAAGCAATCCAGGATAAAACAGTTGCCTCAGCGACGACTACTGGCGGTGGAACCATCAACTCTAGTAGCACTACGGGAAGTGGTGGAGCCATCGCTGGTAGTGTATCAGCCCTATCGAGTGATCTCGAGAACGTCCACATCGATCACAACACAAGTGTGGACCAGATGAACAATACAACGTCCAACTCGCAGCTTCCTATGCGCGGGTATACACCATCACCGCCGTCGACAGCACCCCTGCCTATGAAATTTCCCAGCAAGCACGATCGATTTTTTATGAACAGCATCAAGAGTGCCCCAAATCTACCTTCATCGAATCCGGCCTCCCATCCGAGGCTCAAGGATCTCCGTCTTCCGATACCATCGCACCACCGTGGCATGAATGCAGGAGTTTCAGCTGATAGTCAAAACAGCAGCTATACGGAAAAGTCTAGAACTCGACCAGATCGACCGCGTTCCTTCGTGCTAGAGTCTGGCAGGGTTCTGGAGCTGCGCAAAAGTGGCGGCGGTAGCGCCAGCGGTCACCACCACCATGTTGGCCATGCACAAGCGTCGTCGAATAACTCGTCGCCGGCGAATGGTCGAAGGCAACAACACAATTATTCTTCGACCGAGAGCATTGCCACATCGAGTAGTGGTGGCAGCATGGAGTCGCTTCGCTCGAGCACAAGCGAAGGTAATCGCAGCACTTCCAGTTCAGGATCAAGGCACTCCACGTCACTGAGTTCACACAGCTCCGAGTCTGGCTCGAGTTTAGCCTTTCCACTGCGTGCACCCATAGTCATTCACTCCAAGTTGCATATCTTAAGTCCAATATCGGACAAGTCATCACAAGAGCCGGCATCGGATGCATCAGAGTTTCAAAAGAACGCGACTCCCGAAGAGCAGAAGGCAGCAGCTGGTGATAACAACCAACAAGCAGGTATAACAGTCCCTGAAGTGTTGAAGAAACAAAGAAGACCTCCACCCAACAAGACCCTGTTGCATTTGGCTGATGAAATTCTCGGATCAGATAGTGGAATTTCGCTGCACTCCCGCGGCGATGATGGAAAGTCATCGGGACTGCACAAGTTCACCCTACCGAAGCTTAATTTTCCACCGTCGGATAAGACAGACAGTGGAATTGTGGCAATAAGTAGCCTAGGGCTACCGCAAGACTTACGTGATCTTCCATTCGATATGCCCAAGCTAAGAAGAAGGAAAACGATGCAGCAGGTAAGAAGATGCTAAAGAAGGACGACAGGCCAACGAGAATCGTTCTTGGTAATGGTTTATTTTTTCTTTTAGGATACCTGCACATCAGGAAGTGCCACTTCAGTGGACTTGGGTGATCTTCCATTTGATATGCCAAAGCTGCGAAGGCGTCTTCGGATGAATCAGACAGACATGACTAATCTTCTAGTTCACAGTACCGAATCTAGTGGCATATCGCAAGCGTCCTCGAGTCATTCAATGCGGGAAGAGAACAAGGCCAGCAAATTGGGTAAGTACTCCGGTTCTTAGACACCAGTCGTTTATTGAGGGCTAAACTTGCAATTTAAGGCTTGAAGCTCTGAGCAGTCTCTGAATACTTTTTAATAAGTAAACTCTTCTTCCACTCTTTCTGCCAATGGAATCTGTACTCATTATTTAGAAGCCAACCAAAATATTGCATGCACCGGCAAGCCAAAGCAAACATCATGAACGATCTCGTAAAGGAGCAAACAGTCATCACGCAAAATTGCTCGTAAGTCATCGAGTGTAATGGCGTCCTAACACGTTACGCAAACAACCAACACCAGCAGCGACCATAAAGCTCATCCCAACTTGTCCTAAAAGGACAATAAATGAACATAATGACTGGTTGCAAGTGTTTTGTGTCTATGCATGTCTGCAGAGGGGGATGATAATGATGAGTGTGATGATGTTGACCATTTGGAACAACCATTACACCAAAATCGTGATGTCTGTCACCCCTCCAAACAGCAATGCACGTTCTTCCCCTAATCTCAGTTGAATGCATTTCTCGAATCACTCTTAGTCATACGAGGATGGGGTTAATTAAAAAAAAGAAAAAAAAAAACAGAAACCCCAACACGTTCACCGGTCCTTTCTAAAGGATGGCTGCATAGACAGTTCGGGAGTTATATAAAATTGGATGTGTGATGGATGTGGTTTTTGGACATGTTTTAGGGATGCATCGCTTTTGAATGGAGTGCATATTCAAAGAACCACAAATACCCTCTGTGGTGAGACTCTGACGAACTTGTTTTCGGACCACGACACTGATTCCGCTTGTTTCCGACAAATTAATTAGTTGTTCGGGTTCTGTGCATCATGTTTGCCACAAAATGAAATTAAATGCAATCTGCATAATTGATTTTTTGGAGCAGGTGTGGTGGGCATAGTGTTGGTGATTGTACACAATGTAATTGGAGTAAAGTTTTGAGTGGTTTGAGAGTGGTTCCAGAGACGATTCAGAGACACAAAGCACTATTGGACGTGGATACATTTGCATCCTAAAGGACTGTGAAACAGTATAAATCACCTTTTATTCGTTCTTCCCTTAGCTTGAGATAGAACCATCACACGTTTATTTTGTTGCATTAAAGTTGTCTTGTTCATCTCTTTCCAGCAGATACAGCGATCTTCCGTCAAAACTTGACCCTCAACCTAAACGAACCAACCCGTTCGACCACGAAATTCGGAAGTCTGGACCTCCGTGGCATCCCCTCCAATAAGGAACTGAATTTGAATTTAATTACTGGCTTTACATCCGCCGTAGATTTAATTGACATTTCCGTTCCACTAGAGCGACAAGGGTAAAACAAAAATAAAATGCTCACTACCCATCAATTGACTATTTTCCTACATCCGCAGGTGGTATCATGGAGCTATCACACGCATCGAAGCTGAGACCACCCTGCGGCCATTGAGCGAGGGTAGTTTTCTTGTACGGAATTGCGAGTCAACCAAACAAGATTACTCCTTGTCATTAAAGTAAGTTCAAACCATTTTACAAAAACAAAAAACAAAATCACAAATTAAATTGAAATTCTTCCATCATTGCAGGGGCGCCAAGGGTTTCATGCACATGCGAATCCAACGCAATGACTCTGGTCAGTATATCCTTGGTCAGTTTAGCCGCCCATTTGATTCTGTACCGGAAATGATACGACATTTTTGTCTGAATCGTCTGCCAGTGCGTGGGGCCGAACACATGTGCTTGATAGATCCGGTCATAGCACAGCTGCTGTAAGCGAAAGAGCATCGATTACTTCATACTTAAGTGACACATACCAGACAATACAGAGATAAAAACGTAATATTATATTAACAAGGATGGCGAGCGCTGAAACGGAAGTAAGGCGTAACTATAGGTATATATATATTATTAACTATTAAATATGGAGATTAACTTTTAAGGGTTTTATCGTCATATTGTGAGAGACTTGAGAGCTCCGTCAGTTGAGTTTGTTGATTAATTTTAATTGGTTTTGAGCGCAAGGATGAGTGGTCTCAAAGACCGGTTTTGGTTTGACATATTTTATGCATGCATCTGTACTTTTTACGTAAGCCATGTGTTGTGGTAAATTTTGTGATTTTAGTTTTATTTATCTTTAGTGCACTAAGACGGAGAGAGAGATAGGTTGTCGATTGAGATGTCTAAGGGGGTTTTCTTATTCATTAGGTTATTTTACTTTCCAAGGGGCTTTGATTCTTACGTACTTACTTAAGGTGGCGCTACAGTCCGGGGTGGACCTGGGCCTCAACCAACAAGCGTCTCCAGTCAGCTCGATCTTTAGCTAGCTGCCTACAGTTTCGCACGCTAAGTTGGTTGAGGTCCCCTTCAACTTCCGTGCGCCACTTGAGTCACGCGGTCTTCCTCTACTGCGCTGTCCCTCGGGGGCGAATTCGAAGATTTTTCAGACCGGAGCATTGGTGTCCATCCGCTCTACATGACTCATCCACCTCAGTCGCTGGACCTTCACTCTTCTGGCTAGGGTCTCTTTTGTTGTTGCTTTTCTGCGTCTGATCTCGGCGCTGGTGTCGTTGTCTGAATTGATAGCGGAGCCTAGGTAGACAAAGTCCTTAACTACCTCAAAGTTATATCTGTCGAGGGAGACGTTACGGTCTGTCTCTGAGGCTTTGATTCATGTGATTTATGTCCGCATCTTGTGTTGTCTTATTAAAATGAAACTTCTTGATCTCTGCGAATAAGTTTGTTTCGATAGACATTTGCTTCATTTGAGAGTTGCAACTCATCAAGAAAGGTCACACACTAAACTGTCATCTAAGTTAGGTCATTTGAATACATATCTTTAGGTGCAGTTACTTGTGAAGTTTCTTTGTCAAATCCTTCCCTTAATGCCGAAATCTGCTTTCGATTGTTCTTTGCTAATTTGTTTGTGTAAGAGCTTCCCATAGAATTGTTATTTAAAAGATACCATAGTCGGCTATGACAGAAGTGAGCACTTACCAGCCCTTGGATATGGTTTGCTTATTATATTTGAGGCTTCTTTCACATTAAAGTCATTTGGTTTGAGTCGTATTTTCGTTCGTTATGCTTGCATAGGTAAGGTTAGGTTAAAGAGGTGGATGCATCGCATGGTGCAGCCTTCACTCGGATCTCTAATGGATCCATTGTGTTCCTCTGTCTTGGAATGTCCATTCTGGAAGGAAGAGAAAGAAAGGAAGGGTCTAGTTGAGTGCAGATACGAACGTTCGGCCTCCCTGACCATCCCGAATTCGTCGCGAATTTTAAAATGGCTTTTGATGGCTTGTTGGATTGCTCGCCCAGGTCGTTGAAGTTATATTCACCGAGGGCCGTCTTCCTTGTTCTATATAGACTGGGACATTCGCATAGGAAGTGGGTTGTATTCTCTTCCGCGTCTGTATTACCGCAGCCTCTGCATAGTTCGTCTGTACTTAGACGCAGAACTAAATGGTCGACCAGTTCCGAGCCCTTCCTGGGTAGTTCATCCGCCATTGCGTTCCCGTGGATACCTTTGTGCCCCGGGATTCACCAGGATATACTTGCTGGCTTATCAGGACAGCGACCCTTGGAAAGTCTGGGCCTGAACTAATGCCACTTTCTATCCTACACGGTCCGTTGCTTTCAGTTTACTAGACCAAGGTTTTTGGCGTCCGCGATTGCCTGATCATTAAACCGAAGGTTCGGTCTTCCTTTTCTTCGTGAACCAGATGACTGGGATTCAAATATCCTCTTAGCTGGAGCATTCTCATCCATTCGTTCGATGTGGCTGAGGTCGATGGATTTTTGCCTTCCGGACTACATTCACATCTTTGTACAGCTCGTAGAGTTCACGGTTATATCTTCTCTTCCATTCGCCCTCCTCGCAGACTGAACCAAATATTCAACGTAGAATTTTTCTTTCGAAGGATCCCAAGAACTGCTCCGCTGTCTTACTTATCGTCTAGCATTGCATTTTCCTTCGATATAGGTTGTAATATTCAAAATTGTTTAAAAAAAATCGTACATATCCAATAAGTTAATTTTAAATTTATTTTGACCCCCAAAGACGTCTCATTCCACTAATACAATCTCCAACACACACGCTACTATGGTGCAATTTATTTTATTAAAAAGAAAACAAATAAACTTCATTTCTTTTGAACTACATTTCAATGTGCAATAAGTTGTGCTAAATTTAAGTTATACACATACATTTACTAAAACTAAAAACGTTGCCAAACAAATAACATATATATACATAAACATACATATATTTAGAATTATAAGAGAAATGAAAAAGAATTAACTAAAAACCAAAACAATTGTTATATTAAGAAATATGAAAAAAAAAAAAAAAAAAACAATAAGAAATTGTTAACAGAAAACAACAATTATATTTATATATAGTATTTTTCATTAGAATTGTTAATAAATTAAACGCATAATATTAAGCTACTAAACAAAAAAACAAAAAAAATAATAACATACGACAACACTAAGGATATTATATTGTACATGAAATAAAAATGAAAAGATATTAAGGGTTAAAACACAAGTAAAACGTAGTAGCAATAGTGATATTAGTTTATGTAAGCGCATTTTGAGAAAAACAAAACAACTACAAATGTATATGTATAATTTATTAACACTTTATGTTTTTATTTTTAAAATTTTCATTAAGTTGTGTTCGTAGAATAAGTTTTTTTTTTTGTATAAGAAAAATGTAAAACATTGGAGTATTTCTACAGAAAAGCAAGGTTATGGAGTCTGCTACTAACAGAAAGGAAAGTGGACTTGAATGAACTATGGCGATGGCAAAAGTCACTTATCAAAGTTACAAGAGTGTCTCACTCAGTATGTGAGCCCATAGTCCTCCTCAACAAATGCAAACAACAATTGTCAGCATATTAGTTCTTTCAATCTTGATGAAGTCAATTAACAAACTTTTCACAGAAAGTCAGCCTTCAACAAGACGAGTTAGACAGAGATTTACGTCACACATATCATCCGATTTTTAAGGGGGTAACCATCAATAATACTCATCGATAGTCAAGTTTCCATTACTTCAAAGGCCGTTTCAGGCTGCTTCAATGCTCTCCAAGACCTCTCAAAGTGGAATAAAGTCAACCTCTGGTAGGATACAGAGGCGATTTTGAAGAGGGTAACCATCAATATATTCATCGATAGTCAAGCAGCGCTTAAAGCACTGAGTTTCCATTTCTTCAACTCAAAGGCGGTTTCTGGCTGCTTCAAGACCACTCAAAGCGGAATAAAGGCAAGCTCTGGTAGGATACAGAGGCGATTTTGAAGAGGGTAACCATTAATATATTCACCGATAATCAAGCAACGCTTAAAGCACTGAGTTTCCATAATTTCAACTCAAAAGCTGTTTCTAGCTGCCTCAATGCTCTCAAAGTGGAATAAAGTTAAGGTCTAGTGGGTACCAGGACACAAAGGTAATGAAATTGCTGACCAACTTGCCAGAAAAGGTCAGAAAGACATAAAGGTACTGAACCCTTCGGTGGAATCCCTATTTCCGCGTTCAGAACGAGTCTGAAAAGCTGAGAAAAACAGAACTTCTTATCCTCCTGGAACCACATTCAGGGACTTAGACATCCTAAAAGGGCCATCCGACCTCTGAACAAATCGACAAGAAATATTCTCAATCACAAAATAGGCGATATTCGAAGGCTTTCCGACTTCAGCACCCGTCACTGCAGCACCAGATATCACTTACATAAACTAAATATACCACCTAAACGTTTTCCACAATACAGTGAAACTCATTCACATTGCCGACAAAGGAATGGTTCACTCCACCGGATTCAACGATCACCCCCGACGGATTCTACAATGGGGGTGATAGTATAGGAATCTGAATGGCGACTCTGCTTTGAGGAAGACGAATCAGCGGAACACTTACTATGTGAGTGGGTGGCTGTCTGCAGAGTCAGGAAACGCTTTCTCCACAAGGAATACTTAACACTGAAGGACATTCGTAATTCTTCGCCTGGAGATATCCTCAACTTCATTAGGAAGTTGGAGAATCTCATTGTCTAATTGTCTCCAGGCACAATAGATCTTTCAGGTCGCAGTGCCATATGCGTCACTCGTAGAGCCAAACTATAATAATCATCCGATTTCATGTTTGGTGATTATAGCTTATAGCACCTCTCTCATGACATCCTCCACCATTTAAAGGCTAACTTATCATAAAATTGCATTTAAATCCTTTTTCAGTGAGTAAACAATGAATTAAATCCTTCGATTCTGTCAGCCTTCATATACTATACGGTCTCTTCCATTTAATAACGCAAAAACATTATTTTATGTTTTTTTTTTTTTTTTTGTTTTAACCAAACTTACTCATTAATTATTCATAGATTTCGTTTACTAACTTTAAAACGATATAAATGAAAACAATGCCATCAATGCAAACTATATATTTAAAAACACTAACCTAACTTAAAAGATTTGTTTCTCCTTAAAGAACACAAAGTAAACAGCTTACTTATAGAAACACAACATTAATAACAATACAAAAACTGTATGTATTTTTTAATTTTAAAAATATTTTTACAACTTTAGTGTGTTATAGGTTTCATGTGTAAATACTTTCCCCAGTACACAAAGTAGGTACAAAAAAAAAACGAACATTTATAGGACTTGGTTCAATAAATCCGTACTCTTAAGCTTTCCCCCCACTCTCTATCTCTCTCACTCACAATAGACTGGTCGATGTTGTTCGCAATAACAATACATGTGTATGTCATTAGAATAAAAACAAAGCAAAATGTTAATTTACAAAGATATTTACAAAAAAAAAAAGAATAAACTTAAAATTCACACCCATTTGCAAGTAGAAATAACAATATACACGAGAGAAACATTTTAAAAACATGTATAATATTATATAATTAAACATAAATACATTAAAAATAACAAAATGAATAAATAAATAAACAATTCCTATTATTTAAAAAAAACAAGAACTGTGTTTCATTTCATTGGTTGGCGAGAGAGTTTTCGACAGGAGTGGCAAATAAAATATCGAAAAACTTGGATAACTCCGTTATTTTAGAAGTTAGAGGGTGGGGCAAGTGCTCCTTTTTTTGTAAACCTTCCGGCCTACAGTTTTGGTCAAGAGCGATTTTGGCCTACGACTAACGGTTAAGGAGATATGACGGATACAAGTTCATCATGAATTCAGGGTACCCCTCCCGCCGACCCCTTCCAAGATACCGTGAAACAGACCCTCCCATCTTGTGGAGCATCCTTTTTCACTTCCATTTTGCTTAAGCTTTATCCCCCGACACACCCGTTTCGCCCTAAAACATAAGGGAAAGCCGCAAATCGTCTTCAAAGCCCCCGGGGTTGGTTCGGCAGGAAACTTAGAGAAATTTCTGTCGATCGAGTTTTTCTGGTGGTGGCAAATAAAAAAACGAAAAACTTGGATAACTCCGTTATTTTAGAAGTTAGAGGGTGGGGCAAGTGCTCCTTTTTTTGTAAACCTTCCGGCCTACAGTTTTGGTCAAGAGCGATTTTGGCCTACGACTAACGGTTAAGGAGATATGACGGATACAAGTTCATCATGAATTCAGGGTACCCCTCCCGCCGACCCCTTCCAAGATACCGTGAAACAGACCCTCCCATCTTGTGGAGCATCCTTTTTCACTTCCATTTTGCTTAAGCTTTTTCCCCCGACACACCCGTTTCGCCCTAAAACATAAGGGAAAGCCGCAAATCGTCTTCAAAGCCCCCGGGGTTGGTTCGGCAGGAAACTTAGAGAAATTTCTGTCGATCGAGTTTTTCTGGTGGTGGCAAATAAAAAAACGAAAAATTAGGATAACTCCGTTATTTTAGAAGCTAGAGGGTGGGGCAAGTGCTCCATTTTTTGTAAACCTTCCGGCCTACAGTTTTGGTCAAGAGCGATTTTGGCCTACGACTAACGGTTAAGGAGATATGACGGATACAAGTTCATCATGAATTCAGGGTACCCCTCCCGCCGACCCCTTCCAAGATACCGTGAAACAGACCCTCCACTCTTGTGGAGCATCCTTTTTCACTTCCATTTTGCTTAAGCTTTTTCCCCCGACACACCCATTTCGCCCTAAAACGTAAGGGAAAGCCGCAAATCGTCTTCAAAGCCTCCGGGGTTGACTTAGCAGAAAACTTGGAGAAATTTCTGTCGATCGAGTTTTTCTGGTGGTGGCAAATAAGAAATCGAAAAACTTCGATAACTTCGTTATTTGAGAAGTTAGGGGGTGGGGCAAGGGCTGATTTTTTTGGAAACCTTCCGCCCTACACTTTTGGCCATGAGCGATTTTGGCATACAATTAACGGTCCGGGAGATATAGTGACGTTAAATTCAACATGAAAATAGGGTATCCCTTTCGCTTCCCCCTACAAGGGGTTGCAACGTTACTAGTATAAACCACTGGACACAAATCTTTAGGTTGTTTTCATTTATTCTTTCAAGTTTTTAATATAAAATTCCCAACTAAATGTACATTCGCGTTACTCTGCGTCTTCCTCGTCATCGTCATTGGAACTTATTCTGAAGTAACGTAGCTCGTAGGATTCCTTCTCGTTGGCCACCACGCGAATCCAATCACGCAAGCTATTCTTTTTCAAGTACTTCTTTGTCAAGTACTTAAGGTAGCGCTTGGCGAAGTGCACGTCTGAGTTGACAAACACCTTCATCTTGTTGCGCTCGAGGGTGACATTGTTTCCCAAGTTGTTTACTTTGCCGTTAACCTTTAGGCGAGCCTTAATGTATTTTTCCTGAAAATAAACAACGGATGGCATAAGCTAATGATTTGGCAAGCGATTAAGTGAATCACTGTTTGTTCATTGTTAGGCCAAGTAAAGTGGAGCAATTTAAATGACTAAAAATGTGAACAGATTTGCTCTTCCACTGAGTACACTGTCACCTGGGCAGACGGTTCTCGCCCGGGCGACAAATCAGTCGTGGACTACGGCACAAATTGAAAATACTTACAAAGTCAGCCACATCCATGATGTTGTCTTCGGCAATGTTGGTGCAATCGATGCCAAAGCGAAGAGAGACCTTCTTCTTCTTCAGACCTTTACCGCGCAGGACTTGCTTCTTGGTGACGCGGCCCTTGCCAGTGGCGGCAGCAGCAGCGGCAGCAACTCCAGTTTTCTTCTGAGGTTTAGCTGCAGCTGGTTTGGCAGCGGCAGCCTTGTGTGGCTTCTCAGCTTTGGCTGTAGCATCGGCGGCCTTCTTTGCTGGTGCGGCAGCAGTAGCAGCTGGAGCAGCGGCTTTGGTTGCTGGCTTCTCAGTGGCAGGTTTCTTTGCCTCTTTTGGTGCTTCAGGCTTCTTTGCATCTTTCTTCGCTGGAGCGGCAGCCTTTTTGGCGGCTTCTCCTGCGGCCTTCTTGGGTGCTGCCTTTGATGCAGCAGCTGCTGCAGCTTTCACATCCTTGGCTGCATCTGGCGCTTTCTTCACAGTCTTAGCTGCTGCGGCTGGTTTCGCCTCGGTGGCCTTCTTCTCCACCTTACCCTTGGCGGTTTTGTCACCACCAGCGGCGGCTTTGGGTTTTTCGGTGGCAGCCTTAGCGGCTGGCTTTTCACCTTTATTAGTTTTAGCCTGTGAAATATCAATAACTTTAGTGTTTGGACGATATTTTCATTTTGTTTCCTCAAAAAACAACGTGAGCACTCGAAACTAACATCGCTCCCGAACCACAATAAACACATAGAATGGCTGCCCCGTACCCATAGTTTTCATCCGCAAATATAACACACATCTTGGCAAATTCCACGAAAAACTTATTGGAAAACACAAAAACTAATATTTAGTTGAACTTTGATTGAGTTATTTATTCAGTGGTCACGTTGTTTATGTGGAAATAAAATAATTTTTAAATAACTTACTGTAGGTGCCATGTTAAATCTTTAACAGCACATAGAAAAAGAACACCATCCGGGGTTGGGGAAATTTTGGATGACATTCGAGAGTCGACAATGGTGAACTTTCACATTTTCGAGGATCGAATTCTCGAGCTGTGTCCACAGAGTATAAGCGAAATTGATGTGGGAGTGGTGAATTGTAATAAAAAAAAAAAATTAATTTCTTGTATATTTTTTAAAGCTTTGCTAAAATAATATTTAGTGTGTTGTGATTAAGCTGCAAAGATTTCGTTATATAAGTCGGAATAAGAATGAAAAAACCAGCTTACTTTGTAACAAAGCCGCTTTTTCTATTTTAAGGCTATACCAGTGTCTGATGGCAATACAAGAAAACGTCTAAAGTATGCCTTAATACGTAAGTATATGTACTAATCAAGTTATAGAATAAATAAATCATTTTACAGACTATTCGATTTCGTGAACCTGTAGTTTTCTCCTTGTAGTTGGTTCCCAGCAACTCTTGTTCCTAAATTCATTCTACTTTAAGTGAATTGAAATTGTTGTTTTCAAATGTTTTTTTTAAATTAAGCAACCATACAATTTTCAAATCGATTATTCTGATTTAAAAAAAGTTTCCTGTCTAATTTTTCTAATATTTTTTAGATTTTCCTCTAAACTAGTCAAAAATGCTTAGTTCTGGTAACATTTGATCCTCCATTTCAATTCAGCGCTCGAATTTAATTTTTACATGGCAATACTTTGTAACCAACACAACACTCGAAGTCGAAGTGCAAAACTTGTTCTTGTTCATCGTTCAGCGCAGCAGTAGCAGTTATCAAGAAATTTTGCTTAGGCGAACAAGTGCGACGAAATATCTTGTGATTAAGATCCCAGAAATTGTACTCTAAAAACCAGAAAAAAAACATAAAAAACTTATAAAAAATGAAATTCCAATACAAGGAAGAACATCCTTTTGAGAAAAGGCGTGCTGAGGGCGATAAAATCCGCAGAAAATATCCAGACCGAGTTCCAGTGAGTAGAAGAAAATTGTTCACCATTTTGCATTTTTTTTTTCTTTGTTTGCTTGCTGGCCACAGCCAAGTGTTTTTTTTTTAATTTAACTTCAGTATGAATCATTCCATATTGCAAAAAATTTAACAAATCGTATGTTTCTATTGTGAAATTGCAAAAACAGATGAAAAAAATAGATCTGGAAGCAAATTGCGTCTTAAAAAAAAGAAAAAAAAAGACTCCGCTGGCTATGGAATGGATTCCATTTTGTTCGATTTCATTTTCTATTTTTCTTTTCTCTCGTTGTCTTTCTACTTTTCTCTTTCTCTGCTTTGTCCAAAGAAAAAATGGAAAATGTTTAAATTCGGGAAGGGGAAGACGAAAGGTTATTTTTCTCAGCTGTGTTGTGAAAACCTGTTTCACAAGGTCATTCAATTCAAACTTTTGCCAAAAAATGCGAAGGAAACAACACACCAAAACATGATTACAAATTTTCTTTTCTATTTCCAAAGTAATTTTTAGTTTTGTGCTCGAATATTTTTGTATTATATTCGCCCACACGCTAACATCGAACGTGTGAAATGTACCAACGCAGCTGATTTGTATTTTGTGTTGCTCTTTCTGTTTCGTTTCTATTTTGAGGTCGTTTATTGGTGTTTAGTTTTGGTGGCCTGTTTGTTGTTTCTTTGTTTGTCGCTTTTTGCATTCCAATATTTTCGATATGCTGGCATTTATGTACAAGACTAATCAGGCTAGGTACCTATTTACCTGATATTTACAAATTTATTTCTCGGTACCTGCTGATAAGGGGTAGTTGAATGATTCATTTTCTGGATGCGACTTTTGTGTCATGTAAACAAGGAACTCATTGAAAACCAGTATAATACATAGTTTGTTTCTCTTTTTCACGATTTGTCGCACATTGAGTGCATTAGGTGGTATCGTAGAGTTTATGTAATCGACGAGATAGATTCGATGTTCTCTTATCGTGGAACTTTCTTATCTTGACAAAAGCATCTGCACATCGAATTTCATATTTTTGTAGACCACGTCAGTGACTGATTTATACTTTTAGTTGGGTAGCACAGGGGACGTAGTCGTGAATAACAAATAAGTTGTTTTCTATTCAATACGTTGGAGGTCAACGTAGGCAGATCATTTTTGGAGCCAACTATATAGAAGGTCAAACCGGGGGTTGATGAACTATAGACATATTTGTTTGTGCGCCCTAGAGTCCTGGAGGCTAATCATAATCTGGTCTTTGAAACTGTTTTGTTTTGGTCTCCCAGAGCACACGAGCGCTTATTCGCAGTTCATGGCGTAGGAACGTAGATACTGACGCACATCCACGTCATTCTTGTTGTTTATCTTTCGACATTTGTTATTTGAAAACAACGCGTGTTTCCAAGTAGTGTCGCAGTTTTACATGGACGTTGAAGGGCACTCTTGTGTCCCCGGACGAAATTAAGAACTCATAGGCCACTAAGTACATAGTAGAAGATGGACCCTGCAAGGTCTAAGAAAACGCTTACCACAATGAAATCACTGAATAACTGTTGTAATACAAAGTATAAAAAAAAAAGTTATTTGTATGCCCAGACTCCAGAGAGATTAGCATCTCAAGAAATGTGAATACAAAATATTGATTTTGCTATTTAGTTTGGAAACGGTTCCCGAACAATCTAGTCACAATGTGATCTACAAGAACGTCTCTGTTAGGCCAGCAGATCGGCCTAACTTTGAGAGAAGTTTCCATAACAGAATTTGGAAATCATTAAGTTGTGAATTATGACAAACTATAATTCATCGCATACAGCCCTAGAAACCACCTCTTTAGCTAGAGAATGATTTATCCTGACAAATCAGAGCACAAATTAGTCCAAAGCAATTTCGTTGGCAAGTCAACATCAAGAAGGTGACGCAGACTTACCTAGATCCACAGAAGTACTCTTTCTATATCAGCGTCCCATGGAAACTTATCTGCGAGGCAAGGGTCAGTAGCGTTTCGGTTGTACTTGCGAATAAGGAAGGATATGACTGGTTAAATCGTTAGTTTCATGGAGTCGCATCATTTACATAACACAATCTAAACCAGTTCTGTGCATGAAACATTCAAAATGTATCCCCAACACATGGAATAGCAGGCTTTATAGGAAAACGTTGCCCTCCTAGCATTACAAATCATTACTCGTTTTCAAAAACTTAATCAAGGTGGAGGATAGTGTGTCTGTATGTGTCAAGAAATTAGGAAAACCCACAAATAGCATCATTTGATTTACTACATGTTTCCTCATCGCTATATATTATTCCACAGGTTATAGTAGAGAAGGCACCAAAGGCCCGCATTGGTGATCTTGACAAGAAAAAGTATCTTGTCCCATCTGATCTGACTGTAGGTCAGTTTTACTTCTTGATCCGTAAACGAATTCATCTCCGCCCCGAAGACGCTTTGTTCTTTTTCGTGAACAATGTAATTCCACCAACATCGGCCACCATGGGTTCCCTGTATCAGGTAAGTGTCATTCATAGACTTGAATCATGTTTTGTAATATTAATACTCATCCTCCTCCTCTCTTTAAGGAACATCACGAAGAAGACTATTTCTTGTACATTGCCTATTCTGATGAGAATGTCTATGGCAAAATGTAAGGACACACCATCGGCAAGAGAAAAATATTTTATTAATTAACTGTATTTCGGTGGGGCGATGTGTGATGATTATAATGCAGAGCAGCAGCAGCAAAATTTAAATCTGTCAAAGCTAAATTGGACAAGTTCTACTATATATAATACAAAAATATATATAAAATTAATTAAAAAACAAAAAAATATAGATATAAATATTTAGCTGTAATTACAAATTTCTCATTTTGTTTTTTATTTTTTTTTGCTTTCATTTTAAACTTTTTTTTTTAAATCTTTTTATCCCT
Organism: Criorhina ranunculi; assembly: GCA_951813785.1. Classification (NCBI taxonomy): domain Eukaryota; kingdom Metazoa; phylum Arthropoda; class Insecta; order Diptera; family Syrphidae; genus Criorhina; species Criorhina ranunculi. The sequence continues at coordinate 2,048,838 of OX638385.1, read as the reverse complement.
ATTTTTTAAAATGTTTGTTTTCATTTCGTGTGTTTTGTGTAATCGGAAGTTGTAAAACACTATGCCACCGCGTCCCAGATGTTATTCTGGGAAGCCTTTGAAGGCCTTTTTCCGATGAGAGGAAATAACAGCGATTTTTATACATTTTTCCCTTTGATTTGTTTTGATATTTGAGAAATGAGAAGTGAAAGGAATACATGAAAATATTTACCATCAGATTAACAACCAAGCAGATTTAAATGTGCATTCATATTTATTGTATGACTTTCTTTTTAATGTGTATGATTAAACTGGAAAAGCAAAAATTCAAATGTAAAATTGAGATAAAAATATATTTAGGATATTTGTCCTTAGTAAATTGGGTGGTTTTACTTTTGTTAAATTCGTTACCTCTACCTCTAATGGTTGTGTCGGCATTTTGATGAGTATGCATTCAGTGAAACAAATCGATATTGCAAAGGCAACAGTGTTGAATAAACTTCTTGCATTTGCTCAGTGTGAAGCTTTTCACCTTCTGTCGCATTCATACGCGAGGGTTAAAAATGTAAATTCAATTAATTTGAACTTAGATTGTGCTTATGCGTTCTTCCGCTTTCTTCACAGCTCATCTCTAACTGCTAAATAAACTGGAATGTGGCCTAAATACATGTGTATGCACTGTTTGTTGTAAACTATTGGCTAATCTACACAGGCGAGTGACATGCTTGGACAGTTGGAGAAAGTTGTTTTTATTCGGAAATGCATCTCTGCAATGATTGGTTGGCTAGGTTAGGTAGATAGGTGTGTCGGAGGACTCAGACTCAGAGCCCATTGTGGTACCTGGGCCCCTACTCTGTATTGCGATTTTAAAGTTCGGATCGTTCGAAAGCGGAAATTTTGTATGGGCAATTTGAAACGCAATTCATTAAATCCATACAAAATGTCCGCATTCGAACGATCGCAATACAGAGTAGGGGCCCTGTAGAAATTCTCTATGAGGGAGCATTTTGCCCATAGAAACATGTGGCAGAGCGAGTTGCAGTTTCCTTCTACAAAACATTAAAGAGAGCCCCTAGTCTCAGCGTGTTGTCCTATTCCTAGTGGCCTGACGAATTTGTTTTATTGAGAGTCATTTACTTCAGGGCATATAAGTTAGTTGGAATGACACGTATGGCCGCTTTTCCATCTGGAGTTAGTTTTCTCTTGTTCCAGATTTGGCAAGTTTGTAGCTGTAGCAACTTCTATGGTAAACGCCCTTAATCGTCATCGCTTTCAGTGCCTCAGTCGAATAAATTAAAATGTTTGAATTGCTATTACCCTGAAACTCAGAATTTTGGTTAACATTTTCCGAAGCCCGGCTGCTCCTGCCATCCATCTTTATTATTATTGTTGGTTAGGCTCTGCGACAGACGCGTATGGCACTGCGACCTAAAAGATCCATTGTGCCTGAAGCCAGTTGGAAAAGGAGATCCTCTATTTTCCTAATGAAGTTGATATCTCCAGTCGAGGCATTACGAATGTCCTCCGGTGTTAGGAATTCTTTGTGGAGAAAGCGTTTCTTGACCCTGCAGACAGCCACGCACTCACATAGTACGTGTTCGGCTGATTCGTCTTCCTCTAAGTAGTCTTTCCCTTGATGCTTGAAATAAGTGAGTTCACATAAATACGATGTGTTTGAGTTGAAATGTGTTTTGTATCCTGCCTTGAGTCGTATTTGTGAGCTTGTTTTGTGTTTTGTTATCTTTTGTTTCCCCACTACCACTCATGAAAGAAAAATGTCAGTTAAAACATTTTTCATCCGATTTGATAGATCCTATTCGAAAAGAGGCAATGTTGCCAATTGAATTTACAGAAATGACAACTGTAGTGTAGTTTGGACGGTTCAGGTAATCAGCAAACAACTAAATTGTTAGATTAAAATCATCGTTGGATTAATTTCGTGTTGTATGCGGCGGTTGTATAGACTTCTATAGACGAAAACTAGAAACCCAGACAAAGCAGCAAGTTGCAGGTGGCATTCGCTCTCAGGGTGTAGCGTGCTAAAGTTAGAAAACTCTTGAGATTATAATTTTTTCTTTTTAATTTTAATAAGTATTTAATTTCCTAAATCTAAATCGTACATAGCTACATAATAAAAACATTTATATAAAATAATTAACAATAATGATGCAACAAAGGCGATAATAATAATACAAGTTTGTATGTAAAACAATGTTCAAAGGGATGATGAAAGTCTATCAATTGAAGCGCATACTTCATAGCTCCACTGGTTTACTGTATGCATTTTGTGCCAAGATTGACACTAAAATCATTTCCACTAAAATCAGAAGGTTGATGATAGCTATAAGAAAAGATTAATTTGAGAATGCATATAGGAAAATTCATATATTTAGATACAAACTTTGCTTGTAAATCGTGTTGTTAATAGGGTAGACGCCATGAAAATCTACCGAATCCAACTGTTTATCCAGGATAAGGTACTGTAACTTACAAAGTAGTAGAATCAACTGAAGGCACAGCATCTTTTTCTAAAAAAAATAAATAAAATTGTATTTATTTGTTACTGGCTGATCGTTCTTAAACTATCCCTCTTACCATAAGATTGTAATCCGGCACCAATTTGATGATCATCCTCACAGAGATATTCAGACCCCAGAGACCGGTTATAATGGAAGCAACAAGGAATGGTGCAAAGTACATTAAAACGTTGTCGTACAGATTCTGTTGGAAGAGAAACATTGCAGGTACAGGTGCATGTGCATAGGAAAGAGGGAACTCACCGCATCTCTGTAGTAAAACACATTTAGTACGAACATAATAATGGATTGGACAATTGGCATTTGCCAGATTAAACATTTGACAACACAAAGCTTCGTCTTTGTTGGTATCATTTTTGGCAGGAATACACAGCAACAGCAGCACGGGGGAGTTTGAATGTTCATTGCCTCGTGACCGCCATCGACTTCCTTCATAAATGTCGCCTCAGAGGTTACATAACGAAAGCACAGTTTATGGAAGACAATCGCTCCAACGGTGAAAGATAAATGCATCACAGTATGGCATATGAGCCATGATTTTGGAAGGAGAATAGTTGCTACAGCAGCCACTGATATAAGTGGATACAGTGAGCAGAGAAATATGGTGGGTATGAGAAGGTTGCTTGTGAGGCATTTTGTTGCTTTTGAAATGGTCGTGGAGAATATCGCTATGTTAAGGATTAGGACGAGGGCAGCAATGAACAAAGAAAGGGTGACAAATGGTGTTAGATCTATCAGAAAGATGACAAGTTAAAGGAAGTTTTTTTTATTTAATTTGGTGTACTTACGGGTGTAGTATTCTACCAAATCTGGATAACTGGGGTTGAGAACAACCGTGTCATTTTGATATTCATCTTCCGACATAATTTGCAAGAGTTTGTCGTAGTAGGTGTAGTAACTTTGATTTATGATGTGACCTTTATAGTTGACTTCTGTAACTTCGTTTGAGATCAGTCCTTGTAACTTGTCATTTTTTCAAAAAATAAGCTGAAAAATACTTGAGAAGCTCTGTTTAATATTCCAAGAAGGAACAACTAAACTCAGGGATTGTCTTTCTGTTGCAAGTCTTCTATAACTATTCAGTTTATAATGAGGGGTTCCACAGCGGTCGTGTAGTGAATGTGCCTACTTTTGAGTGGAAATATCCATGAAACAAACTACTAAATGAATTAATTACTAAGCGAATTGCAGTCGTTGGAAGAAGGCAATTGATTTTTCAACTTATTTATCAACTGACTAATGCCTATCAATGAATATTCAAAGAAATATACAAAAACTCGTTGCAAATTAACAAGTCAATGCCCTGCAAGCTTATGCCTATCCCCCTACATGGATAAGGAACCACATTGCACCTCGTTTTTCCACTTCTTTTATTCATTACTTGTTGATTTTTCTAGTTTCGGCTTGTAAAACTATTGCCGACTGACTACCTACAACAGGCAATAGGTTAATAGAGGTTTTGCGCTTTCGATTCTTCCGGTTAAGGCTGAACAAATAAAATATAAAAAAAAACGTGTGTACCTACATAATACAATTTAAGTTTGTGTGTACACACGAAATGTTAAGAAACTCAAACATTTTGTCAGTAATATTTATGTAATCCTTGAGTCATAGTTTAATTTTGACTTTTGTTGACTTTTTTTTGTTGTTTAAATGCGTTGTTCTCTGGTAGTGAGCGAAGGTAAAATTAATCTTTAGAATCTGTTTTATTAAATTGAGGTGTAGAATCTAATTTTTCTTTCGAAACATACTAGGTAACTCTTAGGTTTGTCCAAATTCGATCATTTCTGTCCATTTTGCTGGCGTCTTAAAGTGCAAAAAATTACCAGCTGAAGGTGTCGCGACCTACTAATCCCAAAGAAGCCGAAAAGTTTTCTCTCTGATTCCTCTATCGTCATTTGAGGCTGTTAGTCATTCCCTGATAATTAGAAAGATTGGTGACAGCCGGATAGAGTAGTAAAACAATAAAAATAGCTTCCGTGATAATTGTCTTGATTTGAACTTCTGTTCTAAATTTCAACATCTTAAGACGGTTCTATTAACAGCTTAAATCAAATTCATTGTCGAATGTGTTAAGTGTATCTAAATAGTGTCAATAAACAAATCATCACTTTGCTGATAAAAAAATTGGGAATGCTTTTTTGTATAGATGGTTTCCATTTTTTTAGTGTCTCCAGCTCAAGGCCTAGCTTCTCAAAGCCATTCATGTTGTGCGTTTTATTTTGCGCACGAACGTTGGATACAGAGCATTTTCATTACAGATGACAGGTTTGTCATGCCTGCGAAGAGGTGGTGCAGGTAAACAACATTTGGTGGTTTTGAGGATTGACGCACTAACCACTAAGTCACGGCACCCCTTCAGGTAGAAGTGGTTGAAACTGTTGAACCTTCCAAAGACAGAAGTAGTTTTGATACCACAACTCAAGTGACCTGGATGTTGATGGGCGTAGCTTAGAGTGTAGTTTTCAGATCCATCTTGTGGAGTTGAGAAAATTGATAATATTGCAGAATTTTCCGAGAGTGCGCTGTCTGGCTCTGACAAGTGCCGAGAAGTCGCAGAGAAAGTGGAATAACGTTTCCTTTTCGTGTGAATTGTCGCAACTACGATAGTGGGAGTTGAACGTGATGCCTAAATTGACAGCGTGTGGACCTATTGGCCAGTGGCCTGTGCTAATTGCTATGATTCATGCTGTCTCGATGCGGTTCCTATTAATCAGGTCATTCGTTTTGTTTTTATTGTAGGTGGGCCAAATCTGTCTAGATATGGTACAGGTTGCTAAACTTTTCCACCTAGAGTTGGCAATAGAGAGATAGTGTTGGAAGATTTTGCCCTTGATGAGTCCCATCGCGGAGCGGACTGACTCCACATCTGGCTAACGCGTCGGCTCTCTCGTTCCCCTCTATGTTGGCATGGTCGGGAACCCAGAGGAGAGTGATGTTAAACCGAACGTTTGCCTGCGGTATAGTTTCCTTACACTGTTCTACTAATTTAGGGGTTGAAGTGAGTGAGTGGAGCGCTAGCCAATAAGTCACGGCACCCACTTAGTACACTTTGTTCCTCAATTTTTCATTCACACATGTAAGTGGGAATATAAAGTCACAATACAACACGTTCTGCATATAAAATAACCTCAGTCCAGTATCCCAATTAATTTACCAAAAATATCACCAAACGTGGGAGTAAATGAGCACCAACTTAAGATACATATGTTAGCATTAAATAACCAATGTCATTAGCCGGTCATTTGGAAAATCGTAAAATAACGTCTGAATAATCTAAACAAATAGCATTTTTATTGGTCAAGGTCAGGTACATTGTACCTCATTCAAAGCAAAAGTATCATGTGCCTAAGTAATAACAAGTTTGTTGGTTCGATTACTTTCGTTACGAATATAGTAGTTAAGAGATTAATTAGTGACATGACATTACATCAATTGATAAATGCTTTATCAATATTTCGTTTAGAGGTACCTAATTAGGTTACTTAATCAAATTTGAGATCTTAATATGTACATTGAAGACATGATCGTTAGTGTGCTGTCACCAAAACCAGAGTAAGGACAATGGTAATTGATTTTAGTTTTAATCGTAGAACCCTTCCAGCTACAAGGCTAGATAGAGTGTTTATTTCATACACTCCATGTTCTATGTTTCCGGTGGAATTTTGTAACATAAAAGTCATTTATGATGGTCTTAACGATTGTCAACTATTCTTTCAGTCGGTCAAACTTGTTTTTCTTTAACAATTTATTGATTAATTTCATCGGTGAAGAGCAAAAGAAAATGATACAAGTAACCTCAAGAAAGGCCGCACAGAGATAAGGAGTACTCCAGTTTTGCTTATTTTAATTTTTTTTTACCAGATTTGATCAGCAAAGACTTTACTTTTACTTTATGCTTTGTGTTCATTATGTGGGAATTACGAACTGATCATTGAACTTATCAGAGAGATAAGCACACATACCAGAAGTTGGTTTTTCAAATGAAAAGGTTAGGTTATGTGAAACGGTCGCTTGAAAATCTGACTGCACACGGTAACAGACAGAAATATTCTCATGTATCGCTTGGAGGTAACGTGTGTGGTAAGGCGTTTTAGAGCTTTTCATTAGATAACACTTCTGCCTGCCTCTCAGGCAACTTTTTAATGCCGTAATTAAAAAAAACTGCTTGGCTTTGACGAAAAAAAATACCCCAAGAGCCTATTGGACGTCATCTCGAGATCTAAAATTTTTTCCATCAAGGAAGTCGCAACAATTGGAAAGCTGAAGGTATCTGGATTTGAATAAGGCGGATGCACCATTTTTTCCCAACCGAACTCCTGTAATTGTGTGCATGTGGTCCTAGTTGTATGAGAACACCCCTTCGGTTAACCAGACCTGGGCGTTTCTGCTCTAGTGCCGTTTTTAATCTGCACAACTGTTGATAGTAGACTTCTGCAGTGATAGTCTGGATATGAGGCAACAGCTCAAAATGGATTATTCCCTCACCATCTCACCATACACTCAGTAACACCTTGAGTGGGTGAAGTCTATCTCTGGGATGTTGTGCTGGTCGGTCTTCTGGACTAAGCCATTGGTGGCGACGTTTAATGTTATGGTAAAGAACCCATTTTTCATCTCCGGTAACGATCCGGTGTGTAAGCTTCGATTCTTTGCTGAAAATTATTTTGCGATAGGTGGTGTGGTATCAATTTTCCCAGCTTAAGTCATAAGCTCCCATTTTTCTTAGGTGTCGGTGAATAGTCATATGGCTTGAGGTTGAGTTCGCTTGCGAGTTCCCTTACGGAATTTCTTTCGACGGTGGACTTCAAGAGCTCATCGTTTAGCTCTTCTGACCTAGCCGAACGAGGTTCATTCTTTAGGTCAAAATTGGCATTTCTAAACTTTACAAACCAACATTTACCCACAAGTCTTATTTTTGCAGACCTGTAACTACAAATAAGCGCAAAGAAATTATGATCGTGCATTTTTTCGTGCCTTGAGATCTTGGATTTGTAGGAAATGTTGAAAAAAACAGATAAAAGTCCACGCTTGAACGTACACAAATATATCGATCCTAGTCTTTGCGTCTTTTCAAAACAACGTTCATTATTCAGTTTAAATGAAGCTTGTCTTCATATTTCCTCGCCACATTTTGCTTTTCCCTTTCGATCGTATTCCGAACTCGAATTGATGTTGTGAAATAAAGTAATCACCTCTTTATGTAAGTCTTTTGCAGAAATTCACATTAGACTAACAATAAATGAAACACTAATAATTCGCCGGCTTTTGCAAATTACTTTGGCCTACTGCTACATTATGTTCGACTTCAACTACCAAGATTACGTGCCAAAACGCTTTGCTAAGGCTTTTTTTGCTGGCCATTTTACAAAAAAAAAATTGCCAAACATGATTTGCATCATGCAATCGCGGGCATAATAATCCCAGCATCGATGCCACTATGGTTACACACTGCATGAGGATAAAGAAAAGTTGTAAAGCCTTCGGAAACGAACGAAATCTCGCACATAACATGCAACAAGTACTCACTATCATTTCACAATATGGACGCGGATAGACACTGGCTGTTTCAAAGAAAAATGTGGGAAACACTTGTACTCTGTTTGTATCTTTGTCTTGATTTATTGATTTTTTTTCTTCTCCTACTTGTTTAATACACCAAATTACCGCATTTGTAACACACTTTCACTTTATTTTTTAAACGCACCTATATATGGTTAGTCAGTCTTGTATTGAATCTTTAATGCTACACCTTTGTACGTCATCGTATGGTTGTCCCGAAGGTTACCCAAATTTTCGATTATCTCACACAAAAAAAAATTACGATGATGGTCAAAGCATAATGAAGATGACTTTACGTCATATTTCATAATGGGGGTATCTCTTGGATACTTACGGTCGGATACGGTCTGAGATAATTCAATCCTAATAATAAAAAAAAAAAACTGTATTCAACGGACGATCGACAAACAGTGCGCGCACGAGATGCTTCGCGTTGAAATTGTTGTTAGCAACTGAACCGCAGTCGGGCTTTGCTATAATAGCTGTGCTAGGCGGCGACAGTTTGTTGGCTAGAGCATAAGAGATTTCTGGCGCTGCTGCTAGTTCAGAGACCCAGCCTGGTCAGCGAGACGATGCATGAATGTGGGGCTAGCTAATACGTAACAGTTGGCTGTTGCCGATGACCGCTTGTGCAGTGGCGGGTGTAAATTATTCGTGGCCGGGAGAGAATATGAGGGAATTCCCACCCAGAGAGGCTTTTTTAACTCTTTCGTGGAGCATGTAGTGCCGCTTTGATATGATTTATGTCTAATTGGTCGTATGTGTATGTATACCGACTTTGTTTTGGTGGAAGTTTGTTGTAAAAATTAATCAAAAAAATTGAACATCGGCAAGTGCTTTGGTTTGGCATTGAATTGCTATTAATTCGGTGACTATTGGAAATGTTTTCAAAGCAATTAAAAACTGTCGAAATCACCAGAAAACTAATAAGTGTACTTTGTTAGTTGAATCATTGGTATCACAACCTCTGGCATTGAGAAATGTTAACAAGAAACTGGAATTATCGACCTGTAGAGTACGTAGGTCTTAACGCATTAAGTTTGAAGGTTAAGAGAGCTGTGAAGACTTTTCACAATTTTATTTGATTCAATGAACCTTTCTGGTTGTCTCCATTTAAATAGTACTTAACCTAGTTAAAAAGTAAGTAGATGTATCTCATTGTATGCTGACATGCACAAACGATTGTAATATAGTTGCATCCGGCGCAGGTTCATAAGTCCACAGGTGGGTTATAATGCCACAAACCAATTGTGATCTTATAACTCACCTAAGTGGTCCAAATGTCCACAATATTTCAGGTTATAGTTCTACAATGTTAAAAAGGAAGTGGGCCATAAGTGCACAATTCTGTCGCGAGTTTGTTGAAACACTTTGAAGTATTAGGAATCTGTATTGCACCGCTTCGCTGCTACGGTCCTTTTTATGTCCAAAATCGGTGAGAAGCAACAAGATTTTGTTGTTATGAACTTTTAATAATTATGGACTTATGACCCACCCCAGTGAGCCATAAGACCACAATCGATGAGTCAATAGTCCACAGAAATTTCGTGTGGACTTTTGACCCACCTGGGTAGGTTATAAATCTACAAATCAATTTTGAACTTATTGCTAACTCATGTGGGTCAAAAGTCCATTGTGGACTTATGACCCTGCGCCGTTGCAGCCACTTTTGCATATCCTGCATGGGCCCCGCATTGAAGCAGAATAATCGTCTTCAAAAGGTTAAATTACTTTGACACTAGAGATCACAAAGCTTTATGTATTATTTGAAGATTATGTTAGACGATTGTTAAATAAGAAGACCAACTGGTAGATGCCATTCATACAGTTCGTGCAAATTAGTACAATCTTTTGCCATTCACATTTTATGATGTCTCAAAGCTTTAGATTCTAAAAGAGAACAGCATAAATCTTAAAATAAACAATCAAATCAAATGAATTGTTGGTAAACATGCACCAGTATGGGCGCCCATAACAAATTGAATTGCCCGTGTTCTTCATTACACGATCTTAAAAGATCTTATACACACACCTCATTGTGTGCTAAGTTGTCTAATGAATGAACAACTTATTTATTATCCGTACAATGTATTGTTTGAATCTTATATTTATAGCAAAGCAATTTGTGTACCCATTCGGTGTTATCTTCATTTGTTGCTAAGCGTTGATTTATAATGATGGATAATTAGAAAAGTTCGCTCTAATTAACTGAAGATAGGTTGTAGATGCATTTAATATTTAACTAGATAATCATTCGCGTGAAAAGTGTTTCACTCTTTGATAATTTGTTGGATGTTCATTTGTGAATTCACATAGGATAGACGGTAGCACATATAAGATATCTTTTATTTAACACCTCATTTGATGGGATGGTATAACCAAGATTTGGCAAGATGTTGTGAAATTCGAAAGACGCTCATTTGAGCAAGCGAATCCAAGTTCAATGGGAATGGTTAGAATTCTATAGCTGTTGTCCCTGGCAAATTGTTTTTTTTTTCTGCTGTAGAGCTTACACGCAAATGTATCCACAACTACTATCGAAGTACTTCTCCATTTCACTTTCTTTCCATTGGGTGCCATTGTGGCGTACCATTGGTTTGCCGAAAGGGACTTATCAAGTCTACTCTTGTGAAAGACCGGTTTAACATACACTTATGTAATACTAATCCTATTTCCTATCTCCTATCTTATAAAAGTGAAACGATGTCCATTTGTTTGTTTGTTCCTCTGTAACACGAAAACCACGGAACCAATCAACTTTAAATTTTGCACACAGAGTGGCTGTACCTTGGGTCACAGTATAGGATACTTTTGGTTAGTCAAGTGTAACTTCGCAAATTATAGGTGTGGGCGAATCCGCGGATAAAAGCTTGTCGTCAATATTTATTTGTTTTGCCTATATTTGCTCGCTCTACGATTTGATTTGGTTTTGAATTTAACATAAAGCTGTTGGCTATGACGCGACATGAGTATATACGTTGATTAACCCTAAATTCTATAAACTATATTTTGTTGCATCATTCATAATAGGTCTGTGAGACCCCATACCTTCAAAGTTATCTTATTTAGTATTTATAAATATTTTTGAAAAAAAGAACACATAGTTTACTTCAGGAACATTTATTTGGGACTCACGCGGCACTAAACTCTCTTTGTTTTAGGAAGGTGCTGAGGTGCACGTGTTTGTATATCTTTCACACAGCATGCTATGACTAATTTTTCAAATGAGAGGGTCTGTGAGACCCTTGTTTATGAATCTAGGGTTAATTTACATTCCTACATTTGTACTGGTAACAGAAATTGTATATAGACCGCCTTAAGAAGAAGATGATACAGGCGGTTAAATAATATGCATGACCATTGACTGCACTTTGTCTTACATCATGTTTCTGTAAAAAAAAATATTTCACTGTATGCGGATCGATCAATTAAATTTAATCAAAATGCACTTGTGGAGTAAATTGAAAGTAGTATGACAGTGCAAATGAAAATTCTCCCGCAATTAATTAAAATTTATATTCATTTGGGTGATGTTGCAACGTTTATAAATGTTGTGCATCTTGCCGTAGACAAACATTTTATTGTTGAGTTCTGTGACTTTTGGTTACAGTTTTTAGAGATTAAGTCACAAATTTGCAGTAATTGATCTTGGAAGAGTGTACAATTGCAGTTAGTTACTTGTCTCCTTGCTGGGGTGGGTCTTCACAACACCTATGATTTCAATTTACATGTTTCTGTTTTTCATTTTTCTGCTTCATGAATGTCTAGGTCGATCTGGTCTTCTGCTGTTTTGAATTTAGGGGGTTCTTTAATGTTTTATAGTTAACCTTTGTGGAATGTATGAATGCTACTTTGAAAGGTGCCGTTGATTGGTTTCTAATCTACTCTCTGATAATGGAATTCGTTATAAATTCAATTGGTCTAAAACGTTCCAGCTAGCACCGGCTTTATGTTGCTGAAGAAGGGCCATTGCTTAGAAGTTATGCGTCTTTATGTGAAGAAGGTGCTCTAACTGTTGGACCTGGAATTAGTCCTGGCTTTTGCCTTTTTTTGAATTTCCTTACACATACCTTTGATTTATTGATTTCAATTGAATCAATCTTTCATTTATTCTTTTCAGAATTTGCACGGAGAATTTTGTCATAAAATGAAAGTACTAATTGGAAATTATTCTGAGGATTTGTTTAATTAAGTGAAATGTAATCAAATTTGTCAATGAAGAGGAAGTCAATCAACGGGATTTAACCAACTTTGAACATCAAGATCGAGGTATGATTTAATTTATGTTTATTTCATTTTCGGGTTTAAAAACAAGATCTAGGTAACATTGAAACAAATTTAACTTCAAGTGCTTACGTTTGCCGAGATAAACGCTCTAGTTGCCTACCTACCACCTTTTCTAGTTCTTGAGCCCTTATTTTTAAGTGTAGTTTTAATCGGACTAAAGTACATATGTAGATATCTTAACCAATTCGCCGGTAATTCCACTTTGCGGGGCCCTCCCTGGTGGCTACTTCTTTTCCAAAAAAAAAGTGGTTTGCAATTTCATGGTAGATGATCCGGAATTTCTTTCTCATCAATGCAGAATCTACTCAAGCCGTTTCCTGTCGCTATAATGCCCAATGAGGAAATTTGAAAAACTGGAGCCTGTTTTTGCTGAAACTAATATACTATTTAGATCTTTGTCGTTCCTTGAAATAGGTTTGGCTCGCTTTGGTTAAGGAACTTCATTCCAGCGCTTCGCTTTTTCAGGTTTTTCCCCTTTTGAATGGATTGGAGGCACTTAGTTGTTCTTCGCATGGTATTTCATCTCGTTAGACGTAAGATGAATCTTTAACAATTAATTGTAGCCGTGTTTAGAAAAAAATACCTGTCATTTGGTGTTCATCCGCTCTCCATGACTCAGCCACCTCAGTCGTTCGACCAACATTCTTCTGGCTAAGTCGATATTGCTATATTTCCTTCTCCGATTGGCAAGAGACATTCTTCGTTTGATCTTAGTGCAGGGCCCCTACTCTGTATTGCGATTCAAAAGTTCGGATAGTGAATTTTATGAATTGCGTTTCAAAATGTCCCCTTTCGTACGATTCGAACTTAGAATCACAATAAACAGTAGAAGCCCTGGTGTTGTTATCCGAATCAAAAGCGGAACCTAGGTAGACAAAGTCCTTAACTACCTCTGCTCACGGTGACATTCTGTCCTACATATCGGCATTGAGTGTCCTTTCTTATTCACAGCTCACAGCAAGTGGCATCTGCTTTTAACTTTCAAAGCAATCAAACAACTGTAGTTATTTACTATTCGCGTACATTAACAAATACTTATTTTTTATTAAAATATATTTTTGTTCATACAATTTGATTTTGCATTTGTTTTGTTATAGTGTTTTTAGACTTTTTTTTTTGTTTTATTTTTTGCTCATAGAACATTTTTTGTTCTTGAATAACATAGTTACTACTTTGTATTATGTATTTAAGGGTTTAACAGTAAATTTATATCTTATTTTCTATGTCAAATACGTCGTATATTTTATTTTTTATAAAATATCATTGGATTAAAACTATGTGCCACAACTAGATGTTTTTGAAGATCCTGTCTTTCGCCGAAAACCCCAGAGCACAGGTGACACGCGTGGCTGAAAAGAGTAACAAAATTAAATTAGTACTTGGGATGGGTTTTTTTTTTTTTTTTTTTTTAACTTACCTTTGCTTGGGTTTGGCTTTGGGAAAGTCACCTTTATGTGACGTCATATGAGAGTTGAAATTTTGCAAACCAGTGATGGAACGGAAGCATATTTTGCAGTTGAAGTGCTTCCTTCCACTAAAAGAAAAAAGAAAAAAAGAAGCAAAAAATATAGAAGTTATTGATTCTGTGATGTGAGGGGTAACACTTACTCAGTCTTCTTGTGGAACGTAAGCATGTGCTTCATGAGAGATGACTTGTCTGGATAGAATGTGGAGCAACTTGTGCATTTAAGTTTGATCGTCTTTCCATTTGGATGCTGTAAGGGAGCTGTGAGATGATCCTTTGGAGAAATCTTAATCAGTTTCGAGACGGTGTTTGGAGATTTTGTTGGAGTTGGAGCAAGTAGTTCATCAGATCTGGAATATAAAAAAAAAGATTTAAATGTTAAAAGCCTCGTGACAGACAATGGCCAGAAAATGGAATGGTTCACTAAAATTTAAAGAGTTGGGCACGTGTTCCCGAATATAAATTTCCTAGTACCGATCAGAATTTTGTGACTTAGGATGGCCAGTTGGATATGCTTTGTAGAAAAGTATCCAATATATTTAAAATTAGTCTGCGGAAGGAATTTAAACTCTCAAGCGGCAGTTAATGAGGACTTGTATTCTCCATCGCCGGTGTTTCGCTCTTTCTAGTTGTCCATCGACTCAGATAACAGCGCCTACACGGTTTAAGTATAAAAGAACGCTTATCTTTTTGATTGCACCCTTTGTACACCAAGAACTTGCATTACAGGAGCTCATATCCCTCGTATACAATATGAACGCCACTGTGGGAGGAGCATATTATTTTGTTGGCAATTTTAAGACAGACTGCACTAAGAATCTACAGACACATACACACGTTGGATCTTTCGATCCACCTTATACCAGAGAGAGCCCAAGACGGCAGAGGAGTGAGTTTTTGTCGCCACAAGATTAATTGACACAGATAAGTGTTGACATTATCTTGGATGAAGATTAAGCTATCAAGCGCATTAGTTAATACCCTACTATGGGGGGACATGGACTGTATGAGGATGTGAGTAAACGAATAGTGGTTCTAAGTTCGCTTTTGTGTTGCCTCGTCTCTTATGTACGTTTTTACACTGGTTAACAACTTACTCATCTCTCCTCTCGTTCTCTCTCATGTAATGCGAGTTGATGTGTCTGATAATTTTCGTATAGAAAACCGGCATAAAACACAAGTTACACGCTTCGAATTTGGGATCCATTGTTGCAAGGCCAGCAATGCGTTTCCTGTAAATTTCCTTGTGTCTTAGTTTGATGTGATGTTTGAATTCCGAACGTGTGGTGGACTCATGTTTGCACTCCTTACAGCGAATTGTACGTCTAAGGAAAGATTTTGAAATAAAAAAAAATAAAAACAAAACAAAAAATAAACCAAAAGCAAAAAAAAAAAAAAAATTAAAAAAAATCTAAACTCGAACTCACTCTCTGTAGGTGTAGGCAACTTCATAGTGCTTGTGCATATGGGATCCACAATCCGTTACTGAGTCGAATTGTTTCTCGCATATCTCACAGTAACTGTCGGTAACTGGTGGTGGAGGTGGCTTTCGGGTGTAGGCCACGGCGGTGCTTGGTTTTCCATTTTTTGGCGGAAGCTTCTCCATTCCCTTGTGTACGCATCCGATGTGCACTCTTAAACCGAATTCGGTGGCAAACGACTTATCGCACGCGTGGCATGAGAACTTTCCACCCGCAGAGGTAGTGATATTGCTGTTGCTAAATGAGCGTGTAAATATAAGAATTCATTAGTTTGTCATGAGTGAAATTAGCATTTTCAAACGAAATGTAACTTACTTTTTTTTGGGTGATGATTTTATTGTCTGAATAGCAAGTGGTACCGGTGGAACTTCATCTGGTGCCTCGATCTTCTTCTTCCTTAGAATTCCACCTGTTCCACCCAGTAGCGTGCTGCCACAACTACCCGAACTGCCTGCACTGCCACTGCTGCTGCCACCTGCCGTTCCTCCAGTGCCATTACCGTCGTGTGTCTCTTCGTGCTGCTGTAGGTTCAAATACCTTCCAAATTGTTTATCACACAGGAGACACATGAAAATCTGCTTCGCTTTGTTGATTCGTCTCATGCTGTGAAGTAGATGTAAATAAATACGACATTCTCATAGTTTCCCGAGCATTGTCTTACTTATGAGCTTGATTCTTATGCAAGAAGAAATCATTTTTGCTATTGAACGTCTGATCGCACATGTTGCACTCAAAATAACCACTGCAGTCGTTCACAATTTGTCTGAAAGAAGAGGTGTACATTAAATTCATATATAAGGGGATTTTTCAGGATTTCCTTACGAATGAGTGTATTTCAAGTGCTGTCCATAGATAGTGCTGCTAAACAGGTAAACATCGCAAATTCTGCACTTAACCACCCACTCTCCAGAACTGAAACAACCATTTGATAACAAAAATCTGAATCTTTCCAAACAAGCTCTGTACATACGCCTTCAAGTTGTCTACATATTCCATGTAATTGTCTGGATGGCGGTTCCGCACGTGGGCATGCATTAGTGCCGGAATCTTCGGCTTAAATCCACACATTTCGCAGACTGGACTCTTGGAATTAACAAAGTTACGTCCCTCTCCTGCTTTTTTCTCTGATTTTATGGGAATTTGATATTCTTGATCTTCACCGTCATCATCTTCATTGAGTGGATCATATTTGTTGCTAAATGGATGGAGAGTTGTAATATTTACATATGTATTTGGAAAGAAGTATTTACTTGACGGACTCTTCATTATCTTCGTCTTCTTCGTAGTCTGAAGCGCTGTAATCTGTATCTATCTCTTCCTTGACTTGTACACTGCATATGGGTTCCAGGGGGAGACCATCAATTGAGCTGCTACGATCAAATGAAGTGTTAGCATCCAGAAGAGGAATTTATTTCATCGCTACTTACTTCTCACTGCGGCCATCGTATGCAAAATTTTCAATTCGGAACCCCAATTCAACTGGAAACACCTCTTTTGACGTACTGGCTTGGGACATTTTCCTCTTCTTTTCTGGCACTTCACAGCTATTGCAGTTACAAGCTTCGATTAAATTCAACGTCCAGTGTAGAATAACACTTACCTGCTATCATCCCCACCATTACTCTTTATCTTGTGTTCGGCAACATGTCCTGACAGTTCACTCCATGTTTCAAAGACATCACGACAAAAATTACACGTAAACTTCTTCATTCTCATCGTACTCCTATAGAAAAACAAACAAAAGCGATAAAAAAAAATGTATACACTTTTGTACATGCGTACACCACTTACTTGGAGCACTTTTCATTTTTAATTGAATCCTCTTGGGAATCCTCCGCACTAGCCGGTTCTATTTTCGGCTCTTGAAATACTGTTTCCTCTGACGAGGATGGCACATTGGGTACCATCAAAAAATTATCCTCCCCACCGACATCTGCCTGAGATTCCACTGAACTGATAGTAAACTCGCACGGTTCCTTTTTGATAAAATCCTCCTGGGGCCATTGCTGGCTTTGTAGCATATCATTGAATGTTATATGTGACTTGATACACATCTGCTGGAAGCTATATGCGTCATTTAGTTTCCTTATGCATACACTGCATAGAACTTTTGGTAAACTATCCGATGGTTCGACGGGCAGTAAAGCGATTTTTGTGAGCATCGAAGCAACATCGACCGAATTGATTCTCGAAAAGAAAAACATTCTCATATCGTCGCGCCTTTTCATGCAAGCTCGACATAGATCACGGAATTGTAAGGGAAGGGCCATGATGCTCTATGTGTTGGCACGGACGAAGAAAAAAAAAAAAAGTTGAACAGAGAAACAAATGTTTGGGTGGAAAAAAAATTTTTTCTTGAGCACTTTTTTCGCGTTTTCCACTTACCAAGGTGGGATAGCTGTCAAGTGAAGAGCAAATTTTACAATTTAGAATAATTGGAGTGTTGTGATTCCTTTGGGATTTAATGTTTTGCAATTTTTTTCTCAATTTCTGCAAAACATGTCCTTAAGACGCCGCCACCGCCAAACTCCTTTGGAAGGCAGCAAATTCCATCGCTCGCAGATGTCAAATGTCAATTGAAGAGCGCTTGGACTGCATTCACAATGGTAATTGTTGTGTTCAGTGAATTTTACAAGAAACAAAACTTTCTATGTCTTGCCTTCAATTCGAAAATGGATTCCCAAAAAAGTGGGACAAATATGTTTTTAATTAATTTGCTTTGATTATATCCTCCATACATTCTATTTCCTTTAAAAACGTAGATTTTTTTAGTTCTAGTGTGTTATTTTGCTTGTCCGAAAGTGCAATAATTACTGGGTTTTCACTTGAGAAGAAGAGATTTTCATTTCATTTCACCTTTCTCCTTTTTTTTTTAACTATGTGTGTAAAATGTTTTATTTGAAAATTAGTATAATTTTCAATTAATTCCAACTTTAATGTGCCGTGAATTAAAAATCTATTACAATTCCATTGATTGCTCATTCTGACATGCAACAACTGAACACACCCAATGTTTTAACAAACGAACATACCCAAAAGAGCTGTCAGTTGTAGAATCCATTTTCTTATGCCAAAAATCGGCGTTCATAGCCACATTTCTTTTTTGTACTACAATTCATCTGATCAGTGTTAATCTAGAATTTTCTGAAAATTTGATTCAATTTAATTAATTAAATTGCAAAATTAACTTCTAAAGAAAAAAGAAATGGCATCAATAAGTTTATTGAATCCCAAAGCTGAATTTGCCCGTGCTGCTCAGGCATTGGCTATAAACATCTCAGCTGCCAAGGGATTACAGGATGTGATGAGAACTAACTTGGGACCAAAGGGAACCATGAAAATGTGAGTAATTTATGGTTTCTCATCATAAAATCATTGAAAATATATGAAAAATAATATAGAATAAGTTTTGATTGAGAAAATGCATTAACTTGTATGCGCAGATGGTTGCTTGAACGGGGGTGTGTCGATTTGTAGGTTATGTTGCATAGAATGTGTCATGCAGGATTGCAGGGCTCAAGAGGCCATTGGAAGACATGTTTTTTGGTCAATTTTGCGCATTTAGCCAGTAAATTTATGTCAATTGTGTTAATTTGCTATAAAAAATACGCTATATCAAAATAGCACTGCAATTTGCCTTATGGGATTTCTTTTTAATTCATTTGGTCCAAATCGCAGAGCTAACAAGAACATTTAGGACGTGTCTAGCATGCAACATAAGAATTTGTCTTTGCATTGCAAAGAATTGACTCAGTTCTGCGTTCCTAATATTGATTTCTTTCCAAATTGATTGGACTTGGGTCTCGCAGCTCAGTCTGGAGTTTTTCGTTCGTGATTCTCGGGATCTCGTTCAAAAATCGACCGCGTAGCTTCACAAGAAGCGTGATTTCCGTTCAAGTTTGAGTGTAATACTGTGTGAAGTGATCCATATAATCTACCAACGATAAGATCTTACAGAATCCTTTTGTTTTTTGTTCATACTACCATATAGGTTGGTTTCCGGTGCTGGTGACATTAAAATTACGAAGGATGGCAATGTCCTCCTCCATGAAATGCAGATCCAACATCCAACAGCTTCAATGATTGCACGTGCCAGTACAGCTCAGGACGACTCCACTGGTGATGGCACAACATGCACCGTGCTTCTGATTGGTGAACTATTGAAACAGGCTGACATCTTTCTTACCGAAGGATTGCACCCACGTATTTTGACCGAGGGGATTGAAAAGGCTAAAGCCAAGGCGTTGGAAGTCTTGGAGACAATGAAAATTCCGATTGAGGTCAACAAAAAGAACCTCGTCGATGTTGCAAGAACTAGTTTGAAGACTAAAGTTCATCCCAGTTTGGCCGATCTGTTGACCGAAGTGTGTGTGGATGCTTTGCTAGCCATTCGTCAGGATAAGAAGCTTATCGATTTGCATATGGTGGAGTTGATGGAGATGCAGCACAAGACTGCTACCGATACTAACTTGATTCGTGGCATTGTAATGGATCACGGCACCAGGCACCCGGATATGCCAAAGCGATTGGAGAACGCTTACATCTTGACATGTAACGTTTCATTGGAGTATGAGAAGTCGGAAGTGAATTCTGGATTCTTTTATAAAACGGCAGAGGAGCGTGAGAAGTTCGTGCTAGCTGAACGTGAGTTCATCGATCAACGCGTAAAGAAGATAATCGAATTGAAGAGGAAGCTCTGCGATGGAACGGACAAAACATTTGTTGTGATCAACCAGAAAGGTATTGACCCCATGTCGCTGGATGCGCTGGCTAAGGAAGGAATAATGGCTCTGCGGCGTGCAAAGAGGAGGAACATGGAGCGCTTGGCTTTGGCTTGTGGTGGATTGGCTTTAAATTCCTTCGACGATATGGATGAGTCGCACTTGGGGTGAGTTTTGTTTAAAATCAGGTGAATTTATGAATCTAACAGCTCCGTGTGTTTGCAGCTACGCTGGCGTTGTTTACGAGCACGTTTTGGGGGAGAATAAGTTCACATTTGTGGAGGAGTGCAAGAATCCACAGTCAGTAACAATATTGATTAAGGGACCCAACAAGCACACCATCGTGCAAATCAAGGACGCCATTCGTGATGGCCTCAGAGCAATTAATAACGCCATCAATGATGGATGTATCATTCCAGGAGCTGGTGCCTATGAGATTCGTGCCTACAACGAGTTGATGAAGTACAAGGACACGATCAAGGGCAAGGTTCGTCTGGGAGTGCAGGCATTTGCAGAGGCACTATTGGTGATTCCTAAGAATTTGGCTATCAACAGTGGTTATGACGCTCAGGACACTATTGTCAAGTTAACCGAAGAGGATCGCCTTAACTCTGATCCAGTTGGTCTGGATCTAGCCACGGGAGAAGCAATGAAACCGGGTGATTTGGGGGTCTACGACAATTACATTGTGAAGAAACAGATCCTGAATTCATGTTCTGTCATCGCCAGTAATCTCCTGCTCGTGGATGAAGTAATGCGCGCCGGCATGACAAGTCTTAAGGGATAGAAAGGCAAGCTGTTGGCATATGCATGCCATTCATTATACACACATAACTCTTATTTCTCTTTCGTATTATTAATGTTTGTCACGCGTTCTTTTGTTCATTTTCACACGAGGAATGCCGATTCCTACAGCTAATACTTCAAAAATAAACTACATAAATTAAATGCATTTAATGTGGAGACGTGTGGTTTTATTAAAGCTACGATTACACAGTGAGCAGCCTCTGGGCATTGAACTATAGAAGTGAGGAGCCTCTAGACATCGAACTATAGAAGTGAGAAGTCGCCGCGTTTCGAACTATAGAACTAAGGAGGCTCTGAGCATCGAACTATAGAAGTGGGGAGCCTCTAGGCATCGAACTATAGACGTGAGGAGCCTCTAGGCATCGAACTATAGAAATGAGGAGCCTCTAGTCATCGAATTATAGATGTGAGAAGTCGTTAGAGCTAGCAGCTACGAACTAAAAAAGAAAGAAGTAAGCCCCTTGGGTGATGAGCCAGACACTTAGAAGCTGTAGAATGTGTTGGGCGTAGACTACGTTTTTAACGTCAATGAGAAGAGCTTCGTTTGATTCTTGCGATCATCTATTTTTCTCTACGAAGCTTCGTTTGGCTGTCTTGACATCGCTAAGTTCGGCGTGATTTTTCAGTTTCATTTTTCTTAATCATCCCCATAGTTTTTACGGACATTAAACCAGTCTAAGATGCAGTGTTTATAAGAGACCACCTGTGATTTGCCTCATCGGCGTGACCATAGTATCAAAAGTCATAGTCGTGTTATTCCATATTTAGTTTTTTCTTTATTTTGTATAGCATTTTTCTTTTTTTCTTCATCTCTTGTGTTTTAAATTAATTTATAATTAATAATTTTCATTTTGTTTCAACTATATAAGTGTTACTTAAACTCGTACGCTAGTCTTCATCTGCTGCTGCTGCTGCTTTGTTTTCTAATTGTTGTATCACACAATCTAAATTATTTTGTTTCTCTTTGCTTCTCTTAGTTGGTTTCTTGATTAATTCTATGTTTATATATAATAATATGCTTTTTTACATAAGTTATTTAGTTTATACTCCTATCTTTACAATAATTGCCATATGTTTTATTTTGCGTAAATACGATTTTCCTTCCCTCTGCCGCCTTTAACAATAAATTATATTAATAATTTATATTTCCTTGGACGAAACGAAAGGAGAAGAAGAAAAACTAAATGTACACGCGTTTGTGGAAAAATAGTAAATAGTTGTGTTAAGAACAGGCCCAAATGGGTCTGCTCAAGTAAAAAGTTTAAAAACAAAAATACAGTCGCCGCTTACATCATAAATAGTACATTTACAAAAAAAAAACTTTTTTTTAAACAATTATAACAAAATTTAAACGATAAATACAGTTCGAAATATTACAGTGTGCTTGCGTTAAGTCTCTATTGTTGGTCTTAGATCTCCTTAATTGATAAGTAAGCGTGATTTAGAAGTTTTCTCTCTAGGCAATGACCTTAGTCCAGCAATTGTAGTTCGTTCGAATATTGGCACTTTTAAGATTACGACGATCTGCCGCCGCTGCTGCCATTTCTGATGCTACCAACTTCTGCAGACCGTCTTGCAGAACATACTGCTAGATGTTCCCAGCGCCATTATAAAACTGGAAATTATGAAAATTAACCGGTGTCTTTGGGCTCGGGCACATGTATAGAAAATCGTCGTTCTGCAGTTGGGTTTGTGTGAGATTTGGTTCGCTGGCACTGCGATGGATTTTAGGTAGTGTGCGAAGCATGTTCTCCAGTGTGTTTAATAAATGCCGGAAGAGCGGCCTATCGTTTCGATCGTACTTGATGCAGTCTTCGGCCAGGCGTTTCAGTGCTTGAGGACAATCAGACCGGACTCTAGTCATATCTGGCCGCAGAATACCTCGTCCTACCATAAACAGAATCTGATCCTTGTTGTTGATGTGGCTGTAAGGCAGACATTCGGCCAACAATTCGTACATAACGATGCCAAACGCGTAAACGTCTGATTGGAATGAATAGGGGTTCTGCTCCTGCATGCGAATAACCTCAGGAGCCATCCAAAGAATGCTGCCTGTAGGTTGATTGGCCTGTTTCTCGCCCGACCAGCGCGTTTTCGCGGTAGCCAGACCGAAATCGCCTATCTTTACGGAGAGGTCCTCGTGCAAGAAAATATTGTTTGACTTAAGATCTCTGAAAATGAACAAAATTAATATCTTTGATGCGTGCTTTTGGTTCTTTGATGGGCACCTGTGAATAATGTACTTAGCATGAAGGTAATCCATCCCCTGAGCCACCTGTCGGCCAATGTCAATCAATGTATTTAGTTTGAATTTGGTTTCATTTACATGCACATGCTTGTAGAGACTACTGCCTTCGCACCATTGCGTCACTATCGCCAGCGATGGTTTACTAACACAGCCCATAAAAAGAAGGATATTACAGTGACGAGTTTTCTTCAGCATAGCAACCTCATTCTTGAAGGCTTGTAGCTGCGCTAGGCTAGGGGTTTTGACGTTCAACGTCTTCACAGCCACCGGGCCATGCCAATGAGCTTTGTACACAGTTCCAAAAGAACCTGACCCAATCCGAGAACCAATGAGAATCTCCTCAGCTTGGATGTTCTACAATAGAATTCTAAAGCAGTTTTGGTCAAGTTACATTGAATACACATCACTCTGTCTTACCCAATTCTCCTCAGAATTTTTATTATCTCTAGGAGATAATAGATTCTTATTGCTTTCATCTGCCGAACGTGCTCTCGCTCGTTTCACGTGCTTAAGTGTGTTTGTGGGTGAGGCCTGTGTCGAATGTGAATGGTCACTGTGTATGTGATTCTAGAGGAATTAAAGTTGAAGAGATTAAAAGGATTGATAACGTACGTCTACTACCTGCAGTGGTCCTCTGGCCTGTGTTGCCAACGTTCGCTGGGCATCTGTTAGCGGTCGGATGCTATTTATACACACATTGGGCGCTGAATTTGATCGGTCCTGTTGACTAATAGTGCGAGGATGGCGACTCTGCAAGAAGATTATCACATTTCGAACATCTTCCAAGTGTGTTAAGTTTTAATGAACTTACCTGAAATCCTAAAGCTGCTGTTCTACCTTGATGTAGGATACTAGCTGACTTATCAGGATGCTGAGCCAGTAGTCTCTGATAATAGTAGTCGTCCATAGGAAATTGTTGACATAGAGTCGGAACTTTGTGAGCGCATCGCTGGTGAAACCGAAAATTACACTGATTACAGTAGAAGCCGGTGAACAAGAGGCGGTGACACACTTCGCAAAAGGCCAATGAGAAGAATGTCTTGCGGATGAATTGATGCGAGATATGGGTCATAATTGGGCATTTATCCAACAACTTCACATGCACCTCGTCAACATGAAGGCGACTGATGTCAGTGTCCCAAGAAATGGGTGCACTACCTGTATCTGGGCTAGATACCACTTCACACATCTCAGGCGTGAGTTTACGAAGATTTAGCGCTTTCGTTAGTGCTTCGCGCAGTCGAATGCCTGGGATTACTTCAACCGATGTTCTCTGTTGATTGGGAAGATGCGCGCGCAGTAAAATTTTCGGTTGTTTAAGGTTGCTT
The DNA here is from genome assembly GCA_951813785.1 of Criorhina ranunculi. NCBI lineage: Eukaryota > Metazoa > Arthropoda > Insecta > Diptera > Syrphidae > Criorhina > Criorhina ranunculi. The sequence continues at coordinate 2,024,423 of OX638385.1, read as the reverse complement.
GATTGTGTGTCGGCCTTGAAATTGAATAGTGCAAATTATAAAATAAATGTTGAGCATGGTAAAACGGGGTGTATGTGGGAAGACATATTAAATTGAACCATAGAGACTGCCAGACATAGACTCGCTTAATGGTTACATATTGTTCAGGTGATACAATGTCGAATCGTTCTCTAGACACTTGAGCACAATTCGTTAGAAATCAACTGGATGCAGTTGAGTGTGCTCGAAGTTACCACAAAACATATTTTTGGTTAAAACTTAACTTCTCTGCTAAGAAATCATCATACAACAGCAGAATTCTTGAAAAAATTGGGAGAGGTGGACAGAAAAAAAACATCTTTCCACAGTAGACATATCTCAAATTATCGTTTTTTCTACTACGTACACAGCCTGCAGAACGCGAAGGACACAACTCCGCACACAACACAGGAGCGTAGTAGTAAAACAACAATAACAACAATTAAGTTCACGGACGTCAGAGATGTCTGCTGGCACCGTAGTCGTCGTCGTCTTCGTATATCCTACCCTCTCTCTTTGCAATGTGTTGAAAAGAAGTATGGAGTACTGACAAAAAAAAAAAACTCTTACAGCGCAAGTCACCTTCTAAAGGGCACTTGTATTGGCGTAGGACCACCACTAAAGATTCATGTATCAGGTTCCTGTACATGCAACTCAACACCGTCTCCCACACACACCCTTTTGAAGAACGAACGATTTTTTTTTTTGCTTTTATATTGTATTCCTCCCCCTTGACTTACCGTTAGCACATGTGCATGCATTTCATGATGGTCAGGCACATCCTGTGTGTGGTCCTGTTGAGCATTGATCTGGTCGATGAGTTCGGTTTCCCTCCTCTCTAAGTTATGCAACCTGGAAGTCACGTCTTGATAATCTTCTACATACATTGCCGGAGGTTCCTGAAAAATGGCGAACTTGGCATTCAACGCGTCTATGTGCCCCCTGGTTACATTGATAACGGATTGAATGTTTCGCAACTCTTCGGACAGTCCGACCGTATGTTCATCACTATCGTCTGTCGACGACGAGGACATCTTTTCATCAGCCGAACACTGCGCAGCATGAGCAAAGGACACCTTTGTCGATGGAATTATTTTCTGCTGATGCTGGAGCTGTGGAGTGTCTCCAGCTCCTCGGTTTGCATTGTTTGTTGTCGTTGTCGTCGTCGTCGTAGTCGTAATCGTCGACGATGTTGCTGTCGTAGTAGATACGCCGGCATAGTATGGTTTCATTGTCGTGTATCTTTTGTTGGTTTTCCTCTTCTCCCCCAACACCAAAATTACTTTACACTTTATCGGGGAAAGAGAAAGAAAAACAGAATATATCATCAACTGAACTATATTTTCGACAAATTTTCACATCTCATATACTTTTCTTATATTATTCGCGAAACAAACCGAAAATTAACGAGACAACTAAATACACTTTTCCACTTTTCACTCATTCGGGGGTAACAGCAGCAGCAGCAGGCAGAAACAGCGACGGTGGTTGGGGAAATTTTCTCAGAATTTGTAAAAATCTTCCCTCTCACTCTTGTGTTTTGCGAAAAGAAAATTTTCATTGGATTTTTCCTCGTCGATGTGTGGCTTTTCTATTTGAAAATCAAATTGAAAACTTGCAAACAATCGAATGAACTGAATTCATGGTAATTTTTTGTTGGCGAGTTTTTCGGTTTATTCTTGTGTTATTTTGGGTTTTTTGTCTACCACGGCGTGAAGGAAAAACGGAAAGAAAAACGCAGAGTCCTCGAATTTGTCGACAAGCCGCACAAGTGAAAGTGACAGATGTTTTTTTTTCTTTCACCTATTTTCCCTTTCGAAAAAGTGAAAAGGGTGGAAGGAGAAGTGGAAAAATGGCGATTTTGACAGAACACGGGATATTTTGTTGTCGATATTGGTTATGTGGTGTTCAGAGACGAGTAGGATATTTTTTTTTTCTTGAGTGTGGATTTCTGGTTAAAATAATGTTAAGCCTAGCTAGACTTGGAAGAAGTTAAATTTATTGATTTAGGTGGCGCTATCACAATGGACCTACCACTGGTCGAAGTGTGCTGGCAATAGCTGGCAGCCACTTCAACCTAGGTGGCGTTACAATTCGGGGAGAATCTGGGACTCAAGAAACAAGCCTTCGGTTAAATTAACCGCCTCCAGTAACGAACTCTAAGTCGGTTGTAGTCGCTTTCTACTTGTGCCTGCCGCATAAGGCGAGGTCTTCTTCTCCTGCGCTGTCTCTCTCGGTTAGAATCGAAGACTATCCGGACCGGAGCGTTGGTGTCCATTGGCTCTACATGCCAATTAAAATGACCAATGCAAAGTTGAACAGCAGATTAAAAAGCTTCTCATGATAGATTGTACAATCGTAGATTGGATTCGACTCCAAACCCAAATTCTTCAGCGTGCATAGCAATTAAGTACGCTATCCGCCAGAACCATGGTCACCGCGCTCGTATTTCGCTCTCTCTCTCTCTCTCCTATTTATTTAAAATTCACCGTTCAGATCGTACATCTCAATCTATGTTAAACATAAACTATCCAAACTCTATAGTCCGTTGGTGGGGGTAAATTCTCGAACTTTAGTTTAACTTGTGTTATCGTGGACAATAAATCAAGTCAAGAAGGTAACGATTACCACTTTTTCCGACCATAACTGAACAAATTCTACGTTGCTCAATCAAATCAACAACAAATTAAAGTTCTGCTAACTTGCAAGTAGACTGCAGTTTAAAGTTCGCGTTGCACGGTAAGGTTTTCTCTTTAATATTTTATTTCAATCAGAAAACTATCCGAGAAATTTATCCCTAATCCCTGTCAATGCATTTTCACACTCAAGGACGAAAGACAAATCTTTAAAAAAAAAAAAAATTCCTCCGGAGCTAGAACTAACTTTCAAGGCTATCTCTGAACGTTCAAATAAATTCTTTTACACCTTTTCATTTGAAATAAACCCGAATTCCTCTGATAACGAAATGAAAACATCGGTAAATGTCCTTGATAGTATATTTATTCAAGGCTACACAGCTGAATTTGTATGGTTTAAGTCGAGGACAAGTATATATAATCACAACCAACCCCCACTATATTGAACTCTGTCTTGAAATTTAATAATTTTACATGAATTTATTTTCTTCAAATGCTATACTCACTTTTCAAGCACAAATTCACTACCCTTAACTAATAAAATATGAATAAATTAAAAAGAAAAACACTACACTTTGAAATAAAAAACCACATCCGACAGCATCCAGTGCTCACCACGAACTGTATCTACAATCTGCACAACCGTTTGCACTTGTTAGGCAAGTACTGGGTGGTTAAAATCAACCCCAACGTGTACATGCACATGACATCCCTTTGGGAACGCCAGCCATGTAGTATAGCAAGAAATTGCATGCAATAGGCGCAGTGTAGTACGTTGTCTCGTAGTAGTAGTATTTTTCCGAAGGACATCGATAGTAAAGCTGCTGCATACATATATTTTTGTTGTTCAATTCAAAGGAAAAAAAAAGGATTCCACAATATAATTTACATTTGAACTGTCAAAAGGAGAAGTTACCGATAAATATCAGAGGTATAGAGGAGGGTGGATAGGCGCGAAGTATGCGCGCCATATTATCCTTCTGTTGCTAACCAACGACAGTGCATTTGTACACACATATGTCCATAGCTGAACAAGGTTACTTCAGTTCAGGGATAAATTGCGTTGAGTCCGGACTAGTGAAGTGATTGTGTGAGAGAGGGTGGTATGGTATGGTTCGCTCCATCATCAGCCTCCTTGTTGACAGACGATAACATAGTGATACGGAAAGGAGAGGCTAGGACACCCAACAGGTCAAGGACACTTTTACTATTCCGTGTCTGAAAGGGGTTCATAGTTGAAAGCAAAATTCGTTTTTATTTGTGGGTGGGGCTCTGGGGGGTAAATCTCCGTTGCGGTTTTTTTTTCAACATTTGCTTTCCATCTTGGGGTTGGTTGTGTAGAGGAGAATTGTTTGAAATGGGAAAGAGAGGAGAAAAGTCTCGATAAATAAGGATTTATATAGAAAAACTGGGCCAAATGAAATTGTGATTAAAATTCAAACTTCACATGTTGGGTAATTATCTTTCCTTCAGCTTAAGGTTAAACTTTAGGTGGTGCTACAATTCAGGGAGAACCTGGGACTCAATCAACAAGCCTCTCCAGTTAGCCAGGTCCTTAGCTAATCGACTCTAGTAGTGCACTTCAAATTGGTTGAAGTTGCTGTCTACTTGTGCCCACCACCCAAGGCGAGGTCTTTCTCTACTGCTCGAGGTTAGATTCGAAGACTCTCCGGGCCGGAGAGTTGGTATCCATTTGCTCTACTTGTCTAAGTTATCTCAAACGATCAATGCGCAGTTTTTTTTAAATCAGGTCGATATCACTGTACAGCTTGTTGGATCTCTTTCTCCAAAGTCCGTCAACGCGAACCGGACCGAATATCTTGCGAAGTGTTTTTCGTTCGAAGCGACCAATGGTATCTTCATCTCCATTCGATAGAGTCTGTGCTTCAGCGTCATAGAATAGGACTGGGAAGATAAAGATCTTGAATAGAGTCCTTGTATCTTGCTTTTCTTTCGATGGAAGTGGTCTGTACTGAAGACTATTGCCATAAACAATCAACAAGTCGCCTGTTTTGATCACTAAATCCTCTTGCTCAGATGTGGAAGCTTTCTGACAATAGAATCGGTATCTAATTGCTAATGATTGATTATTTCTAATGACACAATCATTGCTTAGATCCTTCCTAAGTATTGCACGTGTCAGTTCATAGCGATTCAAGGCCCAACTTCTACAGAGATACAACCGTTCGTGCTGCATCTTTTTTTAGCAGGGGTCTGTCATTTTTCAACAAAAATCTTCTTTGGCAGCCGAATTGCGCAAGAGAAAAGGGAAATGTAACTACGAAAGCTTGGAGACTTGGCTTTCATTTTCACAGCTAAATCGTGGCGTAGTTCTAAAGTATCACTTCAAGCCGCAATAGCAACTCGTGTTCGTCCTTCCTATGTTTTTCGTCAAAACAAACTTAAATATCAAAGTATTCAAATTCAGCACTCTCTAATTTATGCCTGGCAACACTCAACCCTATTTCAGCAAATGTCACATCGCCATATTGATTTTCTCATTTGATCTGAGTGTAGCAGCAGCGTGAAAAACTTCTTTTCGTACATTTTTTTTGCCTTTGTAATTTTGAAAAAACCCAAATTCATTTGTCGATTTTTTTTGTTTAAAATTTTCTGTTTCCAAAATATCATGTTTGGATAATCAAAAAATTCCATTTTTAACAAAACCGAAAGAGAAAACTAACAAAGGAAACGAGTTTTTCCGAAAACATTCAACCAAATATGGAACAGGAAGGTGAGGAGAGACGATTTTTTTTTTCATTCTCGTTTCCAGGCGACGACGCCGCGGCCGTGTAAACGTTTGCCCAATGAAAATATTGAGAAAATTTGTTTTCTTTTTTTAGATTATCATGCCCCGCCAAAGAAAGTTGGCAAACAACATAATACATTGCCTTTGTGGGGCAATGAGGCTTCAATGAATTTGAATCCATTGATATTGGCCAACATTCAGGGGTCCAGCTATTTCAAAGGTACGTCCGCGAAGGTACAGTCGATGAGGATGACCCTGAGCATCGTAATGAAAAATTGAATTATATTCTTAAGATTGAATTTGATTAAGTGGATATGTCTTTTGTATATTCCCAGTGCACTTGTTTAAGTTGAAGACATACCATGAGGTGGTGGACGAAATCTATTATCAAGTGAAACACTTGGAGCCATGGGAACGTGGTTCGAGGAAGACGTCCGGACAGACAGGAATGTGTGGCGGTGTGAGTTTATAAAGTAGATGTTCATTTTTTTCCATTACCTTTATTCTTATTTCATAATTTAGTTGGCATTGCAGAAGAATTTATGCATTTCTAAACCTTAGTTCTACTGTTTACAGTTGAATTCTATCTTCACCTTTGCTAGTTTCTTGTTTAACATTTTCTTGAGCTTTTGTTTGTTTCTTTGTAAACAAAGTGGGTTGCTGTCCGCCTAATTTGAAATGGAATCGTCCTACACAACAAGCAATAAGTTGCCCCTCACTTTCGTACGTATTTACTCAAATTTGACGATTTGTTTCCTTACTCCCTTATCTCTAAAGGTCAATTGAGGCACGCGATTAAGTAATAAATGTCAGTGCGCTGTCTATTAGTTATGAATTTCAAAATGACGAGAAAAAATCAACGCTGAGCTGTACTGCTAAATGACTTTTCACTGCGTTTTTTACAACCCTCGTTTAGCGAATGGCAATGGAGTGCGTGGAGTTACAATCATCTGCTGTACTTGCTCTTGTTGGAATCAAAGGTATGAATGTGTCCTCTGTCTAGATATTTTATCATTTTACCACTCCATCAAGGACATGATCCAAGTCTCGTTCTGCATCCGATTAGGATGAGAAGCTACTCTACAGCAACCATACATTTTTTGTCGGACAATGCCTAATGGTCTCCATTACTGTTACGCCAGTCCTGCTGGTTTTGAAGTGCCGATTGGTTGGAAAAGTTGTCTTGTTGAAGTTTCTTCTTTCCAATTAAAACTGCCAACAGGTCCTTGGTCAATTTCGATGTGTTTTTCACTTAGCAGCCATCTCTACTATTCGCTAACTATCGCATTTCATATTCATTTGACTCATGATCTTCTCTTTTTCTATTTCAGGTGCGTGGAGTTGGTGCCGGTGGAATTGTCTCGACAGCCTTTTGTCTGCTGTATAAGCTGTATACGCTGCGCTTAACAAGGAAACAGGTTAATGGCCTCTTAAATCACACAGATTCACCATATATACGGGCACTAGGTAGGTGGTAAGTCAATCGGGTGCATACCATGATTACCTACACTAAACGTTGTTTCTCCCCCAAAATTCCCTGTAAACCAAATTACGTTTCTTTCTCTGTGTGTATGTCTTTTATATTGTTTCTCGAACCAAAAAAAAAAAAAAATAAGACCAGGTATGTGCTTGAATTGTAGAGCTATTACTAACGTTTATTTTCTTTTATTTCTTTGTCTCTGTGGTACGCACGCGCACAGGCTTCATGTACATTCGCTACACCCAACCACCAGCCGACCTGTACGATTGGTACGAGGACTACCTGCTGGATGAGGAGGAAATCGATGTAAAGGCTGGTGGTGGCCAGGTGAGTCACTAGTATGACCCAAACTAACTGCTCCACTGCGGAGACCACGATTTGTTAATGGGTACCATTATGTTTTGTCACTTCCAGATAATGACCATTGGACAGATGACACATCAGTTCCTGACGAAATTGGATTGGTTCTCAACTCTGTTTCCACGTATTCCCGTCCCGATTCAGAAACAAATCGAAAAACGACTAGAGAGCTACTGCACATTGAACAAGGTAAATTTTAACCACTACAACATGCGAGCGGGACCTGTAGCAGCTAATGCCCGGGGCGGAGGTGGCGGTGGAGCTGGTGCTGGTGCTGGAGGTGGGGGCGGCGGTGGTGGTGGTGGTGGTGGTGTTGCCAATCAGTATGACGGTGAACGTGAATATGTCGACCGAGGACGACGAGACGATCGTGAAAGGGACTTCTACGCACGGGGAAGTGGCACAGTAGGTGGTTATCGACCAGAGCACGATGAGCGTAACACTGGCAATCACGACTATCGGCGTGTTGCAGTAGATCGTCACGATCGTTCATCATCGGATCGCGATCGTCCCGAGCGCCGTGAGAAACACAAAAAGAAGCACAAACACAAATCTCGCAGTCGCAGTCGTGATCGATATAGAGAATCATCAAAAGCCAGCCACCGCGGCGGAGCTACTGAGCGGGACTATGATCCCTACGACCGGAGATATCGTTGACAAAAGGCATGGCATTCCCATGAAACCACAATCAGTTGAAACCCGAGAAAACACAAAAACACAAAAGAAAAGAAAATGTTATCGGTCTAAAATAGTTCTAGGATATCACTTGGTTTGATTTTTTTTTTTTTTCTTTATTTGTTTGATTCTTAGCGTAGTAATGTAGGCGAATTGTTGATGCTCAGGTTACACACATTGATGACTTTTGTTTATTTGACTCTTTTGCTCAGTTTAGAATCACTAATACGACTACTCGCTAAAGTGCGATTAAACAGCCGAAGAGATTGAATTTTATTTTAAAGTATTTCGTTACATTCATAGGTAAAAATGGAGGAACTCTGATCCTCACAAGCTTTTTGTATAAATAGAACTGATGAATATGAAGAAAATTGTTATTTTTTGATTGCACTTGGGGATTTCTAACAGAATCTAGAGGGTTTGAGGGACAGAAACAAGCAAATAAGCTGATGATGAGAGAAGTTTTGCCAATTTGAATCTTCAACAATCTTGTCTACATGCTTCAATCTTCATCATACAAATTCCAACAGCTATGGTAAGGAAGAAATAAGTACACCAGCAGCATCCATGAAATAAAAGGCAAGTACATGTGTACATCATTTAATTTTACCACGAGCAATGTTAAACTTTATTTTCAGAACAGATCTCTTCAACAACTTCTTCCTTCGGCACACTTATTCTAACCGACCGCACACATTTCGATGAATTCTGATGCACTCTCAGCTTCGATGCGAACGCAAACGCCTTTCCACACACGCCGCAAATGTGACTTCTCTCCTTGCTGTGCACGAGATGAATGTGCTGCTTAGCGTTCGCCTGTAGTTTGAACTGCATTCCGCATTCTGAACACGAGAAATTCTTGACCGGATTGTGTAGCAGCTTCTGGTGTCTATTCAGTTCTGGTTTCGTGGGGAACCTCTTCGTGCAGTCGTCGCACTGATATGGTTTTTCTTCTGAATGCATGATGGACGAATGTCGCAGCAAATCGAATTTTGTGTGAAATCTCTGCGTGCAGCATTGACAACCGTATTTTCCAACCATAAAATGCCGCTGCTTATGAATCTGCAAGTTCCGCCGATGCATGAAGGTTTTGGAACAATACGGGCAAGTCAAGATGGGCGATCCGCTTCTAATTGACTCGACTTCCATATTGGTCTCATCGGCAGTTCCATCAGAGAAAGGAGATTCTTCTACTTCTTTTATCACAGTAATATTACCCTCGAGGATGTTCTGGAGTGTTTGAGCAGTTTGCTGAGTTTTCACCCGAAAGCTGTGACATGTCTCCAGTACTTCCAAGCAGTTGCTACAAATCACATGCGGCAGTTTGTCTTGTGGAAAAATCTAATTAACAATTTCTGTTATGTAAATCAACAATTTCAAAGGAATTTCAACGTACATCTACGCCGCAGATGCCTTGCAGGGCTTCGGCAATTGCCAAGTCTTCGTTTGATGTGAAAATATCAATGACTTTCGATGCCTGGGACAAACAGCAGCGACAAGTACTCTCATTTTGTAGAATCTCTGCGCAATTCATATGTATTTTCGTTCTAAATAAACAAATAAAACACGACAAATTAATACTTGCACACAGTTTATTGATTCAATAAAAAAAAAAACAAATGTCAAATTCTCTCATTTTCCAACTGTCAAAATACACCTTCCCCCTTACAGAACACGAAATCCACCAATTCCATCGCACACACACACCCAAAAGAATCCAATCCACCACGATGTCACATACACATCAAACTCAGCAGAGCACCTACGTACGTCATAGCACAAAATTGAGTTTTTTTTTCACTTTCATATTTAGCTACAGGATGAACTTAAAAAATCGTAAAACTTCGATAACTCCGTTATTTTTGAAGTTGGACGGTTCGGTAAGGGCTGATCTTTTTGGAAACCTTCCGACCTACACTTTTGGCCATAAGCGATTTCAGCCTACGACTAACGGTTCAGGAGATATGGCCATGCCAAGTTCAACATGAATTCAGGGTACCCCTCCCGCCTCCCCCTTCCAACATACCGGGAAACAGACCCGACCATCTTGTAGAGCATCGTTTTTGACTTCCATTTTGCTTAAGCTTTTACCCCCGACACACCCGTTTCGCCCTAAAACGTAAGGGAAAGCCACAAATCGTCTTCAAAGCCTCCGGGGTTGACTTGCAGAAAACTTGGAGAAATTCTCGTCGATCGAGTTTTTCTGGTGGTGGCAAATAAAAAATTTAAAAACTTCCATAACTCCGTTATTTTTGAAGTTAGATGGTGGGGCAAGGGCTCCTTTTCTTGGAAACCTTCCGATCTACACTTTTGGTCAGGAGCGACTTCGGCCCACGACTAACGGTTCAGCCCTAAAACGTTAGGGAAAGCCACAATTCGTTTTCAAAGCATCAAGGGTTGGTTTATCTGGGACACAAATCAATTTTACTTGGAAATCTTTCATTTATTTTTTATTTTTTTTTTAAACTTGTATGTACAGGGTGTATGTTTAATTGTTGTAAAAAAAGAAGTATGACTGGTGGAAGCTGGCATGAAAGACTTTGTTGTGGATGGACCAATCTTCCCTTTTGAAGGACCATCACGCTGGAATTCATAACTGCTGAGCCGCAGGATTGATTAACGAATGCTGAGATGGTGTTATGGACAACCCTGAAAGAAAAGAAAAGAAAAGAAAAGAAAGTTGTAAGTTATTTTTTTGAATAAAAAGCGTGTAGGGAGGAAGTGCTAATAAACAAAAGGCTAGAAGGAAGTATGTTTCAAAGACGCTGTGATATAGACGCGAAAGAGGACACGAAGCACTTTCTCTGTGACTGCCCATGCCTCAGCAGAACCAGGAACACAGGCCTAGGGGCATCATTTTTTTAAGGGGTGGTTTAGGGTGGCAAGCAATAGATAAACATCAGCTATTGACAGGTTTAGATTGGAATCCCACGACAAGGAGCACATTGGATACATGAAGATCCAAGTGAGGTGGCAATATACATCATGCCGCCAACCCTTAAACCTAATCTTACATTGGAAGAATAGGAGGAATGGAAACGAGGATGAATGTGTATTGAAGATAGATTTTTCAATGTGAGTCAGGTAAGAGGGTCATCGTCTAAAGTTATTGAGACAGGATCCGATATAAAAGATGTTCAAAGCCGCAAAAGGACTGAATTTGACTAGAAGTCTGTTGGTTCGAGGAGTCCCCACAATAATTGTGAAGAAGCAGAGCATAATGCCACCTAGAAGTGTAACAATTTACTACAAAAGTCCACACATTGTTTCCTTTCCGGAAGTCGAAAACGATATTTCAAAGGATCCCTCCTCCCTCCGAATACCACACCTTTTCCTGACACCTTGATGGAATTGAAAGAAAAAAAAAATTGTTAAATCAAACACCGTATCGAAAATGCATGCCTTTAAAAAAGTCATAACATCACGCAACTTGGGTTCGTCGAATTCCCACGATATGATTTCCTTCGTCCTGTTTTGTTAAGATGATTGACAGAGGGAGTCAACCCCTTACATTTTATTGAAAATCACCACATAATTGATATTTAATGTTAATGCTATACTATTTGATGTATTTTTTGTTGTGATTTGAAATGAAAAAATCCTTGTCACTCCTTGTGTTCTTTTTTTTTTTTTTGACAATTATATGACAATTACTGAGGGTGGACTTAAGAATGTTCATTCCCATGAAATAAAGGGTTTTGAGTTGACATTTATAAAATAAAAAAAACATTGGATAGCAACTGTCTGTTGTCTGCTTGCCCCCATCATCAATGACATTGTCAATCCATCTTCAGTACAAGTCGTCTGTACAAATGCATTGTAACGTATAATCATTGTAACAACAACCGGTGAAAGCTGGAAATGTTATGATATGCGTGTCATTGGAGCGGTACACCTTTAGTGCAGGACCAGCATAATTTCTGCATATGCAGGGCCACACACACATACACACAAACACGCACTTTCATATGAAAAAAGTGCAAGTAATTGACGAAAAGAAAGTGGACATTTGACAAAGAAGGGGCGCGCATTTTTGGCAAACCCCTAGCAGAGAACAGTGGTTGGTGTGGCTGGTGGTTGATGCTGATCGTGCCCAGTGGATGGTGCCATCAATTTTTCGAGTTCTTTTCGCCTATGAAATGTTTTTGTCATCAACATTTTACAAAAGTAATTGAATTGCCGTATTGGTTGTGGTACTCATTGATGTGTTAGCGGTAAAGAGGCGCGTGCCCTAAGGGTGAATGGACATGATGCGGGTAGAAAGGTGTTTTTTTTTTTTTTGATTAATAAACGAAAGAACATTGAACACTGAACAGGCACTGCAATGTAAGGAGTTTCAAGAGAGTTCAATCTTGTTCAGGTCAGAAACTGCGTTCTTAAATCAGAGATAGATATTCATTGAGAGGTTAGGGGCTTTCGAACAACCTATCAAGTGGAGCACCTAGTATCTCTGGAGCTCGATTTAGAAATACGATCACTGGATTATATTTCGAACAGATGTAATGCGTTGTCCTCTTGAAAGTTGATGTTAAAACGTTGGCTTTGTCCAGTTCACCATATGGTTTAAGGTCCCAAAAAACCTCGTACAACAGCCAAAAGTACAATTAACTGTTCTTTCGAGAGAAAGGGGTAAACACTAAACTGTTACGGAATGGTTTCTGTCAGGTGAACGTTTATCCCATCACTTTTTGTGATGTGTTAATTGGAATAAGTGGATTGTAAACGAGAATTTCAGATGGTTAGGGAGTAGGTCTTTCGCATATAATACACACGTTGAGTTGAACATGCTGCTTAGTTGAGTAGGTAGTCTTATCACACCATAATTGCTGAGATCATTGGGTTGCTTAAGGAGTGAAATACATGGCAAGAAAGGCAAGTTGGACAAACATCGTTTCATAAGCTACCATTTTTGGATACGTGCTGATCAGCAGCAGAAGGCAGAGGGTAACAATCACCATGAGGGAACAAGCTATCACATACCTAGGAGTCATGATTATCTCTACAAGCTCGTGTTCAAAGTACATCCAAAGGCAGCACCTCAGAAGCAGTGGTGTAGCATGCGAAATATTGGCAAAGACAGCTTTTGCCTAAGGTTCCTTTAGGTAGATATGCGTCCCAAAGGACTCACTCACTCACTCGTGATGCATGTGATAATAGGTTTCTTTACTCCAGTTATATACGGATCATCAGTTTGGGATCAAGTCATATGAGGGCATAGAATGAGAGTGAAGGTCCAACGATTGAGGTGGCTGGGTCATGTAGAGCGGATGGAAACCAATGCTCCGGTCCGAAAAATCTTTGAATCCTCCCTCGAGGGACAGCGCAGTAGTGGAAGACCGCGACTCAGGTGGCGCACGCAAGTTGAAGGGGACCTCAACCAACTTAGCGTGTGACACTGGAAGCAGCTAGCTAAAGATCGAGCTGACTGGAGACGCTTGTTCGTTGAGGCTCAGGTCCACCCCGGACTGTAATAACGAGACTGACTTTGTGCAACTTTAGAAGGCGAGTACATTAAACTGACGTACGAGTATTGACAGTGAAGATGCCTGTCACCACTAGAACCTTAAAAGTCAGGTTTCAAATTTCACTCACAACATGCCGCAACACAAGGATTCTCTGGGGAGAACTACACAAAAGGAAATCATAGTTTTCAACAGAAGTCCCGTAGAACTTTCATTACAGATGGCAACTTGTTGGGGGCTCACCTAGAATGCATTTGCGTAAGACGGACCTATGCAGAGGAGGACACATTCAACCTTCTCTGTGAATGAAATAGAAACGCAGCCCTCGGAGAACACTTCTTCAATGATCTGAACCATCCCAAAAAAAATCCTTCTGAACTCGATATAGTTCAGGAAGGCTGTCCCTATATAATATAACGTGCAGCACTGATATTGTAATCATAAAGGAACACTGCTTAGGAGGCACTACCATAAAAGAAAATGGGATCAGTATCTATTCTAAAGAAGATGAAGAGAGAGGTTGAGTGGAGACCTGACACCGAGTAGAGGGTTTATTCTTGTCTGAAGAGTGTACGAGTACTACAGCTCCATATGTAAGCATCGGTATACATGTCATGTATTTTCCTGTCGCTAGCCTGTGGAATCTAAAGTGTTCCTCAAAGCTAAGAGGAAAATTCCTGATTAGAAGTGTGAAAAGCTATCCTAATTGGTTTCCATTACCAACCTATCAGCACCTGCCTCAAACTAAACTACTATCTACATCAATTTGCACAAAAAAACAGGTGGTTTCAAACTACCTTACACTACCCTTTCTAATTCAGACTCCTTCTGTACTGTCCTCCTGCCATTTATCGCATCATTAATGCTTGTTTAAAACTCAATCCATCATGATTGTGTAAGACGATACACAACATGACATCCGAAAGAGAACAGCGAGTCCTTGAAGAAAGGTGTTAGAAGGAATGAAATAAAATGATAGTAGAATCCATCAATTAATAATAGAAGGAGAAGAAAAAGGAAAAAGGAAAAAAAATCCACCTGCTCAGCTGTACTACACATTTATGTGGGTAGAGGACGTTGCTCCTGGGCAGCGAAATGAGTTCGATTCAGACGGCAAACAAGAGCTGTCGCCACAATTTGGTGGCATTTACATTTACATTTCTTTTTTTTTCTGATTCCTTGGTGACAAGGATTCGGAATCAATAAATTTTTTGGGTCTGATATATGCAGGGCATGTGTTTCTCAATTGGAGCCAACAAATTGTGGATTATCAATTGTTTATTTAAAATGCTGGTCTGCCTTGGCGGCAGCTGCTTAAGAAGCTTGATTGTTGGTGACAAATTGTTTGTGGCACACTTTCCATTGAAGGTTCGATAGCTTAGAGGAGTTGTAAGAATACGGCTTATCAGATGGGTGATGTTCAGTGATAGCATTGAAGTCTTAGTAGCTCGCAACTGGTATGAAGGTAGGTGGCACAGCATCGATGGGTATGCAGTGATCGTGTAGACATAATTGATGACAACAACAAGGAAAGCACTATCTTCAACAAATCCATTCAGCTACTGGGACTCGAAGACCCGAATTCAGTAATTGGGCGTTTCCGAACGAGAAATCTTTTCTTGACTGTAAAGAGGATCAGAGAAGGAGAAGAAGGCACAACCTGTAGCAAGACATGGATTTAGTCCCCATTGGCAAAAGATTTCTGCGGTGTATAAGACATTCAAAAGGTCTTTGCCTACAAATCTAGAGAAGACTGGCTCACAAAACCAGGACAAGCATGTTCAAAGCTCCTATTCCCTATACCATCTAAAAAAAAAAAATCGAGTTTCATTGGAATTTTCAGCAAAAACTGCTGCCCGAGTTGCTTGAGACCCAGGTCTACTTCGGACTGCAAAGCTCCTATTCCCAGTTTTATTGGAATTTACAACGAACTGCCCCAGTTTCTTGAGGCCCAGGTCCACCCCTGACTATCTATGCTGATGTCAGCCAATTCACTTACGTTGTGAAAGAAGCTGGCTCCTAAGTATGCTCTTCTTTCAGCTGAGATGGGCGGACATGTACAAAGAAGATGGGAGAATCATCTCCTCCTCCTCTTCTCGTCCATGTAGCTCCTGAAAAAGTCGTTGTAGAGGAGACCCAGCCTTTAGGCGTGCTTAGGTTAGGTTAGGTTAAGTAATAGGGTTGACGGAAAAGGAGGTCCTTTCTCTGTCACACTAAGGTCAATGTAGACTCATTGTGGTACCCTAGGGGTTTCAGCCCCCCTTACTCATAGTCGTGCTTACCGATGGTGCAGTTTCCTATTATGACACCTACTAAGGTGCTTATTAGCAATCTTTTCCTTCTGATGAGACAGTGAGAACGTTTGAGATCCAGCCTTGGACAAATCTGGGGCCAAATCGTCTCTTCCGTGATCGTATAACTCCTCACGTAAAAACGAGCACTGTTACGTCGAAACGATCATTCTGTATGTAATAATGCTTGGCCCCTGCTTGGTGATAAGACAAGTGTTGCCTTCGGCCCATCTATGATTACCGATGTTGATCGCGTTGACTCTGCCTTAACAGTGAAGAGATATCCTAATGAAATGTCTAGCCTTTCCTTCAAGTTGGGTGGTGAAAGGATCAGCTTGATGTCATCCACTCGAAAAAGTTTCTTGACTTCTTGACATCCTCCGGATGGAAAAGAACTTATCTGGAACCTCTTAGGGAAGAAACCGTGCACAGTTCTTTCGGACATAAAGGACAAAACGTCGCATACAAAAGTCTTCGAATTAAAGCCCTTCGATTCGAAGAAGACCACTTCGCTCTACAGCGTAACCGTGAGATGAGATTATGGGCTACTCTACATCTGTCTAATAAACCACATTTTTCGAGTTCCCAATCGATTAACGGAATTGCCACAAGATTACCATAAAATTCACATAAACTTCCGGAAGACGCAACAAATGGGTTCCGCAAAATGTCCGCCACATCATAAAAAATAACAAAATCTATATCAGTCAATGCCCCGTAATCAATTTGTTCCTTGTCACGATGTCCTGTGAGAAAAAAAAAAAAAACCAACAATAACAAGGCCAACCATTATCCAATGGTAACACCAGAGAGCCCTCCTTTAAACTCACGAAACAACTTCCATTTTTGCAAATGAATGATTCCATTTAGCAAATCGCTGATATTCGTGTGAAATCGTCACCCTTGCTCTGTGTAGCCTCCAGCCAGGATGCACCCATTAGCATATTCCGCCCTATGTAAATGGCAATCCAAAAAAAAAAAAAGGGTTCATCTCTCAAAGTGTTGCGAAAAAGGTGCCTTAAACGAGATCACCCGTCAAAGGGATCCTAAAGATAAATAGTCAGCAAATTGATTTCGATCGTAAATATTCACTAGGACGAGATGAGATCAATCAAAGGACACGGAAGAGCATTCGAGTGTTGAATATTCATAAGGGGTGACACCGACAGTTCATTACGTTGACATTTTTGCACTAATTTTTAAGGGTTCAAGTGTGCTTAGCCACAAATCAATGTCGAATGTAAGAACCCTTCCTCGTTGGTGACATGCGAATATTCGTTTAGTCCTTTTTTTAAAGGTTCTGTTGATTTTTCACACACCACCACTTGGAGAGCCTGAATTCTGCATAATTTATGCGAGTGTTTAGGAAACAATCGAAGCAGTTCCTGACTAAGCTGGGGTTTTGTCTAAAATTAATCGAGCGGAGATTTGAAGTAGTTTAAGGGATTATGATGGGAAGGTTCAATGGTTTAAGCTATGGGAACAGCAATGGAAAACATACACGACGAAACGAACCCAGATCCACTGAAATGGGTGCAAACTATGTTGGTTAGGTCATAGACGTGGACAGGAGAAGAATGATTATCAAACTAATGCTTCGACTGACTTATATCTACAAATGAGAAAAAATGACAAGAAACGGTCCAAAATAGGTTCCACTCAGCTTTAACATGAGTCCAAGTCATGATCCTTTTCAGAAACTCAAAGAAACTACTCTACCGGCTTTAAGAATTCAATGTCTGTACTCACCATTATAACTTCCGAGATGCAAACTGAGGTAACTTTCTGGAAGGCCTTTCTAGAATATACAGTCCCGAAGCATGCATAATCTAGGGCATCCTCTTTTGCAGGACTCCTGAAAAGAAAAGACAAAGTTGATTAGGTTAAGGTAGGAGAGTAGGAAGCTTCTAAAAAAAAATCAGCCCACAAGTCTGGAAGGCGAATGAGAATGGAGAAGAATGCTCCATTTAAAAGGGTGTTCGAGTCCCGTTCGCGGGAAAAAGGAGACCAAACCAATCGCGGACGCTTGGAAACTTTGAAAACCCCGGTACCGTGAAGGATGGAAAGCGGCATTAGTTCAGGCTCAGCCCTGAGAAGTTCTACAGCAGTTTGGTGATCCAATGATTTGTCTTGAATGATTCATTCTCCACGATTATGTATGATTTGGTCATCCTGTCATACAGAGTCCTTCACGTCTCTTTGCCAAAGGAACTCTAATACTTCCTAAATCCGATTGTGAAACAAAACAGATGTTTCCACAGGAAAACTCACATGACATAAAACAAAATTTAACAACCTAAGCTTGTGCCATTAATCCTTGATTTCCTGTAATTAGATTCTTTCGTCCTTCATAAAACCTTCTTTATTAGTCGTAAAAATTCAAAGCCACAAAGTTTGAAAATACTAAACGAGCATAGAAAAGGATTCAACAGAAAGGACATCCGTCTCAAGGAATTGAAAAAAAAAATTAAATTTTTTATGACTTTTTACAGTGCCTTCGAATAAGTATTAAAGGACGTGCAAGGAATTAAATACGTCTCAAGGACATTCACACACCACTGGGGAACAATGAACAATACGAAGGAATCAAAAGCAATTAAAATCCTTTTCACTATTTGAGTGCTATTAACCATGATGGCTGTGGTATATTGTATTCGTTTTGTCAAGACAGATTCACTAATTTATGACTTTGAGCCTTAGTCCAGGGACCGTTGTTGTCTGATTAACGCCATAAAAATCATTGAGGTGAGGTTTATGGTTCAGGAGAGAGGACCGAAGGTCCTTGTTTACATTTCATTTGCGTAGATTGTTGTTTTTTTTTCTCAATTTTATGTGTGTTCACTTCTCGGTGAATGGAACTGAGAAAAAGGATTGAACGCAAAGGAGTGTCCCAAGTCGTGAGCAGTTTGTACAATGAGGTTTGATTGATGTGTGTGTGTGCATTTCGAAAGATTCCTGAGGCCAGGTGTGAAGAAAACGATTCATATTTGAATATTTTTTTTGTAGGTCCTGCGAAAGTGCGGTTAAATGATCGATTGAGATTAAATAGTGTGCTCTATTGTTTGAGTGAGTTTCAGCAGATGGCTGTACTCTGTGATCAGCTGGAAGAGCTATCTGCACCTTAGGCTAAAGGAAGTTGTGATGCCACGGGATCTATCGCTATTCTATCTACTTAAAGGACGAAAAATGTAACAAGCACAACACGAATGATTGCCTTTGGCCCTCTGTAGGCGGTCGTTATTGAACCAACCAAAGCTTCTTATGAAGGAAAGGCTTCTGACGTCTATATTCGTCAGGTTGTGAAGGTCTTCGAAGAGAAGAGCTCCCAAATGGAGTAGGTTTCTTTTGGACAAGTATTAAGGAAACGGAGGCTTCGTCCCTGAAGTTCCTACAAAAATCGTTTGAAGTGTCCCATGAGGACACCGATGGTGAAGGAGATCTGCAATCGTTTAAAAAAAAAACAATCTTTTAGAGCGTCTTCGATCTAGGTTATGCCGGATCTGTTTCGAGACTTGGCACGTCGCAAGTGTCTTTCATCTATTAGAGCGTCTTCGGTCCAAGTTAGGCCAGATCTTTTTCCAGTCTTGGCACGTCGCAAGAGTCTTTCATCTATTAGAGCGTCTTCGGTCCAAGTTAGGCCAGATCTGTTTCGAGACTTGGCACGTCGCAAGACTCTTTCATCTATTAGAGCGTCTTCGATCCAGGTTAGGGGAGTAAACCCGTCGTAAGAGTCTTTCATCTGTGGTTGGATTTTGCTGATTGCTTCCTGTCCGTCACTCAGTTTGAACTGTAGCCTTTGAAGTAACTGACCGCGATACCAGGGACTTAATTCTCGCTTCACATACCACTATCCAACATAAAAATTAAAAACAACAAGGCAGCTGTCACTTCTGCTAAAAATTAGTACATCACGTCTGTCAATCAACTGTCATCCAACTAATGATCGTGCCAGATCATTTGTGACAATTAAGTCATACCTCAGCATGACAATACTGGACAATCAGCTCGAGAAATAGAAATATGTCCATCAGTGAGAACTGTGTTGCGTGAGACAAAACAAAACCTAGCTCACCCCATCATAAGGGTATATTCCCATCACGGATCATGCTTTATGGGAACTCAATCGAATCGTTTAACCCTTTTTTCAAAAAAAAAAAAGGAAAACATGTCCAGCAATTACAATTAATTGCACTGTAAACATCACTTGCTGCCGCGACTCGTCCAATTGTCTACAGATCACAGATGGTCAACCGCGACACACGCGCAAATGTCATGTAAATGTCAAAACCGCGCGACGGGTATTCCACCAAAACCCGTATAGAAAAAACTCACTCCTAGTCGTTTAAATTTGCACCGTGAAAATTTTACTCGAATAAAAGATGACCAACGTGAAGGGTCAGAGTCCTATCACTCCTTTCTCCTTATTATCTGGACTTTCACCTTGTTCCCGCGATAAGATATTATCGCTGCCGGGTAAGATTACATAGCCATCGTGTAAGATCACGTAGCCGTCGTGATTTCAATCCGAAGAAATGACAACCAAAAAAAAAAAGGGTTGATGGCAGGAACTTTGATGTTTTGTTTTGTGTTTGTTTGACAAGGGTCAACCCCGGGAAGGATGACCTTTCCATGGCTATTTAGTTTTATGTTTTATTATTATTTCCCGAGTAATTGTTGTTGTGGCTGTGATTTATCCATTTCAGAAGATGGGACAAAGTTTTTAGTCGTCCCATGTGCGGTCATGTATTAAAGCGTTGTTTGTCAAAATTGACAACACTGATTTGCATATTTCCTAAATGGACACATCAACCGGTCATCAAAGATAACTCCCGTTAAGCTGTGTAAACAAACATTTTGGATTTTGTTCAGCCAATTATTCCACTTTGATGAGTTTTGTATCGGACAGTCACTGCGGCTTGGTGGAATAATTAGGTCCGGTCATTGGTGGAATCATCAAACGATTCAAAATCTTCAATTAGGCCTAAACTGGTTTGTAAATAGTTCTATCTAACGGTATCTCTAATTTAAAATAGAAAATGTGGCCATGTTGACATATCCTAACAAACTGATGTTCGAAAGATGGTTTAGCGTCTTATACACAAGTTCATGGGGTGGATTCTTGTCAGGAAGCATTGGACGAAACGGTCTCCAATGATACAAATACAAGTTCAAATATTTGACCTAGCTTCCCACAGCCAAAGGGTTGGCGCAGAAGAAGAAGACCGCGATTGAAGTGGCGCACGCAAGCGGAAGGCGACCTCAACCCACTTAGCCGTGCAAAACTGGAGGCAGCTAGCTTAAGATAGGGTTAGCTGAAGTCCCAGGTCCACCCTGGACTGTGGCGCAATCTTAAGAAAGCAAATTCTCACAACCATTCATATTGTGTGCGTTGAATTCGGAAGGGACCTAGAGTTTTTATTGCTGACTTCGAACGACGGGTTGAGAAGCTTTTCATTACAGGTTAAGCTCTCGGAGCGTTGCCATTGTCATTGGGTACCGAGAGGTCGTGCTGGGCTCGAACTTGTACCATATGATCACATCACATTGAACCTCTAGGTTTGGTGTATCCACGATAGAGTCAAAAATGCGATAAAATCCCTTAAGACCGCGTTGTGATAGCAAGATTACTTCAAACGATTTAACAGCCTTGCCTAGCTTAATCCTAAGCAATTCTTGACATTCAAGTCTGATCATATCTTGACACACAACTATATATGTCTAGGGTTTAGGTGTGAAGACCCCCTATATCACTTACTTAAATGCATTTCTAAGCCCCAAACAATTTTTACCAATTTCGCACTGCTAAAGCCCTACCCTACCACTATCGAAGGCTGTAATCAATTTACGACTCCTGCTGTCTAACAAAAGTAGCAATTATTTTCCGTCATAATTCGAATCAAAAGAAAATCCCCCCCCTCTCGCCATTGTAATTCAACACTTGGTCTTGCAAAATGCAATTTCACCCTGGCATCTCTCTGAAATCTATACAACAACACAAAACAACAACACAAACATACCGCCACAAGGTACAAGAAAGTTCCAACACCCCATTTAATCGCATTCGCAATCTCAGTAAATTATAGACCATGTCATGCCAATCATGGTTTTTTTTTTTTTTAGCAAATCCCTGCAGAGTCTTAAGTAAAACATTAAGACTCATCTCATCTTTTCCTGATGCACACACTTGGCCAATCCCACTTTCAGCACTCGGCGGCATGAAAGGTAGGACGTAGGACAAACCCTACACGACTTTTCTTTCTTCTTTCGTTCGTTGTTTTGTTTTGTAGGTGATGGTTTTGAATTAAGGTAAATCAAGATCGAAAGGAGACTTTCTTTTTTTTTGAGGGTAGACAATGCAGGGAAAGCGATACGAAAAGGGTTCAACTTTGGCTTCCAACTTTGATGAACTAAATTCATGTATCAATGGCAGACAATGGTTGCTGTACAATTTACAATTTGGAACGTCATACATAATTGCGCGACGGAAAAAAAAAAGACCAAAAAATTAGTAGTAGGTAGGTCCTGGGAATTCAATTAGAGGGACCATCGGTTGAAGGTTTGTACCATTTGATGAGCGAAGAAAGGGTTGGAAATTGTATGTTTTTTTTTTCTAAAGATTCTCAGGTTCAAAGGAAGCACTTAAATGGCAAGGCAAAAACTTCGGACTTTGATAGGCAAAAGTTCTAGCCTTTTTAAGAGAAAGAACACCTTTGCTCCTCAACGACAAGGAGAATAGCACCAAAAAAAGATTGTAAAAGGAAGCAAGCTCACCCTGGAGCACAAGTATCTACTGATGGAAAACAAAGGCCTTCACGCCATGATGGATAACACCAATAGCAATGATTCTAGTGCGTACGAATTCGATGGGACCGAATGCTGACTCGAATTGAACCCAATTCGTTTCCCATCGTAAACTACAAACCCCCGTTGACACATTTACAACTTGTTCCTTTCAAATTTGACTGCCATTAGTCCAATCAATGCCCGATATTTTCATAATTTTCAGATCTATATGCAAATCGATCAATTACCAGATGTGTAATTGACAAATATCAATCCAACTGTGTACTTCAATTGAATTCAGCTTGACTCAACGGATTCTCAAAAAAATAAATTTCGAAAGAGAGAATCAGAGCCGGCTTAGAGGTAGGCATATAAATTGCCTCATTAACACTTAACCAGGATAATCGGTACTATGCAAAACGGGACACTGTTCTCCCTTAAACCGATATAGGAACAATCAACGATATTTATATCATCCCGTTCAGTATTGCAAAGTGTCACATTGTCGGCCGGGGTGGTGATGGTTTAGGCATGACTCGAAGGGGGATATGTTTACCAAAATAGGAATCTCTGAAACAATTGGAATTAACTTGGCGGGTACTGTTGCTAGTCACCCTTATTGTGAAAATTAAATTTATGCGCGAACATGAAAGGGCAATTTCGAGGACAAATCTGTTTATTTATTGCGATAAATGGAGAGGCTTTCGAATTTTTTTTTTAGTTTTTTTTTTAGACGGCTTTAGGTTACAGGATACCGACTGTGGTGGAAGTATAGAACGAGAGAGAATTTAGTAGCAAAAGAAACAATTTGTTTAGGGTATATTCGGAGTTTTTGAATTTCGTAAAAGGTACACTGATTAACATGTTGCGACACCCTCCCCTGCGATCAGGATGAAGAGGAGATCGCTGATATGGGAGAAAGAAAAAAACTCGTCAAGAGAGTATCATTACTGAAAGCAGACGATCAATGATCACTTCGTAGCTTTCGATCAATATTTAGGCGTACGCAGGGTCATTATTTCAAAGATCACGCACTGTAGAGACGTTCTGCTCCTGAAAACACACGGTCAGTGATCATAACCTAGCTATCGATCGATATCTACGCAGAAGCAAGGTTCTTTTCCTTAAAACACACGATCAAAGATCACAACTTAGATATCGAGGTCATCACTTCAAAGATCACTCACTGTAGAGACGTTCTTCTCCTGAAAACACACGATCAATAATTACTTCCTAGCTTTCCATCGGTATTAAGGCGGCCGCAAGGTTCTATTCCTGAAAACACACGATCAGTGATCACAACTTAGCTATCGAAGTAATAACTTCGATGATCACAATCACTGTTAAGACGTTCTGCTCATGAAAACACACGACCAAAGATCACGGTCACTTCTTAGCTTTCCGTCGATAATTGTTTAGAAGCAAGATTGTCATTTTAATACCCGCTTCCCTAAGTAGACGTTCTTGGGAACAACATTGTATGCAGTTACAGACACAAAGGCCGATATAAACGATTTCCAAAAACTTACTTAGTTGTCCACATAATCCTTCTCGAAGTGACCCCATCCCAGCGTTTTTGCATCCTTTTCCTGAAAACAGAAAATTTTTCTCGTCGACTGTCAACTTAAGACAAACCCGAACTAAATGAAACTTCCGTTTAATTTTAGTTACAGCAAACCTAAGACAATAAGCGAGACATCAGGAGCCTCAGTTGTGAACCTCAGTTGTAAGGCTTAAAATTGCAAGTCATGTCAAAACCAAACCATGGAAACCATTAAGCATGTCACACAGATTAAACACATCCGTTCTACATGACCATTTTAACCAGTTCTGGTCCTGTCATCACCGTTACGCAAACATCATTAATCTTCTTTTTTTTTTATAAAACCATAATAATTTACCAAATAGATGTCATATCCCCACATAAGGACATTTTTCTCAAAAGATTTTTTTTTTTAAACCACAAAGGAGACATTTTTTATCAATGAAGGATATCCCCCGTGCATCCTTTGGAAAAAAAAAATCGAAGCAGACAATTTCAAAGGAAATGTCCCGCTCTATTACAATCTAAATTACAAGGACATTACCTAACTTTTATCTCTCAAGATTAATCAGAGCATATTGTATGTATGTATGTACATCCTTCGATTCCCTATTCTTTCCACGTCTATTCACTGTAAAATGACGTAAAAAAAAATCCTATATACTCCGATCTGTCTTCCTGTGATCCTTCCAGAACGATTAATCACACAAAAAGGGCAAAGACGAAGCAAGAACGAAGAAAAAAAAAATCAGAAAAATTAAAACAGATCCTTCTGAATACTTTTGGTTTTCGGTCACATGTACATGTCTCTCATCTGCACCGGAAAAAAGGTGAAAAGATGATGGATTTCAAAATGTGACGGATCTAGAGTAAACCGAAAGAGAGAGAGAGAGAGAGAAACGGACAGTAAATACGACATAACAGTTCTTAAAGAAAGACAACACCTTGATTTCTGCCGGGAGCTACTACTACAAGATCGAAAAACGAAGCAAATATCCTTGCAATTGCAATTTAAAAAAAAAGGATACGATTGCTCTCATGCTCATCCATTGTGTGTGACGGATTGCGTTCAACATTATGAAGTATTGAGGCGAAATTACAAGTATTGTTTGTTTCGTTTGTGTGGGGTAAATACTATTTTAATTTCATTCTGAGATACATCTGCCTTTTTGCAAAAAGGAAGACATCCTTTCAGAACCGTTGAACGTGTTTGAAGGGAAGAATGGGCAATGTTTCCTTTTTTTTTGTTTGGCACTTTCATGTCATGTCTGGTGATGAAGGAAGTTTTCGTGATAAAAAGACAGGACTATGCCGTGTCACATTTTGAGACACATTTGAGTTTGTCAAAAAGGAACATCACAGTTGAAGAAGCTCTCTCCTTGAAGAATTCACTCGATCCAATCTATTTCATTGGTGTAGTTGTCTGGCCATATGTCTGCCAGAATCGTAGCTCAAATCTGTCCCAATCAAACTCCGTTGATTTGTAAATACGTATCCTTGCCTCGCATAACAATCGATTTTCTGCAAAGTCATTACCAAGTCGTTCGTCATAACAATTGGGCACGTGTCAAGTCATTCAATGGATCTAACGTCAAAACCGCTTTATTTGTATGAAAATCTACAAATTCCCAATTCTCTTTACTGAAAAACGAATGTTGTAACGACGACGGGTTTTCCGATCAGAGAAAGGATTATCGAACACAAACAATTAAGGCAAGAGCATCACATGCACATCATCATCTGCACCATGGCTGAGGGAGGATTCTAGCTTCGCAAAGTAGTCAAGTCAAAGTGATAATGTGTTTTATAGATCATGGAGAACTTTCCCAACAGGAGGCGTATTGTTCTCCTTGTCACACATGGTGTAGTGTACAAAAATATAAATGCCAGGATCGCCATGGGTGGTGGATGGCTTTGGTCGGTGTATTCCATTGAATTGTCAAAAAATGCTCAAATAATAGATTTCGGTACATTTAATCCGAAAACTGGAAATTTGTTTTGGTTTTCCTTTTGGAGGAATGAATGTGAGTTTAATGATGATTGGCAGGACGGAGATGACTGGATTTAAAAAAAAACTCTAGTAATCCTTGGAGAAATTTTTAAAAATATAAATATGGGGTAACTTAGAAAGCATGTCCGATTCTTTGGGGAGAAAATGTGTCCGTGTAAGCAAGAACACGGATGACATATGCAGGGGATGTGATGACGAAGAAGTAGACGAGGACACTCCACACTTTTTTTTCCACTGTCCAGCAATCTGCCATATAAGATTAAAGACACCTTTTTTAGGACCAAGAAGAACTGTCCGACAATTTTGTGTTTGACGTACACAGATTCATCAGCGCTTCGGGCTGGCTTGATTGAATATAGGCTTATGGTTCCAAGTAAGAGGGCTGCAATCCCTAACTTAAACCTCAAAACGCTCGATAGTTCACCTACCAAGTTCATAGACCATTGAGGATCTTGACAATTCTTTTTGATTTTCTCGAACTAAAATGTCGGACTTGATGCAGAAATCACTTCATTTTGAGGGAAGATTTCAAGTCGAGATCCTGAAGAACTCAGCCTGGGAAACTATATGGTATACTGAAGACGCTGGTCTTTTTGCCTCAAAAGGCAATTGGAATGTGTCCTTGTGCAACGATGCAACCATCAATCTCTTCACCGATAGTCAAGCTGTGCTTAAAGGACTCAGTTCTATTTATTTTAACTGAAACTCCGTTGAAGGTTGCTGCATACAATGCTCTCCAAGAGTAATCTTAGTGAAATAAGATGGGTTCCTGTACACGAAGGCCTCCAAGGTAATGAAACTAACTAGCTTAAAAGGGTTCCACTGCAAGGTAAATAGGTGCGAACTATGTCCGCGGCATCCCGATCCTATCTATTCCACTGGGATAGTGTTTAAGGAATTCAACAAGCAAAAGGACTCATCCGTCCTACAAATATAAACTCCAAAAATGTCCCCAAAAATATCTGAAGACTCGCTAACTTTCTTTCTGGACACTGCAGCTTGAGGAAACTGAATGTCAAGTCTGCTTAGAGGACGCCGTATGGCTTTTCATTGCTTCACAGATGTCCTCAAGGACTTTGGAGACGTTTCGATAGGTGACATACTCAACTTCATTAGGAAGATCAGGGACCTCTAAAGCTAACACTGACTCTCAGCAAGATCGACCTTATACGTCGCAGTGGCCTCAGATTTAGAAGCAAAGCCGCCCTAAAAAAAAAGGATTCTGCACTAAGCGACAAATTCTTGAAAAGGTCGAGAGTATATGACTGCTGGTGATGCAAAAGAAATCGAAGAGTCCAAACCTGATAGCAATTTCGACCGTATGGCAATGTCTTGAGTAAGAACTAGAAGCCTAGCAAACAAATTCTTGATTCCATTTTCGGCTGTCAATGTCCCCTTCTCACGTGATAAGTTTCTAATTTCAAGAAAAAGAGAAAATATTCCGGGTCAGTTCCTTTGGTCCCTTGCGCCTCGAATATAAATAAGATCGTCAATGAAAAATCCCAAAAAAATGTCAAGTATGGGAAAATTATTACAGCAAAACATAACCAAATCGAAGAAAAAGTTATCCCTGTCCCTGGATGCATCCTATGGGAAAGTAAAATTGTAACACTAAGGGGTCAATCCCTCGGTTGCGAAAATGTATTTTTAAAAATGCAAAATAATTGTAAATCCATAAATTAGGGCGATTTAGGGACATTTTTACCTCAAAAATTAGACAAAAATCTGAAAGAACGGTATCAAAAGGAAGCCACTATTCTCAAGGTAAATAGGGCAAAAATATTTGTTTGCAATTTTAAGATGTCCTTTGGAACATGAGAGAAAGTTTAGAAAAGATAAGAGATGACATGAGAATTATGCAATTATGCAGCTGTTCCGGATTGTAGTGTGAGATCTGAAGAGGCAAATATTCTATGTGAGACTGGGACTGGACTCCTTCGAGTGAACGACACTAATCAGCTTGAACAGGATATTCTATTCTGTGTGGGACTGATGAAACACTGGAAAGCCACGAGGAAACAAACTTCTTGGGACTCCTCCGAGTGGAAGACTGTGGGGGACTGATGAAACCTTAGAGCGCCACGAGGAAACAAACTCCTTGGGACTCCTCCGAATGAACAACTGTGGGGGACTGATGAAACACTAGAAAGTCACGAGGAAACAAACTCCTTGGGACTCCTCCGAGTGAACGACACTATTCCGCTCGAAAAGAACGACGCCTTCGCATGGTAGATTTCAGGAATGAACAGCTTCATAAACTGATAAAACTCAAGGATTCGTCTGTGGATTCCTAAAATCGAAGCTATAACCAAGATCTCCACCAAGACCACGTCGAAATTTAAACTCAATAAAGAGAAACGAGTGAGACAAATATATCCTTAAGAAATGTCCTTCCAATCCGTTGTAACAAAAGGCATATTTAAACCCTGTTCAATCCCGTGAATGAAAGTCCATCTCATTCTTGAAAGCATCGCACAAGATCTGTCATTGCAATACCTCTTCCCATATAATCTCTAGGTGGCTAATCCCGTTCTCTAATCAGTAGCAATCCCACATCTAGACAAACTCTTTCAACTCTAATCAGCTTACAATAATTGAAAAAAATCAAAAAACCTCCGGAAATACCCATTTACACCGGCGGCGGCGGCGATCCTGTCTTCAATGAACCATTCCAGAGAAACTATTAAGACCGACACACTTTGACATAATTACCTGTTTGTAGGTGGCCTAATCCTTGCATAAGAAAAATAAGGATTAGTTTCTCTGTTTCCCAGTCGTGTGTCACGTGTTCAAAAATATCTTGACCACTCTCCTTATACCCTTTACAGGATTAGAATTAATTTTACTATGCGTGTGCAAGTATTTTGATACATTTTGCAAGGATTCTGTGTAACATTTTGGAATTTGCAAAGAATTTTCCACATCGATGGATGAGTGAATTGAAAAACTATTCGTATGTGTCCTTTATTTTTTTATTTTTTTAAACCGAGTTTAACGAAGTAAAAAAAAAATCTAGATTGTGGCGAGTTATTGACCCGTAAACCAATCTGCACACACACATTCAGACACACACACAACAAAACTGCAACAATAAAATGAAAGGAATTGGATTGAGTGTCCTGATTTGTGTTTTTTTTTTTTAAAACGCGAGGATTGACGGTTGACTCCCTCATGCAGAGTGATTGCTTTTTAAATTTCACAACGAATTTTCATGGTTTATGCACATTGAGGTCTGAACATCCTGACTATCCTTAACGATATGCAATAAAATTTGTTAAATACCTCAACCGATTGAAAAGGGGTTACAATTTTTATTAAAATTGTTGCGGGTGCCATTGGGGGAACCAAAATCAAAGAGCGAAGCAACCAAATTGGAAACCCATCGAGAGTTAATGACGCGGAATTAATTTAAATTGAAATTTTTATAAATTAAAAGGGCGGGGTTGGATAACTGTTTTCCACATTTGAGTTGAATATATGTCTGAAGGAAGGGAATGGTAACAAAGTGTGCGAAAACGGAGACAGCTAGTTGGAGACGCTTGTTGGTTGAAGCCCAGGTCCAGGTAATCATCATGCAGTTAGAGTCGATCTAGTATGACCTCACAGGCTACAACCGACTGGGGACCACCTTAGAAGAATGCGTTTAAGTAAGTACAGAGGAGTTATGTAGAGGCTGTGGGGATACAGACGCGGAAGAGAACATAACCCACTTCCTATGAGAATGCCTCAGCCTACACAGAGCAAGAAAGACGGCCCTCGGTGAATACTACTCCAACGATTTGGGCAACCTGTCTAATAAGCCACCAAAAGTCATTCTAAAATTCACTACGAATTGAGGATGGTTCAGGGAGGCCGAACGAACGTAATTGCATTCATCCAGACCTTTCCACATCAGAGGAGCCCAATGGATCCGTAGAGATCCGACTGAACCTCTTCAACCTACCTACCATAGCCTCTGAGGAGGCAGATTCTAAAATATGATTATAGGCTTGAGCTACAAGTCCCTCTTTGCTTCAACTGAACTTTGTCCCAGAGAGTGCATTAGAAGCAATCTTCTCAGATTGGATTGTCGATTTGTAAAGTTAGGTTAGGTTAGGCGGTTGCTCCCACTAAGGAGAAGCACACTTAGACCGGAGTGTAAGTCCATTTTGATACCAAGTAGAGCATCGGATTATCGGCATCAGAAACCAAGCATGATGTGTTTCCTTGTTCCAAGGAAGAAGCTATGGGTGACTGCATGGAGCAGACCCTTTTGCACTCATCCAGAACTTGTACCTTGTACTGCACTATGTGCAGAACCATTTAGATTCACGGGACAAAGCTTTTTATTCAGTCATCGTAGATCTGTAAAGTAATTTGACACCTTGTCAGAAAGCTGCTCCTTTTCGACACTCTCCTGACCCTGTCCAGAGGTACTCAAATTCCATAGAGCAAGTTGCTGCTTATAACAGATAGAACCACTGCCACTTGAAATGATACAGAAAAGACACAAGTTTTTGTGGATGATTAAGTGTTGATGCTGGCAACAGGAACATTTAATTTCAATCCTTAGCGAGCACCTTAGAACACCTGGACCAGAAAATATGACTAACAGTCAATCCCCACGAAACTCAGCCGATATTATTTGCCAAATACCCTCTCCTGTTGTCGGTATCTCTCTCAGAATCTGTGACACTATCTGGGACTCCTACTCGATAAGAGACAACTGGATGCTGAACAAAAAAGCCACGTAAGCCACACAGCTGTTGTAAGACATATACTGACTTATGGCAGCCTAGTTTGGTGAAACGCCACCAGGAAGAAGCAACCAACTCAAAGTGCGAAGGCTCGTAATGAGAACAACACTTACAACAACAGAACCGAGTAGGGAAGAATGGAAAATTGGTCAAACACCTAACACGCAATCGAAAGCCGTTTGAATCGACGGATCGAAATTGGACAGTGGTGTAGGAATCTTCTTTGAACTACTGGGTACATCCAAAAGATACTTGATTGCCGACGGCTTCACCAGATTTATAGGAAGAAGTTCCACAAGATGACATCAGGATTGATAGAAGAAGGCACCAGCTTTAGGAACAATGACTGACTATGTATCCATGCTTGCTTTTGCATAAGGACAAAGAAACCCGCTTGTTGCGGTTTTTCAACTACTTAACCACTTCAACCAAGTGTAACACCACTTTCTCTCCACTTGAAACGCACTTTTCAATTCATTTCAACCATTGACCACAGTTGTAAACCTACAAACGTTCCAATGGTCCACCACACGCCACATACCGTTGCACACATATTACCGTCGAAATCCTTTGAAATGTTAAGGAAACGAAAAGAGAATACAACTTTACATCAATGTTGTCCTTGCAGCTGGCATTGCATCGGTGGTGGCGGTGATGGTGACGGTGAATATAATTCACTTACGTCTCTCAGAAGAGTGTGCTGCAGAGATTCAATGTGTAAGTTTGTTGGGCAATTCCAATCCGACTTTTGGAGTTTTTTTTTCCTCAAAACAGACGACAAAAGAGAGAATGCGCCAAATTCTACGATGATGAATGTGTCGCATGGGACATCTGTCGAGTAAACACGTAAGGATAAGGAAACGCAAATCGAAATTTGAAAAGGATCTGGAAGCACTTGAGTGTGGGTGAGGTTAAAGTGGAATAAATCCTAATGGGGGTTAAATCACTCGGAAGGATCCTTTGAATGCGGTTGTTGACATTTTTTTTTAAGGCTGACTCGTAACAGAGACCGGATTAAAATTGAAAACATTAGTTCCGAACCATCTGCGATGTTTAGCAATAAAAACGCGATCAGAATGGATGGATGGGGAAATAACTACTATAAACGATAACGATTAAAAATTCGCTACACCATATGGCTCCTCTTGTGTGGATGAGATACCTTCTGGATCTCCATTAAATTTCCTTTGTCCATTTTCAACGTTTTCTAACACATTGTAAGGACGTCTGTAAAATCGTACTAAAAAAACAATTTTTAACAAGTCACCGAAGCAATCCATAACCACTTGGTCACTGGTCAAGAAAACAAACCACACATGGTGCAGGATATAACTTTATGGCCACCGACTCGAACATTTAGGAATAACTTAGTTCTGCCTTTGTGATTCCAGTTGGGTAGCCCCACTTGATTTGCATACAAAATTACATAGAGTTCGGTCGGTACCGTGTAAGTCCATAAAACGTTATGGACTCACCAAGGAGTTGGTTTAACAAAAGGACATTATGTGTGCAGGTCTTATTGTATGGTCGGGCAGTGAGAACAGGTGGTGTTGCGAGGACTGACTTGAACTAAACGTGAATGAAAATTAACATAATTTCATGGTGAACAGGAGAAGCTCAAGGATCTATTATTTTGTAAAGTAATAGCTGGTTATGCTTAGAGAAGGAGGATAATGAGTAATAATTGGTGGACATTACAATGATATTGAGATGTTACAACCGGTGGTCATTAAAAGTGGTAAGCGCCAACTAAAGTATAGGTGACAGTATGCAGCCTTGTGGAACCCCAATATGCTCGATATAAATAAGAAGGAGGGCAGGAACCCGGCAATTGTTGCATTCAAGCTTCTCGGTAACCTTTTGGAGGACGATGAGATTTATAGGAATTGTAGGAACTGTACAAAGGACATTTCTTAACTCGGCTACGCAATAAAGGATTTGTACAGGAAGCGAGTGCACATCATGCATATCACAGGCTGAATCTGGGCCGTTGCCGTGAGGATTAACACTCTCAATGTGAATACTCGTTACACTGAAGATGTGTGCTTTGCATTATGGCAAGAATGCCTCCAAAAGACATCCTTGCGGACGAACACCAACGTCAATACTACGCGAACCATAGCGAGGAAGAACATGAAATTGTAGCTGGGAAAAACCGATGTCCAGATAGAAAGCAAACTCTAACAGAATGGCCAGAGTGCTTCTTAGAAAGGCACGAAACTCAGGTCCTGACGGGATATGATTGCTGTCGCTCCTCCTTGCATTCAAAGAAGCACGATGATAGTCATAAATGCACACGATAAAGGAATTGCATAGAAAACAGCGAACACACGCCAATGTCAAGAATTTGTCGGTGTAAGGGAAGTCCTGAGGAGGAAACTCGATGAGGCATCAACTTCCGAAAACATTGTTGGTGAAGGCAAGGAATGCCATGAAAGAACTACGAGGCCTGGGGAAAGAACTCGAGCGGGACAATACAGATGTTTAGGACATCAAAACCTAAGCCTTCCCTGTGAAGAAATGCCTAAACGGTGATGGAAATCCCACGCTGTTACTGGGCTTTACAGGATTATCACAACGCAATAAAAGGATAATAAAAAGCAAGGAATCTTGATCTACAATGCTGTGAGCCATGTAAGGAGACCAAGAGAAGGCAGAAGAAACAGAGGGAGACCACCCATCCGATGAAGCAATGACATCAGGAGGATAACAGGAAAATGGATGAACTTAGCCCCAAATCGAAGCCAATGGAAACACTTAGAGGAAGCCTATGTTCAACACTCGACACAGATGGCTGATTGATGATGATGATGAGCCATTTAAGCGGGAGCAATTGACCCACCGAAGAGCTAAGAAGCACAGTTTTCGTCTGCCTGCTGTCCTACGAAACTTTCAACGGAGACAGTGCAATTCCTTTTTCATTTTTTTTTAAACCGTGAACCAACAATAAACAGGATTAAAGCAATTAACAGAGAACTGCATACTGCGTTGCAAAGTCATCCACACAAACACCGCAATAACAATCCCATATGTCATGTCCAATTGGTCACCCCGCACCGCGATGTAGCACTAAAAACGGTCGTCGACCAAAAGTACACACACCTATCAAAAAGCAATATTTACTTAAGACCGCGATTTTTTTTTTTTTTATGAAAAAGGATACACTCTGGGTAAACAGCAAACAGGACAAGCAATTTACCATCGCTTATAATTGGATTAAGCGATCAGCAAGAACATTCTTTATGAGCTGTTCTCTAGGAAGGATATTCATCTTCATCTCTCGGCATCGTTGTCAGTTGTCCTTTCGAGGACGAAGCAGGAAGTTGGAAAAAATGTTTCTATTTAAATTAAATTGAGGCAATAGCACTCTATCAATTCCTGGGGATACACTGACGACGTGGGAAACGGCCAAACAGTCTAGGTAAACGCAACAAGGAAGCCATATACTTTGTATTCATATCAGTCCTTCGTGGTCGAATTGTAGAAAGAAAGGTTACAAAAGGAGGTAGCCCGATGGTATCGTCTTTCTAAATTAACATAAATGCTAATGGAGGCAAAAATCTTCATTACGGGGATGTTTATTTAATTTCATTACAAAAAAGAAAAGTTTGTTGTCCTGCAAAAGGATTGACGAAGAAGAGTGAGTGTTCCTTTTGCTTGATCAAAGCGAATCAAATTTTTTGGTATCCTTTTTTTTTTTTTTTGCTGAAACTGCTTGTGTATACATATATTAAAGCATCAAGGCTGTGATTAGCTGGATATATGTACCTGAGTTCTTCAGAGACGTGGAGTGAATCGAAAAAGAAAGGGAAAAATTAAGGTCCTGCGAATGTTATGTAAATTTATGTGACAGTTATCTGCAGCTATTTTGAGACGAGGTTGACATTTTCCATTTTTCTTTTGGGGATTTTTTCTGGGCCTGATGTTAAATAATTTTTTTTTTTTAATTTTTGTACATGAAAACAAAAGGACGTAGGATGAGAGGGATGGAGGACCTTAAGGCTAATTGCATGTTTTGAGTTTTTTATGAGTTGTTTGGGAAAATTGCCTTTGAAGGAGTTTTTCCTTTGAAAATGTATGTAGTGTGTATGGGAGTGAAGTTATGAAAGAAGGATAGGCGTAAGCGTCCTGAGTCCCGCTTGACTTTCTGTGGCTTCGACAACATATCATCGAATGTGCGAAGCGCTATGAAGGAAGGAAATCAAAACCAGCAAAGAAGAAGCTACACAAGGTATTAGCAACCTTTCAGACTACACAAAGTGCGTTCTGGTAGTGGAGACTGTGCGTTAACTATGTCGAAAGTAAGTCGGTCATTAAGTTTTTTGTAAAAGTAATGGATATGACTTCAAAGATTTAGGGCTCACAAAGGACAAACAATGTATTTATACTCTCCGATTTATCAAAAACTTAACACATCTAGGTACTCACCCCTTAAAAGTTCATGTCGAAGTAAGTATACATCTTAAGATGGCTGCATCTTCTTCTTTTCAAGTTGCTTAACCCTCAGCGTTCAAAATACTGAAAAGAAAGGAATGATTCGTGAGACATGGAGACGAAAGCTGACGGCGTTGTATGTATATAAAGCGAAAAGCCAGCATTATAACAAGTTCTCAATGTTATCTAACGAACAACTATCAGTTTACATCCACCCACCCCACACAAGACTTTTTTCAACAGTCGAGGCCTAAGTTAAAAGTAATATTTCACCCTCCACAACCAACCAAGTTCAGAGTACCATTAAAAATCGTCCAAATCCAAAGCACAGCACATCTATCAAACGACCAAATCTGTTAGAATGGTCCTTAAACATTGAGGTACACAAGGAGGAGTGCTAATGCCACTTCTTATAGAATCGAGTCCTCACCGAACTATCATACTTCTGAAGCTAGACGATGCGAGGTGTAACGTGGTTGCGTCCCCGGACGATGTGGCCATCTCAGTGTCATGTAAGTTCGCTCAGATACTTCAAACCATGCTACACGTACTGCTAATAGACATTCATCGTATGCAACAAGCTACTGGTTGAAGATGAACCCAGTATCATGCACAGAAATTGCGATTTATATCGAAAGTCGGGTTCTTGTATCCAGCACAATCAAATCTCAGGTAATGACGGACTGCTCCATGTCTCTTAATGAGATCGCTAAACAGCATAATGTTACACTCTATTGGGACCCAGGTCATTACGACATTCCACAGAAGTCTGCGGCTGACGAACTAATCATAAAAGGCTTCTCCATAGGTGCAGGAATCATGGATCATACCAAAGTACCTACGTATGTCTCTACAGGATGGATATGAAAACTACACTCTTAGCTACACCCATCAACATCTAGGTCACGTGAGTTGTGGTATCAAAACGG
Source organism: Criorhina ranunculi (assembly GCA_951813785.1). Lineage (NCBI taxonomy): Eukaryota > Metazoa > Arthropoda > Insecta > Diptera > Syrphidae > Criorhina > Criorhina ranunculi. The sequence continues at coordinate 1,988,316 of OX638385.1, read as the reverse complement.
CGCATCGGCGCTACTTGTGTCTCTGGCAGGTTCACCAGTTTCAACCACTTCTACCTACCGACGTATGTCATTTGTTAAACATATGATTAATACTGATGCTCTGTCGAACGTAAATCTTAGCCTAACGCAACAATGTCCTATCTTCGATCCTAAGAAATCAAAAGCGTTATTTCGACTTAGAAGAGACTAGCTACACAAACTAACTAACTTCATGATAGGGCACTGTATTCTTAGGTAAACAAGCTCAGCGTAGGGACATGGTATGCAACTATTTCTGCTGTTGAGACAGGAAGAAAAAGATTCTATTACGCACTTTCTCGAGTGTCCCACCCTTCATTAACTGTTATGTTAGAAACTCTTAATGGTTTTAAGAGTAGATTGGGGCTCTTAATCCCAGCACTCACAATCGTATCATGATGGACCCACTTTTGATCTACGTGTACCTCTTTTCTAAGGGGCAACTACAAACTAAATAATTAACTATAACGTGTGTCCTTTTTCTAACTAATATGCGTTCAAGTTTCTTAAAGTGACCTATATGTTGCCTGAATTATTCGCATTTGATTGGAAAAATGTATTTAAAGTTCAAGGGTCCTAAACATCTTATCGTGACAGGATTAGTTTTTCTTTTAAGACAGGCAATCAATAGGCAGTTAACAAAACAAGTACGAAACGATGCTTTCTCTACCACGCAACCAGCCAGACATTACTTTTCTCAGTACTTACTTCGAATTTATAAGAAAACATTAATTTCTAATTTTAAATATGTATATTTCCGTTCACAATTTTAAATAATTTTTTTTTTTTTTTCATTTCCATTTGCCAAATATAGTCACAATCTAAATTTCAATTAAACATTAACCAACTTAAACGTATATGTACTCGTACATGTGTACAAACAAAGTTAAAAAAAGAAATAAATAAAATAAAAACTAATAAGCGCATTTTGCTTTGTTTATTATAACAACAATTCAACTTAATAAATCCATTTTTATAAACAACAAAAAAATAAATTCATCTAAGTAAATTCCAGTTACGTATGCTGATACTGTGTGAAGGTAGAGAGCTTCGATTGATCTTTAGGTGTCTTTCAAGTCATTGACGGAGAAGGATAGTCTTCGTTTTGTGTAGTTGCCTGCGTCGATGGTGGAGTCGTCAAGGTCACTCGATGAATTTCGTCCGCTATCCGGACTGACATTCCTTACGATCTTGGGACTACTTTCCACTTTGGGACTTTCAAGTCGATTTGCTAGGCTCCTTCGATTTAGAAGCTTCTGAGCGGAGTTTTTGACACTTGATTTGAGTTCGGTGAGTTTTCGTTTTCGACGAACCGCTCGTTGGCGTCGTAACTGGCAGGAGGCGAGAGCGTCTTGAAAATACGAGGCCGGAACATGGTTTTCGAAGGCCTCAGGAGTTCGGACTTCGCGTTCGTTGAAGGCTGTGTTTGGATCACGAGGGGGTGGATCTTGCTCTTGTTGGTACTTCTCACTCTGTGGGTCCCAGAATTCGTGAAGGTCACTTGCGGGATCGTCAGCTGGAGTGTATGTTGGTGACATCACTTGCCGGTGGGTGGTTTGCTTTGATTTTGGAATCTTTCGATCCTTACGGGCACTTTCTAAGATTGCATCGATCATGCGTTCCAAAGTGAGATCACCCATTCTCGAGGAAGTAAGCGAGGATTCTTCATCGACAGGAAGAGCAGAGGTGGACATTTTCGCACGCTTTCCGTCCTTCTGGTTGAGCTCTTTAAACTCCTGTGTGAGGTATCGGGGTTTCTCGAAGTAATTGTCAGCAATTCCGATGCCTCTCAAAGCCAATATTGGTCCTGGCACCAGTCCGCATGGTGAATACTCGACATCGAAGGTCGGAAGCGTTGAAGCATATTGTTGGGGTAAGGGCTTTGTAATTGTCTCCATTCTCTTTGGGGTGTTCGCTAAATTGGCGACGAATTTCTCCGGAGTGATATTGCTGAGATCCTTCAAACTACCCAATTTCCTTAATGGACTTGCATTCCGCACACCCACCGGCAACGGAGTCGATGTCATGTGATTCTCTTTGTCTTGCAATTTTCTCCTCAACGAACAAATGTCTGAGGATTTTCTTCGTAACTTCCTCACCCCGGTCGCCTGTGCTGGAAGTGAACGACGACGCGCCGAAGATGCATCTGCTGCTGCTGTTCTACTCCTACGGCGGATTGTGTAATCTTGATCATGATTCCTCGTACTGCTCGTACTGGTTGTAGTGGTATTTTCTCCAACTGTCGGCAAGTATGATTGCCTGAAGGGACCGTTCACTGCCCATTTCAGCATTCTGAATGAAAAAAAAAAAATCTGCAAGCATACATAAGAGGAAAGCAATTGTATAAAAATTTGTGTTCTTCTTTGACACGTGGTTGATATAGGAAATGAATAGGAGAATAAGGATCTTGGGAGAAGGAGTCTCATATTTCCTATCGATCGATTTTCAAATGATCGTGCAAAACGATCATCGTATTTCCTTTGAATATGTGTAGAGATCTTCAAGGATTCAACGATTAAAAAAGTGTCAACAATGTGTTTATAGAAGAGTCCAGGTGTGCGACTTTCTTTTGTGCTGAGGATTTCCTGATCCTGTTTAACGGTTGCGCGAATATGTAACAGCAAAACAAATTAGCATAAAATTGCCAAAAAAAAAGGAGATTGCTCCGTTACAAAAGAATACCGCTCTTTTGGTGTGATGTTGTCTTTTCAAGATTTATTACTGCTGAAGGCTGTATGGCGTATATCCTTGCGAATTTTTTGCTGCCGTTGATCAAGGGATAACGAAGGACTGGAGATGCCCGAACTTTGTTTACGTTGAAGTTTTAAGAAACTTTTGTAACGAATTTTTTCTGGGACACACTTTTCTTGTGACAAGATCTATAAGTTAGTCCTGCGGGACAGCTATCTACCTTCGGATTCAAGCATTTTTTGGTAACGGAATTGCGGGGATGAGTTTAGAATGTAGTCAATGGACGTTGGAGACAGATTGCTTTTGGTACACATTTTGCTCTATTAGTGGGTGATCTAGCACACGATCGTATAATGTAGTCCTACTCGTGGTGATGCAGCAACCGATTGGGGTTTCGAGGAATATTTTGATATCAATTTGCTCAAAACTGATCGCAACTTCAAAACACTACATTCTCACTGAATTTCCACTTGAAAACGCAACTGAACGCAGTGAACCGCGAAAATACCCAATCAATAAGCACAACAAACATAGACTCTGTTTATTGTATTCCTTCGACACGACGCGACACCGAAAGGAAAGGACCTTTTATCACAATATGTCACTTAAAAACATAAAATTGTTTGTTTTCAAAAGCATTGCCCCCTACTACTGCCGCCACCTTATGACTTTCACCTTTCCCACTTAAATGTCCTTATTGCTTTGAATTGTTATTTCGGTTGGAAAACTGTTCTGTCGATCGAAGCGAATTGAAAAAGAAAATGCACTGAAGCGTAACCTAAGGACTCCAATGTTACACATACATATGACGACAACACCTTTTCTTTTATTAACGCAGGATATGGGTCACTATCGGACGTAAACACTCGCTCACAGATAACCACCGTCACTGTGAGTCCTGTTTGTTCCTTTTCAAATTTTTGATTTGTTTCTGTTAATATTTTACACACATGTGTCAAAAAGAAAAAAGAAAACCAGGTCAGGGGAAGGAAGGACGAGTATATCCTTCCAGTTCCTTCGTCCCTGATGCAACAAAAATGAAATGAAATGAAAAATCGCCCATAAGTCGTCGTATTTTGTTTTCTATGAAGCGGAAAACTTGTTCCGCAATGGGACAGGAAAAAAAGGATCACAATCGAAGAAAGTGGGCATGAGAAAGACAGAGAGATGTTGTGTAGTTTTTTTTTAACATTTTATCAATGTCAACTGTTTGTCAAGATATGAAGCGGGTCTTGTGTCCTGTTTTTTCCTTCGAAAAGGGTTAAACTTGTTTCTAATTTTGAGATAATTTTGGAAGGATTAAGAATTTATTCGTCATCATAACAACAAAATGATGATTATGATGAAATTTGAGATTTTTTTTTTTGTTTATATTTTGTATCTCTCTGTTGCTGTCTTATTAATTAATGAGATCTATATCTCTGATTATTGCAATCTCTGTCAGAGAGGGGAAAAGATGCTGAATTAATGATCTTGTGAGATGGTGATGGATCAAGACGATTAATCGTACATTTTTCAGGGTCTAAAGACGTATGAACCAATTGGTTCAAGTTGATGAAAGCGGAGATAGTCGGGAGCAAAAGGTTCAAAAAGTGATCGTGCTAGACCGGCTCTGATATGTATGCAATGATGAAGCAAAGATAAAAGATTCATCACGAATGGAATTTTGTACACCTACAGTGATTGTGGAGATGACAGGTGAGATACATAAAATCACCGTCCTTAGACTGTCGTATGTCGAATCTCACGAAACTGGAAGCTATTCATATTTTTATCGTTAAAACTTGAAACCGAATCACAACTTGGATACTGGTTTCTGTTTAATTTGCAAATGCCATTCTCATAAAACTCAACTTAAACCAGTTGATCCTGTCCAAAAGAGATAGGAATCCTTGCCAAAAAAAAAAAACCCCACCGCTAATTATTCAATCTTAACTGCCAACCAAGGAGAAATCCGCGTAATTTGTGCGGCTGCAAACAAACAGCCCAATGAGTTTTCTCAGGCATATCTTCTCATTTCAATTCCTATTGTCCTTTCAAAAAGAGAAGAAAAAAAAAAAACAGGATCAGCTGGATATATCGCGAAACCTAACAAAGTAAATACAAAAATAATAGCCTCTGGGTATTTCTGCACGCGAAACATAAAAGTACACACCACGATAACGGAAGGAAGGAAGTGAAACGTAAAAGGAAATTCATCCAAAAGAATGAAAAAAAAAGAGGCGTCACCGAGACTTCTTTTCGCAAGCCAATATATCATTTGAGGAACTGGATTTTTTTTTGAAATCGCGCCAAAAAGTCCTTGAAATCCCTTTTCTTTTTGTTCGATTTAGCATGAAGTTTCATTCAACGAAAAAAAAAAAAAAAACTTTCGCAAGACTTTACCAAAGATTAATACGCAACCAGAAATCAAGTTTCGCGATCCAAACTCTTCAGGGGTGTCCTTTGGGTTGTCACTAACCAAAAATTCACATTCGATGGTAGGGATATACTTTTTTCAACGTTTAATGGTCAGAATTTTATTCACTTACTTACACTTCATTAAACACCCGACTAACGGTGGAGAGAGGACAAACAAGCGGTATATATGCAAAAAAAAAACCATCAAGTCGTAGGAAAAGCATATAAATGAAGAACTAATGAAGGTTTGAAGTGAGGCTAGAGTGCTTGGAAGTGGGTATAAGTGTTTCGTTTGCGGATTTTGAAGAGCTGGCGCGTACCTTTAACGAAATGCGAATTAGTTGGTCATTTATGGATTAAATGTCGAGCATGAGTGGATGATGGAGATCAATTTGAATATATTTTCCGGTCAAGAGCTGTGAAGTGGACGAAATTGGTAGAAGAGTGGTAGCTACGGCTACAGCAGTGGAACAAAATAAGTAAAAAGAGGGAACAAAAAGGCTCGGTTTGAGGAATGGTCTGAACACTAGATTTAGGCGTCACAAAGTTGTAGGCTTGACACAGTTAAAAATCGACTAATACACCGCGAATGATGGCATGCCATGATCAGCAAAAGCGTGGACATCTTCAGAATTCAATGCTAAACAATTTCAAGATGTACTAAGTCGACTGTCTGGGTGAATTGTCTGGAGTGAAACAATTCATCTAGGAACACCAGGGAAGATACAATAGGATTCGTTAGAAACCGCAGTGCCAAGGGCTGATCAGCTCTCCCGAAACAATAAAAAGTCGACTGTTGCTTCCGAAGGAAACTTGTCCCAAGACTTGTGCACACATTTCCCAAACAAAGTGCCATCGTCCGTATCTCCATCCACAGCTATCATTCCTTCAATCTAGTACAAGTCTTGGTCCTTGTACACATTATAGACCGTCAAAACATATTGAAATGATTCTATACACTCCATTTCCATTAAATACGCTAATTAGCGTACACAATTCCACTTCTGCCATCAGTGAAGGCGCACACACTCTGCTTGAAATCATAACCGGATGAAGCATCCTTGGTACATTATCCACTTCCCTTACAAGGACAATTATTATTAATTGATATTTATTGTAAAAACCTAGACAGGCATAGACATACACCATTGAAAAGCTAATGGATTTGTGTGGATGATATTCATCATTTACTGTGGAACATGAACATATGGCGGAAAAAGGATATGCATTCCTGCATAATGAGGGAGGTTCACTCACGGAAGCGGGAACATTGTATTTATTTATTTATTTTTTTTGAATGGATAATAGATCTTTCGTATTACTCCCCCTACACGGGTATGGTTTAGGATTGGAATAGGGAAAAATGTAACAAGGCTTGTAGAACTTACCGCTTAATTTAAGGCGAGTGGTTAAATCCAAAGGTTTTGTTCTTTTTGATGTGGTTGGTCTGGACAATTCACTGTTTCTTCACAAACTTTTGTCATAAATTGTTGTTCACATAATTTTTATTTTTTTTTTTTTTGTAATTGTTCCGTCACACTGATGTTTACTTTGAAAATGTTTGTACACAAATGTTTCACTCAGGATAACTTAAAAAAGAATAAAAGTTTTCCGACACATCCGCTCCGCAGGACACACGAAAGGTGAATGTTTCAGCCGCAGACACAGTTGGCTACTGTTCGTCTGGTTGACGTATTGACGAACAAAAAAATTGAATCAAACTGTTCATCCCCTAAAAATGAGAGAATTTTTCTCGCTCTCTCTCCTTCACATTGCAAAAGAGAGAATCTCTCAGTTGAATACAATTGAATGGAAATTGAATGGAAATTGAAAAGAAAAAAAAAACGTTGCCCGCCAATTGGCTTGCATTTTTTGCTCGTGGGTTTCCTTGACTCGTGTCCACTATAAGAAGGACTATGCAACGTTGTATGGGTGATAAGGATCTTCAAAAACATCCTCTTTATTCGAATTTTGTTTTGTTTTTCTTTGTTTATACCTATTCTGGTTTCGTGTTCGTTTTTAGATCTAAGGTGTTGTGCAGCAAGAGCAACCAACACCACCCGCACGTGTCCGAGTGCGGTTATCGGAGGGAAAGAAACGAAAAGAAAACAGATAAGTCAGTAGGAGTATCGTGTAGATTGAGACTAAGGGGATGTAGATTGATATGCGGGATGATCGCTTGGGAACAGGTGGGTATCAATGGTTCAAAATTAATATTTTCTTTTTTTGGGAACAAATTGATGAGTTGTTGTAACGAATATTTGGTGGGGAAAATGCTAGGTGGATAGTTTGAAACTTTTTTATGACGGAATTTGGGAAATAGGGTTTCAGAGGAATCCCACCTCTTTTCGAACAGTAGGAGGATTTTTTGCAGAGACAGAGTGTCCTTTCTTTTCGCTCTCTGTACAAACATTTGACAATATTTCCTACTCAATATTCGCTAATGAAGTACACACTCGACTAAATTCAAAACCTCTTGGGACTGTTCCGTTGGCAAACCCCTACTAAACATGGCTTTACCCCTTTTTTTTTCTACGAAAAAGTATGAAAAATAAATCAAAATGAAAGTAAATTACTGATAAACAACGGGGAAGCTGATGAATTTGAAGTGCACATTCTCCTTTATCCTAATAAATCACATGTGTCCTTTGGTCCTCTCTCAGTGGCCACTTAACCCCTTGTTCCATTAATTTCTCTCACAACAGGAATATCGGTAAAAAATGATAGAAAACAACGCAAAAAAAAGGGTAAAAACCACGCAACGTAATCAAATAAAAATGATCAGAGTTCGATGGGTTCACTAGCTAAGGGCGCAAGTGAAGTGAATCCATTGTTATCCTTAGCGATGGGACAGAGTCGATAAGGTGTGTTGTTGTGTGCTGTATGGAGAGATCAAACGTAAGAGATAATCGCAAAGGAAAAATTAAAAAAAAAAAAACCAACAAAATTCACCTAATTTCAGTTTAATTCGTCCTTTGAAGGAAACTCAAAGAATGCGTGTGTGTTCTGGTGAGCTACTAGGATGTGGACAATTAAAATGTGCTATCACCGAGTAATTGCTGACTTATCTTTGTAGTTTTTATTGTTTTGTTTGTATACTAGAGCGGTTGGGTACGTCTGTCGGTTGGAAATTTACTTGCGGTGTTTGTCAAAAGACGGCAATTTTAGGACTCAAGAAAGGCAATTACATCAATTTTATGGATTTAGGACACGTGGTCTTCCGGTCGGTGAAAGTTGATATCTTATGCAAAGAAAATTATGGCTTTGTTTTACGAAGACGAGAGAATCAATGTGGAGTGCCACAAGGTTGTACCTAAAAGTAGACCTAGAAGTCCTACAAAGGTTTTCAACAAGAAAGTAAGTAAGACTCTCAAACATGTTCTGAACTTCAAAACGCTTTCACCAGGAGGATTCTTTTATCCCAGAGTGGTCAGTTCAATTCAGTCTGAGCGGGGGCATTTATAACAAAGGAAGCAGAACAATAAGCGGTTTTGGAACAATTTCGGACGAAGCAGCCTGTGTTGAAGCCGGAATCGGGACCATTCGATCGACGTTTTCTCCAGCGAGATGCAAAGAGTCTATCATAAGCGAACAGCAAATTTGTAGAATCCAAGTAAACGAGACGAAAAGCATCCATCCATTGCCATCTCTCAGAAGTTATGAAGTGATGTACTTCGGAATCCAACACGCCTCAGCTGGCAAAAGCGCTCTAGATGGCCCAACGAACACTCCACCATCAATCTAGAAAACATAGTCCTTCTCTGCAAACCGATTATTGAGTCAACAAGGATGCACTTATACTAACTTAGAACTCCTGCAACGGTAGCAGTCCTTTTCATTCCTTTTTTACGGTTAAAATTCAAAAAGTTATTACGTCCTTCTCCGGCTTCTCTGCTATATCCTTTAAAAAAAACAGACATGGTCCACTTAATACATCTTCCTTCCTCTACTCTGTACCTATACTGTTTCCACTTTTCCTTTAAAATGTGTCAGATCACATTATCCTTGAAATTATTTTCCACAAATTATCAGATCACTGCCTTTTTCCATTCCTCAATCATCCCCACAGAGAGAGAGAGATGCATTGAGGAAGAAATCGCTTTGCCACATCATCTCACTCGAGTGTTCTTATCTCAGCCGCAAAGTACAATTTCTCCTTAACAACATTTTTCCAAAAAAAAAATCCTTTTCCTTCCCGGATCACACCTTGAACATTAGCACGATCGAAGAATATCAACTTCTTGAGTATGAGGATAATTCAGCGCGAACATAACTCTGCACAACCCCTTCGGCGCTACGTCTGACAGTTGATGTCAAAACGGAGATGCCATACGGACATACTTTTTGAATTTTTTTTTTTTTTTTTTTTTGTATCCGTCATCCATCCTGCCAGCAGAATCATTTTCACGGTTAGAAATGGATGCATGTTCAGTGTACCTACCGAAGAAGGTTATGCTAATGTTATGCAAAATTATTACGAAAAAAAAAAATATATATTCCAACATCTTGACTTGGAAGTGTCAAGAGAGGCATCCCTTTGAATAGAACAGGGGAATGGATATATTTATGACATGATTCTGTTGCATCTAATAACGGGCGCGCCTTCCTTCTAAATGCAAATCGAATAAAAAATAAATTACACTCAAGTGTAGACAGAGAGAGAGAGACGGAATAACTTTCTGGGGCATCATTATTCATTTGGATTTGGAAGGTATGAATGGAATGTATGTGGAACTTATTTGGTTCAAGTGAATTGCTATAGATCCGGAGGATAGCTTATGGATTTGGCAGGAAAGTTTTGTTGATATCGGGTCCAACGAATACTTAAAATTTAAAGAATCTCTGTTTTGCACTTGCACTTGCAACGAATTCACACAAAATGACACGCCCTTTCTCCGGGTAACACTGACATATTTGGAGCTCAGGCCGGTAAGGAATTCCGAGACTTAGTCAGGGCCTTGGAAAAGAGATGATGGCGGATGAGCCCTTAATGGACCAACGACAGGGTTCTCACCCCCGAACGGATTACTGGCTTCGGTCCAACAGATCCTTCGTCCTAGGGGTTTCTATAATGGAACTGGTCCTCCAGGTTCGGGGTTATGTCGCCTCTAGTTACAACCTCGGATACGGACCGATCTACTGTTGACAAACGAAAGAAGGACAATGAACTTCGGAACTGTATGTGGAATGTTAGGACCCGCGACGTGCAGTCGAGCAAACAGCGGAGGTACTGGACTGCTGCAAAGCAAATGTGACCGCCATCCAAGAAATGCGACGGGATGGGCGGGACGAAAAGAGGATGAGAAACTGCAACTTCGGCAAAAGCAGTGCTTATTTGGATGCGGATTTGCTGTTAGAGGCAGACTTGGACCATTACCTTGTTGTAGCCAAGGTACGGTTGCGGATATCCCGAACGTCGGGCGGCTACAATCGCTAGAGATCGCTAAATTCTTTTCCGATCAAGTCGCCCTTAATCTCTTACGGAGTCCTATGCTACCAGCATCAAGTATTGAAAACCAGTGGTAACATTGCCAAAAAGCCATCAGAGATGTCGCCTTTGATGTGCTGCTGTTCACTCAGTAACCACATCGAAATCCCTGGTTTGACGAAGCGGCGCTTTGATACAAGGACGAATGGGCTGTATAGCGACATCGACTTAGCCAGAAGAGTGAAGGTCCAACGACTGAGGTGGCTAAATCATATAGAGCGGATGGACACCCATTGAGGATGAATCGAGGTCACTAGGAACGAGTTGGAGGGAGCTGAAACGAGTCGCTAAACTCCGAACATGATGGTGCACAGCCATTGTTGGACGCCCTAATATGCCCCACGAGGGGTACAAGAAGAAAAACATTTAAAAATGTATTTAGAGCTTGAGTTAGACCTTTCTATTGGTCCAGGATAAGTTTTCCATTCATTCCTTGCCACCTCCAGGCTCACACGAATCGGCTGAATTTCAATGGTTAACAACCGCCCTGTACTTTCGACAAGAATTTGATAAATGAGTCAACGCCTCACTGACAATAAAAGTTGCTGAAACCACTATGCAACTTCCAATTAGCTGTCATTAATAAACACCGTTTTGCTGACTTCTACGTCAATGTCATTGTTTGATGTCAATTCGAATTATTTACAAAAAATTAGACACGACCAGTAGTTAATCGTATCGCAAAATTCTGTGTCCTTTGCGATCATTTCGCGAACACGGATCATTAATCAAAATACCGTGTGTGTGTATGAGATCTTCATTACCACACCAGTAAGTAGCATGCAGTTGCAACAGTAACTTCTGTCTGTCACCCTTACTGCAAAAAAATTTAACAATAACTTCCACGGAATTGTCGTTAAAAAAAAAAACTCATGTAACTCAGTGTTTGACATCATTAACCCACCGCCGAGCTGTGACATGCAGCAAACACCACACAACACAACACACCTTCAGGGTGCATAGCATATGGCGCACTTAGCGTACGTAACATTGGACAGTGGTGACCTATGTCTGTCAATCACTGGACAAGTACACAGCACGGTGCATTTGTATCCCTGGCACGTTACAAAATCATATATCCGCTCTCAGATGGTGAATACAGATTGCTTGTCCAAAGTTGACAATCTGTCAAAACTATTGACTACGGTGGGTGGATGCGAAAGAGAATCATTCTTGCATGACACCGGACCAAAACAAACATTAATGAATGTCGGGCCACGTGCCCCCGCCGCCGCCGTCACATGACAGATACCATCAAATGTCGGAACCAGAAATTAAAGCTCGAGAACGGGAAACGCCATAATGCACTTAAAAGTTGATTGTCTTTATCAGTATTAATGACAGAGTCAAATTAAAACCATTGACGCACACCGAGGGTCGTGTTGTGGTTCTTGTTGTGTGGTATATCGCGTATGACCGCAGGCTAGAGGGTTAATTGTGTAGAAGAGGAAGCATTTGACAATTTAGAAAGTTGTAATTACTCTATTTGATGATTCATAACGGAGCATGTTTGTGTGTGTGCGTTCAAGTTAGGCCTGAGGCCATTAGATATGGTTAAAAAGTCCGTGACTTAAGTTGGGTTAACGATGTCATATGGCTAATTTCTCCTTAAACCTGCGACCAGAATTTTGGCGTTTAGTCACCTTCTTCATCCCAGTCCTACTCTATGGTCGCTTCGAATCCCCTAGGGTACCAAAATGGGTCTACATTGAAGTAAGTGTGACGGAGATAGGACTTCCATAGGTCGCTCTGACCGAAAAATTCGTTCTAAGATACATATTTGGTCCCGTTTGCGTTGACAGAGGAGGAGATTCATTGACGAATTATACGAGCGATACATGGACATTGTCGTTTAAGATGGCCAGGACGTGTGAAGCAAGGACACCAAAGACGCTCTGATCCGGGGAGGCGTCAAATCTAATCAATGCAGTTGAGGTGGTGGGCACCAGAAGAAGGGGACCTCAACCAATTTGGAGTGCGTAACTAGAAGCGGTTGGCTAAGGACCGGGAGAGACTTGCTGGTTGAGGTCCAGCACCAGGTTTATCCCGAACTCTAAGTCACCTTCTTTGCAGGATTTTAAGAATTGTCTATGCCAAGCACCACAGCTGGGTGATCATTTTTCGAAGCATGGACTTGAAGTTTAAGGAGATAATCAAAAAGTGCCTCCACGCCATCGTCTTCGGAGTTCTGAAGTGCCTCACAGCTTCCACCAACTCATCCTTTGATGCATTTTTCAACTGTTTGCCTTTGGTGATCCACTTAGTGAGTGGATTCCATTACATGGTAGAACTGCCTCCGATCCACTGCCACTTTCTTCTTCGTACAGAGGTGCCTATTGATTCCTGACGCGTTCCCATATGAAGTTCATCTAGACACTTATTTACGAAGGTTTGCAGCCAATAAGTGACAGTGGAGGTGACTGCATCCATAAAGGAATGCTGGCTCCAACGTTGAAGCAACACAGTCACAGTTTGGACATTACTTTGGACAGCATCTGCATCTTGAACGCGCAGTTTTTTTTTTGTTTCCAATTCTGTTTTTTCCTAGATCAATGAAGTTGTCGACTGTCTCAACCCTCTGTCCTGCAATGCTCAGTTGGGCATACATCTTCAGTCCAACTCTGCTTGCCTTGGTTTCCAGGTTATGAGTCATTTGGTTTAGGTCCATCATCCTGTGCGAAAGCAGACATTGTCCATGTCCATTTCCTCTATCAGCACAACAAACATCACTGATGAGACCACGTTTACTTCCATAGATTCCCATTGGACCTACCTACCACGACCTACCAACACCGTCTCAAGTTTCACATCAAATGTTTTCGAAATTTTCAATATTTTGAATTTTTTTGAAATTTATTTCAATTTAATGCCGTGAATCCTCATGAATATCAAAATTATTCCAACAAAACAGGATCATTCTCGTTTTGGGACAACATAAAGGATATCACGCCGCCAAGAAACAAAACGTAGCACACAAGCACATACAAAGGACATGAGAGAAAGGATTTTTCCTTGAACAAAAATTAAATATGTAAATTATTTGTGAAAGGATTATGACAGCCTTGATGAGGACGAATTGTGTTATGAAATTGAAATAGAAGAACATGTTTACGAAATAAGAGAATAATTACAATTTGATCCTTTTTGTCCTTATAACTCGTGTGTTCTTGAGATGGGACAGTTTTTTCTTTCGGTTTTAACCCTTTTTTTTCGATTGAAAATTTGAAAGCCCAAGAGACGGGGGTTTTATTTGGGTCTTTTGTTCGATGGCACTTAAGTGGCCCACTGCGGCAAGCATGCAATTGTGACAAGCCTGCAACAAGGCAGAGTCTTGTGATTTATGCGCATTTTTTTGGAATTTATTGCTCTTGAAGGGGCAGGACACCCTAATTGGTTTTATAATGGAATGGAAAAGCAAACAAGGAGTGTCCTTGGAATTTCAAGTCGACCACCATGGAATCTATTGATTGGAGCTCTACCCGTGTGATTCTAAGGAAAGCGATCCAAATGTGCGGCGGCGTTACGTTGGAGAACGCGCAGTGTATCTATCGTCAACACAGACAGCACAGAGTATATTCCACAGGTCCATCCAGCTGTTCTCAAAGGGGCGTTTTCGTGGGATATTCTGTCCTATTTGTGAAGAGGACGAGTCGAAGAGAAGATGCATTCGTGAGCTATATGGATTGTGTCAAGATGTGAATCGTATTCAAATGGACAACATTGCTTCAGGCAAGAGAATCTCCAAATCGCAGTCTCCGAGTTCGAAACGACCTAGAAGACCGAGACTCTATTATGTATAAGAACCAAGCCATCGCGGATGCCTAAATGCTTGATCTGGAGAACTAGAAACAGCATCCCTGGGATCGAAGAAGATGGAAGACTGCTGTGTATTAGCATGACAAGTCAGTAAAGTACTAGATGACCTTCATCCGGTTCAAAGGACCGCGGACGCTTGCCTTACATAACGCTCTACACTGCCAATGAGTCGTCAGATGGACAATTTGAATCGATCACTAGGTGAAGCAGCCCTGCTCAAGCAAATAGTCCTTCATGGACAATCTCAGTCTTTGAAGCCACACGGAATGAAAAAGTTGAAACAAGAACTTCCCTTTCATGCTTGAATGGACTAGAACTAGACAGAAATCAATCAAAAAAATCTGAAGAAGCATACAAATTCGACGTAGACATCCCTCAAGAACATGACAATCAATCAATCTCAAGCACTATCTCAGTTTCTGCCGCTTGTTTCCTTGTCACGCGATTAATGATGAAGTCATCAACATCATCATCGTTGTCATGAATAATAAATTACAAAATTTAAATGTTTTCTTTCATTGAATGCTTGCCAGGACATCGCGTGCATTTATCTCTGTTATTATGTCATTGATCCTGCCTGGGAGTCATCATGATTGTACATGTACCCCCAGTCATTGCTTCTGCTCTTGAAATCGGATCATTGGGACGAACGCCCGTAGGCGCTAAAATTACCTCTGTGTTACGTGTGTGCAACGGTTACGTCCTTTTCACCATTCCTTCCTACCAAAGTGGTTTGTAAGTACAAAATGTGTACACACACACACACTCGTAACTGATCTTCCGGGATCCTTCAAACACACACCTGGTCGCCTTAAGCAATTTTCCTTTCGATGCTTCCATCATCTGCGAAATTAACCAATTCATTGTTGTGCAATAAGGAAAAGAAAGGGCAAGGACATCGAAGCCTTTTCTTTTTTTTTTTTTCTTTGTTTGGCTTTTCTTTAGTAGTTTGCCCCCTGTCACACACACACATTTCTCCATTTCACCCTCTCTATAGGATCAAGATCAATAAGTTCTATACTTTTCAAAAAGGATACGATTTTATTTTTCTCAGGACCAAGGACCAAGGACCAGATAAATGATAGATTCTACCGTTTCGATATGCTATCGATTTGTCGATAAAGAATTTTCCACTATAACACGCCAGTCGGACTAATCCGTTGAAAATTGAGAAAATAAAGGAAATTCTCCTTTCGCAGGAGTGCTTTCTTCGTTTAATCCTTGGAAAAATAATATTTTTTCAAGCCACTCTCGGCTTATGCAAACGATTTCTTAAAAAAAAATGAAGCATCCTTCAATGTAAAAAAAAAATATTTGTTTAGCCGCAGGATATGTCACCCGATAAAGGGATGTTAGGTTGCGGTTCGAAGACATAGGATGAGTAAATATCCTTTTTTTAAAGTTTTTTTCCTTCGGTAACTCTTTGTTTGTGTTGGCATCGATTTATTTAATTTGCGGTTAATGATCCAAGGAATTGACATAGAGACGGCAACGGCAGATTTATGAGGCTATAAATTCTAGAAGAACTTATGCGTGGCGGCAAAAGGATAAGAGAAAAGAAAATGAAAGGAAAGGAGAAGAGAAACTCACTTCAAAGCAAACAGGACATGGATGCTAACCTTAAGGCTAGACTTTCATTTCTCTATCACGAGCGCAGATTTCCTTCGAAATCAACGAAATTGACAGTCTTTTACTAGTTACTTCAAGGGCTCACGTACCATGGACGATCTCGATCTAAAATTCAGCAGCCTTCCATTGCGAATGTCAGAGATCTTAGCCTGGAGAACTGAAAATAACACTCTCGGGATTCTCTCTCGATTCACAGATGAGGTCCTCTGATCCCAAGCATGCTATTTTCAGTTCTTCAGACAGTGGTTTCTGACATTAGCGATGCCTTGGTCCTTGAAACGGAGGTTTGATCTTCCTTGTTGTCTTGAAGCTGTGGGATTCGAGGATCCGTTCGAGGTGGCCGAGTTAGTTTACTCGTAGTGTTTTCGCTTTTTGTACTCCATTCGATCCATCCTCTTCGCTTTCGGACACAAATGTTCAACGAAGAGGTCAACGAAAAGATGTCGGGTCTGGATCTTTTGCAAGATTAGCCTTAGTGCGGATTTTTTCAAGAACGAATGTGGTTTCCCTCGGCTGTTTTGGGAGAAAAATCATTCGGGTGATCTACATACCTGTCTCCATAGACGTTGAGTGTAGAGGATGATACAACGGCGGACTGTCACAAGAGTAAAGATGCTAAAACTAACATGACTGGAATATGTAGAGTGGATGCACATCAGCGGTCAACACCGGAAGGATGGGGCAGTACAGGAAGACTGCGATGCAGGAGGACCCGAGGCCTGAACGTTCTTCGATTCCACACAAGAGGGACGGGGCAGTAAGGCAAGATCGCGATGCAGATCTGGAGAGTCTTTGAATCCACACTAGAGTGACGCCGCAGTAGAGGAAGACTGCTCCGAATTGGAGAGCCTTCGAATCCACACCGCAGGAACGGCAGTAGTGGAATACCGCAACGCAGGAAGAGCCCAAGGCCTGAACAGTCTTCGAATTCACATCAGAGGGACGGCACAGTAGAGGAAGAACTGGAGAGTCCTCAAATCTACACCGGAGGGATGCCGCAGTAGAGGAAGACCGCAACGCAGGAAGAGCCCGAACCTTCAACAGTGTTGGAATCCATCGAAGGGACGGCACAGTAGAGGAAGACCGATCCGACATGGAAAGTCTTCAAATCCTCACCGGAGAGATGCCGTAGTAGAAGAAAACCACGACGTAGGAGGAGCCCGAGGCCTGAACAGTCTTCGAATCCACACAGGAGGAGCCCGAAGCCTAAACAGTCTTCGAATCCATATCGAGGGACGGGGCAGTAAGGCAAGATCGCGATGCAGATCTGGAGAGTCTTCGAATCTACACCAGAGGGCCGGTGCAGTAGAGGAAGGCGGCGGTTCATGTGGAACGCGCAAGTGGAAAGGGGCCTCAACCAACTTGGGGTGCTAAGTTGGAGACAGGTAACTGAAGATTGAGTTGAGGCCAAGATCCACACCGAATCATGACGAAATTAAGACGAAACTAGGGCGAGGATGCAACCCGAACCATGTAGGATAGGACTCTCATCGCGAATGTAACTTGAAAAATTACCGAACTAATGCTAAGACTGGCTTGTATCTACAAAAAGGGCGCGAGGAACCATCTCAAACTGATTCGGCTCACGCCAAGAATCTTCTTACAAACTTAAAGAAGCTTACTCTACTGGCTTCTAGAATTCAAAGTCTGTACTCACCAGAATAATTTTTGAAATGCAAAGCTTACTTTCTTGGAAGCCTTTCTTGAATCTACAGTCTTGGAGGTAACTTTATCTGCAGGATCTGCAGGACTCCTAGAAAGAAAAAGAGAAAGTTGATTAGTTAAAAGCTTCAAAAAATAAGTCTAGAAGATTGCCCTTAAGCCTGGAAGACCCAGGACTACCCAGAAGTTCATGAAAATTGTGCAAAAATCCTGTTTCAAAAATGACAACAACTCAATTCGATCCGTCTCTCTTCGTGTCCCTTACTTCCTTTCCCCCTACTTGCCCAGTTTTTCTCCACTGATGCATGTAATCCCCTGTTCGCAATATATTTGCGAAATTCCTTAAAAAATGATTTATAAAAAAAAAATCTACGAAATCCCTAGCCTATCCTGTCAAATTGCATTACCCATCGACACTGACATATATCCTTACCTAGATGCACCCGAATTGCAACGCACTTGGACAACCAACTTATACCAATCACACCTGGATTGCATCATCCAGGAAAAAGAGAGAAATTTGTATTTACTTTCTCAAAGATTTCCATCAAACAAGGATCTCAGTTTCCTTGTCCTATATGCCCACGAGATAGGGGGAGAAAGTGATAAATCTCTGAGAATTATTTCGCCCAAAAGAAAGTCCAAGATTCAGACATTTTTCTGTTTTTCAGCTGCAATCTTGTCACGGGACATGGGATACAGGAAAAAGCAAAAAAAATTGTGCACAATTGTGGCGTAATTTATAGGAAAACGAGGAGAAGTGCATATAGATCACCTAACGGAACTGTAAAAGTCTGTCGGGATTAATCAAACTCAAGGAAGAAGACGCCTGACAGCAGCATCTGGGGAAGGAATTGTATTCCTTTTAGCTATTGTTCCTCCTTTTGTCAGGATTTTTCTTCTTTTTTTTGTCCTTTGATGTCCTTTTTATTGGGTGAGGTTTGTGTGTGCCTTCTAAATTGATTGCAATAAATTTTTTTTTTTTAATTTTCCATGGACTTTGGCAATTGGCGACAAATTGTTGTGGGAATTGCAGGATAATTGCAGGACGAAACTCGGAATCAGGATATCCACTCGAATGTACAATAGTTTGCATAATTTATAAATTAATCAACTTGAAGGACCGAGAAAAAGGTTTACATTTCGCCAAGTCATTGCAAAAGGACTCTCGAATTTATCCACGACCACCATCATTAATATTAATCCTTTTCCAATGACACAGCAGAACATCCTTTAACCCTTGTGTCATTAAATCAAGCATCGTGTCGATGATATGCAAAATATATACACGGGGAATAATGACAAATTATTATTTGCCACCACGGAAGGGATGCAAATCCCACTCTTCCAAGGACTCATCGAATTTTTGGCGTTAATCCGTGGAAATATTCCCACCCTGGGACGTGTACACATACCCAAATCAAAAAGTGACCTTCTGTACTCTGTACACGGGACAGACTGATGAGGTTTGATGATGCATCATGATACCGATGGACATTGTAAGGACACGGTTGGATTAGATTGTGTTTTCGCATTTCAATTCGATACGCGACCATGCTGTGCAATAGATACCGGGATAAACAAACAACTATACCCTTATTTGCATGAATTCTAATTATGACGGACCACACACACCCGTGTCCATCCGCGGACGGAGAATGTACAGGGGTTGTTCCACCGCGAACGCGTGCCCAGGGTATGCCTCCGCGGGTATTGTTTCTACAAATAGCATTAGAGAGGCGCGAACCAGTCTCGCGGAAGGTTGCATATTTGACCCTTTTTCGTTCTAATTTGGTCACCTTAATGGGATGGACGAGAATTCCGGATTTTGATCGCGATTAAGGTTGTTGAATTGGCTTTCCAGTTTCAGTGACGCGTGCTTTATAATTTTTTCGGGTTTATTTGTTTGTTTAAGGATTTCTTTGAGTTTTTTTTTTTTTGGGAAAAATAAGTGAGAAAGGCACAGACGTTGGGCAAACAGGATTTGGCCCCTGAAACAATCAACATGAGTTGAATCTGATTTGAGGGAAAAATTGAAACAATTCGAAAGGATTGGGAGCAATACTCACCATCGAATCATACCGAGAATCAACATTGCTGAGGGTCCAGTTAGACGCCCCTTGTATTGGGTCCCCGGACATAGTGACATTCAGATGGAGCAATATCTAACAAGTTGGATGCTGCTTGACTTAAGGACGAATGGGAGTGATGAGACAGCAACCGCGTCAATAACCAACGGCTGAGTCGGTGGCATTACTTACGTACTTATCAGGCCAGCGACCCTTCAAGGGTCTGAGCTTGAACTTAAGCCGTTTTCCATCCATCCTGGTCCAGTTTACTAGACCAAAGTTTCTGGCGTCGATGGCATTAGTAGGAGGCAATTCGTACCTCTTCCGTCGTTGAATTTACATGAAACACGACTTGCAGACGACGTTTTGTGGCCGTTTGCTATCATTACGTGCCGGTAGAAAGCAACATAAGTGAAAATTAATTTCCATCACTGGAACACGCATTCAATCACATCACCGAACCAAACAGGAAATCCACTGAACCGCCCCACATCGTCACCAATTTTAATTTTCAAACAGATTACATAGCACATCCTTGTCATATCCAATAATCCCGACTTAACTTCAGCTACACGCCTCCAAATTCTCTTCCACAAAAAGATCATTCGAATAGAAATAATTTTCATTCCAAGTCCCGTTGTCGTTGCACCACCCGGACGGAAAATGTCAATCACATACGTGATATCCTTGTGTCAATCACCTCTCTTTCAAAAATTAGCTCCTGAAAAAATGCACACAGGAAAAATGCATTCATATTATGCGTGTGTGGATGTATCCGCGATTTTCATCTGACTGCGTTTTAATAACCGCGAACCCATTAGGAAGCCACCATGCTTCTATAAATTCACAAAAAAAAAAAACCAAACGATGATGGTGGTGATAGTGTATTTCCTTCGCTTTTCCCAACATCCTTTCACTGTGGGATGTTGCGATCTGATAAAGATCAGAAGTGGTTGTGGAAAATCCATGCCCCACTGACTGTACACGCGGATTAAAAGTGGAAAAAAGCCGCACAATAGAGGGCTTAAGGGTGTAAATTCTATTCACGGTGTGTGTTTTGAAAAATATGCGGAAAATATTATTTCATAACCGACAAACGATTAACGGAGAAAAACAATTTAAAAAACAAATTTCGAATGTAAATAGAAAAAAATCCTGAGGGTGGCAAACTATCATATTCACCCTAGGACGACACTGTTGCGACCCCTGACTGGATTTTTTTTTCCAAAATTTGACGGATGGAACATAAGAGTTAAAAGAGAAAATAGTTTTAACAGATTAGTTAGGTAAACAAAGGCCGTGGGGGTAGGCTACAAATTGCCGAAAGGATTCAATAAATCGCAATCATTTTTGAAAGATTTACGCATCTTTTGAACTAAGTTAGTCCACCTTAGGATGCAGATACTAATAGATCCAATTTTTTGCAGGTTGAGGGTTGTGCCGTTGGGATAAGTTAAGAAGCAACAACAAGCCTTAGATATGGACGGATCAACTGTTGAAAACCCCTACAAACGAAGCGCACGCAAGGTGGAAGGGGGCCTCAACCAACTTAGTGTGCGAAACTGGAGGCAGCTAGCTAAAGATCGAGCTGGCTAGAGACGTTTGTTGGTTAAGGTTCAATCCTCAAACTCATCTTCGGACACAGAAACCCACGGACCATGTGGAACATTCCACCATGGATGACAGAAATGCAACAAAAATGGCAATGTACACACATCCAGGGTCGTCCCTAACGGATGCCCTTACTGCCCTCCTGCATCTTGTCTCTCGACTTACAAAAACTTACACAGCGTGCTAGACTGCACGGCCCTATGGTCACAGCAACATCCTGGACTCGTAACCAAACGGCATGGTCACTTCGAGAAAAGCTTCCACGAAGGATTCCCCACCAAAGCTCAAGACAAAGTAGCGAAGGACTTCGTCACGGTAATCTACACCGACGGATCAAGGATGAACTGCAGATTGGGGACCGGCAGCTAATCGGAATCACTGAAAATATCAAGACCACGCCGCTTGCCGCATTTTGCCACGTTGCCAGCGTCTTCCAGGCGGAACTACTAGCAATTTGAGAGGCTTGCGCACAACTGGGGCGGTACACAACGCTCAAGCCGCTATCAAAGCTATTCATTCGGCTGATGCAGGAGTGCTGGAACGAGCTTGCCCGCTTGGGTTCCAGGGCACAGTGACATAAAAGGAAATGAGCGTGCAAGGGTCCACGGTCCGCATGACAAATCCACTCACACTTCCTGCTGAAAGCCAACCTTCAATGGAGCGGTCTTAACCAACTGCGTTGCCAATCTCCTTAAGAGAATCCGCCCAGACACCACTTGCCAATTGGAGTCCATACGGCCAAACTAGGTGCTGAAACGAAAATGAAAAGGAAACTCTCCCATTTCCTCTGCAAAAATGTCTGCGTGTACTAAACCAACTATTCTTCGACGACCTCAACGACAGATCCTAGATCTAATCCCTTTTTTAAACTCCACAAGCTATATCTAGGCATTCCCGACTGTCTGACAGGTCACACGAGTCGTAGTTACAAAAAGCCACATCCTAGTGCTAACTTGGGTTCAAAGGAGCAACAATCTACGCCAACCTACGTCTACTCGAGCTGAGAGTTCTACTGCCTAATTGAAACAGAAACGTTAGACATCTGCGCACGTAAAAACAAGCGCTACAGCGCAAAACAAGAGAGGATTACACAGCTTTAAGAGGAGAGAAGGTACAAGAAAATCGAAAAGTACTGCCTAACACAAAGTCCGGTGTTGCTGCAAGAAACCCAAGTAATTGCCGAATGTTTTTGAGCCTCGAAAGCAAGCTCTCCGCAACGGTCAAGAAAATTTAGACACTGATACGCATGGAATAGTGTTTTTGAGTAGCAACGAGACAGCACCCAACACTCCTGTCAATCTTTCTCAACCAAAACAACTTAAAACTCACCAAGGCACCGGTTTTGCTTTAGCATGAGCAGGCACATCGCTTGAGAAGGAAATCAACTCTCAAAGCTAGCTCGGCTAACGCTGGAAAGTGGCAAAATGTGTCTTATTTAGGTCTCAGATGCATTTGCCATCCAACAAATAATAATATTTCAAATTCAAATTTAAAACCATTCACTACCTCCATCTTGTGACAAATTAGAGAAGCCTCCCCTCCAGCGACAAATCAAAGAAACACAACTTCACTCAATTGCCACCGAACAATTCAAACGAACGAGTCTCGTTTCATCACGCGCCCTTTTCCAACTCAAAATTCAATTCAACTGTGTGTAGCTGTCACTTTCGATAGCATTCCGTCGTTGGCTGTTTCGTTCGTTTTTTATTTGTTTTCTTGTTTACTCTGTGGTTAAATTGTTTAAAAGTTTAAATAGTGCATAACGTTTGTGTGTTTTTATGTTCTCCCCAAGGACGAAGCTAGAGACCCCACAAAACTATGATTTTCCATATGAACCGTATGCAATCCAACAAAATCTCATGGAATCTCTTTACGAGATTCTGGAGAATAAGCTAATTGGAATTTTCGAGAGTCCCACTGGCACGGGCAAGTCACTAACATTAACCTGCGGTGCACTGAAGTGGTTGCTAGACCATGAAGCATTGGTCAAGGATGATTTGCAAAAGCGAATCGATGAATTGACACAGGAAATCAAGAAACTTGAAAGGGATGGCGGGTGCACAAGTGATTGGATTGAATCACAGTTTGAGACTATGAAGAAGAAGCAAGAAATGGGCAACGTTCGTAAAATCCAAGACACCATTACAGAGTTT
Organism: Criorhina ranunculi; assembly: GCA_951813785.1. Taxonomy (NCBI): domain Eukaryota; kingdom Metazoa; phylum Arthropoda; class Insecta; order Diptera; family Syrphidae; genus Criorhina; species Criorhina ranunculi. The sequence goes on along the minus strand of OX638385.1, from coordinate 1,964,779 downwards.
GAGAAGAAAATTCAACAGCTGAAGGAGAAAAAGACCGAACAAAGGAATGTTGGTAAGAAATTCGATTTTAGAACAGAAGACGATAGCCTCCTTGCAGTAGAGAAACTCTTGGAAGAAGATCTAGAACTGGAGGAGTATGAGAACGAAAGACAAGAGGAGCCTGATGAGAAGGAGAATCTCTATAGAGATGTCAAGGTAAGGAAAACCATCTATTTATCTGGATTCGTCATTGATTTATCTTCCGTTTTAGATATATTTTTGCAGTCGAACTCACTCGCAACTCTCTCAAGTTGTTGGGGAGATCAGACGGACAGAATATGGCAAGCGGGTCCGCTGTGTATCGCTTGCATCTCGACAGAACTTCTGTATTCACCCTGAAGTGAAAAAACTCTCTCCCAGTGCTCTTATTAACGAACGTTGCTCAGAAATGCAGCGTTCCCAGTCAAAAGCAACATCGACCGACGCAGATGGTTGCTGTACCAAAAGATCACGCTTAAAACAGACATCACATTCGAAATGTCCCTACAAGAACCAGACACCGATCGAAAATCTTCGAGATTCCACTCTGGTGAACATTTTAGATATCGAAGACCTCGTTGCAACTGGAGACTCACTGAAATCATGCCCATACTATGCAACAAGAGCTGCAGCAAAGGACGCGCAGATTATAATGCTGCCTTACCAACTGCTACTGCACAAACGTACACGCCTCCAGACGGGAATCTCACTCAAAAACAGTATTATTATCATCGATGAAGCCCACAATCTGTTGGACACTATTTCGAGCATCTACAGCTCAGAGGTGAGTCTGTATCAGTTGTCTACAGCTCTGGCACAGATGATTGCCTACAAAACGAAGTACTGTTCACGCTTCAGTACACAGAATCTCCTCAAGATCAATCAAATGATATTCGTCACGAAAAGACTGACCAAGATGTTCACTAACGAGCCAGGGCAATCACGGATGTTAAGGACTCATGAACTAATGGCCGAAGGCGAGTTTTACAACATCAACCTGTACCACATCCTAGATTTTTGCGAGCAGACAAGATTTGCCCAAAAATTGCAAGGATTTGCCAAGAGAATGAACGCCGAACCAGCGCCAAGTGAGAACGAGGAGCCACGCAGTGCAGCCATTGAACTTCTAAAGAAGCTCGAGGAAGAGAATCGACTCAAAAAGACAACAAAGAGTAAGAAAAAGGTAGTAGAGGTCGATGAGGATGTCAAGGAGGTGAAAAATAATTCTGCTCCGTCTGTGATACGACCAGTGTTAGCCTTTTGGGAATCACTAACAGAGTGTACGGATGACGGAGGTGTTCTTATCGCTCAGAACTCTGATCCGAAGTTAGCCACGATGAAGTTTATTCTACTCAACCCCGGTGGACACTTTGAGGAGGTCATCAGGGATGCTAGATCGGTAAGTAGACACTCATTAGCAGTTATCATTCTAACCCTCCGTACTTTAGATAATAATTGCAGGTGGGACCATGCGTCCGACAGAGGAACTCACCGTTATACTCTTCAAATCCTGTCCAGACCGTGTGCAACTGAAATCCTATGATCACGTGGTGTCTAACGACGCGGTGGCACCATTTGTTGTCCAGAAAGGACCCACAGGAAAGAGATTCCTATTCAATTACTCGGAAAGGAGCAATATTGAAATGGTTAGTTGGTACATAGCACCATATCCCTTATAATTGTGTGTCCCACAGCTCAGTGAATTGGGAATGACGCTCCAGAACATTTGCAACGTGGTGCCTGCCGGTGTAATCTGCTTTTTGCCGTCATACGACTATCTGGAATCTGTCTACAATCACTTCACCAAGCATCAGTTCATCGGGAAAATCTCACAAAAAAAGCATATCTTCCGTGAGCCTCGTGCTGGAGGAGGACAAGCGGTAGACAAACTCCTTAATGACTACGCAATGGCAATCAAAGATCCTGAACGAAGTGGAGCTCTTCTCTTCAGTGTCGTAGGAGGCAAGTTAAGCGAAGGTCTCAACTTTGCCGATGATCTGGGCCGATGTGTGATTGTCGTAGGAATGCCTTACCCCAATAAGAATTCTCCAGAACTACAAGAGAAAATGAAATATTTGGATGGGACACTGGGTGCCAGTGCTGGGAAAGAGTACTATGAAAATCTCTGCATGAAAAGTGTCAATCAGTGCATTGGTGAGTGGAACATACTTTCTCTGTTAGGATTTGTTTAGTGAGTGGTGTTCTTTTAGGTCGTTCTGTTCGTCATATCAATGACTACGCATCGGTGCTTTTGATAGACGAGAGGTATGCCAATGAAAAGGTGCGCAAGAAGCTGCCACAGTGGATTTCAAGAAATTTAAAAACTCCACCTGCATTTGGAATGGTTCAGGGAGCCACTGCGAAATTCTTTCGACAGAAACGCAATATTTGTAGTTGATGGTGTGAAATATATGTGATCAAATTGAAGATGATTGTGTTCTTAATGGATTGTGGTCAGTTGTGTCTTCTGAAGAAAGATAGTGGCACTGTAGTGACTTGAATTCACATCGACAACCGAGAACTAAGACTGATGTCGTCCAAAGCTTTAAGCAGGCACATCACGACGCAGAAGTAAGCTTGATTCCAATGCCTATTGGAGCTGCTAAAAGCGACAGTTCTAACCAAAAAGTGTCGTTAGACGACCGAAAGAATAAATCAAAAGACGCCCAACAGACAGGGATGCAAAGAATCAAACGCTTCAGCGGAAATTAAGCCAAACGTCGAATGATCATAAAATCTTCCAGCACCAACACAAATATGTAGTTCAAAAGCTCAACATTACCTGAATACGATAAGTTTTCAAACGATAAACACATAAAACCAAACTGCTGGAAAAGCCCATGGCCTAGAGGCGTAGGTATGCGATATACACACCAACAGACGGAAAAAAAGGACACCAGCAACCAATATAATTCAACACATAAGCATGTACCAAAAGATCCCAACATTTCAGGATCCTAACCTTAAAAATTCAACCGACACAAGAACTTACATGCAACTTCTCCTTCCACCCAACAAAATAACTTTCAGTGAATTTCTCTCATTTTCCCACCCACCCACCGTCACCATTTTGTATCAAAAATTCATTCTAAATTTACATGAAAAAAAAACAACACTCACCTCAAAAATAAATCGACACCACACCATAGTTTCTTTGCCTCTCAGTCACTCACTTCACTATTTTTTCACTGCACTTTCACTTTCACTTTGCTCACCAGACACTTCAGGAACACGACTACACCGATCAATATCCGTGGAACTACTGAAATAAAATCTGTCAAGTGTTTGTTTATCAACCTGCAATATTGACATCCATCTCTGACCTGTGTCAAGGCTAAGTTGAATTTCTTTCTGAAGTGTCTTTGCTACGATATTTATACGGTTTCTATTCAGGTGACATTTGTGCGGTTTTCAAGTTCTTCGACATTTGCCATTAGATGTGGTTGATGTCTGTGCTACAACATGGTTCAGTTTTACGTGGCATTTATAGGGTTTTTAAGTTCAGACATTCGATTTTACATTTCTGTTTCACAGCACATTTATATGTTTTTTTACGACATTTACACTGTTTTCACGATCACGTCTGTCATAACAAGCATTGTGCTGGAAACATTTTGAAAGGTTGGTGGCAGTGAGTGTATATAACTGTAGCTTTCATTTCTATGTAGAAATTCGCGTCTTGGTTCGAATCTCGTCCAAGGGTGGGTTTTTATAAAAAAAAAAGATTAATCCCTCTTCCATTTCCGCCACACGTTTCCACCCACACTATGGGTGGCAAAACGTTGCCAAGGAAGATTAACGCAAAAAGGGAGATCAAAGATGTCTCGGATGGAAGCCCGATGGAATCTAGAATAAGTCGATCTTTGGGTGCCGAAAGATGAGACACATTTCCAATTTTTTTATCTTGACGCTCAAGCCATCTTAATTCGACCAATCAGAATGCGTTGCTACTTGCTAGTCAAAATTTGAACGCTCTGTCTTCTTTTAACAAAGCCGACGAACAAACGGTAAATACGGTATTTTAACTTTTCAACAAGATGTCGGCTGCTGAATTGGACTTTTTGGTTTGTGAATTGTTCATTTAAATTTTAAACCATGAAAAACTCCTTGAAATGGACAAATTTTGGATGGAAAATGTCAAGTGAGTTTTATTTCATATTTTTCTGCAAAAATTTCAATGTAATCTGTAAAATTTACAGTGAAATAAAGATTTTCTCATTTGAGACTCCCATGGCCGACATCTGTGAAGTAAAAAATGCTTTTTTTCTGCAAAATATCCAATCGAATGAACATATTTTGGGTGGAAAACGTAAAGTGAGTTGTATTTCATATTTTTCTGCACAAATTCAAATGTAATCCGTGAAATTTACAGTGAAAAACCGTCTCTTACATATGAGACTCCCATGGCCGACATCTGTGAAGTAAAAATTACTTTTTTTCTGCAAAATAACCAATCGAATGGACACATTTTGGATGGAAAACATCAAGTGAGTTGTATTTCATATTTTTCTGCAAAAATTCGAATTTAATCTGTAAAATTTGCAGTGAAAAAAAGTCTCTTTGATATGAGACTCCGATGGCCGATCTCATTGCAACAAAATTTATCTCTTTCGCGTGAAATTGACATTTAAATTAATAAATTTTCAGTGATATATGTGAAATTGGTGTAACTTCAGTGTTTATAGTGTAAATTTCAATGTAGTTTGTTAAATTCGCGATGAAAAAAAGTCCCTTTGAGAGGAGACTCCTGTGTCCATTATTTTTTAATGCAGTGGTTTTTGTTTTTCTAAATTTTGTTTTCCTTTGTAAGTTCAATAGAATTTAGCTTAGTAGTGAAGTGCAGTGCCGTGAAGTGAATGTGAAATGTGTACAAAGGAGCCCATCTGGGCAGAAGAATCAGCATCCAACTCATCAATACACCAAGCCAGCACCAATTGTATACAAGGTACGAGTTGTTTTGTAACTTTTTTCTTGCTCTATATTACTTGTTATTCCCATGAAATTTATTCGAGGATTCTCACTGTTATTTTCCCTTAACAAGTTGTCACAATGAAATCTACCTGTTGCCCCTTAATCGATGCAAAACAATCTATCACATCAACTCTGTGTCAAACATTCGATTCGTGTGCACTTTTTATACTTCTTCGGAGCTTGATTTATGTTCATACGCAATTTTGCTAGGAGAAACCTCTGCTCATTGGTTGTTCCGTCTGTCCATATCACTATTAGTATGACACGGGGTTTTCAGATCAACGTCCTTCCATGTTTCCATTCTCTGTCTCGTGAATTGCAACTCATTTCACGATGATTGTATAGTTAGCTTCAGAATAAAAGTTCCAGCAGATATTAGTCCTTTGGTTTCTTCAATATTATCCCAACTGTGACATGAACCATCAATTGCGATTCCTTAAATTGTTCTAACAGCTCACTATTACACACGTTTTCAGTTAATTTTCATGAACTTAAAGAGATTTAGGAGTGTTCACAGTGGACCCACGAATGTCAGTAGGTTCCAAGTGGCCATGGAAAACTTTCTTCTGACTTCACATCAAAGCAGCATCCTATTTTCGATCGGCTTTTTCAGACGGTTCCCATGCAGACGCACTTATTCGATTCTTTTTCATCCTATGGGCCAACTACTCCTTTGCATTCTGTTGAAGATTTGGCTGGGCTGCAACTAAGGTTTTTCTGCTTGTACCACTAAGAGGAGCCATGCTAGTGTTATTTCTTTGCTGTCATATCCCTCGTCTAATTGCACTCAAATCTGCTGGACTGGTTTCATAAAACACCCAACGATCATTCCTTTAATTCCTAGTTCCTATAGGGCTTTGCTATGTGTAGTGTAGTAGATGGTACTCCACTTTCTTTACTTTACAACGTTTCTGCCGATTCAACATCACTATCTTTCACTATCTTGGTTCGTACAGCGCAAATCTACACCTGAAGGCAAGCAGGTCTTTATAGACAACGCCAATACATATTCCCATGCACGAGTTCTGATTATGAAGCTTTCTCCTTATGTTGATAATAATCCCCTCAAAGAGAAAAGATCCATGTTTCAATGATCAGCCCTACTGTATCAGTTGAGTAGGTCCCCCCAAGGTCGCAATGTAAGACATCTGATACTTTATTCTCTGGTTATTAGTAGGTGAAACAGACTCACTTCTCACTTCGACTCAAATGAAACAAAGTTTGTCTACTTTTTTACAGGTACATGAGTAGAAGATTTATTCATGAATTTTTTCTCAAACTAAACTCTATATTCCTTCCCATCCCCCTCCTTGTATTGTGCGACTAAACCAAAGAAAAAAAAACTCAAAATTCATGCAATCAAACTTAAAAAAAAAAAAAAAATTAAAAGCAGTTCTCTTTCAAATCAATTTTTTTTTTTTTCTTTTATTTGTCTCCTATGCAATTAGATAAAAAAATAAAATAAAATAATAATTAACAATAAGCTGCGAAATAAATTATTACAATTAGTGATTGTAGATTGTGACGTGTACTGGTTTTTTTTTTTGATTGTTTCTCATTTTGTTTTGTCTTGATTGTGCTTTAAGTATTAGATATTAAATAACAAAGTTATATATAAAATATATTCATCATCTATATATGCTCTGTGAATAAAACAACACAACATAAAAAAAAGAAAAAGAAATTAAAACAAAACCCTCATTAATGTGGATTGGTGTTCAATTTGTAGTTGGTTTGATTGGTTTTTAAAAAAAAAGTTTAAGCGCGTTTAACGGTGTCAATTCGGGGTTTGATTGTTCTATATATTAAATATTTCATTATATTTTTGCTCATGTCAAAAATGTAATAATATTCTTAATTCATTTTGGAATCTTCTACTCTTTTGTTTTTAATTTTCTTTGTTTCTACGACTAAATTACAATTTTTTTTATATTAAGAGTATGCATTTTTTTTTTTCTCAAATCAGAGTACAAAAATGGGTTAAAAAAAAAAGAAAAATTTACACAGAAATTGTTTAGTTTTAGTTTTAATAAATTATGTGCATGGATTTTTAAACAGATTTGTCTGTATACTTGGTCTTTGCAATTGAATGGCGTCGCGATCATTGGGGCAGCAAGTGGTGTGTCAGAAGTGGAGAATGGATTTATTTTGTTTTACATAGTTGGAATTGTTTGGAAATAATTAAAAGTAACAGGTACATATGTAGCGCCAAAAATAAAGTATATAATTCTAAGTTTAAGATGTAAATGTAGATTGTATAGTAATAGAAGGAAAACACAGGAAAAATTTGTGGGCAACTGAAGGAGATAGAGAGACAGAGATTAGGAAATCAATCCTAGAGGAGAGAACGTTTGGTTCTCAAATTAAGAGGTAAATTGCATTAGGTTCGTGATCTTGAAGGGAAAAAGGAGACAATTCGCCAACATTTGGGGAAGAACTTCATGACTTAGTGTTTTATTTTGAGTTTGTCTATGGAAGTTTCAGCTTTCAAGTGAGAAGAAGTCCCTAAAGAGGTAAACTGCGTTAGGTTCGTGATTTCGACTGGAAAAAGGAGACAATTCGGCAATATTTGGGGAAGAACTTCATGATTTAGTGTTCTGTTTTGAGTTTGTCTAAGGAAATTTCAGCTTTCAAGTGAGAAGAAGTCCCATGTGCGTTTAATCGTCGTCGACACTTGTCATTTTCTTTCGATATTGAAGGAAATTAAATGAAATAAAATCAGTGTCTTATGTTTAAGCCACCTAGACGTATGAAGACTCTCTTCAGCGAAAGTTTAGATGGCTAGATTAGACAGCTAGCCATTTAGATTTCTTAGTCTACAAAGCCCCTCTAATTTTAATGTCGAGCGGCATTAAAGACGACGTGTCAGGCAGCGACACTAGCGCTGCGATCAAACTAAGACTAACTCCTGCCAATCGCTGCTTCTTTGCAGCAAAGCCCGCTCTCGAACAACAAAAGTGACCCTATACAGGATCTTAATACAGTCAAAATCGGTTATAACGACCTTGAAGGGACCGATAAATTTGGTCGCTGTAGACGATAATTATAATGGAGCTCAGCCGGGACCTAAGAATTTGGTCGTTATAACCGATGTCGTTATAAGCGATTTTGACTGTAATCCCAGTCCTGTTCTACAGCGCAAAGGCTGTCTGCATAGACGGTGAGTGGAAGAAGAGATATAACGACGAACTGTACGGACTTCACAGCGACTGAGATGGCTGGGTCATGTAGAGCGGAAAGACACCAGTGCTCCGGTCCGAAAAATCTTCGAATCCGCCCTTGAGAGACAGTGCAGTAGAGGAAGACCGCGTCTCAGGTCGCAAGTGGAAGGGAACCTCAAACAACTAAGCGCATAAAACTGGATGCAGCTAGCTAAAGATCGAGCTGGCTGGAGATGCTTGTTGGTTAAGGCCAAGGTCCACCCCGGACTGTAACGCCACCTTAAGTAAGGCATTAAGGACGACTTTGCAGAGATCAATCTCTGAACATGGCAACATTGAACAGCATTTTAGCTCTAAAATCCACTAAACCGTGCATTCTACCCCGAAATTCCAATGGTTTTACACAAATAAAACGTTTAACAAACTATCTCTTACATAAAAGTGCGACTACAATATACTTCCAACACAAAGTGTTTTGTTTAAATTGAAAAATAAAAACAAATTTAAAAGAAACTACAAATATAGACAATAAAATCTCGAATTCTAATTTGTAAAACAAAATAAATCCATCCCTTCTTAGCTGCACACTGACTCTTATCACGGGTTTTCTGATTGCCTGTTTTTCTTTTCTGTACATTTTCATTCTGAATTTTACATAGCATGGCATTAGTTTTTTTTTTTTTCTTTTTCAACATTAATATTTCTCTGAGGTAAACATTGAGTTCTTTTTTTTTTTTGCATTTTGTTTTGGTTTATTTTTACATATACATATATATACTATGCACACTAAGCCTATTCATCAAAAATAGGAAGGCATTTTAAATATTATTTTTAATTTTTAATTTTTTTTTTTTTGTAATTCTTTCTGCCTGACAAATATTATTAATAATTTTCTTTTTTCCTTTTTCTCTTATTTTACGTGTGGTTTTTCTTCTCTTTTATTATTTTTTTTCTTTAAAACGATTTTTGTTTTTTATGGTATACATATACATACATTTATATATTAAAGCGTTTCAATCAGAATTTCAAAAAAAAAATATATATATATTAAAATTCTGCTTTTAATATAGACTTTCTCTTTGTAGTTAAATTAATTTTTTTTTTTTTTAATAAAAATATTAAAGCACTGCGTTTTTAGTTGGTTATACTTTTTTTTTTTACATAAGCATCGATGTAGTGTAGAGTGACTTAGTTGAAATTTCTTTTGAAGAAGATGGTGATCGATAGGGGGGAAGAGGAGAAAGATGAGTGAAGAATTTGAAGGAAATAGGTCGGTTCCTTTACTTGAAAAAATTCGGGAGAAAACTTATTCGTGTGACGGGGGTAATCTCATGGAAATATGAAAAAGTTAAAAAATACGTTCCGGTTACTACACGCAAAAAAAAGAAGCAAATACCGCCCTGTAGGTGGTTAGAAAAAGTTGTCTGATCTACTGAGGAAAATTGGGCAGCATGAAATATTTGTAAGTTTGCTTGTGAATGATTGTGGATTGTATTGTAGAAAATAATTCCACTTTAAGGTTGTAGGAGAAAGGCAAACAATTTTGAAGGGGACGTTAGAAATCAGGATAAGGAAGAAAATTTAACGAAGAGAGAGATAGATCGATAGGGTCTTCCAATAAGAAGTATCATTTTAAATCAATAGCACCCAATTTGCGAAAGTACGGCGTTGTGCGTAGTCTCCTGGCTTCAATTCTTGTGTTAACTGAACCTTATAAGCATGAAAGACAAGATTTTTATGCAAAATACGATGCAAATTGGTTGCGGATAGGCCGAATTCCTGGAGACTTACTCTGTATTCCGATGCTTAACTTCGAAAACGGAAATTTTGTATGTAATTGCCCATACGAACGATTTGACTGTAAAATCGAAATACAGAGTAGGGCTCCTGTGATCGTCTCGAAATGGGCACACACCTAGGTTTTCAGTCTCACTCTTAGCTACGGCGACGATATTTTCAGCTGACCTTGCCGAGTTTTGGAGGCTTCACATCACTAACCTATCCGAGACGTTCAAATTTTTCGATTAAATTCACTATAGCTGTGCGTAGTATGAACTTAACGAAACGTTTTCACGATATTTTAACACGTTGTACGAGTGTGTATCGACCCATATTGTATAATCTCCGAGTTTTTACTTATCAAAAGTTATCGCAATGATAGTTGTCTTAGATAATCTTGTTGGATGACCCTTATGTTTATATGTTTCGTTCAAAACTACGTTAAAATACCACGAACTCATTATATGAAGATACGCTGACGTTGTAGGCACTCGATTTCCTGTAATGGGTAGTTGTAGCTAGTTAGGTAGGTTGTCTGGTAAGGTCCTATCAAGTGACAGGGCGCGAGTGCGCCATTTCGATACCACAACTCACGTGACTTGGATGTTGATGGGTGCGGTTTTTCAGATCTATCCTGTGGAGTTCAGAAAGTTAATTGAAAAAGGATTTGCCAAGTGTGCGATGCTTGGCTCTGGCTAGCGCCGGGCAGACAGAGAGAAAGTGGAATAGGGATTTCCTTTCGTGTGAATTGTTGCAACAACGGCAGTGTTGATTGAACGGAATGCCTAACTTGACAGCGTATGGACCGATTGGCCAGTGGACTGTGCTAATTGCTGTCTCGGTGCATATTCTGTTGATTTAGTCAATTTGTTCTGTTTTTATTGTAGGCGGGCCATATCTGTCTGGATATGGGGCACAGGTTTCTAGACTTTTCCACCTAGAGTTGGCAATAGAGAGAAAGTGTTGGAAAGTCTTAACTGCAAAGTCCTCTCCACAAGAGAGGCATCAAGGATTGATGGGTAGTTGTAGGGAGGTTTAAGAAAAAGCAATGGACATGTGTAAAAATATCGAAAAAACACTCCCCATTATCTGATCACCTACGGGCTTGCTTATCACCAAGTCACTCAATATCAAAAAGCTTATCACTAAAAACTACGGTATTTGTTTTTGTTTTTTTTTCTCTTTTTGTTTCAAATTTATATTCACAGATAAATATCGATTTTTGTTTAGTGTTTCTCATTTGTTTTTTTTTAAATAAAATAAAAAAAAATATTTATACTTACGTCAAAATATTTTAAAACTGGTAGACATTTATGTATACATATATAATAGTATATATATAAAGCTTAAATATATTTATATAAATTTTAGTTGTTTCCTAGGTATAATAATATTTATAGGCAATCGTTACCACAATTAGTTGTTTTCTTTTTTATTAGTTTTAGTTTTTAAAAGTAAAATTTTGAATTTTTTTTTTTTCTTTTTTTTTGTAAGGACACATTTATCATTTTCTTTTTTAAATTTGCTGTTTTTTTTTCAATTTGTTTAGAATTATATCACCTACGAAATATCATTAAAATGTTTTCGTTTTTTGTTTGTTTATGCTTTTTGTTTTGTTTCGCTTTTTGTTTGTCTTAAGTTTAATAGCAATTGGTTAAAGCCAAAATTAAGGGAACGAAAATAATTATATAATAATTACACCACTTGAATTGTTTTTCTTTGCTTTTACCGAAAGATGATTGCTTAAGCATGAGTTTTGAATTTTTTTTTTTTTTTTTTTTTAAGCAAAAACTTGTTATTATACATTTAGAACGTTTAGTTTTTAAGGAATGTCATATATTTAAAAAAAAAAAAAAGTTTTTTTTATGAATGAAATTTTATTTGAAACTTTTTTCTTTTGTATTTAAGGCATTTTGATTTTTTTTTTATACATATTTAATGTTTAAAGAAGGCAAATCAACAATAAGAAGTTTATTCACTTTTTTTTTTCTTTGATTTCTTTTACATTTTGAGGTAGTTAAGCCACAGATATAAGAAAGTCAATTCGATTTTACAATATTCGAGATGCTTCAGCTGGTGATTGTTTGTCGGAAACGAGAGCAGTTGATTCTATTTTCATTCTTCTTAGGGAAGGCATCTCTTAAATTGAAATTGGATTCTTCTGTAGCTTGAGAGTAGGGATGGGAAATATTCTATTTGAGAACTACTACTACTTCAGATGAAGTCAATCTTTGTCTTTTCTTGAAAAGGAAGCATTTTAACGATTCTTTGTGCACAAATTGTCTCAAAGGGAGTGAATTTCTGTTCTGTGCGCGTATGATCATAGAATTTAGATACAAAAACTTTGAAACAATAGATCTGTCAGGCAATTGTTCGAAATACAAAAATGACAGGGAAACCTCTTGAAATCTTTTCTCGTCGTTTTCACGGGACAATCACAAGCCTACAAAGCTTGAAGACTTTTTTTTTTGTTAAACAATAATGGACGCCATGCATGACTCTCTTGGTCTATCTGTGGCTTTTTTTTTTTTTTTTATTTCTGTTCTGTTTTAAACACAACAACTTCCTACTATACATAGCTAGATACATACTTACAAAAATGATTAGTTAAGATAATTGGTAAAAAAACGAATAGTCCAACCACAACTATTCCTCTGGCTCCAACAGGAAGAACTCATCTCACGCCAAGCACCCACCGTTTGCCATTTGCGAGAATGCAGCCGCAACACCAGTGTCCAAGTCGACAAATTCCGAATCATTTGCATCGCCGGCAAGCTGTGATAGAAAATCTGTCTCCTGGACCGATAGAAGATCGTGTTTGATCGAGATGTGATCATGAAAGGGTCCTATCGTTGTGGTGCCACCCATGGGCCCATGGAAGTCCACGATGTTGGCGTTGTGACTACTAGTGTTGTTGTTATTGCAGGTGTGGTTGCCGTTGCTGCTCTTTAAATCAAAGCTGTCAGCTTCAAAGAGAAAGCGTTCGGCACTCTGAGCGGTTGTGTAGGGACTCTGAGAGTCGACCAGCTCGTTCTTGACAAAGTCAGAGGCAGTGTCAGAGGTCGGTGTGAGACCACTGTCACAATTTGGAATGTAATCGGATAGATGGGCTAGAGTTGTACTCTGTGCCTGGCTGACAACTGGATGATGTTGCAAATGGTGGTGATGCTGTTGTTGTTGTTGCTGCTGCTGCTGCTGATTATTGTGAAGGTGGGATTGTTGTTGCATTTGTGGCAGGCAGACATCTTGGGCGGGTGAACTCAAATAGCCAAGCTCTTGAGCCGACGGTGATGGTTTACAATAGCCATTCGGGATGATGTCCGTTGAGTGATGATTATTGTTGGATTGTTGTTGGTGATGTGGTGAATTGGGTATCGCCGCTGTGGTGGCTTTGAAGACATTACTGCGATTGTTGATTGTTGACATCGGTGGTATAACTGTTCGTTGTTGTTGCTGTTGTGATTGGGTGGGTGTGGATGCTTGGGTTGTGGCTGGCGATGGTGATTGCGAAGGCTGCAATGGCTTTATATCCAACTCCAACTCAGCCAGATACTTAAGGGCAGGTGATTGCAAAAGCTTTGCGGGTGGATTGAAACCGCCTTGTCGAACACAGGTTGGTGAGTGCGCCTGCAACATATCGAACAGTTGCTGGCGTTCCATTTCGAGGGTTCGCACTTGGTTCTTCAGATCGATATTTTGCGTGTCAAGCTGTTCTGATTCTTTGATGAGATTTTGCGTGCGTTCACGTTTCTTCATGCGACACTTGGTGGCAGCGATTTTATTGCGTTCACGTCGTCTTCTACGACGATCTTCGTCCTCCGGAGTGAGGCCTTTGATTGATTTGCTATCACAATCTTCATCACTGGTATCTTCATCTTTGCGGGAGCATTTCGAGGTGGTTTGCTCAGATCCTGAACTCGATTCGCAAGTGGAGAGTTTTCGCTTACTCTGGATGGAGAGCTTAAGTCCGGCCTTGATTAGTTGCGAACACGTCTGCAAAGAAAGAACCACAAAGAGAGAACTGTTTAACAACTTTCAAATCACATTCTTTCCTAAAAAGAAATAAAAAAAAAAAAAAAACGGATCGTCTGCATCTGCACATTTGATAACTGCCAATAAATGCGCACACAAAAATGAGCAAAACAAGCCGCAATATGCAACCGATTTCAATTTAAAACAAGTCGTGAGTGACCAACAAAAAGACAAGCTGCCATTTTTGGGCCTTACAGTCACAACGCATGACTACCGACCAATTTGGATATTGGTGACAGACGTGTTTGAGATTTTTTCGTCGTTTTAAGTTTTACTTTTAATCTTTTTTTTATTATTATTATAAACGAGCACAACGTTACAACAAGAGTAGCAGCACGCTGCGCTTTTTTATTTTTGGAGAGCTATGTCTCATGTGAGTGTACAATGCATGGATTCCTTCTGAGAATCTCAACCAAATTTTGAATTGTAATTGAAGGGCAAATGAAGAGTGAAAATTCCACAGTTATTTAAATAAAGCGAAAGTTTAAAACTGCATTCATGTGTGGACTTGTCTGAATCATTTTTTTTTTTATGGAAGAAGACCATCTGTTTAGTAAAATGCTTATTTGAACTGGAGTTTGTCATAAAATGTTGATGAAATTAGAAAGAATTGGTGTATGTAGCGGGAAGAAACAAGTTTGGTATTTAATTTGTTTGAGCGTCATCTTTTGAGGGATTGTCATCAAATTGTCACTTGATATAGATGATCTGAGCCAAATCGTAGGAAGATTGTTGCAATGGTAGAAAGGTGCTGTTTTCTCTTGAAACAAAATGTCAATTGATTGACATTTACTAATCAAAATGCTTGTAACTTGGATTAAATTCTCCAGTCAAAGGTGAATCACTTGAGAAATGATGAAAGATTCGTATCAGCCCAACCACATTGCATGTCACACGCCATGATATGGACTTACAAATCCCACATTTAAGTCAAACTTTGCAATAAAAAGGAAAATATATCCACACAATCATACTTCTACATAACAGAAACAATGCCGTTCAATCATTTTCCAATAAAAGACCGTGATTTACGTGTACCTACAGCGCGATGTGGTTTGTCCTTAAAACTTCCCACCCGACATTTGTTTTTCCATTACGAGTATTCTAAAGAATTTTTTCATTAATGAAATTTCTAGATAAATGAATAAGAGACATTTCGTCGTGATCGGTGTGGTATTGGCAATAAAATGTGTCCAATCGTGCATGCAATACAATGGATGTTAAGTATTGCAGGTGATACAGTGACAGATGGGTGGTGTCGTTTGATTAAGAGGGTTTCTTCAGGGTCAATTCAGGTGTACAAGGATGTTCTTGTTAGTTGTAGTTTCTGTTTTTCAAATCAACCGCATCAACATGAAAGCTCCATAAATTGGGTAAAAAATGTGTAACCTGCACCAAGGCTCACTCAAAATCCAATTTAGGCCAACAAAATCGAATATAAATCATGTTTTGGCCATTTCTGGAGACCACGTTACGTGCCCCATTCTCTGACCACATGGTCATTGTCTTCCACTTGTCCACATCCATTGCATTACAATGCCCTTTCAGTTGCCTCCGTTCACCTTTATTCACCGCCGACGACCTATTGTGTATGGTTTCCAAAAATGGTCAAAAGGTTTTTTTCTGTTTTTTTTTGTATGCTTCGTTGTTTTGTGTGAAACAGCAGAGTGGTGACCCGCAGTTTTTTTTTTTTTGACGAACGCAATCAAATCTAGGTCAGAGTTAAGGTGTGTGCCGCCGCCGCTGGTACCTGTAACTGCCGACTTTCATGCTCGCCGAATTAAAATTACAAGTAAAGTTGCAGATTCTTATCGGACACTACAAGCGCCGCGAGGTTTGTGATGCTTTGGCGTTGCGACGCTTGAAATTTAGGTACCCTCCCCGTTCCGACACACAGCCGTGTGTCATAAAATACAAAAAAATTCTACGAAATGATAAAAAGTAGTGAGTATGAGTACTCAACATGTTTATACTGCCAAAACGTGATTTATCAGACAAACACACGAATTCGTTATTTCTCTCCGGTCGTCGTTCATGACTTTTTGAGTGAAATGTTGGGGTTTTGATTGATTAGGTTGGAGGAGGTCTTGGTGCGGTTGCGATTCGACTTAGTGGGTGCCCTTCTCATTCACCACAAACTTTCTAGGCAAACATTTTTCATTTGTAAATCATCTTGCGACGACAAGTGTATGAGGCATCCGATCCGCTTATAGTTTACACGCATTTAAAGAAAACTCCCCCATGAGTGAATCCCACCAAAGATATATATTTTCTCAACGGATAATGATTTCATAACTTTGGTACCGAATTTGTTATTCCATGTGCATGCGTAACGAGGTCTGGCCACCGCCTGGCGTTGATATGTTTATTGTGTTTGATTGCATTTAAGTAATTAAGCACTGCTCTGCTTTTTTTTTTTTTTTGTGTTTTGCGAGGTTTATTTATTTACTTTGTGTGTGAATATGAATTACGACAGTTTTGGGTCAAGTAGATTGAAGTAAACATAAGAAAAGATACAAAAATTTAGCAGATGGATGGATATCCAGGACTTGAATGAGGGTATCTCAAGTAAAAAAATCAAAGGCTAGGCTGAGTATTTAACATAAACTTTTGATTTAAGTTGTTTTTTACTGTGGATACGACGATAAACAAAAAAAAAAAAACGTGAAGAACGAAAGAGAAAAAAAGAAATTCCGAAAAAAGAAGGCAGAGTCACCCACGCCCAAAAACAGTGAGATTTTGTTGGCTTTGCCTGCTGAGCGGATTAGGCAAATTTATTGGTTTGACAAAAGTTGCATGGATTGTTCTTTTTTTATGACGTGAGAGACGCCCTGTATTTTGGGTTTAACGTTGGTGCTTGCGGGTGGTTTCGATGAAGTCTTTCTTATTTTTTGGGGTTACTTCAAACAGACAACGTCTAGAGTGGAGAATCTTAACGTGAGAGACGCCCTGTATTTTGGGTTTAACGTTGGTGTTTGCGGGTGATTTCGATTAAGGCTTTCTTTTTTTTGGGGTTACTTCAAGCAGAAAACGTCTAGAATAGAGTATCTCAATAGATTTTGAAGTTAGAAAGAGGAAGTTGTACGTTACTCAAATGAATGAGAATCAACAAGACTCAAACTGTTAATTGTAAGAAATTATACCACAAGGCGACGAAATAATTAATGAACGACAGGACCGTGACTCAAAATAAGCGAATTGAGTTCTGAAAGTCAACGAAACAGACCCAAGATTTATAGGAATGTACAGTGTAGTCGTGATTCCATTGCAATTTGCGCAGTCATATACAAATATCCGCCATTTTATGATACCCTACACGAGTGTAACCTTTTTCAAATGACGCATCTCCATTTATAAGAAGCTCTTCTTGACATACTATTGGTAACATCATCAAAGTATCTTATTTGCATTTTTTATTTCTCTCCCTCGGACCAGTAGATCGTTTTTGTTTTATTGCATCCGTCTTTCCAACAGAAGTCAACCTATAAGATCGCAGATAGGCGTTACGATTATAATTAAATGATTATCAACAAGCACAGCTCTCTGTGTAAGATAGATTGCTCAGATTTTAGCTCAATGTGCGCGCCCCACGATTAATCAAGTTTACAATAAATTTTATTTTCTGTTTTTTTTTTATAATTTGCATCCATTTTGCATATACAGGTCAATGTCGCGTGAGTAAAATTCTGTTCTGATTTTAGAAGCTATTTTTTATTTTTTTTTTGTAATTTTTCTCGAATAATTTACTTCAATCAGTGTGGAGAGGGTACCTCTCCGAGTGGGTGTGTACGTGGGCGGGCGGTGTGTGAAAATCACTGATGAAATGTTGCGCGAATGTCGCATCGAAAATTTTCAATTACTCGCGACGGGATATTCGATTTTTCTCTTCATTCACAATATTTCTTATATTCTCTGCTTGTGTTATGAATAAAATTAACATTTTAATTAAAAAGATACTAATGCATTTTGAAAAATTGATTTCAATTTGTGTGCTTGACTTGTAATTGATTCTTTCAATATAAAAATATAAAATATATTACCTGTTGGACGCTGGGTGTTGTAGCTGTACCGGCGGGTGAGTCAAGCGGTGAACCTGAACAACTGGAATGACTACTATCCTGTGATATTGCCTGAAATTAATATAAAATACTAATACATGTACTTGTGGTTATATAAAATGGGATTAAATTGGAAGACTTATAGGTAGAGAGCTAGCAATAAATTAATTTGTGACTCAAGATCTGGAAAGGATCATTTGCAATTTATAAACAAATGAAGTCAACAAACACTCGATGAGTGGTTGAAGTGGCTGCCAGCTGTTGCTAACACACTAAGGCCAGTGATAAGTTTATTATGATACCAGAAGAGTCTGGAGAGATCTCCTAATCTACTCGTTGAAGCAAGGTAGATTATCAGATCGCCTAAGTAAAGTAAAATTCTCCTAAATGGAACCTTCTTTTGCGGGAGCGAGCTAGGCAGCTTTCTTCTCTTTGCCAATGCAGCTTCTACAAAAATCGTTTAGATTTTAGACAGTGTCGTGATGACATCTTTTACTCATCTGGTATGCAATCTGTTGAGAGAAATTCAGTTCTTCGAGCGTTTTAGATCCAGCCGTGGCCAAATCTGCTTTGTCGCTAGACATGTTTTACCACTTGTCCACCTAGAATTTGTTCTCTCGATAGCATCCAGCTTGAGGTTGAGTTAACATGGAGCGATCGGTATATACCCAAGGTGCTTTTATCTGGAAACAAGTTGTTCCATATCTGGCAAGTTCGTCTATCTCTATGACTTGCTGAGTACAAGGAAGTAAAAACTTCAAATATGTACAATCACTGGTTAAGCCAGAGATAATGTCGATTTCATGGAACTCTTTGAACCTAATCTTATTAGAAAAAGATTAAGTGAATCCTTTTAGTCTGTTAAATCCTATATGAGCTTAGGAAAGGAAACAAAAAAGCACATTTTTTAAGAGAAGAAAAAAACTCACCTGTGGATTCATGGAATTGAAATTCCGTACTGAAATTCCCTGCGTTGTTGTATAGTTGTAATTATCCATGGGATTGGTCATCGCCATCAAAGAGTTCACTATCTCCGGAGTTTTTGGCGTGGAACACAGTCCACTGCCATCAATCCCCAGAAGTGATGAGGTTGGTGGTATATTTAAATTAAACATTCTCATTGAATATATATATTTTTTTTTAAAAACTTAAAACAAAAAACACAGAAACTCTAAACTAGCAAAGGATTATTTTAAATTTTAAACCGTTTTTCTTCTTTTTATGTTGTATATATAAATATAATTATTAAGCTTAAAAATCACAGTTAGATGGTTAGTTTTGGTTGTTTTGGTAAATAAATATAAATATATTCTCTTAAATCACAAAATTTACACTTTTTCTTGTTGTTTTTGTTGTATATAGTAGATAAACTATTCTTTTCTCTTTCACTAAATTTTATATTTGTGGCCATTTGAAAAATAAGAACACTTGAGATGTATTTTTATATATACAATATATGTATTTTTTTTTTGATTAACTTTTTACTTTAAAATTTTGTTCGTCTTTTTGCGCAAAATAACTGAAAAGAGAAGAAAAAAAAGAACAACAAGTCATTAGTTAAGTTTGATAAATTGTTTAGAAAAATTGAAGAAAAAAATAATAATTGCGGTGTTCTTAATTAATTGCATTCGGTTTAAATATAAGTTTTTATCCTTTTTCAATTGATTCAAGGTTAATGAAATGAATTAGTTTTCTTTCGTTGGCGGACGTGCGAGTAGACGCGTTAAATAATTAGAATTAATAAGAATTTTAAGAATTTCCAAAAAAAAAAAAAAAACCCGCCCCATGAGTGTATGCATGCTTCAATCAAGCCAATTTAGAGTGAGCTTTAATTAATGGTTAACAGAATATTGAGCATGAAACAAACGAGCGATTGTGGGAGTAGACAGAAGGAGAAATCTGTTTATTCTTCTACTCTGTAGATAGTAGATTTATGACACTGAACTTTAGTCGTCGCTTTGTCAATCTTCAAATAAAAAAAACGGCCAGCAATTATAATTAAATTAACCCTCAGATGCGATATAGTAAATGTGTGCCACTACATCTGGACATCTGGAGATCTGGAGCGAGTGTGTGTTAAAAACAATTTGCCAAACAGATGTGTGTTGCTTCACCATCACCCAATAAATTCAATAAAAAAAAAATAACCACAAACAAAATAAAAACCGTCCCTTCACTGTTCAAGTCCAAAAAAGAATATTTAAGAATAGAGAATCTTCTTGAAATCCCAGATGTTTTTCTTGACTCTGCCAATCAACAGGATTTATTTTCTTTTATTTTGTTGTATAGAAAGACCCATAACCCAAGATCCAACCAAGGCAATAGAATAAATGGAAACACATTTATATTTTGTAGCCAAAAAAGAAAGAAAAAAACGAAAACACATTTTTGGTTATGGTTTCGAAGAGAGAGAGAGAGTTAGGAACGAAGGAAGCTCTTGTATTTCTTTTTGATTTATGGTTTCGGATGGAATTTGTCTGGTTTTTAGCAAGAGAGAAAGAAATTTCCACATATTTTTTAAGTATTCAATTTTAAGGCTTTATGTTGTGATGAATAGAGCATTAGGAATCGGTTTTGGTACGTTGCCTTCTCCACAAAACAAAAAAATGGCAAACAGTAAGAGAAAACAATTCTGTGAAAAGATGGACTGATATTCCATCATATAATTCTAAATTATGTGAAATAATTAAGCTCTTAATTCTTAGACAGAAAAACCCACTCGTCGTCACTCAAAATGATTAGAATCAACAAGAAGGAAATTCATTTTTGTTCTGATTACAGTGAGTGCCTTTCCCCTGCGCCTGCAGCTACTACGGGGTCATGGCTCTTTCGTCCTCCTCTCATTCCACGGTCGTGGTAATGCTGTTCTCATCACAAAACAAGAAAATTCGGTTTTTATTGATGCAAATTTGCTCGAAATTGTTTGAATGTCCATGTGAATAAATGCGTACTTCAACGGTTGACCTTCAAAGGATGATTTTTCTTAATTGTATCCACTTTCCATGCCCGTCTCGCATTCAACTAATCACTATAATTAACAGAGCCCAACAAAAAAAACCGCGTTCAATTAATCCAATGACAATTTATTTCCTTTGAAGTGTTAATTTCAATTTTCACTTCTTCCTCCGTTCATCATCTTCGCCGCGTTTCATGTGTTTTATGTGTTTTATGTGCATTTCATTACTCCTTCGCATGTGTGACAATGAGAGCACACGAGCGATAAATGAATAAAAACGACTACTAGTACACAGAATAATTAAAATAAGAGAAACAAACAATGGGCAAGGGTGAAATTAAATGCACTCTGTGAGACTCCCCTGTTCCAGACAGTGTGTCTGACCCACATCCATGCCATTTATGATAGTTCTTTGGAAATTGAAAAAAATACGTACACAAACACACACAGGGAAGACGACAATCCACATGTTCTCTCTCTCCCGTTCACATTCATTTGACATTTTATGTGCACTTTACTGTTTTTAATTCCTTCATGACTGAACTGAACTCCAACCAACATGGTCGTCGTCACCAGGGGTATTTTAAAGCGACCATAAATTTTGCTATCGCTCCCCTAAAACACAGCGAGCAGGGAGTAAGACCGACCATAAAGGCTAAAAATTCTTGACATTTAGTTTCGTGACAAACGGGCTCTGAATGTCACTGACAGAAAGAGAAACAGTATGTAGGTACATGTGTGTGTGTGTATGGGGGGTTTGAAAAAAGGATTCAAGGGTGGACGACGGACTTGGTGTACATATATTTTTTTTTCCACCTCACCCACTTGACCTAATTACGGCCGGTAGTTGATGGTGTATTGTGTGGTGGCGTCAATGAAACTTTAGCATTTTTATTATTTGACGGGAAGTTTCCACCATTCCCTGGTTTTTTGCGGGCCAATTCGTTAATGGACACTACCGCCCGCCGAAGGAAACGTGCTTTCGGTTTAAATTTCGTTGACTTTACATTGTAAATTACCTTCCAAGAATAGTATCCTTTTTTTGTACTTTTATTGCAAAAACATGAGTTGAATGCCAGCGAGAGTGTTTCAAGCAATAAAAGCTTGTAAGCGAGTTTAATGAAGCGATCGACACACACAATATCCTTTTGGGGTAATTTTCATTGCCATTATCACAGAGATACATTACATTACATGAAAGGTGAGTCAGTGAGAGTGGGAAGTTACGAAACTTTGTATTTTGTTTTATGTGCTTATGTGAGATTTATAGTTACGGTTTGATTATTGATATTAACGTTGGATTATTGCCTCCCCCTTGATTGGTGTCACACATGAGTATTTGTTTTCTATAAGATTTTCTGAGACTATTTCATTTGGGTTATTGGTACTTAATTTGTTTTAAGACTTTGGTGTGTCAAATTTTATGTCACCTCGCCCCCAAATATGTGGATTTATCGTCCACGAAAGCTGTTAAATATGTCCATAAATATATTGTTGCACCTTTTTTTTTCCTTAAATCTAACGTAAACACTGGTGTTAGAGAAATGGCATCAATCTTAGGAAAACGAAGCGATAATGTTTAGCCAAAGTGAAGAACTACTCTGCAATGGAAACGTGGAGAAATATCTGCGTAGTTGCAGCTGTTTGTTGACGGGCTCTGGAGGAAGAGATTCAACGACGAATTATACGATCTGTACAAGGACAACGAACTGTTCAAAAAAAAAACTACGCATTGGTCGTTTAAAATGGCTTAGATATGTCGAGCGAATGAATAGAAACCAACGCTCCGGCCAGAAGAGTCTTCGAATCCAACGCGGAGAGACAACGCAATAGGGGGCAGAGATCGCCTTAGATGGCACGCACAAATAGAAGGGGACCTTAACTACTTTGAAGTGCGTAACTGGAGGGGGTTAGCTTAAGACCGGGCTTACTGGAGAGACTTGTTGGTTGAGGCCCGGGTTGAACCCGAACTGAAGCAACACCTAAGTAAGTTGCAGCTGTTTCTTCTCGATAAGTAGGTACGAAGACTGTGGTTGCCGTGTTGATAAGTGCGTTGGACTACAAAGCGAGAGGACACAGGTTCGATCCTCAAAACCACCAAACGTTTTTCCACGGCATCACGTCAGGAAAAAGCTTCTCAACCTGCCGTTTGAAGTCAGCAATGAAACTCTATGTCCCTTTTATTCGTGCGAAAAATAGAACACGCACAACATGAATGATTGTGAGAAGCTAAGCCTTGGCTATCTCTATGAGCTGTCGCGCCAAATATGTATGTTTGTTGGTACAATGGCCATCACTCCGAAACATTTAAGGATCATAAGTTGATTGGTAGGTTGTGGAGGGTGAGAGTCCTTACTTAGACCTCGGTTGGGCCAGTTGTAATTCCCCTCAAACGACTATTGGTGAAGTTTCTCTGTGGGGTTGAAAAATAGGGTTGGTGGAGTTGTGATGATCACTGATCGTGTTATAATTTTAAGCCAAGAATCAGGGGTCGAATTACGGCATCAGTGATCGAGTAATTCGTCACGTAAAAACGAGCATTAAAACGTCGGAATGATCGTTTATACGTAATAATGCTCATTTTTACGCGACGAGTTACTCGATCGCTCATGCCGTAATTCGGCCCCAGACTAGTTCTGGTCTAGTATCAGCTTGGGTGGAATATAGCCCTTGTGGTCGTTGTCAAGATTGATAGGTCAAAGAAAAAGTCAGCAAGGGGCATATTCTACTAGATCACTTGATAAAAAGTTGAGGATCGTTGGATTTTTTTTTATCATCCGCCGTCAAAGGAAATTGGATACAAACTGTCCTCGAAGATCACTGAACATCAGCTCCTGCTATCAATTCGTCACAAGATCAACAGTTCAGAACCTTATTCCATAGAAATTCTTACATTAGTTGCATAATTCCCCAATCAAATACCAATGTCTACAACAAAATCAATTTGCAAAACGCTTGGGCATAGCCTACAACAAACGTTTTGCTTTTCACACAAAATTATAACCATTTCCTTTTTACAAATATATAATTAAATTATTAAACAAAATTACCGACCATAAATTATCATTCAGTTAAATGCACTAGCAATTAACTTGAAGCACTGCATGTGCTATAGTCGGTAAAACAAAACGAGAAAAAAAACGTATAGTCCCGACAATAATAATTATTGTATCTTTTGTGTTTCTAACTCAACCTTACTCCTATTTACATAGTAATAAAATATAAATTCCATAGATCTGCTATTGTAAATTGGAAAAGATACCGCCATAGGCACAAGCGTATTGTGGCGACCACCAGCCACAACCGGTTGCCGGCCGGTGTGTGCTTTATTATTGCAATATTTGCTGATCTTTTTCTGCTTTTGTTTCGTCGTGTATCTTTTTCGCTTTTGCCAAATAGAATTTTAAAAGCTTTTTTTTTTATTTTTTTTTTTGATGCACATTTGCACCTCTCCCGAAGCACTGAAGCACACTTCAGGGGGGGGAATTTCCATAGAGAGTGCCGCGCCAGTGGTAGTGGTGGTGTGAAAATTTGAAATATTTTAAGTGCTTGTAAATTTTCAATGCAAACCGTGACCCCAAAAGCATGTATTTTTGTCTCTTTCAAGCACACGAATTGTATGTAAACGATTAGGTTCTCTAATCAAATTGATATCGAACGATCTTTGTAGTGCGTCATGATGCATTTATCTTATGCACATTTAAATTGCTAAATTACAATTGTACTCGTATGTAATTTTATTATGCCTTTAAGAAACCATCAGTTGATGGCGCCAGTATTTGTCCCTAAAAGTGGGGTAAATCACACATCCACAGATGACATGCGGCGATAATGAGATTGCAACAAAGTTAATCGTTTGTGCAATTTTCCCATCAATGCATTCTCAGTCAAGTGGATGATGACGGTGATAGGAGACATGCATATATGTATCTGAAATGACCCCCTAAGGCATAAGCAATCTATTGTGTTCTCATCTATCTTGTCACTGTAGTGGATTAGTTGCAGTCCTTCGATTTCACTTTGCTTTTTAAAATTTATTTCTCTTTCTCTAGTGTTTTTTTGCATTAAGATATTTATTTTAGCAAATCTAATTGAATTTCAAATTTAATTTATGGTTCAAGTCAACATAAACATTTGCCAAAAATAACACACAAACATCAAACGCACACGCTTGTGGTGGATGTAGAGTGCTGTGCTGTGCTCCATCAGTAGCAGCAGTAACGATATCGAAATGTAATTTTCGAATGGATTGATTCAATTTGATTAGATGCCTCTCGCGCTCTCGGTGCTCGTACATAATTCAATTTCAATTGAATTCGGAAGAAAAGGGGCAACAAAAAGTGTTTTTTTTTTTTACTTAAAAACTTCAAGGAATGGCAACAAAATGTGGTGTGGTAGAGGAATTTTTTAATTAAACAAGAGAGAGAGGAGAGTTAAGTGTCGGTGGTGGTCTTTTTTATTTGTATAAATTTGCACATTAAACGGGGGTGTACAGGGAGAGAAGGATAAGAGGATTTTATTTATTGATATAGATAGTGGAAAGTGGGTTATTTGTTTCGAAGCCAAATGGACATGAGGTCGTCATAAATCGTAATGAATAGAGATGGCTCTCTTTGAGAGGGATGTGGTTTGGATAAAGCGCCTTTCACAATTTAAGTTTCACTGCATCCGACTTTCTTTACAGAAAATATCCAAAAGATTGCGATAAAGAGAATGGATTGTGAAAAATTTATGTGTGCTTCCAATCAACAACGATCGACTTTCGGGACGAGTAAGCTGACTTATAAAAATGTTTTCAAGTCGTTATTAGTCATTTCGTTGAGTATAACGTTTTAAAACAACTTAACTGACACCATATTCCAATCTAAAGTACTACGTGCTCATTCTCACTTCACCATAGAGTTCAACAAGCACGGCCCTCAGTCATAATTCAATTCTAGACCAGATAAGCAAGCAACCCCCTCCCTTCTATCGAAACAATTGTTGTTTTTGCAAATTCTCAAGTCACTGTTGGACACTCTAAAAAAAAATAATCTTAATATTTCGAAATGCAATTTCTGGAACACAAAAACGCTTGTACGTTCGTATCGTCGCTTATACACCAAGAGTCAGTATCTTTGTTATCAATTGCGTTTGTTCTCTCGTCAATTTCGTTTTCAATTGAAATCTTTAGAATGAGTCCATGCGTTTGTACGTCCTTGTCAAAAACGTTTGATAACAAAAACAAACAAATCGAAAAAAATACAATATATATCGCCCGTGTAAGTGTAGTTGTATGCGCAAACGCTTGCTATACACAATATCAAATTAATTAATTGTATCTACGAGGAGAACTTATCTTTATCTCACGTACGTACGTCACAGGAATTTATTTTTTCCACTTTTTATCGATATGATTGCGACGACTAATGACGAATGGGGGCATAAACTACGTATGAGTGTATTGCTTTTCTAGAACTAAACGAGTTTAATCAACTCAAAAATTTCAACGCACTAATCATTCAATTAAGAGTCTCCTCCACTTATCTGAAATTAATTTGAGTAGAGTTTCGTTGGTTAATTGAATGAAAATATCAGCCCCTCACCCAGTAAATTCCTCCGAAAATGTTGTATCGAAAAATTTATTTAAACCTCAGCTGCAATCGGCTAAAAAAATAAATCAAATTTAACTCGTGATTAACACACAAAAAATAAAACGACGACACTTAATATGCAAATCACAAGAAAATAAATATAAAAAAAAGCCGAAAACACAGTCGTCTTCTAACCTTCTAAAAAGGAGCTCATTAAAGTTAAATTTTGTTTGCTTGCTAATTTTTTTCGTAATGATTTCTTTTTTAAGTGTTCTTCGTGATCACAATCACGTTGTGATTTTTATACACACTGTCAGAATATTTTGACATTTTATTTATTTTTTTTTATCATTTATCCTGTTCGCCTACACGGTTGTGTGAGGAGAATCTTGATTGGCCGATTTAAAAAGTACAAAAAAGTTGTAAAAAAAAAAATATCAAAATCGCTGGCTACTGTTTACATTTGTTTTCGGATTTTTTTATTTTATTTTGTATCTCTTTTGTGTGTTTGCTTAAATAAAACAAAACGAAAAGTTTAAAATTGCAATCGATATTAACCAAAAATCAATGTGAGTCATAAATAAGTTGAAAATTGTTCACGGTTAAACGTGGGATGACAAACCAGTATTGAAGATTGATTGTTCTGAGTGTTGAGATTCTTTAGAAGCAGTTTTAGAGGAAAATAACACTTAAGACTTCATAATTATGTGTCACAATTTACTACTTGTTCAATTGAATTATTTTTTTTCGTAGAAAACAAGTACTTCACAGGTACTTGACTGTATCTATGGTTAGATTAAAGGAAAGGGAAGAGATTGGTTAAATACTCATTTATGTCACAATTATTGAGGAGAAGATCAATTGCCCTAAAAATAGGGCAGGCTTCCTAACCGGACACTGTCGGGTTAAAAAACATCTCATGACTATGGAAATAGCACAAGACAACACTTGTAGAATGTGCAACGAAGACGAAGAATCAGCAGAACACATACTGTGTCACTGTAACTGTCTCACAAAAACACGTCATCGTTTTCTTGGTAACCACTACCTTATGGCGGGGGATTTCACCCAAAGACATCGCCGGTTTTATCACTCACTCCGGAATCATGGAGGAGCTTTAAATAGAGGATATCACAACAGGCCCACCTGTGGCCGCAGTGATAAGGGACTAGTGCCCACCTCACCTACTAATCTAATCTAATGCCCTAAAAATCAATCATCTTGACAAGAAATGTGTAAATTTCCTCTGTAGTTACTTACTTAAAATACGATCAGCTGCCTTGGAGATCAACCAACCAACAGATAGATAAAATTCCTTGGAATCTACGGCTTTTCTCATCTTCAGGACGCAGTTGTAAAGAAGTTCAGCTGTGCTGCTATTTAACTCGCTTTTTCCTTTTTTCCTTAGGTGGCACTACAGTTCGGGGTGAACCTGGACCTCAACCAACAAACCTCACCAATTAGACCGGTTCTTAGCTATCCGCCTCCAGTTACGCACTCCAAGTTGGTTGAGGTCACCTTTTACTGGTGCGCGCCACCTAAGGCGAGGTCTTTCTCTACTGCGTTGTTTCTCTGGGCTAGATTCGAAGACTCTTTGGCTCAGAGCTTTGGTGTCCATTCGCTCTACATGTCCTAGCCATCTTAATCGATCAATGCGTGGATTTTTGACCAATTCGTCGTTGAATCTCCTCCTTTAGAGCACGTCGACACAAACGGGACCGAATATCTTACGATCAATTTTTCGCTCGAAGCGACCAAGGCTATTTTCATCCGCCTTTGATCAAGTTCGTACTTCAGCACTACTGGGATGATTAAGGTCTTGTACAGAATTTTCTTAGTTCTTCGGGAAAGGGCCTTAGTACTCAATTGGTTCTGACGATCAGTTAGTTGTAAAGAGGATTCATTTTCTTGGTCACCTTAGGCGTATATATCATCAGAATCCAATTCATCACTTCGACTACCCTTAACTTGAAACTAGAGCACGGCCATAAGGGAAGGAGGAACCGAGATTTCTACGATCACTTTATCACTGATCTTAGGTGATCACCTGATTGCTGATCGCTCAACTGCATTCAAAAAGTTAGCTGATTGGTTAATTCATTCGATGATCACTCGATCATCATTTAAGGATCACTTGTCATAGAAATCACTTTTCTTGCCAAACTTTTATTTTCTGTATCATAAGGAGGATCAGCAACCCTTAAGTAAATGCCTAGGGGATAAGTATTAGAGATAAAAATACGTGTTTTTTCTCTTATTTCTGTTCACATTCCACAGACAATCAAAGAACCTATTGTTCGTTCGCATGCGCAATGTCTGTTTCAACTTTTTTTTTTTCAAACAGCAGCAAGCTAAACTCATCTCAATTCAATGAAACATTGTTTTGGCATTCCACCAGCACTGAAGGCACTTCAAAAGAATGCGCGCAATTAAATTCATAATAAATGGTCTCATTATTATTTTCCCGCTTATTATGCACGCAACAGTTCGATTTGCATCCATCATAATATAATTTTGACATTTTGTCTAACATTTTCAGACGTACTCTCCCCGTCCGGCCTTGGTTATTAACATTAACAATAACTACTCTGAAGAGTTGTCGTTTAATTTGTGGCTATTGACTTGCATCTGTTAAACAAATTTATGTTACAGCTGTCATACTAGACAAAAAAATATGCATTTTGCGTGTTGTTTTGCAATCAATTTGTGTTGGGTTAAATCTCCAAAATGAAAATTTAAAAAAAGTCGGTGTAATCAAATTTCAGAGGTGCGGTCTTATTGTTCGCTCCTACGCTCTGTACGAAGCCATATGTAATGGTAACCGAAAGTGGGAACTGGGGACAAAAAAGAAACAACAAGTGGTTGTCAAATATAATGAACTTGACAGTATAATGTCATATTTCCTCTTTGCAATCAATCATGACCAGCGCGAGCGATAACAATACATGGAACTTGTTTTTTTTTTTAACGAAAAAAATGTTTGCTATTGACTTAGGTTGACGTATACGTACGTTCTAAATGAACCAAAGGGAAGTACTTCAAGTCTTTGTTCGTCATAAGTTGGTATTTAACGCAAGAATGTCGCTTGGGAAGTACCATTAAGTGGCATTGGCTAGGGTTCGGCACCGTTAAAGGGGATTTTTGAGACCAGAATGTCAAGGGCTTAGAACTGGAGGAAGCTTTCTTCATCGAATCCTCAATTCAAATAGTAGGTCTACTTTGTACAGGCATGGATGATGATCAATGCAACCATTTTTTTTGTTACTTGAGGCCCTGAGCACACGGCTTCTATACGAGCTTTGGTGTCCATTTGCTCTACATGTCCTAACCATCTGAATCGGCCAATGTGTACTTTTTTGAACAGTTCGTCGTTGAATCTCCTTCTCCAGAGCACGTCAACGCAAACGGGACCGAATATCTTACGAAGAATTTTTCGCTCGAAGCGACCAAGGATATCTTTATCCGCCTTTGATAAAGTCCATGCTTCAGCACCATAGACTAGGACTGGGATGATTAAGGTCTTGTACAGAATTTTCAGTGATCTTCGGGATAGGACCTCACCTATCAATTGGTTCTGACGATCAGAATCAGGGGTGGGCGGGGTTGTATTCTCCAACGAACGTAAGCGTCTCTTTCCGTTTGCCTGACCATTGCAGTGTTTTCCAAGTCGAGATAATGACAATTAAGGAAGCCCTGTCGTAGCTGAGGTGTAATGTACTATCTACTCTGGATAGTCAGGCCGCGATAAAATCCCTGGAATCTGTCGCCTTTAACTCAGAAACAGCCCTAAATTGTCGCTTGTCTTTTAACAAGATGATTGAGCAATTCAAAATTCACCTTATATAGGTGCCGTGACACAGGGACATTCAAGGCAACTGCTTGGCTAATGAACTCGCAAAGGAGGGCACAAGTCCACCAATTGCTTCTTAAAAGAAACACGATCGGTATCGACAATCGCAGGTGGGTAGAAGGTAACACCTTCCTCATCACCAAGCAGATTTGGCCAAAGCTGGATCATAAAAGCCGTCACGATACAGCTACCACGCCAACAGGCTGGGCCTCCTCTACAATGACTTTTGCAGAAGCTGCATGGACGAGGAGGAGGAGGAGAGAATTCTCGAAGAGCATACTTAGGAGCCAGCTTCTTTCACAACCTAAACGAATTGGCTGACATCAGCATAGGCAGCCTCCAGCGTTTCTTGGCAAGCTCCGGCTGGTTCTGTAGTCTTACTGTTTGAAGTACAGATCCATGACGCAACACAAAGGACCTTATCTGGTCTAAGTGAGGTTGCAGTTTGAAGCCTGCTACTCCAACCTAACCTAACCTGCCCTCAGTAACACTCAGTTGAGCTGAAAATATCTGTTTAAAGCAAAGGATCAAGGAAGGCGTTAAATTCAAACGCGAACCACTTAACTATATCTAGGACATGGTACAGGTGGAAGGTGGTAGTTCATCTAATTACCACTACCCACATGGAGACAACAAGGAGTGCCACATCGCTCGACTTGAAAACGACATTTCATTACGAATAGAAGGATAGTCGTTGACAAAAGTTAAACGCACAGTAATTATCCACTTATGATCCTCCAGAGAGTCGCCAATGGTTATCCATTTCAATTAGCTCTAAAATATATAATTTCATCTTATTCCACTGATGCCATTGAGACTGTTTTTTGTTTGAAAGCTCAACACGCATGATAATTTATTGCCTTCATTCATCATTTCCGGTACGTCCAGGAATTCCACTAACACCGCGTCGCACATTTCATTATCCTTGCGTGAATATTTGCACTCAAAACAACTTAACTATCGTACCATGGCCAAAAAAAAAGTCTAACAATTAATTTTACTTAATCTCTCGCCTAATGAATGAACACCGTGTAACGGACGATGGACGACGAAGCCACACAAATTGTCGTCCTCTAAGGTTTTTACCACACAAAGGCGACTAGCCTACTTTTATGCTGCGTATGTGAGTGCAAAAGTCCCCTGGCGCCAGACTATTTCCTGAGGCGACTTTTTACACGCACTAACACACAAGAATAGACTTTTCTTCTTTTTTTTTTGCGATCGTTATCCTTCCCTACATATCCAATTCGAATTCAAAAGTCAAACGGATTGTTGTGATTTGAGACTCCCGGATTTGAAATGATTTGGAAAAATATTAGATTACCATTTGCGTCAAAACTGGAGCCCAACCCTGCTTGTGGTGGTTAATTGATTTTCCTGGGCAGAAGTAGGTTAAAATAAATCCAAGGATAAACACTATGGAAAAACAGACATCTGCTGGTGATGGTGGTGGTGTGCGAAATTCCATTAGGTTCGGATTACATCAAACCCACACAAACAGGAAAGAATAAAACAAGAACCATAAATGATGACGGCAAAATATCGTCCTTAATTCTCATTCGTTTGCCTTACAAGTAAATAAAGTATAGGAGATGGTGTTTTTTTTATGTCAAGGACACACCAACAAGGATAGCCGAATTCGAAAGAAGCCCCTCATCAATAATTCCAAACACAAGTCGTATTTTTCTACCACATACAAACACCGTGCCAGCTGTGTGGAAATAAAAAAAAAGAAGTCTTACAAAACGCCTTTAATGTGTGTCTGTCCGAAACGCAAAACCTTTAAGGTGACAATCGCACGCAATTTTCTCATTTCACCATGCAAACGTCTCCTCACCCGTGGGTGTGGTGGACCTTTAACTTCTGGTTGTAAATATTGTTCTTTAACAAGGAGGAGATTTCTTAGAAATAAACTCCTGTGAAAGGATTTCAAAGAAAGAAAAACGGAAAGTGGGAGCAGCAACGATCCAAGGTGTGGGATGCATGGTGCCGCAAACACATACAAATTTATTGCCTTAGATAGAATTAGATTTATTTATGAGATACTTTTGGAAATCGTGCATCAAAAATGGGATGGTTTACACTATTTTTGAGAAGATCATTCATTTTGAAGAGACATATAACGTTTTATGGATTAATTTATTCCCAGAGAGAATAAATGATAACTGGTTGAGGTTAAACAAAATTGACGTCCAATAGTGGTCAAATGAATTCATACATATACATATCCATGAAACCAATGCAATTTCCAACTAATTCCGCTTCTATACATAAAAAAAATTAATTTTGTTTAAGTCTGGCGCCCAATGTTCTGCATTTTCAATACTTTCAACTTCCTTCTAATCATTTCTTCCTGTTTTCGTCGTGTAAACTAAACCAACCGAGAATGTTGTTTACATTAGAAACGGGTCTCGCTCTACACGAGAGAATAGTAAATTTTGCATTATAGCCCATTTCGTTCAATAAACGTGATCCTATCGTTGCAATTTAAATCTGAATTTGTGTGTTCGTTTTTGTTTTTCTCTATTTTTAGCTAATTGTCCGAGTAAAGCTATTCGCTGATGAGACGTACTGTGTGCCCGTATTGGTGGGCGGGAGGTGTGCCTCAGAGATTTTAATTAATCTAAATGAATTATAAGGTTTTTGTTCTTAATCAATAAATATATACAATAGATACACTAATTCAGAGAATAAGATACATTTCCGTGGTTGTCCACTTTACGACGGGAGAAAGGGAAAATTTTGGAAAAAAAAAAAAACTTGTGCGCTCGATGGGGTTAAAGAACGTCAGCAGCATTTAACGACAAACATCTATAGATACATTTTCCAAACACTAATAGGTGAATGGTTGGTTGTGGTTGTGGTTAATCACGTCCGCAACGAGTGTAGATTCCATTTTGGAGGGCGAGAGAGGACTTCAATTTTGGGGTGGATAATTGCCAGGCGCCCAATTTATTGAAAAAAAAAAGAAACTTTCTGTCAAACTCTTATTATTGATACTTTCCTTCGATGTTTTGTTGTATTTTTATAGATTTGTTTACTTTGTAATTGGAAAATGATTTAGTAGTGGGTATGGGTGGGCGGGCAGGCGGGTGCTAGTATGATGAAAACACATTATTGTCGAATATTGTAGCAGTTGTGGGTAATTTGGAAAAGTGATACCCAGACCGGAGGGGTTTATTTTTATTTTTTTTTTATGGAAAAACTTTTGGAAGGATAAACTTATTGCAAATCGATGGCATAAAATGACCCAAAAGATGAGTAAATGTATTTTTATGTTTATTGAAGACAAGTCTGAATGATAAATGACAAAAATTAAGTTACATTCTCTAGAAAAAGCTTTTGAAATTTGTTGATAGCCCTTGTGAATTCTCCACTTTAAACACACAATACAAATGTGAGAAAGATAAAGTTCAAACAATGAAAATACGTTCACGTTAACGTTTACCTCTCGTATTCATTAGGCTATACAGTGAGAGAGAGAGA
Organism: Criorhina ranunculi; assembly: GCA_951813785.1. Lineage (NCBI taxonomy): Eukaryota > Metazoa > Arthropoda > Insecta > Diptera > Syrphidae > Criorhina > Criorhina ranunculi. Next base: position 1,930,895 of record OX638385.1, on the reverse strand, counting down.
GAGCGATAAAATATTTGCTATTCACCGAGTAATTTGCATAACGACTTACTTTGTTACCCAACTAATTATCAGCAAAAAATAAAAAAACAAAGGAAACGTGCTAAAAATATCCAAAGAATGTGTTTTTTTTTTTTTCTTCACGATATTATGTGGGCCCCTTCTAATGCGTTTAAGATTTAATTTTGTAATTAGAATCGCTCTTTTCCCCCCCACCTTTAGATAAATATTTATAACTCAAGTTAATCCTATAAATCCTCAAGACAGTGAGTGCTAACGAATCTTTAAAAAAAAAAAAAAAAAAAAGCTTTCGAAGTGATTAATCGTTTCGTGAAAATTCCACTTTGATTGATTCGGAAAGTGGAAAAAAGTAAAGGGATTTGTGTAAACATTCCTTCGATTAAGTACACCAAAACGTCAGAAACCTATATTTAGGTCTTACGAAAACATTCGATAGCGCGCCTGATAACAGCAAAGACACTCGGTCGCCATGATTACTGATTAGAAGTGATTGCCTGAGAAGGTATACAAAAAAAAAGTGGAATTAAATGATTAACGACATTTAATTAAAATTCTCATCCCTTGTTGGACGACACACCCGCACACAATCCTTTGGTGTGTAATATATTTTAGCACATCCCCTAGATGTGTATACACCACACATTTAGGTATTTATGTTGTAAACTCTCGCCCCTGCAGAGAGTAGCGGAAACAAGAACTCGCTCGCATTAGTAAAATCGCCCTTTGGCGTCCAATTGTCTCGAGCACCCATACCAGCAGCCAAAAATACGAACTCCTCTCAACCATTTGGGGTGGCTATCGAAATTTTATTCCTTTGTAGGAGAGAATACTTACACACATACACAGACAGAGGACAAAAAAATAGGAATAATAATGAAATGCCAAGGGTGCTATGGCTGGGTGACCTCGAAATGTATACTTCAAAGCTTTCTTTCACTTTATATGACAGAGTGTATATGTATATCTTTTGGCTTTAAGTCGACCCTTAGCGTGAGTGGGATTTATGTTTTTTTTTTTTACCATTATCACACATGTGTATGTATGAACGTGAATAAATATACTTTCAAGTGAGAGAAAGTATGGAGGAATAAACTGCAGGAACAAAAAATACACTGACCCAACGATTGAGGGTAAATAGGACGACTTTTGCATCAATCACTTATATTGTCGTTGCTTTTTTCAAGTAAAATTTCAATGATTGATGATGATTTGATGTGTTTTTTTGTTTTTAATACATTTGAATGCTATGATTGAAAGATGATAGGGATGGAGATACTTTTTTGTATGGGAGGAAACGTGTTTTTTTTTTTAAATTAAAATCTGGCGCCCAACATTGGTTGGATAAAGCCATGTGTATGAAACAGGTTTTGATGTCGAACGCTATCTTCTATCCAGTAGTGTTCAAGTCGTACCGAACTTAAAGACATTTTCATGTCAAAAAGATGGCATAACAAGTGTCAACAGACAAGTCCTATTGAATGGAAGATTTATATGCTTACCATAGTTAGTGCACCGTTTTTAGCTCTGAAAATAAACAAAAAAATAAATATAAACATTAGTATGAGTAGATTTTAGTTTTTTTTTTTTCTTCAACTGTGGAAACAAATAAAAGCCATTAGCGTCATCATTATAAAAGAGAACCCCAAACATCTTTTATAGGCGTCAGAAATATGTTATGCTCTATTAACGACCACATTTCCTTAGTTTTTATTAGCCAATCAACTGTATTGCAAGATATTAATGGAATTAATTTTTTTTTTTCTTGTTATACACATTGACTCAGTCAAAATGAGTCCAAATTTAACCGAGACAAAGACAGATAAATATTCTTCTTAAATCTGGATTATGATTTTCGAACCATAGCTTGTCAAAAAAAAAAAATTTTTAAACAAAAGACCCAAACAAATTAAATGTCAGCATTAAACTGACATGCCATCAGAGTTCTTTCCTTCAGCTACGCCTTAGCATATAATAATCATTAAATTCAATTATCAACTGAAAACTCTAATAAGCACGACTAAAATTATCTCATTTCGTCAAAAAATTTATTACAGTTCAACACAAAAAAAAAAAAAATCAACAAATATGAAAATAATCATAAATAAAAATTTCAAGGTAATCTAGGTCATACATCTTTCCGACGTTGCCATCAACACACACCACCGTCCCCCTTATGCTTCCCTCTACTTATAGATAATGGACTATTTTTTTTAAGCAAAATTTTGTATTTTTTTTATAAATTGCAATTTTGTCCGCACTTTACAAATTACAAATGCAAATTAGCTAACAAAAAAAAAAGAAAAATAAAAATAAAAAATTGTTTTCACTCCGCTTCGACCCTGAATTAGTGAAATATAAATAATTGGAATTAATTTTATTGTTCTTTAGTCATAAACAAAAAAAAAAAAAAAGAATCCACTTAAAAGATACATAGATACCTCATACTGTGAATGATGTTTGGTGGTGATTAATGGTATCTCTTCTTTACACTTTTCCACACCATTCAAATGGAAAATATTCGTACACAGTATACAACTTCCTGGTGGAAATCTATTGGATTTATTTAAATAATCAGCACACAGATGTATAGATACAGGTAGTGTTTGTGTTTTGTCCCACACCTGTGTATTTACATAAACTTGATGCTGGACACATTTAATTTTGTATTTGTTTCTGTAACCTTGTGATAAATTTTATTTCAAACAAAAATCGCGTAGGTATGTGATGTTTCACAAGAGATACAAAACTTGGCAGCTAATTCCCATAAATTCAACAACAAAAAATCTAAGGGATTGTTGTGTTCACAAGGTGCAAACTTGAGAATACTTACTAACCCGTAGACTTTGATGAGCTGACATTAAAGAATAAATCAATCGATAGATTGGAAGAAAAGTTGTTTCGGTGAAATGTGTTTAATAAAAATGTCACCCGAGACGGTAATAACAAAATTTACAAGAATTATAGAAATGCAAAGAATTCTAATATAATTTTGAGTTAATTTATTGAATATCTAAGAGAGATACGTCTGTTTACTGCCAATTTAGACATTAAAGTGGCGAAAGAGTAAATGTAGCAATAAATTGAGCAGTTGTCCTCCCCGTCCTTTGGTTTTCTTTTGATCTTTGTTTGATACGAAAAACGTTAATGATGGCCTCGTGGCTAATATGAACGTTTTATGTGTGAAAAAGTAAATGTTTTAACATAAAGAGGAGAGTTTTTTAAAAATCTTTGAAAAATGTCACTGATCGTGGATAAATGATCGCAATAGATGATCATGAAACGATGGAAAGGGATTAGTAGGGGGTTATCTTATCGTTCTCATCGTGGAATTGAGATGGATGTTTATTTACTCTTGTGTTGACTGGGTGTTCTTCATTAATCGTGGAAGTTTTTGACAAATGTGTCTGACATGATCTTTAGTTTCATGTCGAAATAAATACATCTTCGCTGATCGTGGAAGTGATCGTAGTAATTTTCAAATTTTCTTTGCTTTACTGAGTTGACCTCTTTTGATCTTGACATTTGATGGCCTGTTTCAACGGTATTTATTAGAGAAACTGAAAGAAGCAGGGAGCCCAAGAGTCTTTTCGATTCTTTTGGTTGCCAATCGGTGTGAATGATCAATAATTGATCAGTGATCTACACTGTCGAGCTGTTGATAACAAGAATCCTCAGCGTCTATGGAGCCAAAATCAGATCGCAACCAGAGGATCACTAGCAATGCCCAGAGATGCTCCTTTTTCCGATTTAAAGACGCAAAGAGACATCATTACGTATCAGGATTTCTTCCACAATGCCAAGCTTTTGTTCATCAACCAAATAAACAAGTCAAAGTCTTCGAAAAGCCCAAAAAATTCTGTATGAATCCAACTGAAACAACTTAATGACCCAAACAATCATTTTTATCTGTTTACAGAGTACAAAAGTAACTCTACCACCAGCACACAACATGTTCCCGGCGGCGTTGAATAATAAAAGCAAAAAAAAAAATGAAAAATTCTCCAAAAAATCATGAGAGAGTATCTTTTGTGTATTTTGTTCGTCGTTTTCAGATTCAGATGCGAGCATTCAGGAACCAGCTTGGATCATAAATAAACAGCAAAAGAAAAAAACAAAAAAAAAAGAGTTAAAAAAAAACAAGCAAATGATACAAACGACTACAATGAGTTTAGTGGAGAGAACTCACGACGGGAACGAAATTCGTTCAAGGTCAGGGGTATTAGATTTTAAAAAAAAATGTATCCATCCCACAGTTTTGAGAATTTTTTTTGTTGTTTGTTTCTCATTCCATCCTCTTTCAGTTTTTATTTTGGAGTTTGAGATACTTACAAGAATTAAGGTGAAAAAAAGGAATACCTCTCCTGATTTCGAAATTTCCCTGTGCGTCATAATTAAGTTAAAATCCATATCTATCGCAGGAAATAACTTCGAAAATCGATTTCTATGTACCTATCTCTCAGTCATATCACAATTAACTGGAATAAAATAAAGATAAGCAATGTAACTCCTTCGCAGAATTTCCACAATTCATAGGCATGTCATGCATGTCGCATGTTATCTAAACAAAATGTGGTCTATTGAAGATGCATGTCTGAAAGATACTTTTCTAGCAAAAAAAAAAAAAAAACCCCAATGTTTACATTTTTCATTCGAAATTCCTTTCCTGGTTGTACAACATATTGACACACACTGGCTAGTCAAAATAAACACCAAAGAATTCACCTGAATACATTATCTCCTTCAGTGCGCGCTCTACGTGATCGTATTAATGAATAACAAGAACTTTTTCTGTTGTATTGGGGGTGAAGATATATATAAAAAAAAAAAATCAAATGGTGGCTCTAATCCTGAATTTAAGAGCTCAATTTCAAAGACTAAACACCAAACTATCTTCTATAAAATGAAATTGGCGCCTTGTCAGCAATTTCAAGATACTATTACCCCAAAGGAAAGGCACATTACGTTTGACATGGTGTCAAACGATGACAACCCCCAACCTAAACAAATAATTTCGACTTCCATCGACAGACTTTATATCGTCATGATCGTAAATTCATGCGGAATTAAATTGTTCAATCATCATTAAAAAGGGGACGAGCGCTCACACTGAAACGTGATTTTAATTCAATGAACAATTAATTGATTTTTTCCTATTGAGAGCAGGAATGATGGTGGATGAAGGTGTATACTAAAACTTTGACTAGTGATTTCTTAAGAAATGAGATGGATTTTAAAGCTCCTTGGGGAAAGGGAATTTACCAATTTATTCTGTGTTTGCTGCTATGAAAATCCATGAGCTGTAATGGTGGTTAGTGCGTGGCTGGACACAGGTTTGATCCTTCAAAACCACCAAACATCTTCGCGAGGAATGGTTGCATGCTGTAGAAATAGGAAGGCAACTTGGCGATGTCCAGTGTTGTAATTGTTCCTACACATCAATTGTGCTTATTTTACCTCCAAGTGGTAACCATCGAGGGTTACTGGTCGATGTCCATCCAGACTAGACTTGCCAAACATAAGCGCGAGTGCTGACCAGCGGGACAGCGGATGAATTCCATAGCTAAAATCAACGGAACAAAACATACGACCTTATTCGGGCTACTCCGACATATTTGGAGCTCAGACCGAGAAGGATTTCCGAGACTTAGTCAGGGCCTTCGAAAAGAGATAATGACGGATGAGTTTTTAATGGACCAACGGCAGCGTTCACAGCCTCAAAGCGGTGGAATCGACCCCGTATCCTAGGGGTTCCCAAAATGGAGTTCCAGGTTGGGGGTTATGCTGTCGGGGTAACTGCTCGACCATGTAAAAAAAACTTCGTGTTATGTATTGACTATGAACCTCGAACAAGGAATTCACTACTATTGACGACCCTAACTATCGAAATAATGACAATGATCATCGGTTCTGCATTTGGAATGTTCAGACCCTTAACAGGTCGCGTGCAGCCGAACAACTAGCAGAAAGTCTGGACTGCTATAAAGCAGATATAACTGCGAAAAGGAAACCTCTTCGCAGGCATGCCAAACCTGCAAGAGTATAATATTTCATGAAAAAGTTTCTCAATTCGCCGTTCGAAGTCGGCAATAAAACCGTAAGTCCCTTTCATTCGTACAGAAATGACTGTAAGAAGCTAGGCCTTGGCTCTCTATGAGCTGTCACGCCAAATATTACTTATTAGTATTAGAATAATAATCCAAGTCGACTACTCATACCTATTTATCTAAAAATAACCTTAATGTCCTCTCTTTATTAAAAATAAATCCTTCGCATACTTAACCCTCTTCCACCCAGCATTGGCAGGTACACCCCCTCTCCGCATAGAAGTTATTTCTATTAGAGTTAATTTCCATAACTAATAACACCAATTATCTAACACTAATCGTTTGGATTTCAGCCGATTGATTACACAAATTTTCTGTTCGCTTTTCAATTCGTTCTCACATTGAAAAACTATACATTAGTTGTTTTTTTCCTTTTAGTAAATATTGATTAATGATGCAGCTTCATAAACCCGCGCATAAACCCGTACATTTATCTATTAAAGATATATAATCAAAAAGCCAGACATAAAGTTCAAGATTAATCACAGGTTTTTTTTTTTTTTTTTTTTGTGAGATCGTCAGTGGCGTATTAATGCAGCTATAGCCATTCAGACAGTCGTAATATTTAACATCTTTTTAGCGGAAATACTTTAAACCCCCACAACTCCGATGGAAGCCAGCAACAGTCCAATGATGAATTTTTAATAGTTGCACTTGTCAGTGGGTGATTACATGCATTATGTGTGTTAGCCTTTTGCAAAATTTAATCATCTTAAATGTTTTGAACATCTGCCTGTTAGTATGATGACTTTGAGATGTAATATTAGACGATGACGTGTTGAAGAAGAGTCATTGCAATTGTTTTGTAAATATTTGTGGGGACTCTTATGGTAGGTACTCCACAAAATTGAAAAATATTCCACATACGCCACGTTGTTCCAAAAATAGATTTGTTTTTCCAGAGATGAAAACTGCACTCAACTCTTTGTTTGCGCTAAGAAAAGTCGGGGAGAATAAAGGAGGCAAAAACGGAAAAGAAAAAGAAGAAGAAGAAAAAAAAAATCAAAGTCTACTTCCTCTTCTATATCACATGTGAATTATATATATTTTCCATTTGTTTCTGTTTGCACTCTTCATACACACACATTGGTGTGGCCATAAGCTCAGGAACTAGCCACACCAAACGCACCCTTATTTGGGACGAACTCGACGAACCCAGAGGCCATTATGTGTGTGTAAATGGATAAGCGTCCATAACCGCATGCATAATGCACGAATAAACATTTTTAGCCGTACATTACAACTTGTTGTTGTTTTGGGGGAGGGGCGGGGGGGAGACTCCAGGAGACCTAGCTGTTAGATTGTATGGTATTGCGGGTGGTGGTATCCCACAGTGTGGCAACAACTCTTCATCATTTTTCTGGACTGCTTTCCCCAGCACGATGGACTTCAATATGCCTAATGGACGACCAAGTCGTAGTCGCCACACCAATCTGACACTTTGCCAGACATGAGTGCATGTGTGTTGTTGCTGTTGCAAGGGGCAAACGAAATGAAATGCATGCAGGCATGCGAAAAATCGTTTTTACACGCGGATTTCTTTTGAAATTTGATTTTTTGTTATTTTTTTGGTCGCGGTAATTGGCAATTGGAAATGAATTGTGGAGACGCCATGCCACACCAGTGTCAGATTTGACATGTATGCGTTGATCTTTTTTTTTTTGATGTTTCTTTTCGCTTTGATTGTGATTGTGAATGGTGAGAAGGAATTTGTAGGAAATAATACGCCTAGTGTTTCAAAGAGATGATGAATACATATCTTGAAAGTGTCTGAAATGTCCAAACTGACAGCAGGCTGTGTCAAAATCTCGAATGTATGTCAAAGACGAAATTGTAATTAGTTGGTAATTTTTAGCTTTTGCATTGACTGGCGTTTTCTTCCATCAAAATATTGTTGTCTGTCAATAAATGTAGAACCCTGAGGAACCCAAGAGAGTACGTCTCTAGAATAATCAAATTTTCTATTTTGGATAAGTGTATGAGTACACTTCGAACGCTTTGATCTTCCATTTGACTTTGAACATCATTGTATAACTCAAGAACCAAAAAATAAATAAATAAATAAATTTTGCAAAGTGAAGTATCCATACCCATCCGGAGCATCCAGAACATCAATTAGCACGCGCACTTATACTTAAAAGGCTATACTTCTCGAACTTCCCTTAATATTCGCAAAATGAAACCAAAAAAAAAAAAAAACAGACAAATTTTTAACTAAAAAAACAAAAATGACTGTCTACTCAAGTCTCACACATGACTATAAATTTTCTAAATTACTTTTAATTACCATCATAAAAAGCCAACAAAAGAAGAGAAAAAAAAACTGAACCTAATAAAACGTGTGTTTTTAATGTGTATCCGTCAATTTATGCGACGACCTCGTTAAAAATAATTTTTTGTTGTTAGATCCTCGGATACATCGCCACCAATTATTATTAGATTACTCGAGTATAAGCAAGCGCCACTCTCAACGTGCAAAGTACAAACGTACTTTTTTTCTGTGCAAGTGCGCCCAAGACCTCTGTTCTCTCATCTGAACTTTGGCCCCAAAAAAAAAAAATAAATAAACGAAATAAATACCCGTAGCCAAATTGTTTTGGGACAAAGAATTTCCTTTACTTTTAGTGACAGAAATTTTCTGGCAGATAGTGTGCAGTATGGCAAAATGTCAACAAAAAAAAACAAAACTTTTGCTTTGAATTACTTCCTCTGGTTAATTATTTGCAAAAAAAATTTAAACAAAAAAATCAAAAGACTAACGACAGAACACGGCATCGGCGGGCACAGGAAATGAATGAATTCAATGAATGAAATGAAAATTATATAATCAAATTAAATGACAAATGCTATAAAAAAAAAAAATCACCACGAATGACATTGATAGTGTTTTCATTTCACGTAACATTGTTGCATGATACATACTATAGAAGAGAGCATAAAACCCAACGAGAAAAATTGTGAAAAGTTCACTTTTATTGCGTTTTCAAGGCGGAAAATTTGCATATTAAGTAGAATTTTATGGTTCCATATTCTGAGCGCAAAGAATTTCTATCTCATAACTTTTAATTAGAGTCAAATACAATGTGTATATGTATGTTGCATGACATATATCACAGGATATGCAAGCATTATTGTCAGTTTAACACTTACGAGCTATGGTTACTTTTTTTATGATCGAAAAAAAAAGCGGTCTATTCTGGTCTTTGTTGGGCTAGAGTCGGAGTAATCATAATGAAATTTTGTACGTTCGATAATCGGTTGGTAGAATAATTAATGTTTAGTACTTTGGTCATTATTTCTCTCTCTTACCATCGGGTTAGTAATCAATAAAGGTAGAGATACCATCTAATCGATGTTCATAAAGTTTGCTGTACGTTTAAGACGCAGTATTAAATGTAATTACGCAAATTTGTTGCGGATCGAGGAAAGTTACTTTTTTCTTCTTTAAATGTTAGTCTGACATGTGTAAGTTTCGATTACTTCAACAGACAAATTCAATTCTCTTCATTCAACAAATCTAATTTAATTGTCACATGAAGTACCACATCCGCGTGTGTTTTCCAATTTCAATTATCGATGGATTTTTTCCGAATCGAATTGCAAATTTTGTTTACCGAATTTATTATCCAAAAATTCATTGGTAATGCCACAAAAGCGACTGTAGTTTCCAAAATTTGTTTATTTAAACCATTACCTCCGGTTTACTGTGACGAACAAACTCTCAGAAAGTCTGTGGTTTAATGACCCGCCTCATGCAAGCAAATACTGACGAACCCAAGGAGTTCTGAAAAGGTGTTATCTCTCTACAGTTTTGTTGGTCAAAAAAAGAATAAACAACACAGGTGGCGAAATTTTATTTAACAAAATCAATATAAAATTCTGCACAGAAACGTGGGTGTAAAAGTAGCTGCAACTGGTCTGTGTGGGTGTTTTTAGATATTTTGTCAAAAAACTAAAAAAAAAAGATACTTTTTCGCATAAAATTAAGCTTTGGCCCAACAACTACCGTGGGTAGAGAAGTACACAGTATCGGGCGGAAATAAATGTAGGAAGTCGAAACGGAACAAAACCCACATAGCACAACGTAACCAGAAAGAGAGATCCAAGAATTGCTTTCGACCTTCTTGCGCAGGTAAAGGTTGTATTTTTTTTTTTAATGAAATAGTTGAGTGTTTGTGCATGTTAAGCACACCACACACGAAATGGTAAAATTTAAGCGGGCACATGGTAATACATACCTACATAATTACTTCGCCGTTGTTGAAGAGGTCTAATTCTTAGAAAAATAAAGGAAGCTAATCAACTTAATTGGTTGTGATGTGTATAGTTAGGTAGCTATTTGAACTTGAAATTGCTTCTCATTTGCATTTATTGTTTTCGAAAAATAGGTGGGTTGGTCTAAAAAGTCTGGTTGTCTGAGATGAAGAAAATTTATTTCAGAAGTATAATGACTTGAAATCGATGTTCCCCCATTCAAGCTGTAAGCCTTCCAATCTGATCGTTATCATCTATGACTAATTTGACAACCTTGAGGTACCCCATTTGATTAATATTTTGCAACACATTAACTCGATAAATTATACTTAAAATGAGAAGGAAGCAGGAAAAATATTTCACATGACTGTTACCCTACCTCAAGTTCCCATCCGAATGACAACTCACAATCAAATACCCACAAGCATGACAAAGATACATAAATAACGCTGTTAGATACATTTCCCGTCCCGAACGAACAACCAAGCGGTTACGCCTGTTTTACCTTCGTCGTCGTCGTCGTCCCGCACAATCACCGTCGAGATAATAAATAACTCATCAGTGGAGTTTGATTAATTTTGTTTCGCCAACAAAAAAAAAATCATAAAAAACCTACGAAATACGAATGTATATTCTCGTATCTTCTTGTCAGACAATAAAAAAAAATAAATTTCAAAAAATACTCTTATCTCGGTCTGTTGTCGTTGCGAATTCGACCCAAAAAAATCAAAAAGAAATCATAAAAGCAAAACAATTTTCATTAGTCCGTAGCCGTAGCCGTCTTTATTTTTTGACTTAGATTGTCGTAGTCTTATCAAAAGGTTACAGCTCTCGTGACTGTTTTCTTCTTAATTTTTGTCAACCAAAATTCGGTTTTAATTTGTTGCCTTGATCACCTTCTGATTACTGCCACCCACTCTCAATTTCTTCTTTTTTTTCCCCTTTTGTTGTGGTTTGTACATTTTCTTTTGTAATCATTCCCACGTCAAATGGGCAAAGCCCTTCTAGGCCTGAGCTTTTCTCTTATGAAAAGTAAAAAAAAAAACATGAAGCAACTTCTAGCGGAAGTGTCAGAGATCAGTTAGGTGTTAGATATAATTTGTCTGTGCTCGTAAAAGAGGCTCTTAGTGACCCAAGTGTCAAATAAATAATAGCATGTCTCCCCAGGGAGAAACTAAGAAAAGCCTCAAAACAAAATTCATAATTTTAACGACCTTCGTTATAACCACATCTATGTTGTTGTTTAGCTCTCCATGTTGTGGCTAAGGGCCTTGAGGTCTAAGTTTAACTTTGAGAGTTTTGTCGCTACCTTCTTTTTAGGAAGCTTAACTGGCATTTTTATTGTACTTGGAAGGCAATTATTGCTTTTGTTAGAACTTTGGTTTATGACATCTGGTTCTAGGGCTTTGTGACTATTTTGGAGAAGCTTAGAGTTGAGTTATTATGATGATTAGATTTTAATAGGTTTATGTTTAGCCAGTTCTAGAACTGCGAATTGATTTGTCCATTTTAAGGTTGAAGGTTCAAAATAAAGGTGAACGATCGCCTACTTATTGTGGGCTCATGAGCTCATTATCTAACCTTCAGGGATTAGAGTTTATGCAAACTTAACAGGTTATGGTGGAAAATGATGTAAACAAGTTGTTTTTGGATCGTCTTGTTCCTGAAGTATTCAAACAGTCTAAACTTAGATTTTTTCTTGAGCAGTAGGCATATCTAAATTTTCAGATTCTTGACTTTTAAATGTTGAGCCATTCTGATTCACCCAAGGCTATGTAGACCTACTATCTACTGACGATTTGCTTACCCTGACCTTGCTTAAGAGTCATCAGTTAGGACTCTTATTTCCTTTTTTAGGTGCCGCTACAGTTCGGGGTGAACCTGAGTCCTCAACCTCTGATCAACTAAATTTGAGACTCTATGAGCAAGGAAAAGTGTTTAGGGCTTCAAAATGATCAATTCCAGACTTCTTAACAACTACATATGTATATCGCGGTAAGTTGATTCTCAAGTCTTTAATTCCGGAAGAGAACCAAAGATATAAGAATACAATGGCAATGAGCTCAAGGTTCGTAGGTCGTTCACACATTGCCAGTTCAGATTAATATAAAGTTACAAACCAGTACGAGTATAAAGTAGCCAACAGTAGTACACTCCATAATCTCCCACAAGGTTTTCCGCAAGACTTTTAAGGCCTAAAGTTCTTGAGCAAACAAATACATTACTAGATATTCAAATCAAGTGTTTTGTCTGCAACATCCCACGTTGACTACGTCTAGCAACAATAAACCACATCACAATACTTGAGTTTTTACACCTCTATCGCGCTTATACACTGACAAAATCATTGCCCAGTCCACTGTCTGTCTGTCAAATAAAAAAACTGCACAATATTCATTTCGATTTATGACCCAAAATGTCAAAGGAATGTGGCTCAAGGGGCACTTGATGGTAGTGTTACTGAGCTGGTACGGGATGTCCAAATTAATTGATTTGTCAATCGCATGCCACCGTGCGTCGTTCTATATACAACAAAAGCAAACAAAAATACTGACACTGACAGTAGGGAAATTTATGGACTTGGTTTCAATGCTAAATCGATTGAGAGGTTTTGTGAACCCGCCTCCACCACCGTCTCACAGCTACACGATGCGAAACAAGGCGTTGTTCTGTTTACTTTAAGTCGTGCACACAATTGTAAACGTAAATTAAAGGCTAAGCATAAAAATCTGTATTAATTGCTATCGTACGTGACTGAAATTGGCCCTTATTTCCCAGCGATTGTCAACAAATTGGCTAAAAGGTTGGGCAAGCTGTCGCACTCTATCGTAATCTTATCTTGGTCGACTGGCCGTGTCGAACTCCTCCAGTCAGCCGTTGTACGAGTAGAGAGCGATTTTGAAAGATTATTCGGTCAGTTCCCCGATGATTCAGACGAGACAACGAATATGTCGTAAAATTATAATCAAATCCATTACCTAACCATCATTCATAGCCAAGCCAATGGCCAACGCGTGAGTGTGGCATGGTGGAGCATTAATTTTCTACCTACGTGTGACGAATATAAGTCGTTAAGGAAAATTTGTTCAAACATTTTTCGCCAACCAAACCAACAGAGAACTTGACTAGAACCCTTTTTGGGAACGATATGACAATTTATACATCCTCAGGTTGACTCCGAAGACTGCTACTAAAGTCCACGAATTTATTATCACGTTTCGTGACCATTTGGGGAAGGTGCCTCTACATCGAGAGAAACAGTGGAGAATTGAAGTCGAAAAGGAATACCGGGTAAAGCTCTTAGAATTTCAAATTTGCTGTTTAATCATGGAAGAGGAGGAATTGGTGGTTATTCTTTGCATTTTGTGTGTCCAAAACGGCAGACAGAGGAGGGGAAGATGACCATGGAAAGACAGCTTATATATTTGCAATGCGTGGGTACATGGTGAATTGTTAATTGCTTTCGCGAAATTTTGCTAAAAGAAGGACGACTTGTTTGGTAGGAAAGTTTTTGGTATCAAAATGGTGAAGGAAAAGACTATGAATTGATGTCGAGTGCTTTCAAGGGGTCAATCAACTGGAGTAGTGAATGTTTGCAAGAGATTGTTACCTCTGTTCGAAACAGAGTGATCGTACGATCTGTACTCGCAGACAAAACGAAACAACATTTACAAAACAATCAGCTCCTTCCTTCAAATTATTAATTAAAACTATAAATTGTTCCTCAAAACGTCCATGAACATAATTTTTTTTTCAACTTATTTCAAAGATTTATGATTGTTGTGACTTAAAAAAAAAAATAATATCACCTTCACACTTCCGAATTCTTTTCATCATAATTTATTTATTAAAGAACAAAATGTTTATCAAAAGAACACATTTTACAAAAAAAAAAAAAATGTTTTTGTGTTAGAAGGCATGATTAATTGCCATTAAATCGTAGGTACTATCGCAAAGGTATTAATGGCCTTAACAATATTCATTTTGTTTTTATCTAGTATAGGGGGGCTTTGTAGGAAGGCTTTGTCTTTAAGCCGAAAACAACAAAACTATAACTCTCTCTCTCTGTTTTTTTTTACGTAGAAATAATATTAAAAAAAAATACCTCATTGGTGTAAAAAACAAAAAAAAGGGTTCTTCTTCATCGTCGCGGAAGATGAAAACCCTAAATAAAAGCCATCACTTAAGTATCTCCCTCATAAACTTGACTTTTAACATTCCTTGTAGTCTTATTCTTTATTATTATTATTTTACTGTTTTTTTTTTTTTTTTTTTTTTGCCTTCTCTCTATCCCCTTTTTATAGTTTTTTTTTTAAGTTTCCACAAAACAATAATCTTCATTCTTTCTCTCGCAATGGACGAAAAAAAAAATTTATAAGTTAGATGCGCGTTTGAAGTCGGAACAGGAGAACAAAAAACAAAAATAAGCACGGAATGGCCATTTCATTTTTAGAGAAACAAGAAAACAATCTCAAGTAATATATCCAAAGAATGAAGTTGGCAGAAAGGAGAGGACGACAAAACAAAATTTTTTTTTTTTTTCGGATGGATTGTGATAAAATTTGAGTGTTGTGCACACATTTTTTTCTTTTGAATTCTTTCCTCGAGTTTGATGAAAGATACCAGAGACGGAGAGGCTTTATTTTTGTTGAAATGGTTTACTTCTTGTTGCATGTGATAAAAATTAGAAATTCCTTTCATGTCTTAGACAGCTTCGAATCCTTAAAAAAAAAAATCAATTTGCCCCTTAACTTATGCTAAGTTTTCGATAATATTTATCAGTCTTCATAAGGCATGTATTGGTTAACACTGAAAGGATACAAACAAATCACATACAAACAATACATATTTAACTGCTTCTCTCCACACCCAACCTTCCATACATAGCCTTCACCGGAAACAACTCTTCTAAGCATGGTTAACACAATTCTTCTTTTAACCCACTTCTTTGCGCAAAAATATCTTTTCAAAGTTATTCCACCGGATAATGCAGTCAAAGACACACAAATTCTGCATTCAATTTGATTAGAGACGAACAAAAATCAATTTGCAATTTTCCATGTCGAACACGTCGCGAACGTGTCCCACTTGAGTATTCTTCTCGTGTTCAGCTAAGAAAAAATCAATCGTTACCAAACCTGTCCATCCCGATGGGAATTCCATAACTCAAGACACTGACTCACTCATGCGGTATATATCGCACATATAGTCTAACTATGACCTTTTTTAGCTAAGGCAACCTCCTAAAAATACTCATTCACAATGCAACAGCTCCATCTATCGTTGAAAATATGCTCTGATTGACAGATTGAATGACAGTGAGGAGGGCGCCAGCTACTATATAATTTAGTCTTGGCGTTTGAGAATGCGCTTTTTCGGTGCTCCAATATCGAAAGCGAGCTCTATTGTTCGAGCTGTCATTGTTTGATTAACCACGATGGCGGCGGCGGCAGTTGCGTCGTTTGGTTATCGGCAATACTGACAGCCTTGATTAGAAGCAAATAATCACAGTTTGAAACGGTTTTGAACAGTTGTTTTATTCAGCAGCAGTGACTTTTTGTATCGGTAATTAGTTGTGTCAGCTTTGAGCGACAGAAAAACAAAACAATGGGAAATTATTTCTTTTCTATTCGCCGCACGTAAAATTTCGGTATTCTGAAGGTTATGCCCGCTACCGAGAGACGATTAAATGTTTTGGTGGCTTTATTGATGTTTATTTACTAGCTATTAGTGTGCCTTTAATGCGGGGCTTGGCATTATTTTTTTTTGCTATATGATTGTACATATGTACGTACATAGGTATCTATCAATCTATTTTGGTATTTTCATGTTAGAATTTGATGCATGTGCGGTTTTGTATAGCGTGCTGTGGATGTTCCATAGGATTGTTTCGGGAGAAAAGACCAAAAATAAGAACGGAAGTCAGTCCATCTGGTCGACAGAGAAACAAAATGAAATCCAAACAATTATGTATGGAGTAGGTACATGTGTACCTACACAGGGATTTTTTATAAACAATTATAATTTGTGGTAACGTTGCGTGTAAGCTAATTGAGACTGACAGGCTGGTTTAGAAAATTTGATTTTCTTTTCAGTGGATGATTAGAAGACACACATTAATGAAAACTATGGGAACTATAGTTGCACCTAGAACAGATTACAGATCCTTTGAAAATGTTTACACAATCGGTGAGCATCACCCTTGGATCACAAAAGTAGCTTATTTTGACCCCTAATGCTCTTCACAGTTTTGTGTGTTGTTACTCCATGATCACTTCCAATCACTTAACTTTCTTTCTACATGATCATGTTCGACTTGATCACGTCAAACTTAAACGATGGAGAATCCCCTTCAACGTCATCATAAGTAGAAAATCTATTCCATAACAACCCATCATCACTTAGTTATGCGTTGACAATCTTGTCCCAAGCCTTCTACCAGCTCATTCATCATTCTCATACTTTATGCAAATCTTTAAATTTAAAATTCGTTGATCTTTTCATGAATCAATTGCCATAGATTAGAATTTTAATGAAAATCTAAAATCTCTTCAATCGATGAATGTATAACCTACCTACGTACGTACCTTCAGTAAAAAAAAAATTATATACATACATATGTATAAAAACTTTAAAACAACCGGTTTGTCCTTATCAACCCGTTTGCCTTAAATAAATAAATAAAAATCGCTTTACTCTCGCAAAATGTCAGAGAGAAGAACAAACCGAAAAAAAAACGCATTTATCCCCCAAGTCTGGAGATTCTAATTTAATATTCTTCAAGGTTAAGCGGAAAGCACACACAAAAAATACGAAACAAGAGAGATAGAGAGGAAAACAAGAAACATAATCAATGGGGTAAAGCAGCAAAAATAACAAAAACAAAATAAAAAATTCTGCCAAACCCGAAAAATTTTATGAAAATATACACATACGCACGTTATTAGGTTTGGAAACATATGTATGTATGTATCTGCAATAAAAATGACTTCCTATAAAAGCATTAGTCGTCGCCGACTCCATGGCTCTTTCTGGCTCTTGGCTCTTCTTCGCTTACTTTTGTCGTGGCGTTCTTTCTTCTTTTTTTTTGTTTTTTTGTTTTTTCAAACACATTAGGCCAAAAGAAGAACTGCCGAAAATTAGCTAAAAGGAAATACATAAAAAAAATAGCTATCGACGGGAAAAAAAAATGCTAATGAACGAAAGACGAAAATGGTGAATAATAAATTAACGAAAACTCAACAACAACCAGCTAAATGAAGTATGATAAGTTGGATGAAAGAAACCCCACCCTCATGGCACCATTGATTGTCGCACTTTATAGTCGTCAAACGCCACCAGCAAATTCATTGCAGCAGTGTGCCACTGTGTCACCCGATAATGTTTCCGAAATTTGAGACTATTCCTTCCCACTATATCATGTCTATACCTATATCTATCTACCTAAACCCTCAACCACAAGCTGAAATTAATTTTAAGCGTGAAAAAGATGTGTAAGTAATTTTTTTGGTATTTTTGACACACATATGTCATTTATTTGACAAGAAAATAGTTTGCGATACAGGAATCATTCGTTAATGGCTTTCGGAAGTGTGATTTTGAGTTTCCCGGTGGCTTCTCAAAAATAAATAAGTTTAGCTGAGACCCAATCCAAACCATCGATCACTTGTAACATAATGAGAATCAAGAAGAGGGTAAATCTTTTATAATTCTAAATACTTGGCAGGTATTTCAGATGGATTTTGTTTCAAAACAAATGAGATTTCTCCACATTTACAAGTTCGAATTTTGTTACGCAGTATTCTTTCTTCCAACTTTGTTGCGTATGGTGCAAAACATACTCCTCTCCACTTCTATAATTCTTAATTTAATGAAAACCACATAACAAACAAATGTATGCCCAAGAGGGGAATACCCACTTTCAGCCTTCAATCAATTGACTTTTGACTTCTCCGTACAAGTGCGCTTTTACTCTCTCACTCACTCTCTCTCTTTCTCCGCCGAAAAAAATTTTTCAAAAATAATTTGATTTAGGATGCAGTGACTGTGTGTGCTTTGTTCCTCTCCCCTCTGCTGTATATATCGCACAACCTCCTTCTTATTTTAATTAATGTAATGCGTGCTGTGCACATCGAATTGAGAACACAAATTCACCCTCTCCAAACAAATGGGGTGGAAGTTTATCCCTCAACACTGTGCTCTTAAGAAATCATATTGCATAAGATAGGTATAATATTTTACTACAAGATAGAGTCGTCGGTACAAATCTCATGCTGTTTGACGCTTTTCATTTGGCAAACGTAGCGTGGAAGGGAATATTTACCGCCCACGAAAAGCGAAATCTTGGCCAAATTGAATGAGAATAGCACACAAACGGTTTTCCATTATAATTTTCTCACACAGTTTTGCTATTAAACATTTTTTTTATTTTATTTATGCCGATGCCGGCCATCAGCCGTTCGTCGTCGCCCACATCTCTCTCGTCGGACGTTTCTCATCCGGTGGCGCTGGACGGCGGCGGGTGCTCCGCTTACGTCCAATTTCAAAGCTCAGCGCAAGAAACTAATTGTTGGCGGCGGCGTGTGTGTTATGTTTGTCTTTTTTCTTAGAGAAATATACTATGTATACGCTATATTATATTTTTTATTTTGGTTCTCCAAAAATAATCTTAGAATATAAAAATAAAAATAGGACAGCCGCGTACAGTTGAGATCTCACGCGGTGCGCGGCAGCAGATTGGCCTAAACGAAAACACCTGTTTGATGAGTTTTTAGATACGAGTGCTCGTACTTTTTGTTTTTGTTCGCACATATTTTTATCCAGAAAGAATGCGAAGAATTTAGGAAGATGACTATTCTTTTGTTTGATGATGCATTTGTAGGACTTTCCAAGAAGCAGCATCTAAACTGAGTCATGATTCATGGAAAGCTTACATATTTACAATGCTTAGAAAGGGGTAGCTATTTTACATTGTCACGTAAAATTTAAACCTTATCGAGTAAGTCATACTCTTTGCCTTGATTACATTATAAAGAATTTTAGAAAAATGTTTACAGAACATTCGTCACAATGCATTCCAAGCTTTACTTGAACTTAATTAAAAATGTATTAACAGCAAGAGCTAGACAAAATTAAATTGTAAGTCACCCTCGACCTTAACCTACCACCTACCTTAAGCTTGAATATTTGAAAGCATTTTAAAAACAAAAAAATAAGCCTTATGTGATTAAGTAGAAGCCCAGTAGAAGCCCCTTGGGATTCCCTTTTTGAAGTTGACAAAGTAAGAGAACAAAGACTTAGAACCTTAGGAGCGAAGAAGACACTCTGAAAACTTTAATCTGTCGAAAGAGAAAAAAAAAAAAAAAACACTGAAACTATAAAGATTAGCTAATAATTGAGCAAGGTCACTTAAAGTGTAGGATGACTCAAAGACTATGTTCAGAGGTCATTGAAGGATAAGCGTAGTTAAATTGTTTAAACCGGGATTGTATTGATAGTTTTTACTTGATATTTTGAAAGTCAATAGACTGTCTATAACTTGGGGGGTTTAGAGTCTCTAATCCTAGTAGCTGTCCTTTGAAAAGACTAAAGCCAAAGGCACCACTTTTATTGTATGAAATCCTTGATGGAAAAATTTGACATTTCAGTAGTCAAGGATCACTTACTGGTGATGTTTACTAAAAATTGCAAACTGTTTGACTTGGCTTGTCACTTAAATATACGATACATTGAACAGACGACAAGATAAATAAAATAAAAAAAGAACTTCCATATTGAAACTATAGGCCAAGACATGTAAATAAAAGTGGGGTATCACCCCAAAAATCTTCTCAACAAATCGATTCCACCTTTTGACAGCTGGTGGCACCATTTGAATGACACGTGACTATAGTCTGTAGTCGATAAGTTTGAATGTTAATCAAGTTTTTGATAAACTCAAGTTTAACTGCGTACCTACTTGGAAATTCGAATTAACAAAGTTCAATTAGCCTCCTCGTAATAAGAAATTGGGGAAAAACCAAAAACTTTAAATGAAACTTAGGACTAGGGACATTGTTGTTGGAGACAAATCACACATGAATCTGCTTCTGCAGTGCACAACCCTTGTTTCTTTAACAAAAAAAAAGGACAACAGTATATGCAATTGCAAGTGCAACCCTTCAGACTTTTATAGATGTACAAATTTTCTTAGTATGTATGGATTTTCACACTCACCGGTGAATCAGCTGGATTTGTTAAGCGAATAACAACAGCGCAGCAATGTGTAATTAAGTTATGTAATGTGTGTATGTGTAAATCTTTTACTTTTTTCTTTTAAAGAACAGCGGCTAATCCAATCAAATATATCGGTTACACTGGGAGGGTGGAGGACTGGGCTTTAGATCCTTTTTTCTTTTTTTCTTTCTCTTTTTAAGAATTATTCCACTTAAACTACGTTTCCAAGAGCACTTCAATTTTGATTTTATTTTGTTAACAAACTTTTTTTTCTTTAAATCACTTTTCTTTTTTAACAGAAATATTGTTTAACAATCGTTCTAACAATCGATAGATCTAACGATTTTTTTGTGGAGGACGACAACTTTTCACATCTCATATGGTTGAAAATTTTCATAATTTTTCTTGAAAATTCCATTCGACTTTTAAATTTACGAATACAACCGCGCGACGATTTTTTTTTTTTGTGTGAAAAGAAATGAATAATCCTCCAAAAGGATTCCTTAAGGACTACAGCATGACTTTATTTAAAAAAATAAAAATTAAAAAAATTCTTTAAGACACACGGGAATTAAATCCTTTCTCACATCGAAGAGCACAAATCGATTCTTTATCTTTATAAACAACCAAAATGAAAACTGAGAATTAACTAAACAAAAAAATTAAAAACTTTTATATATAAATTTTTTTTTTTGTTATTTTGTATCTGTTGCGTATTCGGCGACACGATTCGCTTTAAGAAGATACTTTCTACTCTAGTGCACGATAATAACTGAAGTGCTGCCGACCGATTTGTCTGAATTACCCTAGCGGCACGAATTTTCGTGGAATGGCATAGAATCAAATTGAAAGACGAAGGAATGAGCAAAGCAAAAGCTAAAGCACATGCGATGCGGCGGAGAAGGAGAAGGAATACAGAACAAGTATTGAAATATCTGAAAGATACACACAACCTAACACACACAAATACGAATACCTCTAACGCGAAAGTTAAGGAAAAGCAACGTGTTTTTCTATATTTTGCTGTGCATTTTCGTTCGCTATTGGAGATTCTCTCTTCTTCTTTTTTTTGCTGGGTTTGCGTGCTTCTAGCATTCGTTGGTGAGATACACACAAACACCCTGCAGATACAGAAATCCTACGGCTTGTACTCTTGTCCAGCTGAGTGTAAACAGAATGAAAGCTTTCGGTGTTGGTGGATTGTGTGTCGCCCGCCGGATTGTGAGAATATATAGACGACGAGACCGACACGACGCGACAACATTGTCGTGGGCTGCCGGCTTTTTTTGCTTTGACTTTGTTGGTGTTTTTTTTTTTTTGTTTTTATTCGGTTTTTTTTTTCGTTAGGATTGCGAGGGTGGGTGGGTAGTGTTCTGTGTATATGAATGCAGTTGTAGATGGAAAATTTATGCTAATAGATAGTAGATAAGTGAATGTTGGATTATTTATGAACAGGAGTGTAGTATGATGGTCATTGATTTGATATTAATTTCTTGTCGACTGGACAGGATGGGATGGGAAACTAAGAACATTGGAATGTCTCGCACATGGACTACATACCAATAACTTTGACAGAATCTGCCGAAATACTAGTCTGCAGACTATTACTTGTTAAACTAACGTGGTTATATTGGCCCCAAGGCTGAACCCTGTGGTAAACCTCTTGTGGCTACTCCTCCGCACAAAATTGTTTGCCAAAAGTAGGTACCTATGTACCTAACCTAGGTAGTTCACTGGTAACCTCATACTTTCGCTTTCAGTGGGTAAGGACTTGAAGTTGTGAAAAGAGACATTGTTGGTGAAAAGTGTCTGTAGATCGCCCTGTCAGCCTTTAAACTCCAACTGATGTGTCATGATTATGACGGGTTTAGGTCATTTAGAAACAGAAATTTGGACAGGAATGTAGCGCTTTCTATCTCCTCTGGGCTTCTTCTAAATCTTAATACAGATCTTCCTCATTTTCTTTCAAACTTCCTATTCCTAGAATAATTGGAAATGAGGAAAAACTTGTCGAGTATTTCAAATGTGTCCTTGGTCCCAACAACGACTTCTTTTAAATTCATAGACTTGATGGGAGATACATAATAATTAAGCTGACATTGACAGGGGAATGCTCTTCCTGCACTTTTTTTTTATCAAATATTTTAGAAACTTGTTTTAGAAAAAAAAAAAAGAAGCCGAATGCAAAATTATTTTAATAGACTTCCCAAATAAGCTTCCGCCATTCATAAATCGCGCAAATCACCCTATCTATCGGTTGATAGATTATCTACGATCTTTAAACAGTTATGTGGACATATGATATGATATACAAATACGTCAAACAATGAATTTTTTTTTTTATTATTTAAATTTGGTTTTCGTTTTTTGCTGCTACGCTTGGTTGCGTAAACAATTTGGCTACTGTTTCTGTCTAATGTTATGTTTACTTTATTTTGTGTTCGACACTGGACTCGTTTGATGGAAGCTACCTCGCACGCACAGTCACAACAAATTGAAGATAACACCTCCTTCCGAAAGTTGGATTTGCAGTCAGCTGCTAATGAAGCCATAAACAAATACAAGCGGCAAAATTATGATTAACTTCTCACCCTATGCACATGACTTGAGAAAAAAAAAATTTAAGACAAATAGACATTCGACAAGAAATGGGAGGTGTATCTTTTTAATTACAAACACTGAATAGGTGTATCTATTCATTTGATGGTCACTGCCATGCACTTGACTGAACTCGTTATAACTTTAGTGTGCGAGATAAATATTATAATTTAGATAAAGATACGAAAGGTGAGAAAGGTACAAAAAAATACGCGGCAGATCAGCTGTTTCTGATAGCATTTTAGTTGTGATTATGTAAGAAGTATCCACGTGAATACATTCACATGATTAATCATCGAAACGGAACTGCAATTGTTCCCATAAGCACACAGAGATAGTGTAGTCAGTGTTCGAACCAAATTGATATTAATTGGAATTTAGAACTTTTTTATTTTGCTTCCAGACAAACTAATTACAAAAGTTTTATGTACGTTCAGTAACAGAGGCTTCTAGCAAATTGAACTCTGATACTACATTAGCGGAAAGTGTGATTCACAGGGTGGAATTTGAACAAATGAACTTTGTGTAGAGAGCTGATGACAGTATTTGTTTCTTATCGTTGTGTAAGGAGCGATATATCACTCTTACTGCAACTCATTTGACTTCAAACAAGACAAATGTACTGACAATGATGAGAATTGACAAGAAGGAGTCGTCAAAGGATCCAAACCTAAGTACTTCATCACCTAGACGTCACTGCTCCCTTTGCAACGTCCATCTAGACTTCATCCTAAACTAAACCATTATTTCAATTTAAGTTCACTTTGATACAATCTGTGTTTCTATATCTCACTTAAGTTCTAGTAGGTGTTTGCCTTCCTCCACCTAAATGCTACTCCCAACTACCCAAAACCACATCCAGATTCTCAAGCAATGCTTAGCTTATCAATTCACCGCTCGTTTGACATCTACCTCCACTCCAGCAATCTAGGATAGGACAATGTGGAACCTTCCTGCCACCGCAACTTGTGCCAATTTTATTTTTTTTTTAAGAAAATCCAATTATCTTTCAAAAGATAGCACCGTTCGTTTTGCGAATTTTTCCGTCATATCATCGATCTTTTGTGTCGTCACAAGATCACGTATGTATCTCTCTTCTCTACCCACCACCTTCGGCAAAGTCAAAAAATCAGTTCCAGTTCGCTATCTATTCGTACCTATCCCTTGCATTTTATTTGTTTTTCTTTTCTTTACATTTTTACTTCCTCTCTTTTCATTTAAATTTTGAGTACCGCGCTTGTCACACATGTCAAAGGAGAGCCGCAAATTACTCACACACAACGCTACCTACCTACGAAGAGCTTATATCGCCTATTTTCTTGGTCGAAAAAAAAAACAAAAAATGAAATGTATCTACACATGTGTAGTGCCGGCGTTTTGTGTGCGAGTGTATCTTTACATGTAGAATGGAAGTTTTTTTTTTTTTTTTTCTGCTTCTTGTGCTGGGACGGGCCGGGTGTCTGACAGTAGTTGTTGGTGTGTTTTCGTAACGTCTCTCCCTCCAATCCACCTTTGGAGTCTATCTAACAGCGAAGAGATTTTTGCGTATAACTTGTTGGATTCAGAAACGACGACGTCGATTCCGTTCTACCACACTAACACACATTCCCTGGGTCGGGTCTCTCTAGGCAAGGCAGGTGGCTATTTTTAGCCGATTCTCTCATCATCGGTCGCTGGGGATTGGATGGATATCACCGCATCGCGGCTCCCCATTGGTGGGACGGTTAAGCGCACAATAATTGCTGGTTGAACTTCATGTTGTGTGTACGTCGTTGATGTGTCGTTTTTCTTCTGTTCTTCTATTCTTCTTCTTTGGTGTTGTGTTCTTGTTGTTGGTTTTGATTTGATACTGAAATTCGTTGCTGTTGCTCTGTCGGTTTTTACGTTTTGTTTGGTGCGGCTATGTGTGGTAGCCCGTTGTCGTCGCATTCGCATTCGCATTTCATTAGACACGAATCGTGTGGGGAAAGGAGGGAAACAAGGAGAAGAAAAAGAACGATTGTTGTATGTTAGCAATGCAAGTGTGAAAGTTCGTTGAAATCTAATGGTATGGCATGGCATGGCAGACCGACAAGGACTTTGGGGGTGTTGGGGTAGAGGTTGCACTCTCTCGTTTGCATGTGGGGGCTAAGTGCGCTTAAGCAAATTGAGCAAGTGAGCTTTGCTGTGATAACTGTTATTAACACAGTCTTTCTTTCTTTTATACTTTCGTTTTGTTTTATTTTTTATTGCTTGACGGTTTAGGTACTTATTTTTTATTGATAAGATTGAAAATGTTTGCAACTAAGGGAATATTAGATACATACTTTGGAATAGTACCTAGTGCTGCGGTATTGAGAGAATGCGTTTGACAATTAGTTGGTAATCTCGAGAGCCCTTGAGAGTGGGATTTTAGAGATTTATACGACCAGGATTGATTGTCATAGAATACGACGATGTGCAGTTGAAAATTTCAGGTGGTAGGTGACGATAGGGTGACAATAAGTAAATGTCCGGTGATTGTGTTCTTGTAATGAAAATGATTGCAAGACTTCTCCAACAGAACACACTTGGTGGACGCATTCCTTTTGTGGCACTTGATTCATTTTGATTTCCACTTGTTAGACGTAACATCCCTTTGAACAGCATTTAAAAGATGGATGCGTAGATTTCAGAATTTCGTATTTGAAGCCATCCTAACACAATTCCCTCACGAACTATATGTTATCCTTGAATTCCTTTTAATATCGCTTCTCATTCGAGGCACACACAAACTTCATCCATAACACAAAGTTCAATTATGTAGAGAAATCTAATAAAACTTTGTCACAAGCACTTGAAAACACATTCCTTGAATGCTCTGAAACTTCCTGTTGTTTCCTAGTTCCAATTCAAACCACTTAAGTTATCCCGAAACTCTAACGCGCAAAACCCACTCCCCAGTTCCCACATTCCTAGGTCATAAATCCAATAACTTTGACACTCCTCTCACTCAGGAATCCATGCACATACGCATGCATAACAATTTGTCTTGCAAAAATGTACGCACAAGAAAACGATTACACGATTACTCCGCTTGCTCCACCACATTGTGTTTCTGCTTTCGATTCCACATTCGCAGTCCAGATTGAGAACGACGCGCATTTTTATGGTGAGAACGCACTGCGCCGGACTCAAAAGAGGAAAAAACAACGTACACACACTGTTACATAATCAAATCGTCCTTGCCATATGCAGACAACAGGGAACTCCGATCAGAACCAGAATTTTTGTCATGTTTCTTATTCTCCTTCCTTCTTGTTTCTGCAGTTTCTTCCTTCGACCACTTGTACACACACACACACACAGAGGCATACAGATGAGATTTTTATCACCCAGTACCCTAAATACGTGCAAGGGATATAAATTCCATTTGTCGTGCTTGTCCATTTCCAATTCGGAATCTGATTCCCCTTGCGCCCGTCTGAGTGGGGTGGGTTGTGGATGGTGCTGCGCGAAGCAAACGCACCACAAGAAAGTAGTGGAAGCAATAAAGCAAGGCGCCAGAATTCTTCTTCACTGTTTGCTCAAACCCCTGTTGATTCTTCTTCCTCTTCGTTGTCATTGTGTAGCCCTTGTCGACGTTGGTAATCGTTCTATTGGTGGTTGTGGCGTCGTCGTTTCTTTTGAAATTAAGGGTGCTATCGGGAATGCTTTTTAGAGTTGCTGCTTGAAGGGAAGCTTGCACAATACAATACAACCCGCGAGAAATACACAGACACAAAGAGAAAGGAAGGCAGGAAAGTTCTTTCTCGCACCCCTTTCGAGTGGTAGAGGGTCGTCTTCTTCACTGTTCTTGGCATGGAAATGCGCAACACTTTTCATGAATACAAAATTAATTGTGGCCATTCTGGGATTCCTGCACGAAGAGAGATAGAGATGTGAAAGAAGAACATTGGATGAGGCACAAATTGTCTTGTGGTAAAATGGAAGTCCTTGCATGTTTTTGTGATCCAAACCATTGCTGTTGCCGGGAGGACTTGGGGCTGTGCCCTAATCTCGGAAAATGGAACTGTGACAGCGACATTAAATTTGAAAAGTGATTTTTGAGAACTGCGCAGATTTTCTTCTTTTTTCGAATTGTTTGTTGGGAACTGATTGAGTTTATTGTAGGCCTGGCTGTGGAGTCTACATTCTAGCTTTTGGGCACTCACCATATAATTCTTGTTTTATCTTTACAATGTCACATCGAACTTATGTATGAAATATCTATATGTAAAAGCTAATAGCTTCCTCACATAACGCCTGACCTCAATTGCGTTCATTCGCACTTCTCTCTAACACTCTTGACAATACATCGCGCCCAGATACTTAATCCAGTAGTATATCATTTATCTTCGCCTAACCATTTACCGACGAGACAAGCACAACCCTTGTGCAGATTATCATGTGTATCTCTGCTCGACACAATAACACACTTCCTAGAGTGAACACCAATCAATTATCCAAAAAAATAAACTGCGCAGCAATGCACAACATTCGAATCTAGATACAACTCGCTCTAGCGTTGTTCCTGATTTTTTTGTTTTTCGTGTTTAGCTTGCCCGTTCAAGGTGGAATAAAATTGTCAAATTACGTTTGTTGTTTATTTCTCTCTTAATGCCATTATATTCGGTACCATTGTCATCTAATGGTTTGTTTTCTATAACAGAGGAAAAAAAATAAAAAATTTATTAAATAAGATACTCACGTTCTGTCGAGGCGAAATTGTATATTTATCAGTGTTAGGCTATTAAATCTATGGCATTGAGGCAGGTAGTCGAAAATATACATATACATACGTGTTAATCCTCCTCAGCGCAAGGTAAACCCAAAGAAAAAAAAAGAAACAACAAAACAAGGGAAGTATACCCACTATAAGGTTTCGCAGAGTTCTAAAAATTAAATTAAAATTCGTTCTTAAATCTGTGACTGATCGTAAATTAATTAAGTACCTATATTCGCTCATTGATTAACATTTTATAAAAAAAAAAAAAACTTCGGAAGTTATAATGAGTCTTGAAGACAAGTTTCACCAACCGGTTCATGGTAAACATATCAATTTATGTATTTTGAATTTAAGGACCTAAACTCTCACACCTTCTGAGATGATTCATTGTAAACTTTTTTGACAATACCTATAAATATAAATTTGAAAAAAGAAAAAACGGAACTGAAATCATGTTTAATACATCGCGTACATTCCGTCAGTAGTCCAATCAGAGACAAACTTTGAATAAAAATTCAAGTGTGACTCAGTGTCACGATATTGTTATTCTTTTGAATGACAATAATAAAACTTTGTGGATAGTATAGATATGTGGGGAAAGTTTCGACAGATACAAGGAGATATTCAATAAAATAGTATAAATACGTGTCACCTTGACGAATTGTGTCACGCTCATGAGTATAAACAAAGATATGATGATGTTTTCATATTCGAAAAGACATGGTCAGCTTAAGAAGTTTGGCTTAGGGGTTACACAGGGCAATATAGATGATAATTGCCATCTTATTCTGATTCCTTCTAGTCGAATTAGATACAATTTTATACATTTTTTTGTTGCTTTACTTATGTTCATGTGGAATTCAAACCTTTTAACTATTTTTTTTTCTTTTTTTTTTTTCAGGTGAGTGAAGTCTTTTCCTTGCTTTAACACAAGTGCTTCTTATATGGTAAGTCTTTCAAAACAATATTCCATTGCTTGTCCGAATGAGTGTCAAAAAGCGATGATTTTTGTTCCAACGATCCATGATAAGACCTTCCTTTGTAGGCCTTTTGAAAACAATGTTTTGAAGGACGTAGTTTTGAAGACCTTAGTCTTAATAGAAGGAGATAAGCCTCTTAACTTCTTAGAAATTACTACTATTTCAGGATGCTATTATGCACTGCGACCTCGTGGTCTATTGCACCCCCTGCTAGGACCTTGGAGAGGTTTATTCCCTAGTCAGATTTCCCCTCGCGTTATATTTCCTTCTGGAGTTTAACTTAGGCGATTTGATGTCAGAAACCTACTAAGCTTAATCAGAAGCTCCAATTGGTCCAACGAGTAGGTAAGGAGATCTTTCCAGATTCATGTGGTATCACAATGGACCTATCACTGGTCTAAATGTGCTGGCAACAGCTGACAGCCACTTTAATCTTACCTTACCTTAACAGTCATACACTCTTACTTAGCCTCGGCCAGAATATTTCACTCTAGAGCACCTTTTCTAGGTCAGTTTCTCTAAGGAATCTTAGGATGCGAAGTGGGTCTATAGTTAGTATATCCCTATCTGATATTTGGAACTTGCTTTCTTTTGTGGATCATTTTGTGGTCCCATTCCTCATAGCTGCATTTGCACAGGTCTTCTTCCTCTATCCCTAGTTTCCTTAGGTGTCCTTTGAGTCCCATTAGGAATCCTGAGGCGGTCCAATATTTCATTTTTGAAGGGCTGTCCACACCCTCTATCTTTTACATTTTATTATCTAGATACAATTGAGATCCGAGAGATGTTGTACATAAATGCAACCACCCCTACAACCTATCCTAACCTACATTAAATAATCCATTGTAGGCCTCTCCCAAAAGAGGTTTAAAAAATTCGAGCAAACACCGTTGTACTTCAAAGCCCTGTATGATCTAGGAATCCTGTTAGGATACGTAGGTTGATGCATGTTCCGAATCTTTTCTTGTTATAGGTTAGGTTAGGTATGTGGGCCGGCGAAGAGGAGTTCCTCTGCGCCA
This sequence comes from Criorhina ranunculi, assembly GCA_951813785.1. Taxonomy (NCBI): domain Eukaryota; kingdom Metazoa; phylum Arthropoda; class Insecta; order Diptera; family Syrphidae; genus Criorhina; species Criorhina ranunculi. The sequence goes on along the minus strand of OX638385.1, from coordinate 1,900,981 downwards.
AACTCAGATCTCTAAGACCCATTGTGCTACCCATAGGGGGGAAATCGTACCTATCCTGTGGATTTTTGAAAAAGCGGTTCAGATCGTTCACCGGTCTGCCAGATAGTTCCTCGAGATCCCGGAAGAAATGTCGCCCGAGGACTTTGTGTCTTAGATGGTACAGGCCGGGGCAGTGGCAGAGGAAGTGGGTTGTGTCCTCATGGACTTCCTCGTCTTCGCAGCCTCGACGTAGGTCTTCTTCATGTGGTATCGCAGAGTGTTATGACCCGTAATCACACCTACAAGGGTGGAGAGGGATTTTCTATCCTTTTGTATAAGTCTGGCGGTCCTAGCCTTATCAAATACAGGCCCTAACTTCCTTGTGATGGCACAAATGTCTAATGAGGACCATCTGTCATTTGCTTCTCTTTGACCTTTGTTACCTGCTTCGAGCACCAATGAGCAAGGCAAGATTTTCACCGCGAGGTCGGCTTATTCTAGACAAAGTGCCGATCTCTCTCTAGCCAATTCATCAGCATTTTTATTCCTTGGTATGACCTCAAGCCCAGGAACCCAGCAGAGCGTAACCTTGTGCTGTATTCCAAGAACCTTCAGCTCTTTTCGACAGCACCTCGCAAGCTTCGATTTTATTTCCATAGCCTGGCTGTCAATGAAAAAGGTAATATCAGCCTTCATCGCAGTTTCACGAGCGGCTGTTGTCACTGCTAAGATCTCCGCCTGGAAAACACTGCTGTGGTTCGGAAGGCGGACAGATTTTCTAATTCCCAGCAGTTCGAAGAAGATTCCTGCACCAACGCCAATGTCTTATTTCCTCTTATAGTTCCCTAGGAGTTTCTTAGATTGCCCTAGGCATTGAAGGTTATTCGAGGCTGCTCTCCTTCTCCTTTTTCATGAACTAATCCTGATCCCCTTGTCAGCAGAATGGTTCAGGTCCAACAAAGGGTCCAGTTGCCTAGTAAAGTTGTCCTTCTTGTTGATTCTCATCATGTTTAGTAGCATTCTAGTATTTCCTAATTAATTTCGATAGGTTCCAAAAAAATAAAATAAAAATGACGTACATATGTCACAGTGAGGAAAGTACTTTTTTTTTGTTTAATAAATCTTTAACTGACTTCATATTTATTTAAAAAAAAAAACTAAACCCCCCGCAAAGCGAGTAACATAATACAATTTACTACTCTGACAAGTCCTGAGACACCTACAGAAGCCGGATTATTTACGATCTGAATATACAGATTGTTTTAATTTCTCTCCTTAAAGTCTTCTTCATATATTTTTAATTCATAAATGTCACACTTTACATATGTACGTACGAGTATATATAGCGATTTATACATTTCAAAAAACGAATAAACAAGAAATTTGCAGAGAAAAAATTAACGAATTCTCTTCTTGCTTTTATTATTTATTAAATGAAGTGCCTCAATTTGATCTCCCACACTCGTTTATTATTTTTTATTACCAAACAAGATACAAAAAATACATATGTATACAAGTGTATCGAATGAATCATACTATTTTCGATATTATTTGGCTTAAATGTTATTCTCCATAAATGATGGATCCAAATACATATACGTACGAGTATATCCATCCACATCCCAATGATGGAAGTTTATCAATGAGTGTTTGCTTAATTAATTGCATCCCGATGGATGATGGATCCGTATTTTTTTTTTGGTTTTGTTTTTGGGATCCTTACATCTGCTAATTTAGAAAAATGATTCGTCATTTATCATGCACACAATTTAATTTAATGGGAGCATTTTCGAGAGCATTTCGCACGTTTACTCAAAAGTTTCTTGTTCACGCATGCTGTACTGGCAGGTGTCCAAAAAGCATTTCACTTTTCTTAATCGAAAGTGATTTCGTTTATTTTATTTTTTATTTTTTAATAATTAAAGAAAAACATTAAAACGATATATAAATGCATGTGTGGATGTAGGTACGTGTGTGTGTAGTCGAAAAGGAGTGTCAGAGAGGTTTTATTGGTTTTATTTTTTATGCCTTTCAAATTGGAATATATGTATGGTATTTATAGCTTTGAAATTGTGGGAAGGTGCCAGGGGAATTGAATGTACGTCTTGCCCTTAACCTTGTAAATTGAACACGCAATGGGACTGCTGCGAGTTCAAAAAGAAATAAGTGGGTCATGTCACAATGCTAGATTTTCATTTTAAATTTCATCTCATCTTATCTTATCTCTAGCGAACGTACCTAAATCGAATTTATGTGTTCAATTCAGCTGGGAAATTAAGGCATTTCTGTACCCGCAGAGATTGCACCGCTTTGCATCCAGTACTAGCACATCACTTTGCTAACCAGAAAAGATAGTTGAAATGGCAGAAAGCCTTGTTGGACACCGCCGTTTAGACCACAAATTCCTCCGGCGGCCTACTTTTATGCCGGTTCGTTCCTCCTGCGATACCTTTGCTTATTGAGAATGTATTCTCTTCCCTCCACACGGTATCCCCAACACTTTTTTGAATATACACACGAGGTCTGGTAATGTTGTTGGCGACGCTTTATAGAGCAGATTGCCGTCAAGTCCTTTCACTTTGTTTGCTTACACGACCTACGATGGGAATTCGAGATATAACAGTAATAGAAAGATCATCTTAAATTTAGGGCATACCTTCACCCATAAGTTGGTTCAAAAGTTTGGAAAATGCTTCCCTTTTCTTCTAAGTCCTGATTTTTCTTTAGCTTTATGTATTCAAAAGCTCTGCTGCTGTATCTTCTTGCAAGTTCTTCTGCTTTGTCAGGGTGACTACAATGCTAGCTTTAGGTGGCTTTCAAATACCTTCTGATGACAAGCATGTGGATAAAGCTTCATTGTTTCATATATTTTTTACTCAAGAGTGACTTAGGTCCGATCAGAGATAACCACGGAGCAGTGGCCAATTGGAGACCATGCGGTCAAACTAAGTATTCTATACAACCCCCACTGTCGCAGTTGCGGGAACGAAAAGGAGAAGGAAACTCTCTCCCATTTCCTCTGCAAATGTCCCGCAAGAGCCAAATTGTGTGCACTAAACGATACGAGATCTAATCCGTTTTCTAAACTATACCGACTGTCTCACATCTTCAACAACTTATTTACTTACTTATCAGGCCAGCGACCCTTGTAGAGTCTGAGCCTGAACTAATGCCCCTTTCCATCCTTCACGGTCCCGGGCATGCTGTTTCCAGTTTACTGGACCAAGGTTTCTGGCGTCCGCGATTGCCTGATCTTTCAACCGGAGGTACGGTCTTCAACAACACACATCATCAATTAAGTCACACGAGTCGTGGTAACAAAAAGGCACATAGCCTAGTGCTATTTGGGTTCTGTTGAACCGCCACCTCTACCTACCTAGGTTAAGCAAGCACTAGTGCGAAAAGGGATATGGCAGAGCATGAACGAATGTCAAGCACAAACATCTTTTTCGGAGCCATCTTGTTGCTCCCATTGTTGATTAAAGATGGCATTGCAAAATGGCGCCGTTTGACAGATGATTTCGTCTGTCATCTGTTTTCATTGTTACAGGATTTCTATAGTTCAGGGTCAATTGATAAACTCCCAGACTGTTGTGAACCTTACAGCAAAGCTAACTCCAATTAATTCCATTCCGTTTCAATCGTAATCTCTCAATTAAATCGAATCATAAAATTCACTTTTATCCCAGATCCACAATCACATTTTGTTTTTTTTTTCGTGTTTCCTGTCGAGACATTAAGCAGACACGAAATGTTAATTTGCCTCTAATTGGCTTAAGGAAATAAGGTAATAACCAAGCACGGAACGGAAGAAAGAAAGTTTCTAATGAAAATCCACACAAACATCACTTTCAAGGACAAATCGTTTTTTGTTTTTCTATACAAACAGTGCCATCTGGGAGTTTTGTTATTTTCTTTTTGTATTCTGTCCCTCGATTGGGATTATTGGATTCTATATTTATAATGCTTGTACACATATAATTCAAAACCATCATCGCTTCATACCATTAACATTCAAACAAGCAAAACAAAAAAAAAAAAAACAAAATTTACTAAAAATATTCACAGAGACTAATAAATCATTCACAGTAATACAAATGAATCATTATTCATCATGCATAACCGTGACCTTAGAAACTGGACGGGCATCACCGGGGGGGGAGGGATAACTTCAAATTAAAATTAAACGTAGCAAACAATTTCTTATCTTACATTTATTTGTATCAGATACTTTATAGTTGTGTCAGATTTTGCCATCCAAAGTCTACAATAATAAAATGATGAAATGACATTTTGAACTTTGTGGCAACCCAGTGATCGTTTCCAAAAGCAGTCCACGATTAGATGTGCACGACCTACATTTTTAGAAGTTATCATGGAATTTTGTATGTCATTTGTAGGAATGTCATGGAAATAGAATCAGGTTTCAAACAAATATTTCTTAATCATCGTTGCGATTAAAATCAAATGTCAAAATGACGTTTGCGACACAAACGTCACAAAACATCCAACTGTCACAGTATAATCAGCCATTAGACAAAGTTTATTTCGAAGCGATGATCGGGTTGGACAAAGTTTTACGATAACTATATCGATTTGGCGATCGATATAACAATTACCAGATCGATAGAAGGCAGTCTGTCATATTTTATTTAGCCTGTCCACAGATAAGGTGTATTACCTGTTGTTGTTTTAAAAAAGACACCTCGTCGAGGAAAAATTCGAATTAATTTTTAACACTGATAAGATTAAGTTGATGAGACGTTGTTTTTGTTGTTGAATTTTTGGGGTGGGATTGATAGAATTTACACTCCACCCAGTTGGAGGTGGATTTGGTTTAGGGAAACCAATCAAATTTGGCAATATACTTCACGTACAATAACACTCCGGTTCGTAAAATAAAAAAGTCTAGCAACAAAAACGGGAAACAGTTTCAAATGTAAGTTTGACAGTCCTTTCATGTCAAACTACATATTTTGGGTAACAACACACATTTCTTGCGTCAAAAAGTGAAGAAGTAGAAGAAAATTTTAGAAAAGAAGTTCAAATGTCTTCCACAGTAGATACGACCTAAGATTGTATAACAAGAACTCAAATTCTACTACCAGCTGTCCAGCTTGTTCACTCTGTGGTTGAGCTAGTGTAGTCATTGTGTCTTGGCTTTTTGTACATAGAGTTCACGCCTTCTACGCGTATATGGGACCAAATACAGCCAAAATCGGTAATAACGACCTTCAAGGGACCGATGAAGTTGGTCCAATAAGTCGTTATAACCGATGTCGTTATAAGCTGTATTCTCTCAAAAGTGTTCAATATCTGCTCTGCTTATTTGCTTTTCGTTCAGCCCTCAGCACCATATAGCAGAACTGATTCTATAGTAAAACCTAAAACTGCCTTCTTGTGGATTCTCATAGGATTCAGTAACTTGGACGTCAATTTCTATCTGTTTCGATAGGGCTTTGATGAACGCGTCCTAAAGTGCACTGCTGAAGAACAGAAACCTCTTTGAGATTTCGATGGCATTCATATATGAACTTGACCATAGCCTATCGTCACATGAATTCTTATCCTGCAGGCCATTGGGACAACGGCAACATCTCCAAAACCAGCGATTTTAGGGATTCTTGGTAAGATACTTAACATTGAACCTATTTACCCAATGCCATCATTGGCACTGTCACCCATTCATCAAAACTGAAACCATACGCTACAACTGATGGCGGCTCATCATCAGTATTCCAATCATTCAACACCATCACATTCGTTTGGTGAAGATATCTCATATGCCATGGCAGGCAGCAGCGTCGTCGTCGTATCGTCTGACAAATTGTAAACATCAAAAAATCCGTCGTAAGAAAACCACATCAGCGCTACCTTTTTCAAATCAACGAGCACACGATCGATACCATCATACCACACACACAATTCAAAATTTATGCACTGCAAGTTGCATTTGCATATAAATAAGCAACTTAGACTCATATACGCGAAGTGTTACACAACGAGTGAGCCCCTAGTCTGCACACAGCTCTCATGGATTTGCATTTTGAAAAAAATAACATAAAAAATCGCCTCTTACATCGCCGATATGTTTAGGCGCTTGACTCATCCACTGATGGTCTTCAACTGGCAGCTAGCGCTGTAGATTTCTTAGAATTTCAGCTGAATCGCGAATGCAAGAGTACCTAACCACAAGCGCTGTTTGTGTGACTTTCAATGCCAGATGATGAGTGTATCTCTAGAACGAGATATTTAGATACAATTTTTTTTTTTACTCTTTTTGTTTGTGTTCTTGAGCAGAGAGCTAAGCTGCCAAAGAAAATAACACAGCGAATGGTAATTAATTCAATTGACACATAGTTGATGGCGGTGGTGTAGCGGATTTTTTTTTTCGGTGGATCAATTTTTGGCAGCCATAGCTTTGCAGTGTCAAAAGAATGGTTTTAGAAATGACATCTGCCTACGAATTAACAGTGGATAGACAAATAATAAAAATATAAAAGTATTAGATTCGAGGCAAGACTTGTTGTTTGATGTGAAGATTAGGTACATTTTTGTCAAAACAATTTAAGTTTTAAAGATAAATCTTGACATTAACATTGTTCGGTTGAATAACAATCGCTAAATTACAATTCACAAACATTTCAAACCAATGCAAATCAGTACCTTAACTTTTGCATCCTCTCAGATTTTCATAGGCATGCTATGGTAGGTAGGTCGAGGCCATTCAATCTGCAATTTGTATTATTCGAGCCTCTGGCTGGAGCCGAAAATCTGCACATGAAACGCAAAATTGTCATTTCTATCCTTGCAACTCCCACAAAGTGCTTTGAAGACTATATCGGGCCAGTGGCTAGATCGATTCCTATTTTGGAGTTCTACTGTTTTGGGCCAGTTGTAGCACATCTTTCTGGACATGAGATCAATTTTTACCCTTCACAGCATCCAGCAGAATGTGAACTTCTTTTGCAATGGATCCCTTGCCTGGCTAGTCCATCAGCTTGTCTGTAAAGATAGACATAAATGAGTCCTTTATCACTTTCTTGTGATGTTAGGCTTTTCTGTCACGGGTGCTACCAAGTCTCTTGGTTGGAAATCCAGGATGTTGAACTCGATAGATACGATTCTCTAGAACGCAAAGCAATCAAGGCATTTCTTGTCGGGAATACACGACGCGTTTAGGTCAAAAAATCGTGTGTGTCTTAGATAATCCTTTCACAGATTCTTTCAGTTGACTCATTAAAGTCAAACTTGGACTTTTAGCTAAAATGAACATCTGCAGCAATGAGTTATAACTTCCTTTGAATGTCATCTCCTTCGCTTAGCATTATTCCCCATTATTTCTTGTGAAGGTTGAAAATTCCATATAATTTAACCATAACCAGTCATGTACATATCTTATTACATTCAATTAAAGCGCACGTGTCAAAGGTTCACTGGAGCACCAAAGCACAATCCAATTATTCCGTCCATCCATGCAGTACACAAAAAAAAACAAAAAAAAAAAAACATTTCCAAAGTAAGTCACGTATGACCCAGCCAAAAATCATTTGCAACTCTCTCATCATCCCGTGCTCTGCTCTTTGCATTCTGCTTTCATATTCGATTCGTAGTCGACTTCTTGTTAAACTGACAAGTACAAAATCACTGTCAGTTTTTTGTGTGTATGCGTTCCATCATCACACCCCACAACGACACGGGTATATGGTCACAACCTGTCATTGATTGCGTCTGTGGCAACACCATCGCGATACCGAGCAGGAGCCAGATAGAGTGCATCTGCATCATGAGTAATTTAACTCGAACGTAGTCAAAGTGCCGATGATGATGATGGCGCGTCATGGACGCCACTGAATATTTGTTGCATCGACAATACACAACCAACGGATGGATCTTCTTAATTTATTGCTTCTCGCAAAATGTAGCTCACAATGTGGGTGAATCTGTGACATCGAACGACTGACGGGTGTGCTTGCTTGGATGGCGGGCGTCCGTCTTGGGTAATTTAATGAACTACCAACTGGGTGGGCAAGGTGATTTGTTGTATGGTGTTTCTGACGTTTAGGAAATCAAAGGGAAATCTGTTTAGTACTTAACGACTGGACGCAGACAAAAAAAAAGCGGTGAGAGAAGTTTACAGGAACGTAACCTTGTTGGAGTTAGAATCCGTCGTATTCGCCAATGATGTTGATCGAGCCTTAGAAAGCAAAGTGAAGCAAAGATTGTCTTCATTATGATGGCGTTACAATTCGGAGTGAATTAGGGCCTCAACCAACAAGCATCTTCCCAGCCAGCACGTTTCTTAGTCAGCTGTCTCCAGTTGGGTACTCCGAGTTAGTTGAGATCACCCTTCATTTGCGCACGACATTGAAGATTGGGACGTCTTCTGGGTAGTCCCCAAAGGGTGGATTTTTCTGGGTTTTTGATCCTTTAAAAGAAGTTGACCACAACTGACAGAGATAGTGTCTACATTTATCGCCTCAGGATGATATGGACAATGAGTAAGTCTAGCTTACACTGTTTCGAGGCGCGTATACATATATATAACGGGTGTACTCACATAAAATAAATAACATATAAAATTGCATAATTGTAGCAAACGGACGTGCGCGCGTTCATTTGCACGTAAAGTGTGTGTAGACGTGATGAATAAAAACTTACAAAAGACTGCAATTTACTTATGAAGATTATTTGTTGTTTATTTTTATAAGGCATCCAGTATTGGTTTCGTTACAATTTTTCATCCCTTGCTATACCCTTTAGGTTGGGGATTTGACAAATTATAATATAAGACCTTGCTATTAGTTTAAAATGTATTTTATAAGCCAACGTATCAAGACGTACATTCAAATTTCTAGGGAAATATTTGACATTATGTCGAACTTATGAGCCAGTACCTGCGACCCTTAAGCGTTCTTAGTTTTCCTCACCCCCAGTTAACGTAATTTAAATTTATTATTCAGAGAACGAAATGTATGAAGATCGATAGTCGTAATTTCTTATTAAACCGGATCTAAGGCTTAGGAAAAATTGAGAATTTCTCGGTCATTTGCCTTAGAGACGTTTATTAATCGGTGACACTTGGTTTGAGTAGGATCATTTAAGCCTTTGTAGCCAGATTTTATAAGTTGTAACCGTTCTGATGCCATCATGTTTTACTCAAAACTAACAACCTAATTCATATGAATGAGCATCTTTCAAGATGCACATCTCATTCATTATCGTTTCATTCAGAGCATCAAAGAAACAGTTCACTTCTACTCGCCCCCAATCAACAGAAATTCCCCACCAAAACTAGGTTAATGACAAAAAAAAAACCAACCAGCGCAGAGACACATCATTCTCATATGCAAATAGACAATTTGTTAAATTATTTAATAGATTAGAACCATTTGACAGATACTATTGCTGCGTTGCTGTCAAGCATCTGAAGCGCGGGGTGAACGAACATCACCGCAAATAGCCCACGCACTTTGTTTTGCCTAGAGAGAATGACGCGTCTCGCAAATCTCTCACCAATTTACATCTTTCATTCATTCATCGAGCATCCAAACACTGAATCCAGACAAATGAGGGAAAAATATACATTTTGTATCTACGAACGATTGCGTCTGCAAATTGTGCATTCTTTACGCATCGTATATCGTCAGAGTAAAGATTCAATTTTTCTAAATAAAAATTTTTAATAACAACATCTGCCGGCGTGGCACCAGCAACTGTGATAGATTGCATCTGATTGTGGCCAAAAGAAATAAATGGGTCAGTGAGTTTTGCATGCCACACGTAGCCGGGCCGGGACTATGTTCTGGTTGACATCGTCATTTGTAATCATCATCGTACACGTAATTATCCACAAGTAACTATGCGATGAGTTTTGGATTATTTTTAAATATTTCATGCTTTGCTTGAAAAAAAAAAAAAACAAAACAAAAAACAATAAATTATCCAACAGGTTGTGGATGATATTGATATCGGGTGCCAATAAATTATATTCCACTAATATCTTAAGTCAGAGATTAGATCGGAACTTTGGGTTTGTGTCATATGCTTGGGGTTGTGATATAAGCGTTCTTATGACGTACTTATGACAACCACAGGTATGTAGGTCTTGATACTGTCAAAGACAAGTGGAAGTGACTAGGGAAATGGAATTCCACTTTGGAAATGAAGTATCTAGTCTAAAATAGGTAATTGCTTAATGTGAACATAATTGGTGATCGCGTCAGGAAGGGTAAACAAATGGTATTGGACAGGCTTTAACGGAGTGAATGATTTTGGAATCGATTTCAAAGATGATCACTAGTACACAAGTTGGCTTCTTGGTTAATTGAAGTGGATGTTTAGGATAACTTTCAAAGACGATCCTCAGAAGATCACTTAGAACGAGGATCAACAGCATCTCTGGCTTGGTTGTGAGTAGAAGTTTTACACAGTTTAAGATCAGTTTCATAGACGATCATTTGTAGATCACTTGCATGGACGATTATTATTAGATTCCTTAGGTCCACGATCACTAGGCTTCATAAGTTGTCTTATTGGTTAATTAAAGTGGATGTTTAGGATAAGTTTTATAGACGATAATCAGCAGATCACTTGGAGAGAGGATCACTGGCATTTATGGTTTAATTGGAAGTGGACGTTTTATATAGTTCAAGATCAATTTCATAGACGATCATTAGTAGATCACTTGCGTGGACGATCATTCGTAGATTACTTATGTCGGGGATCACTAGTCTTTCTGGCTAGGCTTCATAAGTTGTCTTATTGATTAATTGAAGTAGATGTTTAGGATAAGTTTCATAGACGATCATCAGCAGATCACTTAGAACGAGGATCACCAGCATCTCTCGCTTGGTTGGAAGTGGACGTTTTATACAGTTCAAGATCAGTTTCATAAACGATCATTAGTAGATCACTAAGGTCGGCGATCACTAGTCTTTCAAAATTTGTCGTTTTGGTTAATTGAAGTGCAACAGTTATCGACTACACAATTTAAGGATCGGTTTCATAGACGATCATTAGCCGATTTATTATTTAGGGCGAGGATAACTTACACTTGTGGTTGGGTTTGAAAATGTCATCTGTTAGGTTGTTAGCTCCAATTCAGTGGAAACTTCTTCTTATTGTCACCTCTAACTTCAGCTCTGAAGACAAGACATAATCCGAATGGACTATATCTTCACACAATTTCTCTGCAAACGTGACTTTATTAAAACGTGTTTTATATTTTCGCGCAAACATTCAAAGATTAATCTATAGAAACTCAATATAAAACGCTCTTAACAAAATAAATTAACATAACTGTATCTCACTGGTAAACATATTGTTTCTTTCATATATGTACCTGCAGCCAAGGACAAACTAACAAAAGAAAGAAGAATTGAAAAAAAAAACTCAACATTAGCATATTTTATTTATTTTCTTTTCCTTCTCTTAATTTGCACGTCGTCGACTAATTTGTTTTTTTTTTTTTAATGTATTTTTGCAACCTTTTTTTTGTTTTTTTCTAAGCGACAAACTGGAGCCATTAAAAGAGGAGCTTCTAGATCACAGATTAGAGTGAAACAGAAACAAAAAAACTTATTTATAAGAAATTCTAATTTTTTTCAAAAGAAATTCTTACCAAAAAAAAACCTGTACAAATCCATTTGATTTGCATATAGTGAAATAAATTTATTAAAGCAATTTACATTTGATTTACAAAGTAAAAACAAAAAATAAAAATAAATTAAAATAAATAGAAAAGATATTTTTGGTCACAGCTGTTTTGTATTTGAAAAGTGGAATTTTTCTTTTTCTAAAATAACATAGAAAATTATTATAATGTAATGATTGTGTTCTTGTTTTGATAATAATTTTGATTTTTTTTTTGTTTAACACTAATTGATGGTTGAATTAACACCTTGATCAAACCAGTTTTTATTGGCTGTCTGGTGATGTTTTAACATGCTTAGGGTTCAAGTGATAAATGGTTAAATGATCACTTGTATCAGGTGACTGAATGTTGATGATTTAAAATTACAATTTAGTTTTTCAACTAAAACCAAGTTCTAAACTTAGTTTTCAAGATCTCTCTCTCGGTATATTTTTGTCTTAAAATATGAAAACACTTTGGCAAATTGTTCCAGACTGTTACACAAAACTTGTGATATTTTATTTAGATCGTAAACATTTAACGATCACGACACATTTCTCCTTTATAGTCGAGATCTTGAATGAAGCGCAAACACTCGATGAGTCAAAAAAGTTCTAAATTTCATTTTTGGCCGCAAATAAAAAGTGCAAATAAAAGGCAACGAATAAATAATAAAGAAAATGAGTAAATAATTTTTTTTTGTTTTGTTTTGTTTTGCATTTATATATATTTGTTACCTCTCCCCCCTGGTGGGCACATCTACATTCTGGCACGCGAATTTTTGGCCGCGAAATGAATAAAATTGTTCATCCCACGCGAGAGAATGAGAAAAAGCTAAACGATCCAGTATGAGTCGGTTTTTATAGAAGAACCGTCTTCGTATAGATAGAAGGTGTAAAGTAAATTGTGACGTTTAAGTATGAAAACGATTCGAAGAGTGAAAGACATAATGAGGTTCTAATCGATAAATTACTACAAAGTGCGAGTATGGGTAGGACAGTAGGATGTAGTGCTTGTTGTTGTCATTGACCAGTTTGGCAGAGAAAGGCCAACTATTATCTGGAAACTCATATATCACACAATTCTATGCATGTGTTTTTGCAGAATAAAGCAGGAGATACCCAAGTTCACCTTGCCCAGAGAGCAGAATAGATATTTGCCATTCAAATGGTTTGTGCTGCACCTCTCAGTGACCCGTGTACAGCAAGCAGAACTTTCAATATCTCTCGTCTCGGCACTGTGGCAAATGGCAAATAAATCTTGGAAAGGCACCTCCCCCTCTTTGACACTCAAGTTCATTATTTTTTATTGATTGGTTTCAGTGGTGTTGTAGGGTGCTGTGTAAATGGTTAAAAATCTCAATTAACTTAATTATCCTTAAGAATTTTAACCTTTTCTAACGTGTAAAGATCACTTGAAATAATAAGAATCAAGCTTTTCGTTTCCAACCTACCAAAGTTGGTTAAGTAGATTTCAGGTTGTACGCAAAGGCAGAACCATGTATCTCATGACATTTTTAGAATCAACTGTCCTTTTCCTTTCAAGCTGAGTAGTCAAGGGTACCTAGTCGTACTCTTTTTCACTATTCTGTTGTAAATATTTTAACTTTTAAGGCATGCAAGGCAACTTTACTAATGTTTCTCCCACAAGAAATAATGGTTCGAGATCCACCTCAATCCATAGCTGGAAATAGATTTTCCTTTTGATTAAGACCAAGTCGACTACAGACAAAAGCTATTCGTTGTGCGTTTATTTGTTGTTAAAAAACGTTATAAGGTCAATCCGAACTTGGTATTGAAAATTCCAATTCAATCCTTAAAGTAATAATTAGAATTACTCACACAAATGATTAAATGAGAAAATATATTTATTTAATTTTGTTTTTCTTGTTTATTTTCAGGTAAGTACATATGAAACACACCCGGTGGGGCACAACACAATAATAGAATCATTAGCATAAGCATAGCAAAGACTCCAAGAGCAATTGTGCCACTGCCACACAATCGCTAGTAGACTTTGTGGCGTTCTGGTTAGATGTCATGGACTCCTAGCTACTAGCAGTCAAGGTGCGAGATAACATGGACTGAGACTAAGTAACTAACTGACTAACTGACTGACTGTGTGTGTTGGTAGAAAGGGGGCCATAAAGAATCGCGATTCGATCTTGAGTCACACTATCACTACACCCCAACTTAACGAAACAAGTTCAGCAATGGAACACTATGGTTTAGAGGTTAGTTAAATGTATAGACAGTGGTCGGTCTTGTTGTGTTGTGTACCGGGATTGCTATGTTGTTGCTTATCATTTGCATAAATGTCATTTAATATTAATAGACTTTGTATATTTATTTATTTTTTTATTTCGATTTTGTTTGTGAAAATGTAAATCAGGCAGAAACAACACCCACTTGTGAATGAGTGAGAATATTGTGTGAGATATTGTTTTGATGTGGACTTGTTGGCAGTGTACTTGTTATAATGACATGAGTCATTTTTTATGTCCAGCTGTCAGGGGGTGGCGATTCGATTAGCAGTTTATTTTAGTTTGTCTGAAGATCATCAATTAAGAAATCTAACTTCAGCAAACTCGTTCTCTAGTTTCGTGTACCACATTAGTTGAGATTCGTTCCATTTGTAGACGTGAGCTAAGATGGAGCTTGTCGAATCTCCGAACCAACATACATCCGCTCTACATGACCTAACCATTTATGTAATTATAGTTTACCTCTTCTGACTAGGTCGATGTCACCGAACACGTCGTACAATTTGCCATTGTATTTCCTATTCACTCGTATTCTTTACTTACTTATCAGACCAGCGACCCGGGGAGGGTCTGAGCCTGAACTAATGCCGATTTCCATTCTTCACGGTCCCGAGCACGCTGCTTCCAGTTTACCAGATCAAGGTTTCTGGCGTCAGCGATTGCCTGATCTTTGAACCGGGAGGTTCGGTCTTCCTTTTCTTCTATTCGCTCGATGTGGCCGAGCCAGTGCAGTCGACGGATTTTTGCCTTCACATCTTTGTACAACTCGTAGTTATATCTTCTCCTCCATTCGCCCTCCTCGCAGACAGGACGGAATATTCGACGTAGAATTTTTCTTTCAAAGGATCCCAAGATCTGCTCCGCTGTCTTACTTATCGTCCAGCATTAAGCTCCAAAAAGGAAGACTGGCAAGATCAGGGTTTTGTAGACATGATTTTGGACCTTCGAGTTAGGAGTTCATATTCTTTGCAGACAAAAAATCTTCCTTTCAAAACAGCCAAAGGCATATTTACCCCATGGAGCAAGACTGGGATGATGAAGGTCTTATTTAGGCTTGTCTTACTCATTTGTCTTTTTAGCAAGATCCTGTGTTTGGAGTTTCTCGGTATCTTTTTCAGAACGATGGTGGAGAAATCTCATCACAGCTTAGTTGTTTGCGATAGAGAGCCCTCTTCGTGGTCTTCTTATTCAACCTAGCTTTGCATAGCTCGTCTGTTTAAACACTGCCATAAGGGGTTTTAAAATCATCAGACAGGTGAAGGTTATCGATTCAGAAATCCCGGATGCGAGACCAAGGTTTTCGTTGTGGTTACAGTTTACTTAGTCCTGGCTACCTGATAGGACCTCGCTTGGCAATGATTCTGGTCAGTTTGTCGTGGTGATTTTCTCAAATTTCTTCTTCGGAAATCTGCATTCATACTCTGAAGGTGATCCCAGTCAATGTTGACTTCTCGGAACGTTTGGATATACTAGAGGAATGCCGAGTGCATCGATTGCATGATCAAGTTGTTTGGAAGCTCGTTTATCAGAAGATGACAAGATCCCTCCGTGAATAATGAGGTGTCTGAAGCGTGAGTTGTTTCGGTCGGGCTGTTTGAAACACTCAGACACGAAGAAAAATCAATTTTCCTACCAACAGGTACAACCCTTTTCCTGTGTTTTCTTCGTTTTTCGGAGAAAGTCGAGTAACACCTTCGGTTCCGCAGTATCGTCGCCCTCTCTCTCCCGTCGTCGCAGTCTTATTTCGCCTCATAGATCACAAACCATTGATTTGACATTTGTCAATCTGGCTGTCATTTGGATTAAAACGAACTGTCAAGTTGAAAAACTTATTACTCCCACGTTACAATAAATTACATTCAGTACATTTAAATAAAATTAATTTAAAGAAACCATTTATTATTGTTAAATGATTCGAAAACAATTTCTCACCGCCTCCAAGTGATCGTACACAAGAGTGAGTAACACTTTTCCATTTGCATAAGCCCTCCCGCAAAAAGGCTTAGTCATCGCAAATACTACCTCCCTCCAATAGTTTGATCATTGATGCCAGTTTGGCTGATTTGAGATCAAACTGTCAAAAAAAAATCTCTCTTTACCTCATATTTGCCAATTTAATTTACACTTGACAGTTCGCAGGGTTTCCAAGTTTACTCAATCCACTAACTGTTTAACTATTTTGCTTCTAGCATTTATAATCAACAATTTACAATATTTATCTTCTATTCGTCATTGACACAAATGGTGGTGATGTTTAATTCGTGTAATAAATTTGACAATATTGACAGGTCTGCCGTGTTGCAGTGGCAGACATAATCATAGTGTCTACACGTAGGTAATCATTCCTTTCAATAATTTTATGTCGATTAAATGCGGATCACGATGATGATTTAAAACGCTCACTGTTGTCGTCGTCGTCGTGTGTGTTGTGTACGCTGGAGTTTTATGTACAAATGCGTACCTGGTTAGACAAAGTCTGAAACAATGCAATCAGTGGAAGCTTAAAAAAAAGTTTTAAATAATGATGGGGAGTGCCCCGGATTAAGATTTGATCAATGTGCATATCTTGGCACGCGGTTAATTGGTCGAGGTGATATTTTTAGAATTTCGTTTCGTGGTTAAAAGCTGAAGGACGAACGAGTAATAACATTATTTTTGCTGGGATTCATAGGATTATAGAGGACCCTTGCATGAGTTTTGAGTTTGATTTTGGTGACGTGTGCCTCAGTCTAATTAAACCATCGAACACAACGTTGAATGCTAGTGTATGCATCTTTTAATTCAATGAAATGGCGGTGTGTTTTGAGTAAAAATTAGTGAAGATTTAGTCTATTGTCGAAGGGACTTATGTGGTGAAACAATTTTTAACACGTTTACCCACACGTTAGCAGAGACATACCTCGATAGTTGTCTCTTCTTTTTCTTAAGCGGTGAATGCTTCATTTCTCAACACGGGCTTTTTCTGTCTTTGCTACTTCATTCCTGCGACACCAGATCCACGATCATTGGCGTTTTTGAATTGTGTTAGCATGGTGGAGAATTTTGCCCAGACTCGCTCAAACTCTGTAAAAAGTCACCAGGCTTCTATATGGATTCGTTTACGAAGAGAAACTTAGTGCCTAGTAACTTGACCTGTCAAAGTATCTCTCAATCATCACCAAGGACATTTCTCTTACCAAATGATACAATGTCACCTCGTGTTAATGAATGCAACTCCACCATAAAATTTAGATCGTAAAATTTGATATAATAAGTTTTGGCACGAAAATGAATTTGATTAACTCACCCCAACACCAGATTTGAATCTACGTTTGTAAAAAATCTTTTCTCCGCATAGGTACATCCATTAAAATTTTAATGTCGTAGTCATCGGTCACATCAATTACAATGAGCAGGCGGCGGCGCAGTGGCAGCATTGAGGAATGCTAATTTCCCAGTTCTTTATTTTTTATGACTTTTTAACAAATGGTAATCAGTTGAGTACCTGAAAATGACTCTGAAACAAGGTCGAGGAAGAGAACTGCAAAAGCAAATATCTATGTATTTACAAATGTAACCGATTCTGGGCGCAACAATGTAACGAAATTATTTTCATTTCTGTCGGCATTTATAAATAGTGGAAGTTATTGCAGTTTTGAATGCGGCAATAATGAGTAATGGTCGTAGGAGATAGAATGAGCCAAAAGTCATTTAAAAAAGGGTGCATTCTGATGAATAATAATGAGGAATAGGAATTACATTGTGAAGCCATCTAGTGAGTGTAATTGCTTAGCGAATGTTTAAGTATGTACATGAACCTTCTGATCATGGTATGTGGCAATTATGGTAGCTATTATAGGTAGTCCCGGTGCAAGTTCGAATCGATCTCTAGTCTGTCTCACTTCCTTTTTGCAAAATCAATAAACTGACGACCAATTTCAGTGACTTTTTGCACATCCTGCAGTTTGTTCTGTGGAAAAACAAAACGAAATCGGTTTTCATTTTCGAAACTACACACGAGTATCATTGCCTGCAGATTGAAATAAACATTCTTTAACGACATTTGACATTGTAGCGTTCGTCTATTGCATGTTCCATCTAATTGACATTTGCATTTTACATTTCAAGTTCTTTTTTCTCTTTCAATATATTTCGACATCAATTATAATTGACAAACAACAAGATTTTGCTTAGAACTAAATGTGCGTTGAATTTGTTTTTTTTTTTTTTTTGTATGGCCTTAGGATATGATTAGTATGCGTATTGTTGACATGGGGTGGCAATATCCCATATGTGACCTTCTAGAACATATTAAAAGCATTTTGAAATTGTGTCGAACATGTGCTCTGTTCTGAGAACATGAACATGATAGGCGCAGAAAGCGTTAAATTAACATTAGATGTGTGATGTCATTTATACAAGGAGCGTATTATGAGATTTTTGTTCTTAGAGTTCGATAAAGTCCGTAGCCGACTGTCTATGGTGACAGGCGCCCATTCTGTCACTTGTTTTGCTTTGCCCTTTGCTTTGGTCAGTACTCTTAAATCGATGGGTAAAATAGGTCACTTGTTATGGGAGCTTGCTACTTGCATAGGTCCTTAGCTAGGTAAACGTGTGTAAAGTCCTCCCTGTCAATCCTTTCTTTAGTCAAGTCTTTCTTCCTGTAGTGTCTCATGTAACCAGAACAAAATACTCACCAACACGACCGATCACCCGCTCGTCTAAAATTTGCAAGATTGACAGGTGTTTCTTTGTCGAAAGGTAGGCTGACAAACTGTCGGTTCTGCAGTGTTGCATTTCATTTTGGTAGAGATTTCGCCACAGATTGCGTTCGTTAACAATTTCTCGAGGCACAAATCTTTTCTGTTTCTCTATTCATTTGTTTGTAATGTAATATCTTCCCATCAAGGATATGGCCCGATTGCGTCCATCATCGCATTATTCATTTCCACAATCATCTTCTTATCGATATTCTCAATCTGTTGTGCAATTAACTGCAAAAATAAGCACACAAAGTAAATCTAAATGAAAAATGGCACACTTAGCACACCAGACTCAGTGCCGCTTATTCACTTCTAACCCTTTCTCTCTCTCTCTCTGTCTGTCTGTCTGTCTGTCTTTCTCATTCTTCTTTTAACGCTGTGCAATAACTTCGAAGAGTGTAGCTTGTAAATAAACTATCACTAGTGCATTTTTATCTGTAAAGTTATAAGGAATAACTTCAAAGCGACTTCAGCGGCGCACGCCTGATATCTGTGCAACTTTCAGCTTGTTTATCTTCTAACTTTTTAGATTTCATTGACTTCCTGACATTGAAACTGAAAGAGTTGTATTGTTAGTAGGCTTTCAGTTTATATAAAAAAAAAAAAGTTTCATATACTTATCGTCACACATTCCACGGGGTAAACCGAAAAAAAAAAATTAATAATCACCATCAACGAATGAATCATTCTTTCACTCGTGCCAAACTGCCTTGTTTTCTTTTGCTCGCTTTTTGGTGGCGGCAATTGCTCGTTGCATTCTCGGGTACGCAACACGCACTCCGACAATGTGTGGCCGTTGTCGTCGTCCTGGTGTCTCTCAGTTCCATCGTGTAAATTGTTATCACTTTGCTTGATGCCGCAGAATGCGGAATTCAAAGTGGGAACATGCCAGAAGTCTCTTGCAGTTCGATCAAATTAGGGCGCAACACTTTCGATGACTGTGACATTTAAGAGATAATTTCTTAAGGGTTATGATTGCGCGCTAACATTAGATTTATTTATTTTTTCTAATTCACTAGTGCTAAAAGGGGTTATGAATACCCTTATGATGCTATTCGCACAGCGCTAGTATTGGTGTAGTGATTTTTTGAGACTCAAGTGGTATTAGGTTTCAGTCTTCTGCTTCGAGGGTTGTGTCCAGAATGACTGGGAAGAATTGTTGGTACTGTTGACATTGCTAATAATTCACAGTATTTCTTTCGAACATCCCGATCAACACTTTCATGCCATATCACTAGATACCCTTCTGCCAGTGTTATGCCTATGCAGTCGAGTTGACGTCAGCTTTTTTTTTCGCAGTTGATCAATTTGGAACCTTCAGCGTGACAAGCGATAATGCAACCACTACACCATGACCACCCCATATTGGTATTTATTAAGTCAGATTTTCTAAAGTCACACTTCCCGGCTTAAAGGGACCTTCAACTTTGGTAGAATCTCAGAATTTTACAAATCTTCTCAGAGACTTGTGATTTTCCGAAAATATTTCTCAATCAACCTTTCAAAGGCCTTTTTACACCAATTAGTCAAATCATTGGACATCGCATTTTCAATTTAAAAGACCGATAAACTTCCGAGAAGAGTGGCTAAAGTCAAAGGTTGCAGAGGGCGTGTTTTAAGTGAAAAATTCTCTGTTACGAAACTAGCAATGTTCAAGTTTAAATCAAAATGTTCACACATGTGTATATGTTCCTTGCAAATTCACATTTAAATATGCCATTGCCACCTCTTTAAATAATTATTTTTCCGGTCAGCAGAAACAGTGTCAATCCCACAGCTTCTTAAATTATATGAACCATATCGATCCCATCATTATCATCATCAACATCGCCAGCTGAAATAACAAAAGGCCACTTATCATGAACTTCTTCACGCGGAACCACACTGCTCTAGAACCGGAATACAGAGTAAGGCCCCTGTGCTGTGTTAAAGGTAACACACAAGCGTTACTTTTAAGAAACCAGAAACATGTATCGTGTCCTCTATCGTGTCATTTTTAAACAGTTTGAAAACTACTGAAAATAGCAAATAGGATGTTAGACAAAATTGCAGAAGCGTTTTTTTTTTTTTTTTTTGAATTATGAATATCTTTGTTGCTTAGAGTTAGGTATACCTTTTTTGGAAATATCTTTTCATAGAATGCACCATTTAAAATCCGCTTTTGCTTTTTAAACAACCTCTACAGATTTAACACAAAAAGGGAACAAAAATTGTTTCTAATGACGCACCAACTTCAGTTGGAAACGATCGATTTTCTCCACTATATTCGGAGGTATTCATATTCATTTCTAAACTATTTCTAAAATAAGTAAATAAAGCAAAACTTATCTAAAATTGTATTTTCCCATGATTTCGTGATGGGTTGACCGATTTGTATGAAACTTTGAACATAGACAGATCTAGCTAATCTTCAGGTCGTGACGAAGCTCGAATTCGACCTAGAATTCGATATACTTACACGAGGTTAAAAGTTTTGTCCATCTTCTGTAGAAAAATTAAAATCCTTTTTTTCGTAAATCCGTTTTCCAAAATATCTTCTGGACGAAATCCCGTTTTTAAAATGTCGATTCTTGAGAGAAAGCGCTCGCCACCTCTCACACTGCACGTAGATCTGATCACCAGGAACGACGGAACTGAAAGTGTGAAAAAATAAAAATAAAAAATGAAAGAGTAAATGGAACCGTCAGCCCACCACATCGTGGTCGTAGTTCTGTTACAGTATAACAAACGAGATCCCTTTGAAATCCCTTTTCACGCCACGAAGGGATTCTGAAAAAAAGGGATATGGTCCAGTAGGTATTTTGACCAAAGGAACAATGCCCAAAGGTCGCTTGATCTATCTAAAAGTCTAAAAATCTCTTGTCCAAAAGGTATTTTGAAAATAGATGTATGGTAGGATTTCCCAATTGACATCTTTTCTCAAAATTACAACAGATTTTGTTTTCCTCAGTAGAAAAACTCGACTTAAGAGGAATTTAAATGGGTCAAGTATCGAAAGAATGTGTCGGACTTGAGGGATTTCGACTTAGAGGATGATTTTTCTATAGAAAATTAAAGGGAATACAAAGATAGGATCGAAAAAATCGAATTAGAGGACTGCATATAATATACAAATTTTTGAACGGACTATGGTTTTGGCATTTGAAGTAGAGGTCTTGAAAAGTGGCAGAATCTAATAGCACACACCATAACCAACGGCACGCAGAATTACCTGAATACCCAGAACAAACGATCGAACCGACAAACAAACCGATACACACACAAGTACTTTACCGACGAACAAGCCAGAAGAAGGACGATCCAAAAAACCACCGAACGGGTAAATTGTAAAACCACCACCGAATGAGCAAAGGCAAACGCGTAGGGTTTGTTTATAAACTGAGAATTCTACACTTATATAAACTTGCATCTTTTAATTTTGTTGTATTACATTTTCAATAGCACACAAATATATATTTCCATCGTCCATCACAAACCAAAATCAGAAACTTTTCTATGTATCATTAGTAGTAGCTTTTCGTCCTTTTAAACACCACCATTTTTTCGGTTTATCCTGAGAAAGGAAAAAATAAAATAAAATTGTATTTTCATTGAAAATATCTTGCCAACTTACGTTGATGAATTTTATAATAACTGGTGTTAGGTAAAAAACCCATATGCCGATCACAAAATAAAAACTGAAGTCGTCGAAATGTGCAGCTCCAGCTTTAGCATCATCGCCCCCGCCGTTCTCGGCGGCTACCTCAGGTTCAGCCATTTATTTAAATCGATCTTAAAGATGTAAAAAGAAAACTCATTTTAGTTTCTCAAAAATAAAAAAATAAAAAAAAAGCTTCGTATTTTCAACGATATTCTGCAAACACTTTAATATTTAGGGGTATTTTCTATACTCTCCGGAATAGACCAAAACGTTCACAACCAAATTCGACAAACTTCTGATTTCTCGTTTTAGTTTTTCTAAGATCTGAAACAAAGCCTGCTGTGATTTTTTTTTCTTTCTTGAAACAAATAATTTTTAAGGCGTGGTTTGACAAAAAAGAACTTAAATCCTACATAGAGGAAGGGTATATGTAGGTAAAAACAGATTCGAATTTTTCTCTTAATTTTTATATTTTTTTTTATAATTCACTAGCGCTAAAAGGGTTATGAATACCCTTATGATGCTATTCACACAGCGCTAGTGTTGGCGCAGGGATTTTGAAACTCATGAGATATTAGGTTTTAGTCTTTTTGCTCCGAGGGTGGAGTTCAGAATGACGGGAGAATTATTGATACTGCTGCCATTGCTTATAATTCACAGTATTTCTTTCGAACATCCCGATGTCATTAGTACGATCAACACTTTCAAGCCATATGATCAGAGAGTTGACGTCAGCTTTTTTCGCAGTTGATCGACTATTTTTTTTTTTTTTTGACATCGGGATTCGAAGCTGGAACATTCAGCGTTCTCTCTCTCTCGTCCTTTTTGTGAAGTTTTATGTCATTAATTGGTGTCACCCACCGTATTACAAAAGCACCAGATGGCATTGGCAGTAATCGTGATCTTAGTATGTGGAATGTTGAGTTCAAGAAGCCCTACCCAATTCTTGTAACAGTTGTACAATAAATCACACAAATCTTGTTTCGCTACGACCCACTTCAAATGTTTACTTGTTACCGCATTGACGGTGTCCTTGACTAAGTATAATGGAGCCGTTTCGCTCCTCCAGGAAAGTACATATTCTTATTATGACAGCGATTTGGTATGATTCAACAGGCATTTCTTCTTCGATGATGTCGGATGTGTCATCCAAGACGTCATATCTGAGTAAGACTTACTATTACGACGCGATTGTACTCACACTTTTGTTGGTTCTAAGCTGGGGTTTTTCTAAGAATCAAGGCGAGTTGTGCTGTTTAACAAATGATTTCCGCCCTCGAAATGTTAATGTGATGTTTACGATTTTGCAAATTAATTTTAGTCTTGCGAATAGTTTATTAATAGATTAGATTGATGGTTTTGTGGCGACGATCATTCGAGGTGTTACCTATCGTCTAGGCCGGAGAACAATTTGTTTCAGTCTTGTTTCTTGTTATCGTTTTGGCGGTAGAATTTCCAAAGAGCAAGATCTACTGGACGCGTGAATACGATCAGGCACACCAGCGATCGCCATAATGACCGGGAGTACGACTACACGACTAAACGACTATTTCCAGCATCCAATTCCTGTCGCCACCATATGCAGTGAGTAGTGGTTCTATTTTTAGAAATTATGGCTATTCTCGCTTTTTTTTATGCAGTTTTGCTGTTTTTTTTTTTAATTCATTTGCTTTGCAACTAATTATTCACATGGTATACGATTGTACACGATGTGAAATGACAGTAAAATGAATAGTAATACTCCGTTGTCGGATGGGTGGATGGATGGCTTGTTGCTTTTAGTTTTGTTATTAAAGCGACTTTTAACCGCAAAAATAAAACTATTCACGAGCGTACTAATAGTTAGTGTGCAATGCGCTCGGGCGCAGTCGTGCTGCAGTGGAGTGATAGAAAATTGAATTAAGACTAACGACCGGAAATGCCACAGTGATGTTATTTTATTTAGGTTTTGCAGTTTTGTTTTGGTTGTTCCTAATGTGATATTTCATTGTAATTGATTTGTGTTGAAGCAGTTGAGAGGTTTGGTCAGGTTGGCAGTAAGTTTACTCTTATGGTAAAGGTTTTGATAAAAATCAGTTGAGTTTTCGTACTCTTATGCATTAGAAGCATACAGGGAATCTCCACCACCACCTTTTACTGATTCCCTTGAAAAGTAGAACATTTTTCATTTATTCCCTTTTGAGAATACACCTTCACAACTCCAAACAATCACGCGAATTTCATTGCTCATTCCACATCCAGATCCAATCGATTCTCAGTTAGTCGGCTAAACGACTTCTACACCTGTCCCAGCTGTGACACCCAAAATGAAAAAAAAAGCACTTCTACTTATGTAGGTCATTTGCGGTGCTGAGTAATTAGTCCAATGCCTGAGGGTGCACTGGATCCATATGCCCATCCACAGGACCAACCAACAATCCAATTAGCTGAGATACTAGACGGAAAATAAGTGAAGCATTTCTATGTTAATTAGGACAAAACTATGTCCGACTTATGTCTCATGTGGTGAAGTATCACCTTCAAGCGAAATGGATGTAGAGCTTACCGACATTCAAACGCCACTTTGTTTGTTTTAAATTTTTTCATATTCGATCAGCGTTAAGCAGTCGCTTTTTTTCTGTCGCTTCTGTAAAGTTTTGCCTTGCAATACCCTAAGTTCTTACTTTATGGGTGTCAACTTAATTCCAGCCAAAGTTGTCTTACTTACTTATTTACTTAAGGTGGCGCTACAGTCTGGGGTGGACCTGGGCCTCAACCAATAAGCGTCTCCAGCCAGCTCGATTTTTAGCGAGGGGAGCTCTTCATGACCCAGCCACCTCAGTCGTTGGACCTTTACTTTTCTGGCTGAGTTGATGTCGCTGTACAACCCGTACAGTTCGTCGTTGTATCTCCTCCTTCACTCACCGTTTTTGCAGACGGGACCGAAAATCACCCGAAGAATTTTACTCTCGAAGCAGTCAAGAGCACCCTCATCCATTTCTGGGCCCAAGTTGTCTTAAGCTACTAAAATGATCCAGATTTAAGCATCTGTTTTCACTGTTTCTCTTTACTTTAACTCGTTGTTTAAAGCTCTAAACTTTTTTCCTTGGATCCAGTGCCTTAAAATGTACAAAAATTAAATAAAATGTTTTTTTTTTCTACAAGAGAAATGAGATATTTTCACAAAATAATAATTTTATACGTAATTTTAACGTAAAAGAAATCAATCACTCATGTACATCTCTGTAAGAGAAAATCAAACAACTTTCAACTGCACGCCGCACCATCTCTTGAGCGATCTGCATAACTTTCTGCCCAAACATCAAATTTCCACTTTTGCTATCGAAGTTTAATCAACACAACTGTGCATTTGTTAACTTAGAAAATTCTTTGTAATTTGTTCATTTAAAAAAGAAAAGAGTAAACATTCCAAAATAATTCCAGTTATAATTACGTTTACACTAAATTTTTGGTTGAGTTAGAACACGGCTCGCCGGTGTTTAGTAAAATAAAGTATCGATAATATCGATAGAAAATCGATGTTCAACCAACACTAGGGCAAACGCCAAACGCGTTTGTTTTCTTCTTCAACTTCATTTGTTGGAATTTTTTTTGCCCCGGCGATACTCTAAAGTGAAATTCGTTGTTGGCGCATTTTTACACTCGAATCTTGGAAAAAGTCACGAAAAAGACAATTTAAACATTCAGTGCAAGTGCTCGCAGTACTATTTATAAGTAAATGTTTACAGCAGCTCCAGCATCGATTATATAAATTCGCCCGACAGGTAGAACGCAACCAATCCGAATCCAGAGATAACCTAAAAAAAAAAATCCGCAAAAGTGTACAACAATTGTGTGTGCTGTCGTTTCTCCAGTAGTTGTCTTTTAGGACGGAGTGGGAAAAAAAGGAAACTTTTCATTTCATAAGCGGTACGTTAAAATTCATCAATCATTTCGCCGAAACGGAAACAAAGTTTCCATTACATTCGAATGGAAGTGGACGCCTCGATTCAGGAGGACTTTGTCGAAGAAGATGTCGATTATATTTCCACCATGAAACTTGCTGTGTCGGACGACGAGGATGGTGGCGGTGCGGATGGTGGGGACTGTCGAGTGGATACCACCACCATGACGACAGCAAATCAGGAAAATGGTGGCTCTGGCGACACGGCAGGTAGCAATAACAACAAAAGGAAATTGTACGATTTACATCAATCAGCAGGTGCAGATGGGGAAAAGCTATATGGATTCGACGAGGAAACTGGGAAGGCCACATATGGGCCGGTTGAAGACGTCGTCGACGTCAATGTCAATGTCAATAAAAATGACAATGGAAATGAAAATTCGGATGTTTTAGTGGAAGGTGAGTCTAGCGTCATTCCGACGAAAAAAAGTCGACAATCAATAGAGGCACCAGATAACATATCACAAGTGTCGTCTTCGACGTCTCCGTCAACTTCTGGAGTTTCATTGGTCGTTCCTTCTGTGCCTGCTGCAGTTGTTCCAACATCAACGCTAAATGCTGCTAAAACAAAATCAATAAAAGACGACTTCTACAAGAAGCCGTTCGAGTTTGGCTGGAAACGTGAGCTTGTCTATCGTGCAAATCCCGAAGTTAGTAAAGACAAAGCTGATGTGTATTTTATCGCACCGTCGGGCAAGAAGATGCGATCTAAAAATGAGATAACTCCGCTCCTGGAGGGCGAGCTAACCATTGAACATTTCTGTTTCGCCAAGGAACCGTTGGGTGCTAGTCCCGATTTGGAAATCGTTCGCAGTGCAAAGCCATCACATCGCTCCAATGCGGAGGTTACCATCAGCAGTAGTAGTACGAGCAGTGGAAAACGTGTTTCCAAACCGAAGGCACCGAAAGGAGCCTCACCACCGCCGCAAGGATGGACACCTACAAGGGCGTTGAAGAATTCCTCTTCGTTGAACTCCAATACCAATTCAACTGCAGCAGGAAGCACCACAGCAGCTTCACCCAAGAACACACCGAAATCGAGCAAAAGCAGAAAGTAAGTTTAAAGTTTGTTTTGTTACGATTTATTTCGAAACTCCTCAAGATCCCATCCAAAATCCTCCTGGACATGGACAAGAAAAAGAAAAGTTACTTCCTCTCCTGTGCTTTCGTTTTTTTTTTTTTTTTTGTTCTATCTTTGTTTCTCTTTTTCTTTTCGTCCACACAAAACACATTCTCATTTCTTTAGAGTCGGAGATACACAGCCATGCACCATGCAGTGCGTCGCCGCAATGGGAATGATGCCCCAGTTGCAGTGCATTAAGTGCCTTTGCTTATACCACCACGAGTGCGTCGGACTGGACAGAAAGAACAATCAGTATCGACTGATATCAGACGGTATTGCTGAACCACACCATCAGCAACGAAAGGATTATGTCTGTCAGGTAAGTTGAACGTTTCAGTTAGTAGAGCTACTTTTGTTAGACTACAGTTTTTTTTTTTTGGAAAGCCTACTAAAACCAGACTAACGTTAAGTCGCAATAAATTTTGTCTCCAAAGTAGTCTCTCGATAGGTGTTCTGGGACTTTATTGACTTTTCCGTAATAAATATCAATTTTCTTCTAATTTATCTTCCAGTCCTGCATTCCACCGCTGGATACGTCTGCGTTAAAGGAAAATCAACTAATTCCCAAGGGACCAGAGAAGCAAATTCTACTTACCACGCTATCTCAACTACAGCCACCACCTTTTCCTCCTCCACTTCCTCCTCCACCTGCTCCTATTCCTGTTCTCCCTGTTCCAGTAGCTGCACCTACTGTTTGTCCTCCAATTCCAAAAATTGCTACAGCTCCAGTCACAACGGCTGCTGCTGTTGTTTCAGCTTCAAAAGCAACAGCTCCTGAACCAGCTGTTGGTGATCTGCCGCAATCGATCGCTGTCATTAAAGGAAAAAAATATGTCGTCGTGAAGAAACCACTGGTTCAACGGCTCACAGCAACAGCCACCGCTCCTATTGCCGCCGCTGCTGAGTGAGTAGAATGTATAGTGTCTCACAGGATGTGTATTATCTATTATTTTTTTATTTTTTATCGAACACACAAGTACTTTAACAATATTCTAATATGTCCATGTCCGTAATCTTCACTAACAATCGCCACACAGATGCTTCAGTCACTTAGCTAATGTTTATTCATCTTACCGTTGTTTTTCTTCTCTTTTTTCCGGTTTGGCTTCAGGAACAACAATACAGAAGCCACAGCAGAGAACGATATTGTTCCAAATGACCGCTCTAAGCGGCATAATTCGTCGTCTAATTCGCACAGAAAACACACTTCGACAGCTACATCGACAACTGGGTTACCGACGACCGCAACAGCAGCCGTACAGAGCTCACCCCCAAGGAATAGTGGTATCCAAGTTCAACCGACGACCCGATTGGCAGAGTGTTCGTCCTCATCGTCGGCTGCGTCGCTCTCATTTGCATCAAACTTCTTTGCAAATGTCTCCGTGGGATACGATGCTATTTTACACATATTGAAATATTTAAAGATCCATGTAAGTTTATTTTTAATTTGGGTTGGTGGGAGTCCTCAAAATTGTTTCACTCGATATCAACGAATGTTGCCGTGGCAGTTATGTAGTCTGTCGCCTTGTTCTGAACCAATTTGTTTGCCACATATGTCTATTAGATTTGTTAATTTCTGTCAATCACAATCGTTCTTTCGCCGTGTTGATAGCGTTCATTGCAAGTGTTGCAGTTCTTGGAAGCATGGACACGACTTGTCTCTCGCTCTGGCCTTTTGTTTATTCAAAGGCTCTTCTATGAACCATTTTATCGCGAGAACGTGTACGAGGGAACAAATTTGTTCCTTTCATTCGGACGACAATTCGGTCTTTTGTCGCCAAAGTTTTTATAGTAAATCTTTGCGTGAATCACTATTGAGTGTGTGAAAATAAGTGAAAATGAGTGAAACAAAGTAATAAAGCGAAAGTGGAGTTGTGATAACTAACAAACGATTCTGGATTTGATCCTAAAATCATTGAAAACCATCATAGTCATCTGAAGTAATGAAATGGCCACATAATGAGCTGTTTCGAAGACTGTAGCTTCCGTTGGCTTTGATTTCGTGCCACATTCTCCACTTAAGCTGAACGACACGAAAAATATTTAGCACTCATCACATAGAAATTGGTCCTTCATCCTGCCATTCAGTTACCTCTTGTCATTGCATAAGTCGTGGCTTCCATGACCAAAATCACTCGCTATGTGAAGATTGAATTCTGTAGGCGACAAGTACAAGTTTTAACATAAAATCCAACTTTCTGTGGCGATAAAATGAAAATAAGTGACTCCCCCTCATCAAAGAATCATCTTTAAGTCATCCTTTCCATTATTCACAACATTAAGACGAAACACTAAAAAATTATATTTTCCTTTTAGGAACGTCCGCGTGCGGCTTCAGTTTGCAAAATCTGGAATCTGGTTGCTAAAGACCGCTCCCTTTGGCAAACAGTTCGTATGAAGAACTCTAAAGTAAGTAACTGGGCTGGCTTTACAGCAGCTCTACGACGTGGTGAAACTAAGCATTTGGATCTCCGAAAACTCTTGGTTTCAAGCACCAAATTGGAGGAAACATGGTCAGACTTTTGCAAATACATTGGCACAGTCTCGTCGTTGGAACACATTGACATGTGTCGTTGCTCAGCACAGGTCGTCGAGAGTCTTTTTCTTACAAATCCGAACCTAACCATTCTTAGCGCTCTG
Source organism: Criorhina ranunculi (assembly GCA_951813785.1). Classification (NCBI taxonomy): domain Eukaryota; kingdom Metazoa; phylum Arthropoda; class Insecta; order Diptera; family Syrphidae; genus Criorhina; species Criorhina ranunculi. Next base: position 1,871,016 of record OX638385.1, on the reverse strand, counting down.
GCGATAAACCAGGAAAGTGTGAATTTGATAAATATAAATAATTTGGTGATGCTGCAGGAGCTACGTCTGCGCACATTGGATAAATGCACTCTCGAAGGTGATCTTTCGCCGCTGCGCGAGTTGAAGAACCTTCGACACCTGTCACTAGCATCAGTGCGACAACTAGGCACCAAAGCAATCGAGGTGATTGGTGAGCTGCATAGTCTAATTTCCTTAGAGTTGGGCGATTGCAATGATTTCGATTCGCGATTCACTGACAATGTACTGCCAAAGCTCTCGAACTTGGAGCGTCTTCGATTAGAAATTGGCCAGGAACAGTGTCGCACTTTGGACATCTTAGACTCAGTGGCTAAACTGGAAAGCCTCAGTCAACTGGAATTTGTTAACTTCGACATAAAGCCCGGATTCGATGAAAAATTGGCTCAATGCACAAACATTCGCAAACTGTTGATCATCCCGACATACATCTCACAGTCAGCAACTACAAATAATATTGTTTTGAATGCTGTGCTCAAACTCATGGACAGCCTGCAAGTATTCACATGGGGCGTCACCGTGGAGCTGCTCCGTGTCACCGCTCTTTACGTAGATCAATGTGAGGACTCTACGCGAAAAGAACGTCACCATTTTGATGAATGCATTCCCGTACTAAAACCAGTACCCGGCTCGGCTGCTGCCGAACCTATAGAAGGTGAGCCCAGCACGGGTGCAAATGCCGTACCGCAGATTGAAATTCTACCTTTGGACAAAGTTGAGGAGATTCTGCGCCAAAATTTGGTCACCACGAAATTCACAATAGTGAAAGTTCCCTACCACGCCACGTGGAAGCAACAGCTGGTCGAATAATGCTGTTTTTTTTTTTTTTGTTTTTGTCCCTAACATGGGCATTGCCACATGCGGGATGCATTACACACATTTACTTTCTCTTATTTTTCATTTAAATGTTTTGCGTGTAAGCGATATGACTTCAAGGACTTTATTACAATTTGTGATCGTTGGCTGATACCATCAGTCCGAGGATTCCACTTTGTGTCCATTTACCATTATAATTTCGTATTTCGTATGTTTAAAGCAAACACAAGTCAATACCGGAAACCAACTAACTATCGTATTTGGTTTCGGTTTTGTGTTTGATTCGATTATTAAGAATTGGAAAAGTAAAAATTTTAAAATAAAAATGTTTAATTACAATACAAATAAATTGTACTTCACAACAAAAGAGAGAAAAAAAAAAGAAAAAAAAAGAAACGCATAAAGTCGTCGAAATCTAAATAAAGAAGGTTTGATTATCTAAGCTATTTGAGTAAATAATGTTTACCGTGTTTTTGTCTCGTGATTTGAACTGCAACCTTGATTAAATGCGAAAAGGGTGAAAGATTAGTAAATGCTGGTCCTAATGCATTATACTAGTGTCGCTTACCTTAACAAATACAAACTATCGTAGAGCCTTGACGTGTCTTTTCGGATAATTTTTCAATCGAAAGCAGGTTCTGCAGTTTGAAGCTATTTTAAGTTTTGGTTGGTTTAAGAGAGTAAACTAATGCCTAACTCCTAAGCACATTGTGTTCCCCCTCATTTTCCTAGTCTGGATTACTTTGTATAAGCATGATTGTTGAGGAGGATATGTGATGTGTGTGGTATGTTTCGTCACATTCATCAAGAAATGATTGAAAATCATGTCAGACAGTACTTTTTGGCACGTGCCTTCTTCCACTACATTCGAACAGTACTCGACCAATTATAGTGAATGTTTTCCCCCCCTTCAACCCATTTTATTTTACACATTGCGTGCGTTTGGTATGCTACTTCGATTATGGAGCAAACATTACAAAACTCATGCCGATTACCACTGCCAATATCTCGCCACCATCGGATTCTAATGAACCGTACTCTGCTGCATTTTACAGCAATCAGCAGCATTAGTAACATTTTTCTCTGTGGATAATTTTGTTCGTTTCTCGCTCCGAATACGTGAATTCCTTTCGATTGCACGCACGACTCCGGTAGAGTTCATACACCACATCATGGTGCTCGACGTGCCATTTTACCTTTAGCAATTGGTTTCTCGCGTTTGTTGGACTCATTTCTTGTGCGATCTTGGATAGATATTAAAATTTCGTTACGATAAGTATTTCCGCGAAAACAGTTTGAACAGGCAAAAGAAAAAAAAGTAGTTTGTCAGAAGTGGGATTCGAACCCACGCCCACAGAGTGGACTGCGACCTGAACGCAGCGCCTTAGACCACTCGGCCATCCTGACACGATAAAAGTTTCCGGCAGTATGTCAGTTTTGACTCCAACGCTCATACAATTGTTCTAAAATCGATGTAAACATCTGGCGTATCGTAGGGTAGGTGACTCACGGAATTTAAAAATATCCCGCGCCGCCTAAAAATATAAAACGTGTTTCGAGTAAATAGGAATGCTAAGGAAGCTACAAATTTTGGTTGACGCTTGGACACTGTGCAAGTCTTCGTTAACTGAAAGCCCGTTTATGTCCCTTTCGTAGATAGCGTGTTGGCACCAGTTTGTCTTGTGTGGCGAGGGATTCTCTTAGCTACGTACAAGGCAATCTTATGAATCGATGGCGTTTAGCACATTTCAACGTATTCTCAGTGGCGATGTGATGTGGATTGTTAATTATCTCTAAAAGTTTTCATCGTCTTACCATTGAACTCTTTGCATCGTTGTTTTGGTAGTTACACCTCCCTTTTTCTGTTTTATCAGCTAAGTTCTTTCACCAGGTTACCCTGCTAGAACCTTGGAGTATGACTCTGATTGTAAATATCACATTCTTGACATTGCTTTAAGTCCAATCTTGACTTTTTCAAACTAACCACACTCTTTAATTAAACTCCTTGTTAGTCTCACTTTACTGAGATCAATTTTCTTCATTGAAACCACAATCAACAGTAGTGAAAGTCCATGTGTATTTCGCCACAGCTCAACGACATCTGATAGTAGTTGTTATTTTTCCCCATTTCCCCCAACAAGAAAGCGAAAAAACTGCAGCCAAAGACCTAACACTCGGCATTGTACGACTTCACTTGTGGCAAACTCTTGAGCGATCGTCGTCGGGCCAATTTTTGGAATTTCTCCCACGCTCTAGACCCCCACACAACATTCTCTAAGTCCAGTCCAGTAGTTCAGCGGGCTGAGTCACCATTAAATAGAACTGAAATGTAAGTCACTTTTTGTTTTCTGTGCCCAAGTGAAATGTCAGTTCCACTCGAACGTATCCAGGTGACTCTTGGATATCGGATTTCTCCCCTCTTGTGACGATCAGTGATCAGAGTGTGAATATCGCTTCGACGGCTTCCGTTGTGGACGACGAGTGGTGTGGTACGTACATACGCACAACCCTCTGGTGGAATTACTAAACCGGAAATTTAGTTTTTCGTTTCTTTACTGTTTCCTTCGTTCGTTTGGAAAATTGTCTGCCAAATGACGAGGTCAGGTTAAAGGAAATGTCAGTTAATAAAGCTGCATCGAGCAATTTTCGTTCAAAATGAAGTCAAACGGCGTGAACATGAGCACAAATTTGTAATACGCGAGTTCAGTTTGGCAAAACAGAAGAAAAATAAAAAATTAAGGGGTGAGCTAACGCGTGATGACCTCGAAATGTTACGTGTACCTATGTATTTCGAAAGAGGAATCTTAATTGCATGTAGGTACGTTTCCAATGATTTGACTTGGTTAAGAGGAGCCGTAGAAATAGGTGAACTAATCTAAGCCGTTTAAGGCCCTTTCAATGTCGCAGGATTACTGTGCGCCGCACAGTCTTAAAAAGAAACCACAATGCACCAATTAAAGTCCAATCTTACTTGATTACCTTTAAACCTCGAAAAGCTTCTCTAGGTTAGGTTAGGTTGTAGGGGTGGTTGCATTTATGTACAACCTCACTTGGATCCCAATGGATCCATTGTGTTCCCCGATGTGGTGTGGGATACCTACAATAAATGGAATAAATTGTTAAATTTTTATCAGTTGGCCTCCCTGAACCATCTCGAGCTCCGAAGGAATTGTAGGATGGTTCTCGGTGACTTGCTTGACAGTTCCGCCAGATCACTGAAGAAATGTTCTCCGAGGGTTATCTTTCTGTTTTTGCTAAGGTTTGGGCATTCGCATATGAGGTGGAATGTGTCCTCCTCAGCGTCTGTGCATAGTTCTGTTGTGTTCAAACGCATTCTCCTTAGGCGGGCCGCCAGCAGGCCTATAAGAAGTGATAGTTGACTTCTGTTGAGTGCAATGATTTCCTTTGTTTTTTTCTTATTAAGTTCTGTCCAGAGTTTTCTTGAGGTGAGCTTGAGCTTCTCTAAATACACAACAGTTTGCTTAGCCTTTATTTGATACATGACATAACTTTAGTCTTATAGTCCCAATCAAACTTTTTAGATCTTTTCTTGTTTCGTGTTTCTATTAAGACAGTCAAGAATGATTTGCAAACTCAAGTTTGTAAGTCTATTTGTCGTCTTTTACTTTGTTAGACTAAGTTTAGTTAAACTAACTCAAGCTTACTCAACTCTTGTAAACTCAAGTTTGTAAGAAATCTATTTGTCGTCTTTTACTTTGATGATCTTCGCGTTTCTGCAAGAATCTCCGATAAGTTACCGTGCTTAGCTTTTCGCAGTCATTCGTGTTGGTTAAGCTTGCTATATTTTCATTCGCATCAATAGAAGCGATCTACAGTTAGTATTGCTGACTCTGGCGGATTGCCGTCAGCTTCTTTATTGAGAAATTCTGAATGCCGAAAGGTCAAACAGATGCAATTGTTTTAAGTTCGATGGAAATTTTAAGGGCTTCCTATTGCCACAACACTTGCTCCCCATTTGATAAAAGGGTATCATATGATTTATTATACATAGACCTTTAGCATTTTTGTTTGATTTTTAAGGTCTTCGTTTGGTCGTTAAAAGAAAAATGAGCATCCACTCAACTTCCACTCATTCAGTTATAGAGCTTGCGGTATTCGATTGGGTTCAGTTCCACCCAGCTTCCAATTTCCAGGTTAAAACTACTCAAGTAAAACGTTAAATGAAAAAGCAAACTTTTTACCCACTCTCCCAACAAAAAAAAAAAAACGCTAACAAAACAAAACCCATCCCAACAACAGCAGCGTGAACACCACCAACAACAACAATCAAATTTAAGTGAAAGAAATGAAAAAAGAGAAAATTCAAAGCAAACTTCAAAGAGCAGAAAAATTAAAAGAATCGTCGACGACGAGAAAACTCAACACTCAACTCAAACCTGATGCGACCGCACAAAAGTTTGTCTAACACAGTCGTTGTTGGACGTTGAGACAAAACGGTTTACTTGCTCACGAGAGACAAAGTCAACAGACATCCCACGATTAAACCCGCGCGCAGGTTCATTCAATTTTCTTGTTATTTAATTTTTTTTTCATAAATAACGGCTTTGAGAATTTGTAATTTACATAAAAACGGTAAAATATTTTCATTCGCGAGCCGCAGTGCGCAAAGTGTTTTGTGTGTGTTTTTTGTTTTTTTTTTTCTTCGAAAGGATACTTGAAGAGCAAAGCGGTCGGTGCATCATCATATCGAAACGCATCCGTAAACTGAGGAGACGGACCCCCAACCTAAAGCCCACTTTTTGAGAAGAGAAGATCGAGGAAGATAAATAGAAAACTATGAGGCAAATCGGCATTAGCGAGGTGAGTCTTGTTGTCTTTTAAAATTTTTTTTCTTGAATTGTGCATCGATAGAACAAGTTTCTAATTTCTTCGATTGATGATACTGCTCGCGGTGATGAGATAAATGTAAACTAATACCCTACGGATCGATAGATGGACGTATAGGCTCAATTATTATTGCATTAGAAGTTAAAAGATGCATTTGTATGTATGTATTAACATTGCAATGGATAATTGATAGATTCCAGAGATTTTTTCAGATGGAATGTGTAGGTAGGAGAAAAGTTCGTAATTCGCAGAATTCTCTGCAAAGGATTTAGAAAAGTCGTTGTACAAGTTTTACGCTTTGATACATGCCTTGTGAGGATCAACGTACAATCAAATCTTAAGAATTTGAATTTTTACAGTAAAAGTGATTTTCCAGTTAGATTTTTGTGAGTGCTTGTTGTAGGGAAAATTTAGGTTGGAGTAGGGGGTTCCAAATTGATCATTATACGCCGTCAATTGTATCATTTTGTACCAATTCCTCTTGGTGGGTGACCAAAGTTAATCGATTTAAATGGAAAATAAACTTGTCATGTCTATTGGTGCGAGAAAATGAAAAATGTAAGGGAAACCCATCCCATACATAAGATATCAATTTCATTATCGATATCTCTTAATTACAATGAGTAATTCCCAAAGTATTTCTATAAACAAACCTATTCATGCCGCAGTGTTCCACTGTCACTTTAGGATTTGTTTCCAATTTCCTTTCTTTGCAATCAACGCAAATAGGTGTCTTTTTGTGCGAAATGATCACACACATTCCATGAAATTAGTACCCACAATCACAACAAATTAAAAAAAAAAATAAAAAATTCAAGTTAATGATAACAACAGTATTGATTAGATAGCGAACAAATATCATGAACTTTTAAGAATTTTTATTTTTTATTTTTCAATTCATTCGAATAGGTACTAGACTTTTTTTTTGGCTTTAAAATGTATATACATTCCTCTGTGAAAACATTTTTACCACATCGAGAGAGATACACAGTGCCGATGCCCCTAACCATAAATAATTAAAAGCATCCATTGGAACGACAGCATATACCACTCTGCTTTGCGGAGAACGTTAAGGTCATTGGTCATCAGCTCTTCAGTGAGCATGCTAGCATGTAGTTTGGGTCTCTCTTTTTTTTCTTTTTTTTTGCGCTGGAATGATCTCGGACATTACCTGGTGATGTTGGTTTTACTTTCAACGTCATTTCGCGTGAATTTTATTTAAAAAAAAACATTTTTTATAGTTTCTCACTAAAGGGGCTCACTGGGTTGGGGTTGGTGGTGAGTCCCGATGACTGTACCTTACACAAAGACAAGGGGTATATGATGGTCATTCTTTTAGCTGATCTCTCAAGCCCTTTCAAAATTATGAGCCTTTAGTGTGAAAAAACGACCAAGTTTTCACCAACGGTGTCTAATCTCCCCTACATCTTTAACAAAAAAAAACCCAAAACCAGGCTCAGTCTTCTCAAGCAGCATTAAGGTAAATTTAAAGCTAAATTCATGCTCATAGGTACACAATTTCAGTCAGTCGATCTACTTCAGATTAAAGTTTCTACACTAGCTTTTCCTTGTTCGTCATCAAAGATTAAGTTTTGTGGTGACCTAATCGCTTAGCCAACATTTTGCATAATTGTCAAATCCTATTGTCATGGTATCATTATAAATCTGTCAACACTAATCGGGGTTTTTCATCATAACGAGATTTATTTAGACTCGAACGTCTTCGTTTCAATTGAAAGCAATCACCAAACTAAGACTCTATTACGTGATGCTCTCATCCTCCCTTTGTAGGTACACTTCGACCATGTCGGAGGTGTCTTCTTCTTCCGTTAGTTTTGGAAAGTAAAAGTATAATAATTCCGGTAACCGGATAAAATTTATGTAGATCACCGAACCCTCTAATTCCAAGTATCATTGTCTATAAATATTTTCCTCTTGAGTTGTCCGAACCAGCGCGAGTTGAGTTTCTTTGAGCATTAGTGGGTTATGCAAAACGAAAGGGTTCACTCTTAAAAAAAAAAGAAGATGTTTACTGTATGTGTGTGTGTGATGTCTTTTCGTGGGTATAGGAGCGGAACAAAATGACCGGGTAAATGTCAGTTTTTTTTTTGATTGTTGTAGAAAGTTGCACGGGAAATCGACCGATAAATCACTTAAATAAAACAAAATTCATTTGTCGATTTCTTTAAAGAAAAATAATATTAATTATTTATGAATGTATGTAAACGTTGAAAAGAGGAAGCGAACGAGAAGACGGATTTACCGATGGAATCTTATGCAATAGTATAGATGGTCAAACTCTATACTTTCGGCGGATGTTTAGTTTGATTTATTTTTCTTATACAATTGCCGTGAAAGATTCTACGATAGATTATTGTGAATCCGTGACGGTGTCAAAGTTGATTGACAGATAATAGCTCTTTTTCCTGTTGGTATCAGTTTTATGCAGTGATATCTGCACATGGTAAGGAAGTGTTAAATTTTATACAATGCGACGCTTGTCATGAACTTAGTCATCGACTTATAGAGGTCCAAGGGATGTACAGATTTTAAATCGATGGAAATGTGGTGAGTTTCGACTTGAAATTTGTTGTTTTTTTCAGTCACGACTGGACGCTGGACAAACTGGAAGGTCCTTCAGATGACATAAAGCAAAATCATGTGTTAAATGTGTCAGTTATCAAAAAGTGTGTTTCATATCCAATCTGTTCCGAATACAATGCCTTCGACATTCCTTTTCTTTCCTCCGTTTGGAAGAGTGCATTTTTTTTAACTCAACGGTGGACAGAATTTCTACATAGTTTGCTTAAAAGTCTGACAAATTAATGGAAATTAGGTACTCCATGTACTCGTATCTCATTTCAGTCTATCATCGTGTTAAAGTGAAACCCTAATATAAAAGCAACACTAGCCAATTAAAAGAATGGGAAACATTCATTAGCATTAAGAAAAAAAAAGACGAGTGAACGACTTTCATTACCAACAACACCTTTTGCATAAATTATGCTGCGTAGTTCATCATGCTATAAACTAAAAGTATACACCTTCTTTGTGTTGAAAGACTATGATAATTAGTTCATTGTCGGCTTATGGGAAATTCCTTTTTTAGTTAACTCAATTTTCTTTTTAATTAAAAGCAAGCAATTCTCTCCGTTGCATGAGCTGACTGCATTCACTTTCGTTTTGTTCGTAATAATAATAACAATTATAACGAAATCATAAGTAAATGAATGTTAGGTCACACATTCCATGAGGTTCTCACGAAGAACCGATCCCATCTGGTCGTCTCGTACATACTCTCAGTTCAATTAGCAGAAACACCTTTTTAATAGTTTCTTTGAATAAATTGTTTTGGAATATGGTTTTGATTGTATAGTCAGACAAGAGTGTAAAAATGATTTTCACTTTGCTCTCCTCCTTACCTTCAAGTGTATTGACTGTGTTTTGATGGAAAGTTAAGCGGTAGGTGTACGTCGCCATTGTGCAAATTTTCAGAGTGATGAAGTGAAAATAGTCACATTGTTTGCTGCAGTCGATTGTACTCTTAATCGAAGACAGCAGATATTTTGGTTTTGATACCCGACAGGCAGGAGAAGATGTCAACAGCGATTGGTGCTCGTATGCATATCCTTATGGAAACGTAAATGTTCAAAATAGTTGAATTCAAGACTCAAGAGTACGTCTCACAATGACATGTCAATTTAGCTCTTCTTGCAGCTCACAAGTTTCAAGTCTTGGAAGCATTTTCTTACTTAAGGTGGCGCTATAGTCCGGGGTGGACCTGGGCCTACACCAACAAGCGTTTCCAGTCAGTTCTATCTTTAGTTAGCTGTCTCCAGTTTTGCACTCTAAGTTGGTTGATGTGCCCTTCCATTTGAGTTGCGGTCTGGAAGGATTTTCATCGATCTGGAGGTCTTTGGTGGTCGTCGTGGCTTAGTTATTAGTGCGTCGGACTGCTAAGCAAGAGATACACGTTCGATTCTCAAGAACCACCTAACGATTTTTCGCAGCACCACCTCTTCGCAGGCATGACAATCTTGCAAGAGTATATCTGTCATGAAAAGCTTCTCAGCCCGCCGTTCGGAGTCGGCAGTAAAACTGTAGGTCCCTTCCATTCGTGCGAAGAATCTAACACGCACAACATAAATGATTGTGAGAAGCTAGGCCTTGGCTTTCTATGAGCTGTCGTGCCAAATATACATACATACAGAATTCTTTGAGTTGTTAAAGAGAAATTGAAAGACTGTGAGGTTTATACCTTATACAAGGGATACACAATTTGTAGCCGGTTCTCAAACTGTTCAAAGTTGATGAAAGGCTTTCTGTATAATCATGAATTCCTTGTTCCTAAACAATTCTCGTTGATGTGGTCGAGGATCTCCGATGTATAAATTATTCTTGAGTCTAAGGCAGAGTCCGCAGTGTGGATTAGATGTCTTTTCAACGTCTCATACCTGAGTTTTAGAACAAAAAAAGGACGGGAATCCTGCAAATTTGGTGATGATTTGTTCTATCATTGTACTTTCGTTGTCCTCGTCAAATGTCTAGTCGAGATAACCAATTTGACAACAGTTCATAAGAAATATCATGGTTGCTTATATCCCACTATTGGATCTTTTGATTCCATGTTCTTACCTTGAGTTGTATGCTGGTACAGCTGATTATAATCACTCCATTAAGCAGATGCTCCTAAGCGTTGCATTTTATTGTCAATCTTTAACTGATCACATTCCGATTTCATTAATCAACTTGACTAAGCTAATTTAAATTTTTCAATTCTCATGTCTAGTGCTCAAGTCCACACTACGTGACGAATACTAAAACTGGTAATAAAAGAGTAAACCTGCCTCAGAGCAGACACTAGCATCAGTATGTGCCTTTCTTTGGTTGTTTTTCCAAAAAAACTCCAAATACCCAAAGTCTACAGCAATGACCTTAAAAAGAAGCACTCTTCGGTCGGTATAGCGACAGATAGCTTGGCATGGCCATTAAGTCAAATTTAAAAGCCATATTTGCTGATCACACTATTCGGGTGCCCCCAACGGGTATTGGAATGCAATACATTTTAAATTCTCTGCAAGAAAATTCACTGATTAAGTAAAAAAAGATTTCACTTGGAAATGTGCTTGCAGAACCGGTATCATATGCATATACGCTTACATAGGTACGCTCATGCGTGTAGCTTCTAAAGATATTCAAAAAAAAAAAAAAAATCCATGTTTACTCTCGATCTCGAAGAGAAGCCAAACTTGATTGGGTTCTTCTTTTTAGGTTTGTGTAACCAGGAGTCAATTTTTATTCATTTCGGATCAGATACAGATACGTGGACGTGTCTTGTGTGTGTTTATATAGAAAAAGTGAAGACCGCAAGTTGTCCATGACCCAAAACTTTCTGCTAACCACTCTCTAGATTTGTTTTGGTACAACTTTTTGGGATGGACTTTTGAAAAGAGTTGTTCTTTCAAAGTACCACTGGGATGTGACAGTGAGTCAGTGGGTTTAAAGCGGATCAGAGATATTTTTTTTTCTCGATTTCATTGTTGTTGTCAGACTCTAAAGCAAACGATGACTTTTTGTAAAGCGTGTCACCATTTGTGTGTCAATGAGCTGAAATTGTTAACATGTTTCTTGGATTTAATTGTTTGTTTGTTAATTTATCTCGTTTTGGAAACTTTGGAGGGGGAATTTTTTGTGCGATTTTGGTTGGATACTTCGAACTGTGGCGAGGTTAATTGGCCTTAATGGCAACCGATTGTTAATCGATATTTTTAAAGTTGTTAATTGAGTAGAATGTGCACTAAGTTCGTCAAGGTAAATGACCAGTGTATGTTTATGACATTGATGTGAGCCAACTTAGTCAGGTCGTACATAGGTCTACCAGAGATAGTGGTCGCCATGGCTTAGCAGTAAGTGCTAAGCAAGAGGACATAAGTTCGATCCTTAAAAACCATCAAATGTACCAGTCCTTCGCAGGCATGACAAATCTGTAAGCGTGTAATCTGTCATAAAAAAGCTTTTCATTCCCCCATTCGGAGTCGGCAATAAAACTGTAGGTCCCTTTCATTCGTGTGAGCAATGTAATACGCACAACATGAATGGTTTCGAGAAGCTGGGTCCTGGCTATCAATGAGCTGTCGCGCTAAATACAGTCAAAATCGCTGGTAACATCGGTTATAACGACAAAATTCTTAGGTCCCGGCTGAGCTCAATTATAATTATCGGTTATAGCGACCTGTCGCTTATTACAACCAAATTCATCTGTCCATTGAAGGGCGTTGTAACGACTTAATTCTACCAATATTATATATCGCTTATAACGACCCAATTTATCGGTCTTTTGAAGGTCGTTTTAACCGATTTTGACTTTTTGTTTATTTGCAAGTCTCCCAAAGAGCTTAAGTGTGAAGAATAGAGGCAATAACTGGTTTAGCTAGATACTTTTGAGAGCAGAATCCTTGATTAATTCAAAAAAGCACTCCAGTGTCTCTATACCCGAATGCGCTACTACAGTTCCTTCTGTACATGCTCACCTTGCACCAAGTTAATTTTTTTTAGAACTTACCTTTGATTCTGAAGTAAATTTTTAAGAAATAACCCTCGCACTTTGACGTTGGATGCCACCATTCTTTGACTGCTTGGATGTGCTCATATCTCACTGTACATAGACCACAGTCCTCCTGATCGCTTGTTCGGTTTAACAACCAAAGCTCAATTTCGCTGGATCCGTCATCTAAATTTAAGCCAACTCTCTGAGTGAATTTAAGATGCATGTTCCAGATAGGGCAACTTACCACCTCCAATTATTTGCTTAAATGCATTCCACACAACCAGCTTACCACAAAATCCACTTAAAATTGAAAAGCCTGTAACACCGGTCTATGACGATAATCTTTTGCATTGCGCATACGCGTATTACGTCAAAGTTTTAAATGCGTATTCAATTGACTTTCGCTTGGAAAGCCTCATTTCTTCCGCATGTCAACTTTTAAATTTAAATCGAATCATTTGACCATCAGCTGCTCTTCTTCTCACTTCTTCACAAAAAAAAAAAAAAAACAAAAAGATACCTACTCCACTCTCATCACAATAAGGCAACAGGTAATAAATCAACACCTGGTTATTGTGTCTCTCTAAACATTTGCAAAATATTTCAAACAATGACAATCGAAATAAGTAAAAGTCTCTTCGCTTATTTATTGATGGCTCCCGAAAGAAGTGGAATTTTTCAAAGTCATTTTTTTTTTTTTTTTTTTTTGTCTATTTCATTTCGAAAGTACAATTCATTCAAAAAAGTGTCAGAAATACTTTCAAAATTGTAACACACATTAGATTTTGTATTCTTTTTTGCATTTCATATGAAATAACAATCAATTGAGAGAAATTATAAGGTGATGCATTTTTGTCAGTGTGTTCCACTTTTAGTTTTTTGACACATTAAATTTGGAAATTTTTCTTAATGCTAACTAAATGACTTGAATGTCATTTATGACAACCAAATGATAGCCGTCAATTTATTTGCAAAATACAAAGTCACAGAATTCCGTCTGTTAATGAGAAAGTGCACATTTTGTGTGGTAATTAGTTGATGACCCACATTAATTAGTCGAATGTCCATTAGTGTGTGATCACACCTTTGAAATAAATGAGTCATAAATCTGTCAGTTGGTTAATAGTTTGTGATTGACATTTACAAATTTTGAATCTTGTTTAGTTTCAATAACAAGTTTTGTATATATTTTCGAAATGTCATCTTTATTAACAAATGTGTCGTTCAACTTTTGCAAGGTTGACCTCTCTTCGAAATGGAAAAATGTCACAGACTGACATATTTTGCAACTGTCAACAGTGTTCAATACATAATTTGTTGGTTCCGTTCTATTGAGTTAGGCTTTAGTAAATTAAAATAAATTTGTATAACCGATCGATCATATTGATTCGATTGACAGGTGACTAGTTTGAACGATCCCGCTATTTCATTTGTCATTTTCTTTCTTGCTATCAATCTGACAATAGTAACCAGTAAGACATGTAACAGAACATGTATAGAACGATGTACATTAATCTTTTTTGAAAATATGTTTTCAATTTTATTTTAAACGTCACACAAGTTTAATTGATTTTTTTTTTGTTTCTCTATTTTTTTTTTCAGGTAAGCTCTTGAAAAACCAAAACAACACTGTGGATTATTTATGTATTGCCCATTTCGTACGTAAGTCAAAGAAACATAAAATTGTATTTTATTTTTATATGTAAAACACCTGTTTGTTGCACATTCTCGTCTGACATTTAAAATCTGTTTCATTAACTATCGTGTGCATGGTTTAAAGACTATTTAATGTTTGTCCAGCTAGCAAGAGTGCAACATACATCTCAGATTACAGTGTCGCTTCGGTATAGAATTGTACGAATGTCAGTTTGCTATTTTTTTTTTGCTGCATAAAAATCCCCAGGCTGCTAATAATTGATAAAAAGTTAATAATAGTAATTGCTTTGCACCTTATCATATCGTAGGTATTGCTCAAGTGATAACAAGTACGCCAACGGAAAAGCCACACCGGTGTGTTGTGTGAGTTTATCGAAATTTAATTTTATGTTTGTTTTAGTCGATCGTTGCAAATAGTAGTACTAAAATTATTTTCGTTCTAAGAACCTAGTAAACTAGACCGGAAAGGGATTTTTTTTTTTTATTGAAGTGTAACACTTGACAGTTTGTGACGTTTCTTAAAAAAAACTGAGGTAAGATATTGACAGATGTTCAAAGATTTAAATGATTTCACTTCACAGTTAGTGTCAAATAAATTATTTATCTCGGGTTAGTTTTGCTGAATGTATTTAACTTTTGCATTCGTATGCATAAACTACAATAAGGAATATTTTATGCCTTTAAGCATTTCCGCACGAAAGTCGACAATTATTTTCTCGTATATTTCTCTGTAAAGATCGATTGCTTTCATTGTCATTGCTTTAAGCAGGGTTGACGACTATTACACGATCAGTGTAACCTAGAAGGTGTACTTGGAGATTTCGTTGCCAAGTGCAATATTAAGTTTATCAATAGTTATGACGGTGTCAAGTGCAGTGAAAGGCATTTCAACAAATTTAACGTTCATTTGTGATGAAGGTTTGATGGAGGTTGTCACCATTTCACCTTAGTTTTCATATACAATCTCTCCAGCTATATAGTGATTATAATATTAATTAATTTGCAATTTATCATACCTAATTAACAAAATTATAATTTTTTTTTTTGGCACTCAACTCATCAGCGCAACTTTTAATCCCTCTCGCGGACAAATGTCACATCGTCGTATAGAAAATTTTTACATTAGTTGTCACATAAGCCAGCCATTGACGTTGTATTCACTTAATTTCTTTCGTCTTGTGAAGATTTCCATTTCATTTCTATTTTGATTGCTTGCAAAATCCGATTTACAGTTAGACTTTGAAAAGATGCAGATATGTAGCCGTATTATAATATTTTTACATAATGAATATTGTTTGGACCAACAACACACTAGTTCCTGGATGTGTCGCAATGAAAGTTTTTATTTTTTTTATTTTATTTCGATGGATCATTTTCAATTTGTTTCGATTAGGTACTGTGCATTAGGTTGTTGTACGTTGAAGTGTGATGGTGGGTTTAGTGCAGTGCTAATGCCAGTCAGGACACAGTTGTTTGACAGATACAAGTGATCATTGAAAAGTTAATGATAGTTTTTAGATTTTTTTAAACTCAAAGTGAAGTTTGTGGTTTTCTTAAGACTTGACATTGGATAGGTACGGTCTTGAGTGTGTTTTATTGTGAAAAGAATTTTGTGGCTTTTAACCTTTGAAAAGGGCAGAGCTCGGTTTTGTGAAGTTTATTCATTTTGTGCTGAGCATTTGAAGGTAATGCAGTTTATAAAACTTTTTTTTGGTAACATTTTTCGAGCCTATTAAGTTTTCTTATTGCAAGTGAATAACTAAAGGAAACATTGACTTAATGAACCCGCATCAGTTACCTAATTAGTTGAACAGAAATGATCCTTTGAGAAGAGGTACACTTAGACCACCGGGTGCTAGTTTTGGATTCCAGTCTACTCCTGAATCCATTTAGATTTCCTCAGATCGGCCGTGCTATCGAAGTTAAAAAAAAAAAAAACTCTCCTAGCGTGGTTTTCCGGAAGTAAGCAAGGTTGGGATATGAGCATAGGGAGTGTAGAATAGATTCTTTGAACCAGCTTACGTAGGTGGCGCTACAATTCGGGGGAAAACATGGGCCTTCGAATCAGCTTCCTAATTGAAATAGATTTCGAATGTCTGCACATCTTCTTACATGTGACACAAAGTCGTTTACGTTTTAAACCCAAATTTGTTTATGTATTTCCAATTTCACTTAATGGAATCCTTTAAGGCTGTCAGCTTAGTCCATATTTGTTTACCAACAGAAACTCTGTTAAAAGTGAAATTTCCTACTTCCGCCATCAGAAACCCCCGTCTAAACGCTCAAATCAAACATTGATTTCTAATTAATTACGCAATGCGCAATCACGGAACGACAAATCTAAAAACAATGTCACTAACATCTGACTTAATTCCAAATAAAATGAAAGTAAATTTGTCTACAATTACACAAATGATATATGAACGAGTACAACCCACATTGCTGGTTTGGGGCAACAAACATAAGTGTATGTGCGTAGTTTTACTGGGGCAATTAAAACGTTTCACATCCATTTTGAACAAGTAGCGCGAGTGCGTATCTCCATTCCATTTATGCAATTCGTGTCGTGTTTTGTTTATCGTTACTTGTTTATTATGGGACTCCAGGTGTCACATGTAAAATAAAGAATATTATGTTGTATGTCAAGGGCAATACCCAACCGGTATTTTATCACCCGCATTACTACAATTCATAGTGATTGTATTGTATATCCGTTGTGTCAAGGTGACGTATAATCTTTACAAGTTCGAAAAAGAGCATCCAGAGAATAGGTGACATTAGTTCAAAATCATTATTAGTTCAATCTATCATTCACATCCGTCTCATTATCCAATTAACATTTCCGACCCTCTTACGCAGAGAATTCCGACATTTTTAGAAAAATTTTACCAACTTTGCCAGACGTGTACACTCCTTTTTGTTGACTAGACAAAAGTGTTGAGTTAAAGAACTGACACTAGTGCCTTTTCGGATCAATCCGTCACACTTAATCGCTGCGAGTAAAACATAATTCCGCATACAATCCGTGGCGGTCGGTGGTTTATCTGATCAGAATACCGTGAAAGGCGACTCCAGAAGCCCACATTAGACCAACACACGCAAGCTTTGTTTACTGTTTAGTGTTGCTTTTTTTGTGTGACATGAAACAAATGTCGGGTTATACGCGAATATAATTATTGGCCAGTCAACTACAAAAGTACGTGCGGGTGCGTTCCATGATGTTAATCATGAATATATAGACGGCCATTGCCCTAGATATTTTCACGCACACAACTGATGTTTGTCTTTTACCTGGGAGATATGTTTGATAACGTTTATTTTGTTTATTTTTTCTTTTTTCACTGTAAGCATTCGTAAAGTTCTCCAGAAATTCCAGAGACAATTCTACAGATCGTGCTCCAGAGTTGGTTGCCTTAAACAACACGGAAACGTTAACTGAGAGAAGGAATAATTCCTAGAAATACCCGCCAAAAAAAAATATGTATGTATATACTTTTGGTCGAAGTTTCCCTTCAACGATGATGGGAAACGCGTAGAAAGAGAGAAGAATTGACAAGACCGCAATTAGCCATTTCAACTGCAAAATTGTCAGATCACGACATTTTACTTCACGTTTGTTGTGTTGGCTTTTTTTTTCGTTTTTTGCGAAAAGTGCGCTTTACAGGGCACACTTTGCCGTCTAGAGTTCATGTTTTTTTTGATTACGTTACACCGAGATATCCGTTGGAGTTTAGTTTAATTTGACAGATACTATTGTGTGCGAAATTTTAGTTTTGAGATCCAGGCTCTCACGTCCGAAATGTGGCGAGAAACGAGGGATAGATTAAGTTATTCCGATGTGAGGTGATTTACTAAATCTTCTCTGTCAATCAACATAGGAAGTGTTAACGAACTGATCAATCCATCCAAGTCAGTCATTAATGACTGAAAACCACTGTGGTTTTTAGTTCTTTGACCTTTAGAAGCATAATGTTCACACAAGTAATCGTCATCGAATCAATGCCAAACTTATGTAAATTGAAGATTCCATCTCCATTCGACTAACAGTTCCTTTGTTGAACGTGGTATAAACCTTGAGAACTTAATAACACAGTTTTCCAAATTTACACACACAAAAAACTGTTATGCATAGCGAAACCTATTATTAAAACATAAATTTATTGAAACCACTATATAGCCCACAGAACCCAAAATCCCGCTTTAAGATTAAGAGGAAATAAAATTTCATAACTTCCGCTGGGAAATAGCAAACTCATCATCATCACATCACATCCCATCTCACGTGTTATTTCTTTTATTTTCTCCTCTTTACCATCTTTCGAGTGGTCTATCAAATCATACGCATAAATCATTAACTTCTTAATTGAGGTTAGAAGAGAAAAAAATAAAAATCTTACAATCGAATGAAAGGGATCGCATAATACCCTATGAAATTCAAAAATGTAGATCGATTCGAGATGACGAACGTCTTCTTGTAAACGATGAAAGTGACTTCATTTCAATCGTTTGACAGGTCTTAAATTAAAATTTTTCAATTTTAATAACACAGATGAATAAATGTTCAGATTTTTCAAAGCGTAACGATGTTAATGTACCCTAAACTGATTAACTCTGCACGAATAGTGTTGCTTTTGTTTTAACAACTAACATCGCCATTAAATTAATTAAAAATTTTAACATAAACAATAGAGTTTAATTGGTTTCTTGTTTTTATAGCACCTTTAGCACCGAGAGCACGTACAATAGAAAATTATTTAACACTTAAATTAATTTCAACAATTGAAAAGAAGAGAAATTTTCATGTTGAAGATATGTGTGTCCAACAAGTTAACGAAGAAGCAATGCAACATCAATTTGCATAGTTTGACAATTATTTTGTTTAATTAAACACCTACGCTTTTTTTAATTTCGACAAAAATAAGAAGAACAACAACAATTTATTAAGTCCATATGAATCACATTTCACTTGAAATTTTATCTTATCAGAGTGAACTTATTTATACAACAGGTTTGTGGAAAAAGTAAGTCACTAATTGTGTAAGGCACGTTGGACAATATTTACCTTGAACAGCAGTCACAAAATTAATTGAAAAAGTTGCAAGGAGTGGGTGCATATAGTATATATTTCGATATTCAACTTCGAACTTGTATTTTTTGCGATGCAATTTTGTAAACTTATGTCGTGTCAAAATTTTTTTTCTCAAGTTACACACTTACACGCTAAACAGACGGTGATATGGTAGGAAGTGTTGTTGATTTGGAATTTTTTGTATTTTTCTTTCGGGGTGTTGGACAGGAAACCCTTTTACATTGTTTAAGGACTTCAGTGATAAGGAGGTTAGGTTTCCAGCCCTCACCACGTCAGCCCCGAAAATGTGCCAATTTGTATGAGCAAAGACAGGACAATCATATAGGAGTTGTTCCGCTGTGTCGTTGCCCTCTCCACAAATGTCACAGAAAGTGGTCTTACTTAAGCCTAACACGTTTTTTCGTTGATTTTCGACAAAAGAGTAGTTGTTGCAGTATCGGTTAGGTTTGCTGGGAAGCCCTAACCGAAGATGAGGGCAAACCTAGATTGAAATGACTGCCAGCTATTACAAGCACATTAAGACTAGTGCTTGGTCCATTAGGGCAAACCTAACGTTTATAGGTTCAAGCACCAAGATCACATTAGCATATTCAGTCTTCCAAACGAATTCAAACAAGTCCGCCTTCAAATTTAGAAACACTTAACACTTCCTAGAAACCTGTCAGAAGTGCAAACGTCACCTTCTCTATCAATTGCCATTCATTGTCATTGTAAATTGTTATCAGTTTTAGACTGAAATCTACACGACTAGAACGACCTAATCATTTCCGTACATTCCATTGTTTACAATCACTTAAAAGTACTTTTGGCATACGTCATATGTGGTTTTTTTTTAAATCATTGTCACCGATAACAATGACAACAAATTCTATGTAGCAACGTACCTCTGTACATATCAAAAGACAATCCGACACTTTACAGTGCTACATAATTAATTTCAGTTCTTAAGAAGCAAGCTACTGGAATTTTCAATTAAGCCTCGTTGTATCTTTCGTGAGCTATATACGAACATAACATCACCAATTAGTATGACAATCTACCAAAGTGTTTTGAGTTCAATTTTTGAAGCAAGTTTTCCAGATACCTTCCCGCTTGCTTAAATATTTAAACAGTTGCTAATGACAGTCAAGTGTAAACAGACCTCAAGTGAGTGTGCCTGTGTTAGGAAACATAAAGATATCTAATGACAATTTTGTGTTCTTATAACGTGTTGAGTGTAGAGATACGTTTTTTTTTTTTTTTCTCTCGTTTTTTTGAAGTCACTGCACCGCGAAATGACTTAAGATTTGTAGTTGGATCTTGTATGCGATCACGACGAAAAGGTTCTGCTACACGTGTAGTGCCGTGCAACGGATGGACATTTCTCCATCTCAAGTTCATGCAGCAGTATTTCATTTCCGCCACGACATGAACAAGAGTATCTTTCTAACTACACACTTATGTATGTATATATAAATGCTAGAACATAAGAATCTGTATTTGTATATTTCATGTTGTTGTTGGTGGTTTTGGTTGGAAATTCCTTGGTTTTTATTGTGAGCAAAGATACTCACTACTCACTACGTCGTCGGCGTAGTCTCGTAGTTGGTTCAGATGTTGCGTGTTGTTGGCTAAGGTTCTTTGCCCTCTCTCTCTTGGCCTCTGTGTCTACAGAGGTGGAAGAGAAAATGATTCTGACTATTGGCCGCTGCTGCATGCACTCCCATGGGGCAGCATCAGGGAAGTTGTGTGTGATTAACTACTTTTTCTGGATTTGAAGAAGGCATTAGCATCTATTTGAATTGTAAAAAGATGGGCACCACGTTCTGTGGGAAGAGATATAAATAGATGTGGATAATTATATGGCTGTATACGAAGTTTTGACGTTTCATGATTTATTGACGAGCTGGTGGATTAATATTAAATCGGTTTGGGGAATAAACTGATAGTTGTCAATCATTCAAATAAATTCAAGTTGAACTTCTCCAAGGTCCAAGATGAATTGAGTTTCTTCTAAACTAATTGTGTGGGTTATGTTCGGATGTCTGCAACACTGAACTCTCTTGTGACGGAATCACATTTTGTGGTTAAATAACTCAACTGCTTGCATTAAGTATTTGGAATTTTCAGCGGTTGCACCTAAGGTTTTGGCGTTCCCAAATCTTGCACTTATTCACCTTATTTTTGATACAATTCTATTGATCCAATAGACCCTAATGCAACACCACCTGGTTCTTGGTATAGTAACCCAAGACGCACTTAAGAAATGCCATTCCCTGCAATCATAATTCATTTCCCAGTCCAAAGACCAACGAACAACAGCTGCGCCAAAACAATAAAACTTGTTTTGTTGGCTTTGGCTAATAATAAATTCCAATGTCCTTTGGTACCTTTTCGACACCCACACACGGCCTGGCATTACCATGCAAACTTGTGTGATACAATCAACCCATTTGCTTGATTAAACCGATCCGAATCCATTAATTCCGCTGTGCGCTCTTGCGCTGCTTTATGTTCTGTGGAATATAATATCCACACAATTGCCGCCAAGTATCTCTTAGGGCACGTTCTTATTGTGCCACAGAAAGAGGCGCGTGGATAACGTATTTTTTATTTTTTTTGGTTTTCTTTAGACAGTGACAAGACTGTAAGGCAATCCATAAAGTACGTCACGCCCACTAGATTTACACCACCACCAGGGTCACCGATCTGTGTGTTCGCCTTGAATATGAGATTTGGATGCGATTTCCTCTCCTCGCTTCCCATAAGGGAGTTCAGCGGAATGTGACAGTAGACACACTAGCAGCCAAAGAAGTGCTATTGTACTGTTGGCTGCATCTTGGTAATCAAGTAATATGTATTGAAATATGTAGCGGTACTGAAGCGGTATTCTAATTTTCATCCCAAATCAGCCAGCTGGAACTCTCTTGTTCTTGTCTGCGAAGCGGAAGTAATGCGAACAAAATATGAGAACAAGACGAAAGCAGAGGAAGAATAATGTTAGAAGTATCAGCTGGAGCGCCTCAGGTAAATGGCTTCGACGGTCGCGAAAGAGAAAGATCACTGCGCTGACCGGCGGATGCCGCCAAATGGCCGTCATGAAGTCTGGACAATAGTCTGTTCTATTCTATTACATTCCTAGCATTTTGGCGTCGTCGGCCAGACAGAGCGTAGCGGCGGCAACCGGCGGCTGTGATTGCATTTTGTATTTCCATTCTTTTCTACTGTGAAGTAGACTAATGAACTCTTGACGCAAAGAGAAGTTGTGAACGGAGGTTAAACTTGATACGATTTGACCTCAAAACGTTGGAGCAAGAGACAAAACAAAAGGATTTTCCATCTTACAGAACCGTGCACATTGTGCATTCGAGTACTTGAGCGTGATCATTGAGTTCATGGTGTTTATGACAGACTGGAGGGTCGCTGGGCTTTGGACGGGACAGACAACATATTTGTTTCTCTTTCATTACCTTGATCTGTGTTGTCTTGTCACAGAAACCGATCGGTTCCATTCATCTTTTCAGCCTTCTTGACAGTTGGAGACTACTGACTTGACATTGCTCGATAAGGCAAGTCTCCTAGAGCATGCAATTGCCTTTGCTTGGTTCTACAATTCTGTAGATGTTATCTTTGAAACCATTTTTTCTTGTTTTGAGACAAAGCAGTGCAAGATATTGGCAATATCGATGGGCATCAGCTCATACCGTGCTTGACGCGTCTACTAACATTCTAAGCTTCAGCCAATCGTCCTATAATTTAGATACCTGATCTTAACTGATCGTGACTGACACTTGGTTGATGTAAACCTGATATATGTCATCTGTGCAAACTGCTTAGGTGTCGCTTCTATGACTCTAACTGACTTGGTGCACGTAGGCAAGCGTCTACAGCGAAATCGCGACTTTTTTTTACGTTCATAATATTTATTTTCCCACGTTTTATATTGATTTACAACACAACTTATGTTTGCCTTTTCTTTCCTTCTTTTTACAGGTAAGTGCAGAGCTCTTAAGAACGGCCCATTTATCCTCAACTTTTCAAAAGGTAAATGTTTCCCTTAAACCCTTTTTTTTTTTAAGAAAACTCCCATTTTGTGCTAAATTTCCCTGCAATTATTCGATTAATTACGTCCTCAAGGTACTTTACCCCAAAGCAATCATTATTATTCCTTAACCAAACCGCAATAATTCCCCAAAGTGTCCATAAACTTAACAAACAAACAATAAAACCTGGGTTAACATTTACATTACCCTCTTGCCCTTTGCGCACTTTCGTGCTCACCATTATGCAACGCTTAAGATCTCTGTCAAGACTCAATGTGATCAACAACAACGGCCATGAATTTGACCGCGCACATAGCACTCAAAAAACCCACAAAACTCGCTCGAAAATAGCATTAACTTCACGTCACGATCGCTTTGCTAGCTTTGCAATTAATTTGTTAACAATAAATGCGCATTCGTTAACGTGAGGGGAATTATCTACTATTTTATTTGTTTTGTACACGTAATGTCGTCTACTGGTTGCAAGTCGAAGAAGAATGCAATCTTTCGAGAGGAAACTATCATCTAATTCCGAAAAAGCAATGAAAAAAAAAAAAAACAATGTCTTGCCATCTGATGTAACATTTTGGCTTAAGGCGATTTTTTTTTTGTCACACTCACTGCGACACGACGACACCCATAATGATTGTCAATTCCCTTCACGCAGTGCACTTTCATAAATTAAGCGAAACATATAGTCACTGGCAGCTTATACCGTTGTTGAAGATGATGTCAAACCTGACAGACGGAATTGAAAATTTTACAAGCTTGTTTTGTAACAGAAAAGAGGTACAAAAAAAAAGCGCGTTTAATTCCCTTTGTGGAAGTTATTCAATACTTTTTGGAATGTTAAGACGTTGCATTTGGAATAAAAAGCACGTATTAGGCGTTTAGTTAAAGAAGACGAAGGTTACATAATAGTGCAGATGACAGCGGCATTTATCGCTAGAGATGGTCTTGTCACCATACATTGTTGTGCAATCAATCAATGGGTGGTTTTATTTGTTATAGATAAAATTGTGTCTATCGATAGTGATGCAAACACACTTAGTATTTTATGAGCAGGTGTATTACATTACCTAAAACAGCAGGTGATCTAATACGAATAGATACGATGCAAAATTATTATCGTAGATACTTTGTTGTGAAACGTATACAGTAAGGCATGCAATCTTGAAATAATTTCCTTGCATCGTGACAGATCTAACACTTCAAATGTGCACAGTTTCTTGAACACAATGGATCCATTGAAATCCGAGTGAGGCTGTACATAAATGCAGCCACTCCTACAACCGAACCTAAACAGTTCCTTAGCGATCAAGTAAATACTGAGCTTACCCGTTTCATCCGAACGGTTCCGGTCGTTGTCGCCGGTTATATTTTTAAAACTAGAATATGATTTGATTTGAACTGTTACAAGTATCTCTTCGACTGTTCTTCTACGTCACAAGATTGGCTACGAAGTTTGTACAAGTGTTTGATATCAAGTTAGAACCCTTATTGATTAATCACTTAATCCCTGTTGTAGCCATCAATTGAGTTTGTGTAGGGGCTTACTTTGGGCAGATTAAACTTCTTCCAGAAAAGAGCAACTCTTCTATCTTATCTTAAGTGGAAGATGATATGAATGTCTCACGCTCTTGGTGGTGCGGTTCCTCTAACTTTTTCATTAGACACCTCTCGCTGCAGTAAAAAAGGTGGTAGTTAAGCTAGAAGTCATGTTACTGTGGTGGGGTCTCAGAAGTGCAATGACATCAGTTAGGCTTCATTTTTCAAAACCTTTCGGCAATCGAAAAAATGCCGTCGATGTGAAGTCTTTGAGCGATTTGTGATCCGATTTATTCTTGATGTCCCAGCTTGGTCCTTTAGTGCAGTTAGATTCTGACGTTATCACTGCTCTAGACCCAAATTTAAAAAAAACTTTGTGTAGCTTTTGCCTTTCCACCTGTAGGAAGTAGGTCTTATACATACTTCTGTTCAACAACTTTGCACGTCTATAGCAATCTATTACAGGTCGCGAAAGTTTTAATAGCAATTACTGTATCCACAGTTTGATACGGTAAAATTCAAAGCAAAGCACCTGCTGTAAAACTTAGTCTGAGTTACTGTGTTGCTCTTTTTAAACTCTATGTTAACCGTAACAATCTTCATTTTACATTTACCCATTTAATTAACTTCTTTTTACCATACCCATTCCTCTCTAAATGCAATAAAACTACTTTCATTAGTCTCCGCTAAGATCATCATCGTCTCTCAATTATTTTTTCACCTCTTTCGAAATTCATTTGTTCGCTGGTATTTTATTAATATAATTCAGCATTCAACTGTCTTCTGTATCTTTCGGATACAATCATCTCTTTTTTTTTACGGTGTGTTCCCTCTTCTCGTCCGTTTCATGATCTACCTACATCTGGGACTGACCCGAAAACCTCCTATTGCTAATATTCTCTAACAAAAAAAAAAAATGTTTGTTTTGTTTTTCTATTCGCGGACATTGGTCTTGGTCGCATAGCATCGTGCGTTTTTATTCATCTTATTCACTGAATATCAACTTTGAGAGTGTCTTTTTGAACATTCTTCTTTACAACAGCTCAAGATATCGGCTACACTTAGCCCGGTCTCGTGGCCTTTCATCTTTCAATTCGATCCGTTCTGCACAAAATAGAAAACAAAAATCTTGTTCTGGTGTTAATCGGTTCTTCATCCGATCGTCACTTGAATATGTCGATTGTTATCCACAGAATACTTTTGTAGTTCGTTAAACAACCTACATTACAAAAAAAAAAGAGTATCTCTAGAGAGAAAGAAAACACCAGGGAACTGGTAAACAAATCTAGAACAAAGAAAGAAAATCAGTTCACTTCAAGTCGCTTGTGCTGCAGAGAAGAGGAATGAAGCGTAAAGTGGACACCATTATGAAAAGTAAAATCGTGCTCGTTGTATACTGTTTATCCATTTGACATAGACCTTCAGTGTTCAGTGCAAAAAAAATAACAAAAAACCTGTTTCGGACGAGAGATGTGGACGAAAAAAAAAAAATAGTCCAACGCGAGGAGTCGACTTGGTTTTCATTGTTCTACAGAACATCATCGAATGGCTTGGTCATTAAAATAATTACCATGGTGATCGTGATAACCAGATATTCGCTTTGGATATACCTATAGATTGCAGTCTAGAATGTTTCGTCAAGATCCCGGTCCGTCCCGCGTATGCTGGGACATCGGAGAACATCTTTAGCCATTTAAGATATCCGAGGAATCTCGTGGACATGTCATCTCGAGTGGGATGCAAAATTGTCGATTTAATTAATTTTCGAGTTGTTGAGGTTGTTTTTAGGTTAATAGTGCCGAACCAAACGACCTACACTTAATTGTGAAAAGCTGAGTGCATTCGCATATCGCTTTGAGGGGCAAAGAAATCAAAGGCCAACTTGGCTTCTATCAAGGCCTTTAATAAAGCTGTAGGTTAGGATTGTCAGATCCTCTTCATCTCATTTAAGTCTCTGGAGACTCTGATTAATGATTCTCACAACACTTCCTAAGAACACTCTTGCACTCCTTCATCACCACTTTTCTCAAACTTAGTCAAATTTCAGCACATAAAGTACGCGTTGTGTCAAAATGACAGATATCCTATCTCTAAACCGTTGATTGTCATAAAATCATAAATCTCATTCGAGATTGCCGATGTACTCTCCCACTAAAGGTAGCAATTTTGGGACATAATAACAGTATGCTGTGCAAATGTTTCTCTTGCCAATTATTGTAATCACTAGCCATGGCATTGCGCCAGCGCTCCCCCAAAAGAAGAGAAACTAATAAATTTGTTTAAAAAGATGAAAATTGAATTGTTAACACAACTTCTTTTCTTTGTATGCTTTCTTTTCGCATTTTTGTGATAGTACTTCGGCGCGTCGTTAACGTTGTTGGCGCATGTGTTTTTGTCTGCAAAAGAAGAATGACAGGTGGGCAATTTTGGCGCAGATGGCAGGTCACAGAGCACGAGTGAAGCGAAACGGTCGGAAAAAATTGCTCCCAGTTGCTCGTTCGTTTGGTTGCCTGGTAGTACTTGCTGTGGTTAAGCCGTTTAAAGAAAAAAAAGTCAGTTTTTCTGTACCTCGCCGGCCATGGGCCATGACTTGAGGCAAGAGTATAGCAGCACATGGTGAAGGTATACATTCAAGTTTTCACTTTCATCGTTGGCAATAGCAAAGTGAAGGTCATGAATATGCGTGATGTTTAGCAAAAAAAAAAAAAAGAAGGGGTGTGCACGGTGTACATGTTGCACCAATATGAAGAAACTAATTGGAATCGATTTTCGTTTGTCCAATATGGCATTATTTGCAAAGAAGCTTGTAAATTATCGTCAATAATAGTCATTTGAGTTGTAGAAAGTGTAATACCAACTAAAAGTGTATCCTTTAGTGACTATGAAATCGATCTACCCATGACACACACCCATTTGCGATTGGATTTGTTACACTATCCACTAGATGGCCAGTGTGAGCTATTTTATGGCATTAAAAAGTCGTTCCATTTGAAATGAAAACAGATTTCTGTTTCATCATAAGAGAGGTGCTATTAAATAGAAACTATCTCAAGGTGAATTCAAAAGCATCCGTTACTCAATCAGGCGTGCAACCTCCACCTACATCTCCCCAAAGTGACCTTCCTTTAGTTTCAACAACAAGGTCATCCCCAAGCTACCACTAATCCACACATTAATTATAAATAAATCTCGAAGGAAAAGAAAAAAGCCAAAATCTTAAATGGTCACGATACAGTGTCGTAAACTGAAACACACTTAATCGCTGCAAGTCGCTTAATCGGAAGTGACATGTTTAGTCCAGCAGTCCCAAAAAAAAAGGTGTGGAGCGCCACAAACCTATTAAATTTATTAAATTACATTAGTGCGTCGCTAAATTGTGAGGAAAACAAATCACAGAGTCATCGTTTCCATTAGAAAAGATCACCACCGCGAGATAACCAACCGTTTGTTGACCAAGATGTTACTTTGACCAAACATTTTAGTATGACACGCGATGGGCTCTGTCTTATGTTTACCTTTTCCATTTTTTATTTGATTTTTAGATTGAAGAGGGTAGAGGTGGCGGTAATTGAAATTGATGGGAGTAGTTTAAGGGCGAATGACCGTTACACTTTGTACAGTTTACCTTAATTAATTAGTGAGTTTCACCACTTTTTCATGTGGTTGTCTGTTGTCAGCTTCAAAGCAGTAAAAAACTTTTCCTTAAGACAAATAGACATACACGCGCCTTTTAGAATGTACATTCCATTATACTTCCACGATACTATAAGTTGAGCCTTTTCTCATTGACTTACAAGTCTTCTGCTGTTCGATTACTTCTGTTAAAAATCACTTTGAAACTCAACCCACAAAGTCATATCCAGACATTGATAGAATCTTTAGTTTAAGTTCAAAAAACCCTCAGACATCTTTATGACGCAGTCACAGTATAAGTTCTTCCAAGTTAAAGTCCTTTAATTCAATTGAAAGCTAAGTGTCATCTCCTCGCCTATTGTAAATGTATCTACATACCGAGAGAAACCATACAAAGTAACCAGCAAAACCCAATTAATAAAACGAGAAATACCTTCTTGCGTCTCCCCACCTTTCAATGACTTAGAAGTCTGCAAACCAAGTAATCTAATCTAAGGCATTAGCTCTCTAGGTTATACGCTAATAAAATCAATAAGATACTACGCCACTGCACGTTGCATGGCAATGTCCATCTCTGTCCTATCCAGTGGTAGTTGGTTTTTGGGCGTGCGACTCACTCAAAGTAGTTTACAATTCAATGGCATGAAAGCCGTAGGTAGCAAGAGATGTACATATAGTACTCTGACCCTACTTTTACAAATCCATGTTCTTATACTACTTTTCCATGTTTTCTTTCTCTTTTGTTGTGGTTTTTATAGAAAGACGATCCCTTGAAACGAATTCAAGAGGAAATCAACGAAGTGGCACGTCGTGAACGTGAATTACGTGAGAAGATGCATCCACCAGAGGAGAACATCATCAATGGCAATAATAATGAAGCCACCAGTCCGATACCCCCAGAGCAAATTTCCGTAACCCAGGATGATAATCTTTCCTCATCGGCTGCATCATCACTGACAACATCCGTCAACAGTAAAGATGATAATCTTGATGAGCATCATTCCGATGATTCTGGAATTTCAGCCTCATCAAGTCCGGTCAATGGAACCTCAACTAACAACATTGTAATCAACGAAAAGAAATACATTCGCCCGAATGGGTATAACTCCATTCCATCACCACCACCACAAAAGATCCTAACCCGAACCGTATCGACGCCACAGATCTTTACACAATCGCGTCGTATAACATTTGGTCCGGCACACAAAGGTCTTATGCAGCGATTCATTGCATCACGTGGCAAAATCGCCCTAAACAATGCGACCACTGGCGTCAATGGAAACGGAGTTGTTACTGGAGTTGCTAGCACACAACCAAGCACCCCGTCGACTCCTCTGATTGCAGACTTTGCACGAGCACCCCCATACATTCCACCAGTGACAATTACACCGCCAATCATAGAGCGTGACGCCGATGGGAAACCCATTCGACGTGGGTACATTCCTGTGGAGGAGAAGATTCAGCGCGAGTTGAAGGATCTAAAGTGTCGTGAGAGTGAATTAAAAAAGATTCGAAAAATTCGACAATCAACACCGGATTTATTGGATTCCATTGAAAATGAGTAAGTCTTTTGTTCCACCAACATAGTTACCAAAACTTATTGAACTTCAATCATGTTTCAGAGAGTTGGACTCCGATGAAGATTCAGAAGTGGAGCATTGCTATGGCCCGGGAAAACTACGATCAGCGAAATCGATTGGAGAACTTTGCGATTCATCAAATAACAGTCTGTCACCAAGGTAAGTGGTTGCACTTTAAGTTTTTCGATAGCTTTCACACTAAATTTAACTGGTTTCGGCAAATAATTCTAATTAAGGAACTTGCGCTGTAAACAGGAATGTAAGCGAATTCTTTGGTGGCCAGCAGGGTGTAACACTTTGTGAGTTCTTCAATTCGATGTACTACTTCTATTCAATGTGACGTGGTAAACTGTTTGATGTTTGATGTTTCTTTGACAATAGTTATCGAACTGTACATAGAACGTTGTACATATTTAGGTAACCATTTTTAGTTGATGGATAATCTTTGAGTATCTGACTACCAAAGAGTAAAGCTTGTAATCATACTTGTATACTTTAAGAGAGCGCAGTCTGATTAAAAAATCAATTAGTATTGCAACACTATCGTCTACAGATGCCTGCTAATATTAGCTCATTTGACTTATAGTCACATGTTTATTTCTCCCTCCCAGCATCTATTTTAATAGCACGAACCAACCGCACTGTGATCACCCAAAAAAGGCTAATATGTATTGCTATTTCATTTATTTATTTTTTTGCCATCCCAATTGTAAAAATATTGCACTATAGGGTTTAAATTCTTCGCAACCTTTTCAATATAATTAATCCAAGATTTGATATTTTGTTTTCAGAGCAACACCCAGCCCCGACTTTGATGCTAAACATCTTTATAGTCGTGGCATGCGACCAGCATTGTCCCTCGCACAACTATGTGACCTAGATCCAGAGGAAGCCCCATCTTCACATCAGCTTATAGCCAAATGGGAAAGCCTTATCCAACAGAATGCATAAGCACAACCAACATCTAGCACATACACACACAAAACTCTAACTAAAACGAACTATTAAGCATGATTTATACGCACGTATAGTATATTTAAATATTGTCCATTTGATGTTTTCCAAAATCCTATACAATCCACTATAAAAATGGAGTATTATACTAAAACTTATTTATACTAAGTAAAAACGAAAGAAAAGAAAAGGAAACACAATTTCCCTTATATTATTGTAGTCGTGTAATTGTAAAATTTTGATTTTTTTCTTCTTTATATTTATTCAATGAATTCCTCTTTGCTTTTTCTTTTTATTACCTACTTAACCCTTTTTCTGAATTTCCTTATTTTTCAACATAAAATCCATTCAATTCGCTTAATCATCGATAAAGATAAATGAAATATCAACTGTGAACTATTGTAAATATATTTAAAAACAAAAATTATAATTTTCACCATTTATACTATAAAATAATATAATTTTATTATTTCTATGTGTAGCTATACAAAAATAAAACAAAATTTATTGATATTGTTCTGTTTTTATTCAAGTTTGTCGGTTTTACCAGAAGAAAAGAAATTGGTGATATCTCGTGAACCGTTAGTCGCAGGACAAAATCGTTCATGGCCAAAATTGTAGATGGGAAGGTTTCCAAGAAAAACAGTCCTTGTCCCACCCTTTAACTTCAAAAATAACGGAGTTATCGAGGTTTTTCGATATTTAACTTGCCACCATCCGAAAAACTTGATCGACAAAAATTCTTCCAAGTTTTCTGCCAAACCAACCCCGGATGCTTCAAAGACGATTTGCAGCTTTCCCTTACGTTTTAGGACAAAACGGGTGTGTCGGGGGAAAAAGCTGAAGCAAAATGGAAGTCAAAAAGGATGCTCTACAAAATGGGAGGGTCTGTTTCATGATATCTTGGAAGGGGGCGGCGGGAGGGGTACCCTGTTTTCATGATGAACTTGGCCAGATCATAGCTCCTGAACCGTTAGTCGTAGGACAAAATCGTTCATGGCCAAAAGTGTAAGCCTGAAGGTTTCCGAAAAAATCAGCCCTTGCCCCACCCGCTAACTTCAAAAATAACGGAGCTATCGAGGTTTTTAGATTTTTTATTTGTCACCATCCGAAAAACTTGATCGACAAAAATTCTTCATGTTTTCTGCCAAACCAACCCCGGATGCTTCAAAGACGATTTGCGGCTTTCCCTTACGTTTTAGGACAAAACGGGTGTGTCGGGGGAAAAAGCTTAAGCAAAATGGAAGTCAAAAAGGATGCTCTTCAAGATGGGCGGGTCTGTTTCTCGATATCTTAGAAGGGGGCGGCGGGAGGGGTACCCTGTTTTCATGATGAACTTGGCCAGATCATAGCTCCTGAACCGTTAGTCGTAGGACAAAATCGTTCATGGCCAAAAGTGTAGGCCTGAAGGTTTCCGAAAAAATCAGCCCTTGCCCCACCCTCTAACTTCAAAAATAACGGAGCTATCGAGGTTTTTAGATTTTTTATTTGTCACCATCCGAAAAACTTGATCGACAAAAATTCTTCTATGTTTTCTGCCAAACCAACCCCGGATGCTTCAAAGACGATTTGCGGCTTTCCCTTACGTTTTAGGACAAAACGGGTGTGTCGGGGGAAAAAGCTTAAGCAAAATGGAAGTCAAAAAGGATGCTCTTCAAGATGGGCGGGTCTGTTTCTCGATATCTTAGAAGGGGGCGGCGGGAGGGGTACCCTGTTTTCATGATGAACTTGGCCAGATCATAGCTCCTGAACCGTTAGTCGTAGGACAAAATCGTTCATGGCCAAAAGTGTAAGCCTGAAGGTTTCCGAAAAAATCAGCCCTTGCCCCACCCGCTAACTTCAAAAATAACGGAGCTATCGAGGTTTTTAGATTTTTTATTTGTCACCATCCGAAAAACTTGATCGACAAAAATTCTTCATGTTTTCTGCCAAACCAACCCCGGATGCTTCAAAGACGATTTGCGGCTTTCCCTTACGTTTAAGGACAAAACGGGTGTGTCGGGGGAAAAAGCTTAAGCAAAATGGAAGTCAAAAAGGATGCTCTACAAAATGGGAGGGTCTGTTTCATGATATCTTGGAAGGGGGCGGCGGGAGGGGTACCCTGTTTTCATGATGAACTTGGCCAGATTATAGCTCCTGAACCGTTAGTCGTAGGTCAAAATCGTTCATGGCCAAAAGTGTAGGCCTGAAGGTTTCCGAAAAAATCAGCCCTTGCCCCACCCTCTAACTTCAAAAATAACGGAGTTATCGAAGTTTTTCGATATTTTACTTGGCACCATTCGAAAAACTCGATTGACAGGAATTTCTCTAAGTTTTCTGTCGAACCAATCCCGGATGCTTTAAAGACGATTTGCGACTTTCCCTTACGTTTTAGGGCAAATCGGGCGTGTCGGGGGGAAAACGGAAGCCAAGAAGGATACTCTATCTACATTCTACAAGATGAGCAGGACTGTTTCGCGATGTTTTTAGGCGATCAATAATAAATCCGTTTGCTGCGAAAAACCGGGTGCCCCATTCATAAAATTATTATTATTATTATTATTTTTTAATTGTGAATTATTTAACATTAAATTTGAGTTTTAAATTTCTTTTAAATCGGGAATTATTAAATTTCGAATCCCTGATTACAATTTTTTTTGATGTAGGTAAAGCACACTACAATAACGCTTTTCAGTTGATTGCATATTTTTCGTTAACAATTTTACAATATTACAGAATAGCTGTTTGCGTAAATCGAACTTTTTACAGAAGATGCAAATTAAACAAATTAATAAAATGTTTGAATTTAATATTCTCTGATCACATCAACTCTGTAATTAGGTTTGCAAAACCCCCCCATGTTAAATGTAGCCTATCCATGACTAGATGGCTCTGCACACTCACGATGAACACTCGTCGAACGCACTCATTTCGAAAAGATTCTTTGAACATCTGATTCGAATTCGACAATTCATCGTCATCCACATTTCGCCATATTGGAAAAGTACTTTCAGCAAGTTGGATTGTGGTAAATTATCAACAGCAAATTGAATTCAATAAATTTGTTATAGGTACGTAAAATATATCACAAAGTGATCAACATATCGCACTTTAATTATGTTTGCAATTGAAATTGAAATTTTTCCTCTATCCACGCAAAAATAAGCTTTCAATTTTTTCCTTCCAAATATAACCTCTTAGTTCATCCATTTTTTTATATTTTTTTTTTCTTTTCGCAGCTCACTTTTTACTATCTGTGCAAAAAAACAAAAACCAAATTACAATCGGAAAAGTGCGAAGATTATCCACATTTTTCATTGTTTATGGTAAAGGCAAATTTTACATTGGATTTTTGTTTTACATCGTGTGTATATTGGCACGCGATTATTTTGCTTCGTACACCGCTTTTGAAGAAGTTTAACAGTAAAAAAAAAAGAAAAATCGAGTCGGGCACAAACTGACAGTCGACTCGTTTGACAGTATTTCGCATGGAAGAAGGGAATTAACTTAGAAATTTGCACAAATCATCAAAGTTTCGCATACAAGTTTTTATTTTTAATTAACCATCGTAGTAAAACAGCAGCCCACAAAGGAACCCCGATTGTGTGTGTCGAATTATCGATAAAAGGCAGTGCAATCACAAGGAAGAGCAAACTTTAAAACAAATAAGCAATTGAACATTTTTTTTTGTTTTATTTTTTTTTTATTTTTCTGAATCTTTTTTCCGAGTGATTTTGCCAAGTGGCAACAGTGATATAAAACGTGGTAGATAATTTATTTTACGATTTTTTTTTTTCTTCCGTAAACTAGTTGTTTCGCAGAAGCATTTAGTAAGTGGAACTTACGAGCTTGAACAGAAGACTAGCAAAGACTTTAATTATTATTTTTTGTTGGTGTAACATTTTTGTGAAAATTTCCCCTTGAAGTCTCAACGCCCTTTGTGTTATTTCGAGAGATTGGAAAGCACCCCGGAGGGGACTCACATTGTTTTATATGACTTTTGAAAGAATACTTGGTAAGTTAATTAGTTTATATTTTATAACGTAGTAAATAAGTGCACGCAAGCTACATACTCGCGCTTAGCAATGCATTCCAAGGTCAAATTTGGTCATAATGAGAAATTACATATTTACACATGGCACTCAGTAGAGTGAGGTGATTTTTGATCTAGAAAAAAGAGGGCTGATTGAACGCTGCTTCTTTTGTTTTCTACCTAAAAGGGGATTTTTATTTTATTTTCTCTGAAGGCATTATTGTTTCATCATGGGAGCAATTTTTTGTATTCTTTTATCTCACTTAACAGCACTTTTATAAAGAAATTACATCAATCGCAGGTAAAATGGATAAATTGACTTTGCCAAAGCAGCACACCAATCATGGACAGGGTTATATGTTGAGAATGTATTCAAAATCAGTTTCGTTTAGGCTGAGAAAAGTTAACAATATTTGAAATTACGCTTTTGCTTATGTTGCGCAACTTCTTTTGAACTTCAACCTCCCAATTATCAGATCGTTTAGCGTTTGCACTTTTAGGTTACTAAATCAATGAGTTGTTACAAAATTCTATGAACAGTTTCCGTCAGGTCCATCTGTCTGTTACAGATTCATTTAGATCAGACTCACTTCGTATCTGTTCCTGAGCCCAGAAAAGCATTAATTATGATAAATTGCCACCCAGAAAGTTGCGATAAATTTGCAAGTCCATCCCGTCATCACTTTCAGATTCCTGTGCATCAGACGACCACTTAGCTCTGTAGGTATCTATCCACGATACTTAAAACCTCTACAAAGGGTGTTATGACAGCTCTTGGCTTCCTAAAAAAGAAAGCACGTTATTTAAGAGTTCAACGTTTCATTGGTGCCGCGTTGGTTTCTGTCTTGTGTGTCTTAACAGCTTCAGCTAACTCTTGTTTTCAGTTTTCTTCTGGGAATTGCATAGATACTTTTGAATTTTTTTTTCAACTTAAACTGCATCACCTGTGTACTTTGTCTAGAACTTCTTTGAAATTTGTTTAT
The DNA here is from genome assembly GCA_951813785.1 of Criorhina ranunculi. Classification (NCBI taxonomy): domain Eukaryota; kingdom Metazoa; phylum Arthropoda; class Insecta; order Diptera; family Syrphidae; genus Criorhina; species Criorhina ranunculi. The sequence goes on along the minus strand of OX638385.1, from coordinate 1,835,292 downwards.
AAAATACTTGGTCTAAGAAGGCAGAATAATTAAAAAGACGCTTCTGAGATTTCTATTTGATTCCATCGGCATTTAGTTTAGAATATGTATCACGAACCTCCGTGAGTCGTGAGTTTAAATACAGATCCACATACCTACAAAGGTATTTCTTTCGCTTTGTGAAAATGTTCCTCTCTTCTGTGAGGTAAGAGCATCTTCGTGATGTATTTCTGCTAAAATTTGAATAGTGCTCTCAGACAGCGACTCATCAAGGGTTTTCTATTGCATTGAATGGCCTCAGAGTGTGATTGTATATCGTGTGACAGATCCTATGCTACTTGGGCAGATACGACAACACCTAGGTATACAGGGATAACGTACGAGTAATTCTTTGAAAGTTGGAGCTGTAGGTGTTCTGTATTTTGCTCCTGATGAAACAAGAAACCAGTTCACGATGTGGTCTGCTTTAATTAGACTATTTCACTACTATGGATTATGTAGTTTCGAGCGAGAAAGGTTCTTGATTAAAGAGGGGTTATACAAGGTCTAATTGAAGAAAACAAAAAAAACCTATCTAAAGCTTAATGCAGTTTTAAACACGTACGCCACAATTCATGACTACACTTGAGTATGTTATGTATCTAGTTTAAATTTTAAATTCAAGTGATTAAAGCAGCTCATATTACTTATATGAAAACCCTTCACAAGAGGCAGCACTTCGAAGCATTGAGAAACTAAAAAAAAAACTCGTTTTTCTGATACAATTTCGTAATACGAATGCAAAGCGATTATTTGCTTTATTTGTCTTCTTTTTTGTACTTTAGTCGACTCGAAGGCAAAAAAATTTATTTTTCTTTTATTTGCGATTAACTGCTGCTATTGGTTTGATGTACCTGGTGTGCTATGGGATTGCAATTTAAAAAGTTGAACGTCCGCTTTTAGCTATGGGTACATAAAAAATAAAACATTCATGTAACACTTGACACATTGGTGTGCCACCGTCGCAGTTGCTATTTATTTTAGTTAAGTAATATCTTTTTTGTACCGTTGATTTGTCTCTTTCTCAAATTGAAATTGATAAAGGGGGAGTATAGTGATGGTATATGCATTTTTTATTTTTTATTTTTGATTATGTGGCACCTGCATTGTGTGTTATTTTGTCTGTGGGTCTGTCGGATTTTAAAAAGCTTACGTCACGTGCTACATAGTGTTTGTATAATGATAGCAATGATGTCTGTTGACATACATAGTTGCAATTTGTACCTATTGTGTTACATGTTTATTTTTATGAGTAGACCACTTGTGTAGTGATAACAGTTTGTGGGAACAAGGGAAGCTTATCAGTGGATTGACTGTTTTCAATGTTTGTGGTTAAATATTGATTGGAAGGCAAACAATTAGAACATATAACGTCTTGGTTAAGTGATACTAGTAAATCATTCCAAGGAAACTGTGGTAGATAAATTTTGTGATAGGATGACAACTTGTACTGTAAGAAATTTGGGGAATTCTCCATCGCGAGGGTATAGAAATCATAGTTTAACACGATATTGGTTGTTAGTTAGCGACTTTACATTGCCAATGTCGACCAGTTTTTTTTTTTTTTTTTTTTTTTTCCAATGACAACTTGTTGGCCGAAGGTAGCAGAAAATTTCCCTGTTGTCCTGTCGAACTTTACTCTCCTCATAGTGAAAAAAAAAACACTTGTAAAATAAAAGGGTGTTATTTTTAAAACATAGCATGCGAAGGAATAGGGGATCACTGACTAACAAACGATGTTTGGGCTTGCCACTTCTCTGCTGTAAACTTATTTAATGGGCATGTTGAACGATAAAGTCTCCCATGTGAATAGTAATAAAAATGTTATTTGTTTGATCGAAGCAAAAGGGTCTTTTCCCACATAATCCGCACGCAGATTTGAGTGATGTGTCATAACGTTATGACCCTTTTATCTGGAGAATGAGACTGACAATTATCGTGTTGGTTTCGCTTAAACTTTCATGAGTTATTTGGCGAAGAAAAAATATTAATTTGTATTTACCTTTCAGTTAAAAGGTAAAGCTTTCCACACAATATCTAAAACTATAGAGTTTTATTTGCTCTCTATATTATTCCGCTTAATTGGCCAAATGAAATGTGACTTGATATACAAATTGAGCAAATATCTGGCTATACTTGTGTTTGCTGAAAGCTACTGTTGCCATCCCGTTTGTTTGTCTCGTATTCTGAATTCTGGGTGAACATACAAGAAACAAAAAATACAATTATTAATCACAATAGACACGTTAGTTTGTGTGTCTATGTGTCCATTTGGTAAACTTGTTGTTATGCTGAAAATTTTCTGGGACGAATTTTTTAAAATCATTTGTCGCGCTGGTCGGTAGGCTTCTTTTTTCCATAATAGTATGCTTATAGCTTAGACAGCGAGAATGGTAAGATATTGATGGTTATTATCCTGAGCTTTCCGCTGTAAAAAAAAAATAAAATCGAACATGCGCGGTAGAGTTCAAAGAGAACTATCTACTCATTTCCTTTGACTTTGAAACAGTAGAGGGAAACGGTTATTACACTTTCCTAAAGTCAAGTAAAAATTGTTTAGAATTATCGAGTTGCCAATCAAGATGTAAGCCAGTTTTTACTGTAGAATCAGTCGGCAAGTTCAAGACAGATTTCCTAAAGTACCTAGCTTCGCTTCTGTTGAATTTTGGTTGCAAACATTTTTTTTTATACACAAATTCTATACAACAACCACTGTATTGTCCCATAAGAGAACCAAGAACTTCAAGCTAACCTCTCTTTAAACATTCCTCGTTGCTTGTCCCTATAGGATACTCTCACGGATGTGCAAAAGCTTTTTTTTTATTATTGTACTTCACATACGAAAAAAAAAATCTTTTCACCTTCCTTTGACTGTCTCCAGCCTGGTGCACTGCAGTCGAAAGGGATAAGTGATATAACACAGACGATAGAAACTAACTCTTATCATTGTGCGAGGACAGATTTAGTAAAAAAAAAAAAAAAAATCCTGCTGCTGCTCTAAAAAAGTCAATCAAAATCCTAAACACATCTCGTCGAGTGTTTCTTTTTTCCTAGCCTCAGTAGTGAAAAACATTTTTCTATCAAAGTGTGCACAGATAAAGTTGTTAAAAAAATAAATATATACAAAAATATAAATTAAAACAATTTTATTGCGAGAAATTTTTTAAAGTGTGATATTTGAATTGCAAAGCGAGGCATCTTGTTGGTTGTAACTCCCCGGTCGGATTTAACTCAATTGTTCTTCCATCATATGGTGGGCGGTTTGTTACCATCTGTGGCACTATTCGCCGTCGAAATTTTAAGTAAGTAAACGTTGGTTTTGTACATGAAAAATTGTTTCCTTTATTATTTAGGGACATATGTATACATACTCTGTCGCTGCCGCCGGCATGACGTGGCAAAGTATAAATTTTTTCTCAGCGCCAGGCTTCTTTCTGTCTGTTTGAAATTGTAAAATCAATAGTTTTTATCTACCACCCAGCCACCCAGGAGCAGGAGCACTATGGAGAGATGCACATTTGTCGGGGGGTTAGCAGGCTTAGTTGCTTCTGGTAGGCGGTCCTATGAACTATTCCAATCGTCTATGGCGCCCTCTCGGTTTTGGTCGTGATCATCCCAGTGGCACTTCTATCTATGTGGATGCTGTATAAAGGGGGGGATTTGTGTTTTGTAGATTTATGATTCCCTGCTATGCGGAATTTTAATTAATTGCTTTTCACGGTGAAATGGGTGGCCAGAGGAAGTTTATTTTTGTCTCACAGATTATCTCTAAAAACAAAAAAAGTTTTTATTCCATTTGGCATTTGTTTATCCAACAAAATCATTGATAACTACGTAACAATAACTTATTCGGCTAAATTTACGTTTAACCTTCACCTGGAATATGGTTTCACTTTTGCTTTTTCTTTTATCTTGAACGTGGATATTTGTTTTTAAGTTGAAACTTGAAATTCGTCTTGGTTCATACGCCGCATATTAAAACGCGTGTGTTAATGTTTGACCAACGAATATGAGTCATGGGAAGGTGAAGATGAAAGACTTAACGAGACAAAATTTAACCTGGAAATATTTGAAAAGATATTTCGATCTACTGAGGTACCTGCACTAAAGAATTTGAAAGGATAAGGCTTCAGTTTTGTAAAATTAGGTGTGTCCATTTTGCTACAATCCTTATGTCTGGTCCAGAAGAATACTGTTTTCCATATGTGTATGTATTCTTTTCTTACAATTTTTCTTCGTTTTATTTGAATCTTTTAGTTGTCGTCGTCGTCTCTGTCGCTGGATGAGACCTTTCATGTATTGTCTTTTCCATATTGCATAGAAAAGAAAAGAAAAAATCCTTTCAATGCGTGTAGTTGTTGTTCTACCAGCATGGCACCATCACCAGCACTTTGCTCTCTAACAAAATCAAATTAAAATTCTTTGTCTCTTTTTGCTTTCATAGAAAATGTATTTTCAATTTAATTGACTGTCGTCTACGCTCCATCTGATGTTCCAAGTCTATTTATAGATACATGTGAATTCTTTCCGGTAAACGATGGAGCAGTACTTCCTCCTACACGTACACTTATTGCACATCCTGTTACTGTTTCTACTGCCCACAACCATTGATGAGTTTTTTTTCTTCCTTAAAAGCTGCTTTTATCCCTGTTGAAAGACGAACCGTTACTGGCTGAGTGCTCAGAGCGGGGCAAGTTCCTTCCAACCTTCAGTAATCGAGATATTACTAGAAAAAAAATGGAAATAGAAAACTTCTTTTTATCTTTTCGCGAAAGTGTTCACTGCGGAGATTTGGATCAATCAACAGAGTACCAGGAAATGTAATGAATGGCGTCTGATGTCAGTTTGCTTTTGACATATCTGCATAAGAGAAGTGTGAAATTGGTCATAAATAAACACAGCCCTAATGAGCTTGTCGACCAGACAATTCAGATAATTATAGTATTTTCGATTTCGTAAAGACTTCCCTAAAGACTCAACATTGTTTCCATCTTCTTTTTTGTTTAATCAGTCCCTCATGGCAATTTGCTTAACAAATCGACATACATACCTTTTCCTCCCTCACAGTGGAAGTAATAGTTCTACTGTGTAAATAATTACTACCTTGATTGTTCCTGTTTACATGAAAGAGCATGAATATCTTGACTCTCACGAGTCCTTTCAGGGGTGATTGGATGGCATAATTGAGTGCACTCGCTGTGAAATTGCATTCTATTACTTCCCAACAAGAATGAGGATAACGTCGAAAGTAGTAGTTATCGTGCATTTACCAAAATACGGGTGTATATTTGAATAGGATGCGGGAAATTTAAATTGGAATATATCTACCCTACATCCATATACATATGTATGTATGTATGTGCAGTTTGTCGTTCGTTTTCCATCAACGCAAGGTCATTGGTTACAAAAAAAAAAATATACCAAAGCAAATTAAAATAAAATTCCGTGGCCGTGTTCTGTATGCGGTAACGGTGGCGGTTTCCCCTCTTTAGAATAATGGTGGTGCCGCTGCAATTAAACTTTCGTACTCAAATGGATTATTCATGCTGGCTATGCAATTTTTCCGCCACCAACTGACCTTTGTGTTTTTTGTTTTTCAAAAAATCCCACGAAGCGATAAAAAAGATAGAGATATGGAAAAGAAGCGGTAAGTTGGTTGGGTTATTCTACTGAATGGTTAAGAAACGATATTTTGAATTGGTTGTATCACAAAAATGTGACAGAATAAACCACAGTTTTTGGAACCATGGATATTCTATAGTTCGCCATGAAACTAAAAAAGTTCTTACATATTAACATACATATTTGCTACCTATAGAAGTGTATGTTGTTGGTCCACAATGAGAGAGAGAGAGAGAGAGCATAGTTTGCGTGCACTAAGTTTTTTCCTTACAACGTATTCTTTTAATTTCTACTTCTAACTTGGTGTTTGGTTTATTTTTTTTCCTTACAGAAACACCAGTACACAAAGGAGCACCTCCATCTCCACCTCAAAGGAGCAAGTTAGTTAGATCGTGCATGAATTCACATAGGCGATACTTAAGTCATAGGTAAGTGGAAAATGTATATTCATTTTATCCGTAGAAATAGTCAACGAGTTTGGGGGTTAACACGCAATTAAATCAATAGAATTTAATTTAAATAAAAGACTCGTTATAATGCATTAGAGTATAGGGCAAAACCGCAATGCAGTTGGTGTACATATTATTAGCGCAAGTAATTGATTTTGGTTGGAAAATATTTACTAAAGCCTTGTGATATAGCATGGTCAATTGACCTAAAAAGAAGAAGGGGCGCTACATTAGTCTACGTTACTTGTGGGGTTTACATTCCATGATTTATCGTCATTTGGATTGGACTCAGTAGTTTAAATCACATTGCCATTAATTGTATTTATATATTTGTTTTTTTCTTGTAGTACTTTCATAAGCAGCTTTATTTGCAAATATTTATTTATTTTTTTCCATTTATCAACGAAATAGAGTTAGGGAAATTCACACGTTAAATGGCACTCACTGCAGTAATACCTTTTTCCCGGACTGTAGTTCGTATAGGTTCGCTTAAACAGGGTAAACTTGGCTACCAACTAGGGCTCAAACAAATGCAGTTCCCATTTGTAATTTCAGTTCAAGATTAAAACGTATTCTAAATCAATAAATATTTTCCTGCAGCTTTAGCACTATTGTCAGTCAATTCGCACCTCCTGTCGAAGGGAATTCTGAGATTAATCACATATACTAGACTTCCTTACTTCTTTTGGTTTAATTTAGGCGAGGTAGTACCTCGAAAACAGTTTATGATTTTTTTTTTGACACTTCCAGTCATCATATGTCTCCATTCGCAATTGCCGATCGGGTGATTAAGATGTGAATTATCTTTTTTAACCAACGATGGGCTAAGAATTCTATAACAACTTTTCCCTGCAGTAGAAGTGCCAAATAGATCATTACCCACAGATACCAGTTTTATGGCTCGAAAATGTCTCTTTGTTTAGCGCCCAATACGAACAGTTTCGTTGAAAGCAAATGTTGATCTATAGGAAAATATATTTTGCATGTATGTTCATTGCAATCACAGTCACCTGCCGTGTCTAAGGAGTTTCGTCGCGGTGTAGATAAGGAAGACGTTACAAAACAGCGGAAGTTTCCTTGTTGAGCGTCTTAAAAAAAGTCGGTAATAAACAATTAAAGTGACGTGAAAGTTAGTTATTGAATTGGTGTGAATAAAAAGTAAAATATTTTGTGATTATACAATAGTTGACAACGATCATTAATAATTCAGTTAGAGATAGTTTACACATAATTCAACGAACATATCAAGAATTAAATTTAAAACTATTGCAAAGACACAAGCTTATCCACCACGACAAGAAAACTTCTAAAAATCATACACACACATATGCATCATTCATTAGTTATCACAGGGCCGGGCCCTTTCTCATAATCAAGTTACGCATTAGTTTAAATAAACACCAAAAACTAGCAAGAAAAAAACATCAATCAATTAGCCAAAGGTAATGCTTCAAACGCAATTTTATTTATTAATTATACTATCACATTTCCCATGGAAACAAAAATACTTATCACATTCCTTTTCTCTTTCCTCTTTCTACACAGGACTTCAAAATTTTCCAGTAATAGACATCGGAAGCTTCAACCTTTTAGAGAAACGTGAGGCAATCACCAAAACTTAGGCGCCCACGTTTACTAATATCTAAAACTAACCAATTGATGTATTTAAAAACCAGAAAAATTTAACAAAAAAAAAAAAAAAAAAGAGCATAAACCATAAAACAATTATAATTTTAAATCAACTATACAATATAACAACAAACAGCAACAAGAACAAATATCCTCTCTTCCTTTCTTCAAAAGGAAGCCGTCTTTCAACTACTTTGGGGGTTAACAGGAGCATTTTGTCGTCCGTTTAATTCAGTAAAAAAGGAAATCAAAAGCAAAAATAATTAATTATTTTTTAATTAAAAAAATATATATTCTATAAAAAAAAAATCACACAAAGCTTAAAGGAAGCCAGAAACACAGAAACCACAAGAACAAGAAAAAAACAAACTTCATGAATTTATTAACAAATATCTACAATAAATCAAAAAATAAAAATTTAAAGCCCTTAACGTCGTCAAGAGCGTTACGGCAGCACACTAATGATCTTACAGATCAAAGGGGGTCAATAGCTTAAGCAAAGCGAGCTCTTAAGCCAGCAAAGCAAAGCAAAATTAAGGAAGTACCAGAATTCCAGTGTGAGAGAGACTGAGGAGTCGCGACACAAGACACAAGCGTGGAAGATAATATCCGTAGAAGGAGCGAAAAATAGTAGGTCAAACGCGCATTTCAGAGTAGCAGTGTGTAGCAGTGAGCTTACTTATCAAACGTGTGATTGAAGGTTTAAGCTGTCTTTTGATAGTATAAAGCAGATATTGGTTGGAAAAGTTGTTTGAATTGTCATTAAAGCACAACAAGTGTAGTTTGCGTAGACGAGTAAGAGGAAAACGAAAGAGATTTTGCCAAAATGGGTTCAATAAATGTGAATCGCAATGTCACTGACATTTTCTATCGCTACAAGATGCCTCGCATCAATGCTAAAGTCGAAGGCAAAGGCAATGGCATTAAAACTGTTATTGTTAATATGGCCGAAGTTGCCAAAGCCATCGGACGTCCAGCAACGTATCCAACCAAGTACTTTGGTTGCGAATTGGGAGCTCAAACTCAATTTGATTATAAGGTGAGTTCTATTCTAATTTTCCGTATGCCTCTGTTTGTTATAATTGTTTTGTTTTCAGAACGAACGTTTTATTGTGAATGGTTCTCATGACGCTATCAAATTGCAAGATCTACTCGACGGTTTCATTCGAAAGTATGTCCTTTGCCCGGAGTGTGATAATCCCGAAACTGATCTGTTGGTTTCGGCCAAGAATGGAACAATCTCGCAATCATGCAAGGCTTGTGGTTTTCATGGTCCACTGAAGGTCCACCATAAAGTGAACACGTTTATTCTTAAGAATCCACCAACAATTAATCCGGCCACTCAGGGATCATCATTGACTGAAGGCAAGCGTGGCAAACGCTCAAAGAAGAACGGCGAGAATGGTTCCATTTCCGAATCAGCCAACAATTCGATGGCCAACAACTCGGGGGACTCTGATGGAGGAAACAATCATGCCAGTCAAACCGAAGCTGAGATAATCGCTGCTATTCCGAAAAAAGTCGATGATGATGACGATGATGACAACAACTGGACGACTGATACGTCGGCAGAGGCAATCCGAGCCCGTTTGCAGGATCTTACCGATGGTGCTAAGACAATGACCATCTCCGATGACTACGACAAGACCGAAAAGGAACGTGTCGACATCTTCTACGAAATGGTGAAGAATAAGATCGATTCGAATCAATTGGACTCCGTTGCCGTTCACAAGGAATTGGCTATTGAGGCCGAACGCCTGGATATCGCTCACAAGGCCACTTTGGTATTGGCGGAGTTGCTATTCTCTGCGAATATCATCAACGAGGTGCGTAAGCACCGCAATCTTCTGTTGCGTTTCACTCATAACAATACAAAGGCACAGCGTTATTTGATAGGTGGCATCGAGCAGATTATTGCCCTTCACTCTGCCAAACTGATGGATAAAGTAGCTGGAATTCTGAAGCTTTTCTATGACGCCGATATCCTCGAGGAGAAAGCCATTATCGATTGGTCGCAGAAGGTGAGCAAGAAGTATGTCTCCAAGGACGTGGCCACCGAAATCCACGAGAAGGCCAAACCATTCATCCAATGGCTGCAGGAGGCTGAGGAGGAGGAATCATCAGAGCAAGAGGAGGATGACTCCGATCTGGAGATCGAGTACAATGATCGTGCTCGCGTTGAGTCGCTGAAGAAGGCTCCGGCCCCGGCACCCAAGAAGATCATTGAGGATGACGACGACGGTGAAGAGATCGACATTGACGACATCTAAATGGCGGCAAAGACTTCCTTTAGGGCCCTTAATTTTCTTTACTTTCCCCCAACTCGCTTCCCTCTCCAGTTCAAGATAGTTTCACACACGTATTCTCTTAAATATATGTATGTATCTTCAAACTAAAAAAAAAAAACTCCACACTGCGCGTGCTTTCACTTCTCAACTGGATTCGGTTTTAAATTTTTATTTTTTGTCTTTATCAGAAGAAACATATTCTTTGCTCAATAATTGATTTAAAATTATAAAAAAAAAACAAATTTATATTTTTCTTCTCGCCAAACTACAGCTAAACATATTTCCAAGCCAAATTTCTAAAAAAGAAAATAAGTAATTTCTTTTTCACATCAACCTTTGAATTGTTTTAATAAGTTCTTTCTTTTTTTTTTAATTCTTCATTTGATGACAGACTTGAATACTTAAAAACACACATACACACACGTATAGACATATACATATACCAATATATTTTTTGCAGTTTCTTATATATTCAAGATTTTTTTTAATATGTTTCGGATTACAAATAAAGAAAAATATATAAAAAAAAAATAAATGTTTACTTCATTCGGCTAGGTATTAGTCTCTTATCAGAAGAGAGTAACATGTTAAGGGTTTTGCAGAGATTTATATCTATTGGTAGGCGTGCTGATGAAAAATAGTCGGGTTTTCTTAGACGAGAAACAGCAATAAAATGATTAGGGTTTCAGCTTTCTTAGGCATTTGGAACGATTTTGACCTCAATTGGATGAACACGTCTTGACCAACAACACCAGGTTTGGTATGCAGTCAATCCTTTTGTTCTGGGGGTGTAATAATACATACTATATACTTCAAACTGCATTGCGTTGTAGACAGATTCAGAACTTGTCACTATGTACATGACTAATTATTTTCTTTTTGAACTCTACCTTACCAGATTTTTGACAGTCTGCCCGTTTTACTAAGTCAATAAGCAGCTTTTCATATGCTGGATTCAGTGGATTCTCATTCTGATGAGTCAACAGGTTGTGTTTCTAGAAGATTGAGGAAGAGGCTGACGGACTTTGATTCTAACAGGTATGCCTTGCATTTTTATTCTTTAGGTTTCAGTTACGAAAAAAAGCCTACAGTTGATTTCTAGACCTTCGTCACAATTAGAAAAGGCAAAAGTATTAAAAATCAGTTGTATTTGTATTTGTATTATATGAATGACATGTCCTCACATCCTCGCAATGCAATAACTTTCCATTAATGAAAATTGTAATGAATCCCAACTAGCATCGTTGCCAAAAATGGTTGTCATAAAAAAAAAAATTCATTTTGTTCTATTGCTATTGAAAGGTAGTCTCTCCTCCACAGACAGAGACTATAAAGACTTTTCACTGACTCACCTGATAGCCTATGATTGACGAGATTTCAATGGAATCCACGATTCGGTTTATTAGCCTATTGTCGCTCATCACCGCGTGTGGCAACCCGCACGTATGCCACCGTTGAAGGCTAATTGCTAAGCAAGAGATGACTTCCTTGAGCAAAGGAAAAACAACCATAAAATCTACACTCCATTGTTTATTTAAAGAAAAGAAACAATCATATCTTCGTCACTACTGTGATTGGGATTTTGAATATTCATTTTGGTCATGTGTGTCTCAAAGAGGTCAATAAAATGATGCACGCATTTCCTTTCCGCTGTAGACGGTCGTAAAATGTTTTAAATACGAAGTGATGTGCATTTTAAAATTAATCTCTATTTCTGTCATTGCTATTTGCAAATAAAATGCAAAAAGATAAAGATTGATAGATGGGATGAGTACCGTCCAGCAGCGTCATCAACATCCACCTTATTAATGAGAGTTTGGTGATGGGTTTTTATTTTTAAAGATTCAGCACTGGACAATGACACCAGGAAGTTGATAAGGTTAAGTGATTATATGTACTCCCTGCGTTTGTTTTGATTGGGTAAGGGTCCTTAACCTTTGAAATTACGCACAAAGTCAGACTTATGTCTAAGACGTGAAGCCATTCTAATTGCTCTCATATGTTTCTCCAAATGGTTTCTAAGCCACTTTTACAATGACTGGTCCTCATCCAAAAAAATTGACATGTCAGTCTAGGTTTGAGCATCTCCACCTTCAAGTGTGCATCTCCACACAGCGTTAGTGTCGATGTAATGATTTTCGGAAACTCAGGTAATATTTGGTTTCAGTCTTCGCTCCAAGACTGGTGTTACTGTCGTTGCTTAAAATGCACTTCCTGGTGTTATTATCATTACTCAGTACGATCCACTCTTCAAGCCATTTAAACACCACTCCCAGTGATGTACCTATGCAGTAGTGTTGACGTCAGCTTCTCGCAGTTTATTGACCCCGTGTGTCAGAGTTAAACCTGGAGTCTTCAGCGTGACAAGCTAACAACTGCACTCCGGCCCACCAGCAGATATATTTTATTCTCCCAAGATAAACATTTAAACAGTCTTAACTAGATGCTGTAGCAAAATGTATGCTCGCTATTTCCCTTGTCACATGTTGGCTTACTGTCCATCTAGAAATAAATTGAATTAAGAAAAGTTCACTGTACGTTGAAAGCATACAATTTGAATTGTTAAAAGTTAACTTCTGGGTCAAAATTAAGTCCATACTATTTACGTTCCACAATCATTCATTGTACCTGCGTCACATAAAAATTCATTGAGGGAGAAAATAAAATCCCAAAACAAAAACAAGTGTCAGTGCGATTCAAGTTTCTTATACGGACTTGCTACCACCTGCCAGCAGTACAGGTGTACAAAACGCTCACAGAAGCGAGAATGAGATAAAATTTCCCAATTTTATGCGTAATCGTCTCTAAAAAAAAAGCGTCCAATCTCATTATCTATGCTCGGTTCGTAACTATTAAACTGCCTCTCAGCGCACCGCAGTAAGGATGACATGCGGAGTGGGCATATCTAAAACCTCACCCCGTGCCCAACATGTGTATATCATCGTTATAATCAAAAGATTTTCAGTTCTCATGAATTATTATTTATTTTTTTTTAAGAATATCTCCAGGCAAAAACCCTCTTCATATATGAGTCGTGCATTTTAGAATGAACTTCAGTTTTGAGAGAACTCTGGAACGGTTCGGACAGAGTTTCGTCGGGATTGTTTTGGTGGAGAAATTAGTTTAACGAATATATCGAACGATAGTTGACAGTAATAAATATTTATATAAGACAAAGCGATATTATTTTACAATATAATTTATTACTGCAACGATAATACACACACCCAGTGTGGAAACAATAAAGCAATCTTGTGTTTGATGAGACCAATTTTAAAATAAATTAAACGAAGTAAACAAGGGAAAGAGGTTAGTTGGTGGGGTAATGTGATGCAATTTAAGTGTGACGTAAAACTGTTAGCTTTTAATAATCGAAAAGTTCATCCCCTAACTGGTTAAGCCTTATCCGTGGCGAGGGTTTCACACATTCAGAAGCGAATGGATGGTTATATTTGGAATCGTTGTGACGTGTGTATTTTCCCTCATTTCAAGTGTATCATCAGCCACCATATGCGAAGACATTTGCATTGCAATAGCCCAAGTAATTAGTATTCCTTTGGAATAGAGGGATTACCTCAAATATGGGCCAGCTAAAGGATTACAATATGGAAGTGTGAAATAATTTTGTAGTTGATGCAATTTTCCAGTTGTGCTGTGATTTTTTTTTTTGCGCACGACCAGAGAAGGCAAAATTTGTTTAAAAGTTTTAAACGTTCGTTGCAATCGGAAGTCAGGCTTTACCTAAGGTGTCGTTTGCATTTACTTCCCCTGTCAGCTCTTGAAACTCAAACTACTCTTACTCTAGTCGTTTTGTGCCTTTATCGTTTGAATTGAACAATGGCTCGTAATCTAAAGCTCCGAAAACTGCCTTCCGTTTCCGTGCCACATTTGAGTTCGACGTGTGTTTCTAATTCACGTCTTAAGGCGATAAAGTACACTTAATTTTAGCATTCACTATGCAAACGAAACTTTAATTAATTTCAACTATCTTAATTGTACAAATGTAGTTAAATAATTGGATTGTTATTTTGCCTACAAGATTAAAGATCTCTGCGAGTAATTAAACATGAAAAACTTGATGGCGTGACAGATTAGCTCAAAAATGTGCCGGTATTATCAAAACTTATCAATAATTTTTTGTCGATCAATGTCGGGACAGGCATGAACGTAGTGTGGCCATAATTATTTCTGTCGAAAACGTTTTCGAATTTCTAACTTTTCTGAGTAGATAGCAGAATAATCAATATCAGTAGATTGCCTACTGTAAAAACTGATTTCTTTATTCTCGAATCCAGTGTGGACAAAGTTGACATATGATCTATTTAGACCTCAGACCTATTTAGGGCTCACCGAATAAATTCGAAGAACGAATAAGGGACGGCAAGGTTGAGTATTTAATAATTAACACATCAACTGAACAATCAAACTGATTTCGATTCTCTTATTCTGAAAGTATTTGTGAAACTTCTATGACTTGCTAATTAATCATAAACTTGACACTTGTTTCATTGCCTTCAATATACCTTTTATTGGTTCCGCTTTAAATTAATTTACATCTCTATATCTTTAACGAGAAATATATAATCTGTGTCTGTAATCTTATCGGTTTACTTGCATTTGTTTGTTAGAACTTGTTTTGAATTTAGTAGCATACTCGTTGAAGATAAAATTGAAATTTTTAAATTTAGTTCATTAACTGAGACGATGTCACTCAATCATCAGAATTCAAACTCCAATGAGCAACCCATCGAAATTCAATTACACAGTCTTGACTCTGAGTCCAATTCGAATATCAAAGAGAAGGTCCGGACGCCTAATGTATACAAATCCAAGGTGTTCATCATTGCCATTACGTTCTCGGCGACTCTACTTACACTGTTATGCATTGCGTTTATGATGAACTATGAGGTGGATTCCGATGTGACATCGGGAGTTAGTTTCTGGAATGTCAACCTGCCTCCAGAGCAGAAAATTTGGTATGACAAAGGTATAGAGGAGTTGAAAGAGGCTCTACATCAGGAGGTAAATATGAGAAGAGCCAAGAATGTTATATTATTTATTGGCGATGGTATGGGACCAAATACGGTGACGGCTTCCAGGATTTATGGATTCAAAGAGGAGGGTCTCCTAAGCTGGGAGAAGTTTCCACACATGGGACTGTTGAAGGTAAGGCAGACGCCGCCGACTGAAACAAAATTAAGGAATCGATGAATTTCTCTATTTTAGACATATTGCGCAAACAAACAAGTTCCAGACTCGTTTTCTACTGCCACGGCGCTCTTTGGAGGAGTCAAAGTGAATTATGAAACTGGCGGTGTCGATTCTACGGTGAACTTGGCCAACTGTAGTGCCGCCCAGAATTCTACACATCATGTGGAGACAATTATGAAGTGGGCTCAAGACGATGGAATGAATACAGGGTTTGTTACCACCACGAGAGTGACACATGCCACTCCGGCGGCGTTGTATGCACATGTGCCAGATCGAAGATGGGAATGTGAGGCGACGGTACCGGAGAGTGCAAGAAATGCCAGTTGTAAGGATATTGGGAGGATCCTGGTGGAAGATAATCCAGGACGAAGAATTAATGTGAGTGGAAGCTGGTGTATAGTTTATGTTATGTGGTACTTATATGAAGTGATTTTGTGTGATCTAGGTGATCATGGGTGGTGGACGACAGTGTTTAGTTTCCAATGTGGAAACTTCAGATGCTGATCCAGTGGATACATGGTCTTGCAACTCGAAGGACGGAAGGAATTTGCTCCGGGATTGGGCCGATCAAAAGAGAAATTCAGGATTTCCACACGCTGTGGTTCAAAATAACGAGGAACTAGCAAAACTAAATGGTGCCAGTGTGGATTACGTTTTGGGTGAGACTTGAAGAAACCAATCGCTGTCACAGTTTCCCTAGAAATGTGTTAACTTTTAGGTGTTTTTGCTAACGGTCATCTTAAGTACGACCACGAGCGTGACAGCGGCCCAAAGGGAATGCCTTCTTTGAAAGAAATGACGCTTAAGGCATTAGAGGTTCTGAAGAGCAAGGATAAGGGATTTCTTTTGATTGTTGAAGGTGGAAACATTGATCAAGCGCATCACAGAGGCGCAGCACGCAAGGCGCTCTCCGAAGTGTTGGCTTTGAATGAAGCTATCGATGCGACGGTTAAAGATATGAGGTTTGCTAAATGAGCACCTCAAGTACCTCAAGTACCTCATTTTTCACCTACATTGTGTTGTAATTTTAGAAACCATCTCGCTGAGACTCTTATCATTGTGACAGCCGATCATTCACACACTCTTACAATCAATGGATATCCAGCAAAGGGAAGTAGTATTTTGGGAATCGCGTCGAATTCCAAAACCGAATCCACACCTTATACAACACTTACTTACGGAACAGGTTACAACGCCTTCCAAGCAGAAATGGACACAGAAACAAATACCATCAAACGACGAGATCCTAGCAAAGTCGATACAACTTCTTTTGACTACGTTCAACAAGCTGCCATTAACACGGACGAGAATACACATGGCGGATCCGACACTACAATCTTTGCCAAAGGTTTGCTTCTTTTGTTTTATTGCATTTTTGTAAATTGTTTTTATTAATTTTTGTACAATAATTTTACCAGGACCAATGGCTCATCTCTTCCATAACGTTCACGAACAGAGCTATGTGGCGCACGTCATTTCGTATGCGTTACGTATTGGACGCTTCCGAGACAGCAGCATTGTCGAATCGTTGGCAGAAATGCTACCTCTATAAGACCAATGATAAATTATCCAATTTATGTGATATTAATTTAGTTAAGTAAATTTTTTACTATTTAATTTATTATCAGTGTACTTATTTACATGGAATAATAAAAGACTTTTTATTTAAAGATTTAAATAATTTTTTCCCTGTGCATTAACCTTCATAAAGTTTAAAAGCCTCTTCTATTTACAGTTTGACATTCACAGATCAACTGAATTCTCCACTCTACTGTCATCGGACCGGTGTGAACTGTCACCATTTTCTCATTCTCACATAATTTTTTATCAATTTTCTTTTCTTCATTTGTCCGTGGATTACGTATATTTCGCTCTCCCCATTCGAATTGCACTTGCAATGAGCTAATATTTGGAGACATTTCCAATGAAATTAAGAAAAGGAAACCGAAAGCAACCTACCAAATCGAAATTCTCAAGCACGAGACAGTGAATGTGAAACGTCCTCCTTCACTCACATTTCGAATCTCATCGCGAGTGTTAGCGGGTTTTTGTGCGGTTCCCCAAATTTATTTATTTCATGTAATAAAGTAAATTACAATCCATTGCATAAGCACACGAAACGAAAAGAAAAGTGCCGTACGTAACCAAAAAAAAAAAACAAAAAAAGGGGGAAAAAAAATCCCAACTCCCGTGAGAGAGACCAAGATGAAATTTGTTGCATGTCTAAACCAGCAGCAGCCTCATCAACTGTGCACAGTTCAATCAGATTCGTAAATGACAAAATAAATCAATAAAATGTCCTAATTTGCACTTAAAATTAACGCAAAAATCAAAATTCGAAATTTGGAAGAAGTTTTTTTTGGTGAATTTTACGACATTGTTTACTCGAAATTCATCGCAATTCGGTTTTGAGCACGAACAGTCTTCTTTTTTTCTCAGCTTGTGTGAGAATTTTGTGGGGGCGTGTGCGTCGTCGATTTCACTGCTTGTTTGCCCTGTGTCTGTGCCTCTGAGTGGATTTCTGCAGCAAGTTGGAAATCTGGCCGCATTTCTTGTAAGAATTCCGTCCTGTTGTGTCATAATAGAAGATTTGAGAAAAAGGAAAGAATTAGTCGGTCAATCCTATCAGCTGTTAAACCGAAGTGCATGTGGAACTAATGAACAGCAAACAGAAACTTTGGTGAAAAGTGAAAATTTGTAGTCTATTAATTGAAATTGAAAAGTGTTGTTACCGAGCACTGAACCATGGGTACAAAGTCGCTCCAGCATCCGGCATTACGTGGTCGTCGTGGATGTTACGTATCGTTGGCGTGCTCCATCGGTTCGATTAGCATCGCGTGTGGCAGCTTGCTACAGATTCAGAATACCACCGATCGAATCTCACTGCAGCGAGGACTGTTCCTCACCTCCCTAGGATTTATCTACTTTGTGTCACTGACAGATTTTTTCAATAAATACTTGCTGGAGACACCACAAGGGATAAAGTTTCGCAAGAAATATCGACTGATGATGTCTGATGTCATGGAGATCACCAATAAGTGAGTACCTACCCATATTTTATTTATATTTACATATTTACTTGTTTGTGGTGGGAAAATGTATGCATAGTGTAGGGTGGTTGCATCATCGAGAATTATGAACAGTAAAAATTCACATTTTCACCTGATTGTGAGGAAATTTGGGGTATCCTCAAGTTCATGTGCACCGAACCGGTTTAGATTCTTTTAGGTTTCGTGAACTGAACCACTCTGTGACGTAACCACAAAAATGTATACTCTGTAGCTAAGGTGATGCGAAGAAGCCCCTCAGCTATGAGTAATCATAGCAAGAGAATGATGTAGGAAACTATACATACTACATACATCAATGTCGGACAGACTACAAAAAAAGAGTAAATTTGTTAAATCTTTTATGAAACAAGTTAAGCGGTGTTGTATGAGGGACTTTTGAATACCTCACGGAAATCCAAGTGGTTTATTTCCAAGGCCCTACATCTTCAATTCTGCTTACGAGTTTGCTTTACTCCATCTAACACCTGTCAGCTTAGGCCCTGGTTTGGTTTAGTGTGCTGGTTGCCTTTGTCCGTTGTTTTGTTCACTACAATCATAGAAAATTTATTAACTTTAGACATAATAAACTAATTCAATTCAAAGTGATTCCAATCATGCTATTAATCGTGAGTAAAGTACCTATAAGTTTGTGTCGATTAGAAATCCTCTTTCCATCTGCTTAACGGGTTGTGTATTATTTTCCGAACAGGAGCACTGTATAAAATGCCAGAGGAAGCATCGAACAGAAAACACCCATCAGCCGAACTCCCTCATAATTCCAAAGTTGTTCCTCTCGATATCAATATCCCATCCCAATGGGAGGAGTAGAAAACTCCCTCACCATCTCGTCTGGAGTTTCTACTCTTAATCCACTATAATCTGATTATTACATACAAAGTACATGAACACTCGTCCAAGTCGAATGCTTATTAGGTCAACCTTGTTATCATCGGTCGGACGCCATTCCTATTTGCCTTTGGATTCAATGTGGAATTGATTTTTCTTCCTTTTTTTTTATACTGTTGTTGTTGTTATACACTTTTGTTCATCGTGCAAAATTGTATACATGGACATTGAACTTTAACTACGGGTTATTGTTATCTTCTCAACAAAATTGCAAATAAAAATACGATTATTATATTTGCGCGAGAATCAACCAAAAAGCAATGGGAAATATGGCATTCTAGAGCGTTTAAGACGTGTGTTTACTCATTTAGAGACATACTCCATGTCTAGTTATCGCTTGTAGAAATAGTACAAAAAAAAGTTTTTAGATTTTTCCAACTTTTCATTGTTTGTGTAGACTTCGTATCGAAGATATCTTCTAGAAAAGGGCAGGCATGTGGGCTATAATTAAATGACCTCGATTAAATTTAGGCTCGATGCTTGATTGTGCTATCTCGCTTAACGTACTAAAAAGTCGTCTTGTTTATATGGAAAAAAATATTCGTCGCTCTTTCTAGGTGTGGTCGCGCAAAACAACGTAGTAAGCAGATGTTAGGGATAGCTGTTTAGACAGAGTGAAGTATTTTCTAAATACATACATGCGTGTTGCGTTTGGTTATAAAGTGAGATTTGGCAAGTTTATTATCACTGTTGCAGTTGTAGAAAGGATTGTTTTCTTAAGTCCTTTCTAGCGTTTATAATCCGTAGAGATTGACTTTTCAACTTGTCTTACGAGCAGGTCACATAACCAAATAAGTCGCTATAATAACAAATCAAGATCAAGGTAGAGGGCTTGCAGTGTCGATCAGCAAAAGGGTGTTAAAATGTCAACTTTGAATGATGTAGAACAGAAACTGGACTATTGTGATGTGGTGTCTATGTATGTACATACACATTGTATGTCAAATGCATGGAATCGCATGTTCTCAGGCTTCAGTACGGAGTAGAGCCTACGCTTTTGAACGTGTACACGGAGTCCGTGTAATTAGAATAAGCCAACTTAAAATCCGTGTTCTTAAAAAAACGTGTAATTTTATTTTACACGGATTTCAATTTCAGTTTAATTTTGTCATTTGCGTAGTTTGTGTGTGTGTTTAGTCGTTTGTTTGGAAAATCGTGGCGATATCTTACACATATTGTAAATTCGTGCATTTGCCATTAATAACTTTTTTTTAATGAGAAATGTAAATGACATTTTTTCAAACCAAAGTGTTGGACACCTAACCAATTTTTTTTTTAAATTTTTTGGTTTGGCTGTCTTCAAGATGTTGATTTGAAGTTTTGACAATTCAAGTTACTCAATAGAATCCAATGCATGCCATGTTAGGTTAGGCTGTAGGGATGGCTGCATTTATGTACAGGCTCACTCGGATATCAATGGATCCATTGTGTTCCCCGATGTGGTGTGGGATACCTAGAATAGTCAATTTTTTTTTATCAGTTGGTCTTCCTCAACCAACCAGAGTTCCGAAGGAATTGTAGGATGGTTCTCAGTGGCTTGCATGACAGTTCGCCCAGATCACTGAAGAAATGTTCTCCGAGGGTTGTCTTTCTGTTTCTGATAAGGCTTGGGCATTCACATAGGAGGTGGAATGTGTCCTCCTCAGCGTCTGTGTCGCCACATCTTCTGCATTGTTCTGTTCATTGTGCTCAAACGCATTCTCTTTAAGTGGGCCGCTAGCAGGTTGTGGCTTGTCATACGAAGTGATAGCTGACTTTTGTTGAGTGCGATGATTTCCTTTGTTTTTGTTTTTCTTATTTAGTTTTGTCCTTGAGGTGCGGCATATTGTGAGTGAAATCCATCCCCCGATCGCGAGTTTTATGGGTTTCGTGGTGATGCTGGATTTTTGAAGATTGAGATCTATCTCAGAGCCTATTCTTGCGAGCTCGTCCGCCTTTTTATTCCCATGGATGTCCTTATGTCCCGGAACCCAGATGAGTGTGATGTCATGATTAGCGCTGAGTGCCTTAAGCTCGTCGTTGCAGCGTGCATGCCATGTTGGTATTGGTTGTTTATTTTTGAAAAATTGTTTGCCCCTGTCTAGATGGTGCCACCAAAACTGTTGAGTAAATTCATGTGCATTGCACACAACTTTTCGTTAAAACTTTCTACGTTGCCTACGTCGTATACGTAACCAATTTTATCCGCTAAAATGAACACTTAACGGCAAACGAACAAATAAAATTTTTCATTTCGTTTGTTTTAAAATTCATCAATTTAAAAGGTTGTCGTCACGTTGAGTCCAAAACAAATTCATTAAACTCACTGATTGCTCTCCACTTACAGTGTCGTCGTCTTGGGTATTCTATAAAAAAAAAAAATAAAGATAGAAAATGCAACTGCATGAAAGTCATATAATCCCACTTGTCGACGTCCTCAGTACATTCACGATATCCTTTTTTGAATCTTTTTCCTTCGAAATTGCTTTTCTTCTTTGAGATCATAAATATAATTTTATTTTTTCTGTTCGTTTGGTTCATTTGGAATACTGCCATGGGTCATGGTTATCTTTACTTTTGTTGTTGTTCTTCTACAACATTTGAATTCGCAGTAAAAGTTCGCGACAACCCAATAAATACAAATACAAATACAAATGCCACACCCACAAAAGGAGAACATGAACTTTAGAATGAAAAGTTTTTTTTTGTTTTTTTTGACACATTTCTGCCAGAGACGTTGTTGTAGTTTGGAATTCTGATTTTATTTCTAGTCTTTTTTTTCATTGCATATATTCACATGGAATAGCCAGTTAAAAGTTAATTTAATGTAAACTGACGATGACGAATCTCCATTTCTCCAATCACGACTAGAGGGAAATACCAATTAAAAATCTCTGAAGCGCAGAAATCTATGAAAATATTAATTGAAAGACGACCCCGCTGTAATAAAGAAATGAATCATGGTTTGCTTGCTTGGAAGTTAGTCACGATGAATAAATGAGAGCTTAAAGAGGATTGCAAATGTACAGAGAACGGCATAGCTAAAGCAGTTTTTTTTTGTCGTCAAATGGGAAGGAATATAAGCTTTTGAGTGGATACCATCTGTCTAAATTTAGGAAAATTGGAGATCTCTAAACTTAGTTTGATCGGATCGCGGATACTGTAATCAAGGAGTGAGAGTGAAAGAAATAAATTTCCTTATCTTTTGCAAATTGATATACTTAAGGTGGCGCTACTTTCCGGGGTGGACCTGGGCCTCAACCAACAAGCGTCTCCAGCCAGTTCGATCTTTAGCTAGCTGCCTCCAGTTTCGCACGCTAAGTTGGTTGAGGTCCCCTTCAACTTGCGTGCGCCTCCTGAGTCGCGGTCCTGCGAATTGATATGTGAAACGAAACAAGTAGTTTAGACTGCAAACATGTGATGAAGTTTCCTACGGTTCTTCTGTTGCGAAACTAGCAACCTTTGAGGTCACTTCATCGAGAAATTGACTTAGGCAACGTCTTTGTTTAGACCTCGTAACCTCGTTATTTCCTTCTTCGCAGTTCTACATTCGTTACTCTTCGTCTATTGGCTCATTGTGAAACCTAGGTAAGCAGTATGATGAAGTATATACGATGTTTCTTTTTAGTCTACAATAGCAAATAATCTTTTCACGAAATAGTCAACAACAGGTGTCTTATTAAAATCAAACATTACTCATTTTTTTTGGATGACATTTTATTTTTGCAATCACGATAACAGTACAAAAAAAATTTCGAAATTATTCACTTTGAAATGAAATGTATCTCTGCAATCGAAATTCTTGGCTTCTTTTCACATTCTAATTGACTTTGAATCCGATTGGGACGTTTAAATTGTCAATTTATTGAATAATGTGCGAATGTTGTTCAATCAGATAACAACACTACTAGAAACAAATTCACGTGATTAACCTCAATTATATTATTCACTGCGATAGCAACGAAAAACATTTTTTTTTTTTCTTGTTTTAGTTGTCAATTCATTAATAATTTTTTTTTGTTCATTTCCCCCTTTCTGCCACATTGTTTTACCGAAATTCATAGACGGTGTGTAAACAATAATTTAATCCACTTTATTGGCTTTTTAGCACGTCATAATGAAGTGTATCGCATGAAAAATCTACACCACTCTGGTGCGGAGATACTTTTCTCTTTTCTTTTTTTTTTATCACATCACGTAGATAATTGCGTCAGTTGACGACGCAACGTGTTTAAGCGCTGAGTTATTAGCTATAATCAGCATATAAAAAATAAATTCAAAAAAAAAAAAAAGATTCAATCAGTGGTTTTGGGTATGGGTGTACTTTCGTAGTATTTTCAAATAAGTATGACAGATCCATTATCACTGGAGAGTTAGTTTAAGTATGCTAATTCTAGTTATCAGTTAACAGGCAATAGAAAAGGAGAAGAGGATGGGGTTGATGATGGTTAAATCATTGATAAGAGAACAATTTATTAAGCAAAGAAATCACTTGACAGATTTTTAGATTTGTTTAGTTTGCAAAAGTTATCTCATTTTCTCTGATTAACACTTGTTATTCATTAGCAGAGTGTATTGGTTGCTAACTTTCTTGGATGAGTCTTGTTCTACTCGTTGCTGTTCCTGTTTAATGCATACAATCCGGATTTCAATTCGTCTGTTCTCCCCGATCCGTCTTAACCATCAATTTTTCACGTTATCGCTGAAATTTATTTGAAGGCTATCTGATAACATCTATTCCATTCTGCTGGCTAGACATTTACGCAGTATATCGCCATCCATACGTCTTCAGTATGTAGCGAACAGATCGTAAAAATATTCTTTAGACGGTATCTGAAAGCCGAAATGTCTGTCTGAGTCACTGAGTGTTGTTCCAGTAGGATACGAAGTTTCGTTTTTCCCAGCTGTCCAGACTCATTCTGAACGCGGAAGTAGGGATATCGCAGTTGGGCTCGGCACCTACGTAACTTTCTAAAGAGCCTATCCTGGCAAGTTGATTTGCAATTTCATTGCCTTCAATTTCTCTGCGTCGTGGTGCCCACTAGAGCTTGACTTAATTTCGCTTTGAGAGGTCTTGGAGATGGAGAGTATTGAAGCAGTCTAGGACGGCCTTGCGCTACTTAGCTATCGGTGAATATATTGATGGCTTCCTCCTTTATGCCGGAGCCGAGAATATTAGTGGCGCAGGTGCCGATGGCGTGTAATTCCGCCTGAAAGACGCTAGGACACATTCCGAGTGCCTTTGAGACTTTGTGATTAGGGCCATAGATACCGGCACCAACAACGGTGTCATTCTTTGAACCATCAGTATACCACACTAGTCCTTATATGTTCAGCAACGGGTCTCCAGTATCTCAATCTCTGTGATTACTATGTACATTACAGACTGTGCTCTTTGTTTGCTGATTAGAGTTTAGCAACTTGTTGGTTTTATCACAACCATCTGCAGTGAAGCTGTCCTCTAGTAGAAATCTTCTATAGTTACACTAGAAACAGACACTACAAATCTTTGTTGTATGGTATTCTCTCTTATCAATAGTCAGCTGGGCTTTGCAGAATTGATTGACATAATGACCAGCACTACCAAAGCGATAACACAAATGTCAAATGTTAGATATCGCATGTCATTGTAGGAGAAGCACGCTGTCACCTGTCAGCCAATCAATGGCTCTATTTTGCATATACATGCGTATTCCAGTGAAGCCTCCTCAACTTTTTTTTTCTAATCTGTATTGTCACCCAAATTTTTAAAACGCGCGACGAAACTTCATGGCTTAACTTTAAAGTTTTTTTTTTTATAAATTTCGTCACAAAGTTTATAATACCCACTGATAACCTTGACATCCATTGAGCCATATCTCGCGTTTGTCGTTTGGACATTTGTCAAAATTTTAATGGGAAAACCCAATCATAAATGAATGAAATAAAGACATCCGGAGCAAGCCCTCTCACCTCGGAAGGAAAAGCAGTAATCTAAGGAAAATCATCGCCAAAAATAAACCCAAAAATTATATGATATACCTTTCAGTAGCGGTCGCTACCATCCGAACTCATTTTCCAAAATTAGACTAATGTGTAATTTTCCCATCGATCAAAATAAGTTCTCGTCGGGGAAAACTCAATTTTCCCAATCCACTTGGCCCAAGTAGTCGTCATTTATTTATTTATTTATTTTTTTTCTATTCCTGTAACTGCTCATGCATACTTTAGTACAACGCCGGCCACAAATGACAGCTTATTATTAATTATTATTGCTGTTGTTGTTGTTGTTGGAGTTTTGTAAATGTAATTATTGTTGTAGTTCATTGCTTAGCGGGCGCAGTGAGCCTACCCGCCCAGTGCACGCATGGTCAATCCTACGTCAACCATAAAAGGATTTGAAAATTGAATCCCTCTTTGCTAGTTGGGGGGCGGTAGATGACCACTCTCTAATGTGCGCTGTCGAACCGACTACTGTCAGAAAAAGAAAGTTAACCACGACAAGGTCGCTTTATGAATACTATGCACGCGATAATTTCTCCGCTTTAACCTCTTTTCACACGTTACTGGCCGAAATACATTACGCGGCACTAGCAAGTTGGTTAGTATTGAAATTTTTTATTTTTATTTTTTCTTATCAAGGAGAAGCTCCATACTATTGTTATGAAATTGAGTAATTAAGGAAAAAATATCTTAAAGGCATGCAACTGTGGATGAATAATGTGCCACAATGGACTTGTAATTATCTGCTTAATTACTTAAGCCGGTCTTAAGGGAACACACCGGCTTTCAATCCATTGGGGGAAGTTTAGTTGAGATTTAAAAAAAAAATCGTAAAGTGGTTGGAAAGTAACCGGCTTTTCGTTGCGTAAGTGTGGTGAAATTTTCAGTTTGAAGCGTGCAGGTTTTTGAAGATTAAGATTAAACTCGGCACTATGTATAAGATTTTTCTCAAAACACCTTATAAAGCGATTGTAGCAGGCAACAATTTTATAAAACACATCCCTCCTACGCTGTTGACGAAAGTCGATCCACACTTGGCTTGTTCATTTAATCGATTAAAACAATCGAGATATAACCTTCTAGATATGTCAGATACTATTCCGACGAGAGGACCATTCCTGTCTGTTAGTCATCAAAGGTATAAAAAATAAATCCACCAAACCGTCGCTGTCAGTAGACCTCTGAACCTTAAACCAAAGGTCTCACTATATGGAAATTAGATTGACCATTAAGTTTTTCGAACAAACAAAAATGATTTTATCAGCGTATAACTGAGTCCGAGAAATAGGTTTCCATAATTAGAGAAACAAATCGACCGCAGCAATTCAAATATCACACGTACCCGCTATCTGCTCGTATTCTGTATACATACTCGTATAGATAACTTTTCTGATAATGTGGAAAAATTATTTATATTCCGCTGAAGTGAAGCTGACCGCCGCCGCCGCCGCCGTAGTCGTTACCGTTGTCGTTGTGCCTAGCAAACAAAAACAAATTACATACAATACTACATATGTATATAGATAACTTGAGAGTGCTTGTGCACAATAATAATTTAAATTGAGAGGAATAAAATTTCATAAATTGACTTTTATAAACTATAGAAATGACGACAACGACGATGAGGAGCTATGATCACGAGAACGATTGGAGACCCTCATGGAAAAAGTTGCTGATTTTCTAATTTATTTGCTTGCAAGTTTCATTTCAAACGACAAACTGAAGTGGTTCTACACTGCTGTGTAACATGTGACTTGCAAAAGTTGTGTAGTGATGCAACATGCAATACGCAAGACGTTGGGTATTAGGTACAATGTAAGCAAAGGAAACATCAAATTTTGTCCAAAGGCAAAACAATAGATAAAGTTGGAGTCTCATTCTAAATACAGTGTCTTGAGAGTTTTTCTGATTTATTTTGGCACTTAAGAGGGGAAGTTACCTATCCGTATCCATTTGCATTGCTGAACATTTTTGAAACCTAAAATATTTAGTTAGCAATGCGAGTTATGCAGCTAAGCGGGGGAGTACTGTAAGTGTGCATCTACTTATCGGATGATTTTTTTAGAGCGTGAGGCTCCAAGTAAATTCTGTCAAGCTCTTACCCCTTGCTCACAGAAAAAGACGCCCTAAGTGTACCGATCGCTACATGTAAACTTAAACTCAAACTGGATGCTATCGGGAGAACAAATTCTAGGTGGACAAATGGTATGACGTGTCTAGCGACAAAGCGGATTTGGTCACGGCTGGATCTGAAGCGCTCTAAGAATTCAATTTCTCTCAAGACATCCATAATAGGTGTCATGATGGGCCACTGTCTTATAGAGGCAAGCATGCAACAAGGCTTTCAAACGATTTCTGTAGAAGCTGCATGGACGAAGAGGAGAAGGAAACAATTTTCCACCTTGTTTGTGACTGTCCAACTCTCTCCCGTAAAAGAAGACTCTATTTAGGGGATCTGATAAACACGGATATCAGAAACCTCCTTTGCTTCATAAAAAGCTTAAATTGGTTTAACGAGTAGGTATGGAGATCTTTCAGATCCATGTTGTATCACTGGCTATAGCTGGCAGCAACTTCAACCTAACCTACCCTCCCATACCGCATCGTCAACAGTACCCTGTCTCTTATAGTTCAAAAACGAAAAATGTATCTTAATTTATGATTGCTGCCCCAAAGATTGTAACCCATAACATGACCTAAAACTAGATCCTTTGTCCTCAAGCCTGTACCACATTCCTGCTAGAATCCTTGAACGATTTTAATAAAACACTTGCATTTTCCTCTCAGATCTTATAAACAAAGATCCTTGTTTGAAATTCTCATGGTCACACACGATCATGAAAATTTCAAACAAGTCTCATTTTTTATTTTGAAAGTCTTAAGCCCAAAACATGGAAAATATCAGTGATTAAAAGAGGAAACTTCCTTTTTACTGAAGTTTCTCCCTTTACTCACTTTGCAACACCAATTACTTCTATTGGGTCGTGACTTCCTTTTTTTTTTCTGTTTTTCTTTTTTCACCTTTGTGTTTGTGTTTCGCTAAGTTATAGTCCGGACTGAGACCGTCTTTTGGATCTATGCGCAGACTTACACGCTTAACCTGCTTGGGCTTCTTCTGCTCCTTTTGGTCCTTTTGCTGAGTTTTCAATTCGGATCTGAGTGAACACGGAGCCTGATGCCTCACTGGAATAAATTCAGATTGAGTTCTTGGTGTATACAATTTTGCTTGACCTTTTATTGGAATGTAAACGTTCTCAGGTTTGGTATTCTCGGGGGTTCTTTCTGCGTAAGACATCCCAAGTCTCGGGCCAATTATAGGTATATCATGCCCCAATATTTTAGTATGAGGCTTTTTGGTCTTTTGGTCTTTATTTGTAAAACTTCCGTGAATTGGCATTTGATGTGTAAAGATGGAGTAGAAATCTTCTTCATTCGGGTTCATGCTTTCCCGAACTTTGATTCGAGCTAATGATGATTCTTTACCTCCGGAGAGCGTGGGATTTTTCCATCCTTTAGCCAGTTTGCGAGGTTTCGGTTTTTTTGGTGGTGGACGCGATTTGTTTATTCCCGATTTTCTCTTGAAATTATCTGAAGGCGTTTCTTCGTAAGTTCTAAACGCCAGCATTTGCAGCATAAAGCCACGCATACGGTTCCAATCCATACCAAGCTCTCCCTCTCCATGAGAAAGAAGTGGTGCCCTAAACATGACACGCTGGGGAGTTTTTGGCTTCACGTACTTCTCATATGGCTCGAGTAGTTTCAAAAATTCCGGGGATATCCTTTTGTAGTTTTTTTGGGCTATTTTTATTCTGATATCGTTGGCTTGTTTCTCGACTTCCCTTTCGTAGATCGGTCTTAGCTCGTCAGGAAAACATTTTGCGTAATTTGTCACCAGCTCGGGGTCGTATCTCGTAAACTGCTTAACATTGTTTTGTATTTTCTTCGGGCAATGACGTTGCGGATAATAGACTTTTTTTGAGTTTCTAACTGCTGCCCAAATGGAATCATTTGGATTATTACAACTCGAGCACAAAGGTGCTTCCAGATTTCTTAATGGGACATGCTGTGTCAGACGTATGGGATAATTCGATGGTGGTGCACACACTCTATTCAAGCTACCGGGTATTTTCTTCACCAGAAGGTGACTTGATAGCTTTCCAAATTTCAACATGACAACAAAACAAAAAAAACTTTAATATAAATTTGTTTAACTAAAAATTTTTAGATTTTTTTTTTTGTTGTTGCAACTGTCTGTCGGGAGATTTTTGACAAATGGGGTACTGAGGTGTGGCTCGGAAAATTTTTATGTATTTTTTTTTTACAGTGTGCAGTCACACGAAATGGCACGAGTAGTTTTAGAAATGGACAAAGCTTCGCTGGCCTGTCTTCTTATTATTAATAAAAGATTTTTTTAGCGGAGCCTTGAAGCAAATCCTGATGTTGCCGTCGTTATCCAGGTTAATCGTGTGTTTGCACGTACAATTTTATAGATTCTTTGGCTGCAATTTTAGTTTTAAATGCCGAAGACTCGTTTTACACGAAAACTTTTGGGTAAAATGGTGGATTCATCCGTAAAAATGACTGCCTGGACAGCCCTAATTTTTGTTCTTAAATGCACCAGTCTAGTCGACCTTAAGTTATTTTGTATCCAAATATTACTCCAACGTTTTATATTATTCTAAACAATTTTTTTTTTCTTTTAACACTAGTCTTCTTATTTATTTTGCTTTCCACGATCTGTTCAAACTACGTACTCCACATGTGGCTGTCGATTTTTTTTCTTCGATTTGACTCCCAATTGTCGGGCGTTTATCTAGGTTATGCTTCTTAGCCTTTGATTTATCATTGTGTGACCTAGATGCTCCCATTTTTTGGATAAAATTTCTCATACCCTCCCAGGCAATATTATCTCGAATACCGTATTGATACTTTCTGTTCAGCCTTAGGATATTCATTCTCGCTCGGGAAGCCTTATCCTTGATGGTTGTTTTTTTCAAAAGTCTCGCTTGTGCGTTATAGTCATAAGGATCGAGTAGTTTTTTAAACTCTGGTGACACAATTCTTGTGTTCCCTCGGTCACATCTCATTTCGATTTTTTTAACTCGCTTAACCTTTTCATGATTATAGACTAACAATTGTTTATCACGAAGAAAGTTTCTTGGTTTCACCAATATCGACGAACAATTTCCTTTGAATGCATTCAATTTGTTCCTTTGTGGTTGTATTCGCGTGATGTGGTGAAGAGATTCATTGTTAAATCCAGAGCATTTGTGTAGGCTTGTCCCCATGTCGTCCGACTTTTTTACTCCTCGGCAACTCGACAAGGGAGAACGATTCCAGGGATCGTGTTTGTTATTTAATTTGCTCCTTGAGGCTACAGCCAGCAGGCTTGCTAGTTTTTCTACATCAGTTAATTTAAACATGACGAGATGAATACAACCAAAAATATAACCAAAATTTTGTATTTTATTTTGAAAGTATTTTTGACAATAGGCGCTCTATGGTTAAAGAAAAATAGTCACTCGCTTGAGTGGAAAGAATAGCTGATATATGGTGGGAACAATGTTTTTATTTAATAGCTATTCCGCTCTTCAAATATTAAGCACCGAAGGGCGGTTACAATTGTTTCTTTTTTGTTCGTCCAGTTAATGTCAGAATCCTTGAAATATCTAAAAGATTATTTTCCTTCAGTGGTATAGTAAATGGCATGCCGTTATCAAATCAATCATCCTTTTTTGCGATGCGGTGGATATTTACAATTCTTTGAACAGCCACCCGAAGCTCCGTTCAAAATTACGTCCTCTGCTGGTTGATGTATTTTAATTCGGGGAGATTTCGATGCGCGCGGATCGAAGAAAGCAAATACCGGTTCTTCTCTGCGCTTTTTTTTAAGATAGGAAAATTTTTTTTTCCCTGGGCTGGACATACTGTAGAAATCCTTAGTTCCTCCTATGCCATGAACTTTGGGCCCTACTATAGGAAGTCCCTTACATTTTTGAATAGCATCCTGTTGTGGCCAGCTGTATCTTAAATTATGCATTTGTCTCAACCTATTGAAATAATCTTCATCAACATCTCTACTTTTCAATTTAGGTTTGCTAGTTGATGGTGGTTCCTGAAACCGTAGAACTGTCGCCCCAGCAGGCGGTTTAACGGGACATTTACTTTTTTTTTTGTTTATCTCAGGGCACTTTAAAGTAGAGTTCTTAAATGTGAATTCTTCTGAATGATGGTCGTGGGTTTGTTTTGATAGTATTTTATTGAAAAATCCGCGTACATTCTTCCAAGCGGAACCAGGGCTTTCATCTGGACATTGATGTACATTTTTATAAGTTGGCTCAGCGTGGTGTTCTTCTGCTGAAATTGTGACGTGATAAGCAGCTTTTTGTGTTTTAGCTTGATTCGTCTCGTTTTTTGATGTCATGGCCACCAAAGTTTCGGCAAATTATTTGTCTGTTGTATCAGTTAGAAAAGAGAATCCGCGTGAGTCTACCACTTAGAGATGATTTGCAAGGTTTCCATGTCTGCAATCTTCACCACGGTTACTCTATGCAGAAGAGATAATTTTGAATTTCGAAATTTTGAACTGAATTGTTTTAATTTTTTATTTTTTTAAAACAGCTTTTGATAGATGGGGCTCTGGTAATTAGCTAACAAATTTTTAGTCTTTGTAGTTCTAGCAAGGTTCAATTATTTCAATGCAATGCATGAAATTTTTTTTTTTTTTTATTTACTAATACTTTTTGTCTACCTTTACAGAATTGTATCTGCAGTCCAGGCGGCTTTCTCTTGCCTGGCTGGCTTCATCGTCTGTAAGTCTACATGCAGCAAATCCTTTGTGTATGCATCGCATTTCTTTATGGAAGCTTACGCCTGGTTTGGGACGGCTTACTTTATGTATGACATATGGTCTATGTATAAGGTGCACACGCAGAAAATCTCAGACAAGCTAAAGCTAATGAAGCTGACATCTAATCCAGCATTTACACCTTCGCCAACACTGAATCACACAACAAATGGACTCTATGACAAGCATATTGCCGCTAATGCGAGAAAATCATCTACTTCTTCATCACTGTCACCAAGTCCTATAGACGAAACATCACCATTGTTTCATAAGCGTCATCACGAAGATGAAATCTACGACTACGATGGAGAGCCCATCCAGATTCCGGAAGGAGGCAAATGGGATTTCCTGAAGTACGTGATCACACATCCCGTTATGATGATACATCATGTGTTTATAGGAACATTTGGACTTTTGGTTGTTACGGTGAGTACCGAGTTGTTTTTTTCTGTTTTCCTTCTAAAAAAAAAAGAACGAAACAACACAAATCGATTTCTGAATCACAAGTCATGTTTTCACTTTCATCAACTGATAGTGGTGGGAAAGTGTGCCAAGTGATGCAATATGTAAACAATTTCTGATTTTCCTTCACTTTTCTTTTTGACTCTTTCGTTGGGGTTTCTTTTGTTTTACCAATGTATAAGTGAAGGTAATTGGCCGACCTGAACACGATTGCGTATTTTTATACAATGGAGGTTTTATTTGTAATTAAAATTAAAAATAGTCCGTTGTAGGGTATTTGGCACAAGGAACGTAGTTGAAGCTACATAACAGGGTACAGACTAAAGCATCACGATAGATGTGCATTGACAAATATTTTTATTTTTATAAATTTCACTTGTATGTTTATTATTTTTATTTTTATTTTTTTTTCAGTACATTCGTGGTGGTGGCCACTGCATTTACAGCTATATGTTTATGATGGAGTTCTCTACACCATTTGTCTCCTTGCGCAGCATCCTTAGCACATTGGGATTGAAAGATTCACGAGTTTACATTGCCAACGGCCTAGTAATGTTGGGATCGTTCTTCCTATGCCGAATCGTAATGTGGCCATATGTATTCTACAAGTACAGTGAGGTTATCAACAGTTCATTTATTGATGTAAGAATATACAAAGATTTTATAAATCAACAATGTTAATTCCATATTTGTTATAGTCAATTGCAACTCTACCACGCGGATGCATTATCAGTATACTCATACTATTCCTCCCACAAGTCTATTGGTTCTTCTTGATGATTAAAGGAGCTTTAAAGGTACCAACTTGAGATATAAATAAATATATGTATTTTAATATCTTATCCACGCACCACTTTCAGGTTTTCTTCCCTTCAAAGAAAAAGGTCTTGCCGCCAAATCCTAAGTATAAAGAATCCAAAAATAATAATCTCTCACCAATGTCAGAAAATTCGCAACAATTTTTACCGCTTAAAAATGGTAATCTATCCGAACTTACCGCCGACTCAACAGAAGCAACAATAAATGGTAAAAATTAGAAATTGTTCCAGATTCGTTAAATAATTGTTTAGTATTTTTTTTTCTTGTTCTAAATCTAATTTAATTATTTAATTTTTGTTTGCATAGTTTTATAATAATTTTAAATGAGTTAAATTAAAGTATCGTAGCAGATGAGGTAAACCGAAATAAATAATAAAAAGAAGAAACCTTAAAATAAAGACATTAATGAATGTAATAGTTTTTACTAATTTTTTATTCAATATACAATATATGTATAAGCGTTGGCTGGAAAACCAGTCAATTCCAGTCGCAAGACGCCTTTTACTCTAAGGTAACAATAGGAAATAGAGCTTAATTAGTTGTTGTGGTCTGAACAGATAACATTTATAAAAAAAATAATAAAAGACATTAAATTAAAGAACATGGACACTGGCATTGTCAGCGAAAGTCTCTGCTGGCAGTGTTGTTCAATGTTCTAAGATGATTGATGGCTATCAGTTATGCCAACACATAAGTGTTTTTTTTTTTTTGTGCAGTGTTAAAAGTGTCCTGGAAGTTAGGCAAATGTTTAAGAATTTACTATTTACAACTTCATCGTCAACGATAGTGGTGTTATCTGTTCAAGACTTTATAGAAAGCAGGTATGTTTACAATCTTTTTTATTTTTTTTTTCTCAAAAATAACCAAAATGTTTAGATCAAAAGTTTTCAAAGTCCTCAAAAATCTCGCAGCATACACTTGTTTGAAAACTTTTGGTCTCTGGCATTCTAATTTTATTGAAATTACCCAATCACCGTCTATTGTATCTATATACGTACCGCCAACAACTTTAGCATAAACACACAAAAAAATATAAAGTAACTTAATCTAAAACAAATAAATGCAAAACGCCTACAAATACCTGAAAAAAAAAAAATTCAATGAATAAAAAAAAAACCTTAAGAGCTTAATGTTAATCACATAGAACGCACTCAAAAGATGTTTTTCCAAAACCGTTTTACAAATAATAAATTTTAGACTTAAACGATATTTTTCCCATAATAACGCAAAATTTAAACTAAGCAAATAACGAACTTAATAGGTTGCTTCAAAAACAATCAAATTCTCATCTGAAACTCAATCATAAAACAATCGCACAAGATATGATTATAGATTTGAAATTTTTTTTTTTTATTTCAATTTTTTATTTTCGATCAGATGCACAAAATGCGGCCAATAAAAGACAAAGAACAATGTTAAGTTAACAAATTTACATTGAAAGTAACATTAAATCGTTATCTAATCTTATTTCCAAAACTGATCTCATTCCATTCATCTGCCATAGCTAAAATCCCCATCCAATGATCTTATTCCTTGTCTGAGTGTAGATTGTAGATGTTGCAAAGACGAAGTGGTAATATAAGGTAAACGAGCGTGCAGTAGTTATCAATAGCGGGTGCTGTATGGGATTAAGATAAAATGTTCTCTGATTTTGATTCCAATGTTTCGTTGTGGCATAATCTAATTGAATTTGGAAGGTTACGTCTTGAACAATGTTTGAATCGGAATTTCGAATCGTGACTTCACTTTTGATGGTACCATAGTCCGAGGTTGACCCGGGCCTTAATCAACATTCCCAAGCTTTAGCACCTGCGGTAGGTAATATTTTGTATGTTGTTCAACTAGACATTGGCAGCTGCACAAGTGAAATAGTAATGTGAGATTAATCCTTTGACCTCTCGCTAGGCAATTGAAAACTTTCAAGGGTACAAGTTTTCAAAAGCATCAGCTAGTAATCAGCAATATAAACAATAGGTCCCTTACATTCGTGCGAAAAACATGAATGGTTGCGTGAAGATAGGCTTTTGGCCATCATTAGCCTTAGCCTTCTACGTTCAATTACTTCCGTTTTAATAAACTTGAGTAAAGAGTAAACTGCACTAACATCCATTTCATTTGAAACAATAACACGCACACATTCACTCAACATCAAACACTCGTTTTTTTTTTTATAGAAATGCTTTCATTGTTCTTAATGTTTTCACCATAAGACAAATTAAATTAAAGAAAAAAAAAAGTAATTTTTTGTAATTATCGCTGTGATAGGAGTAAAATTTCACAATTGGTGTTAATCTACATAAATCTATGACATATATTAATGTACTCTTGGTGTTTCTTGTGAATGTAATAAGTGTTTATAATTTGTTGTTAATCAATAATCAAATTAAATCAGTGAACAAAAAACAATCCAGATAACTATTTAACTAGAAAAACCTCCGTGAAAAGACAACAATTCTCACTTCCACTTTACACATAAATAAATAAACAATTAATTGACTGCTTTTTTTATAATTATACACCAATTAAAAGTTCAGTTCATTTCTTTTGAATATATAATGTACATTTGAACAATTATTTTGTTGTTGTCCTAAGTAAGACAAACATATACTATATGGATTTTACATAAAACCAACTTAAATAAATAAATAAATTACATGCTGAGTGTTAAGCGTTATTCATAAAATTTTGAACAAAAAACTGTTTGATAGAAAAAATTAACTTTATTCCGTGTTTAAAAAAAAAAAAACCAAAAACAGAAAAGCGTAATAATTGTTGGCACCAGAACCGTTGTTATATGTTGTATTGTGTCTTGAAAAAATGAAAAAAAAAGAAGTGTAAGGATAGAGATAGGAAGGGTTCAATTCAAAAATGGATCAAGTCTACAAAACAAAAATTTGAAGACAATTTCAGCCAAAATACATGTTGTTTTGCTCACTGAAGTACAAAAACTAAGTTTCAGGAACAAATGGACTTGATTCACATTAGTTTTGGACACCTCATACTGTGTTCACATTGAAATGGCGGTTGTTTTTTAAAGTGAAATTAATGAAATGCCTTCCTTTTTGATACCAATTTTGCATAAGTATTTGGAGTACATACATCTTTTAAAGTTTTTACTCCTCGATGGCTTAGTTCCCTTTGAAAAACACCTCCATTCTTTGTGAACATGTACAAAATACAAAAGAAGTTCCTCTCGCAAATGGCAGCTAATTGAAATTTTGTTTTTCTTTTCGAAAAATTGAGTACCCGTGTGTGAGGCCTTTTTCTATTTTGATTGTTGGAAATTAATAAAAACTAAATATATATATGTATGTGTATGTGTCCAAAGGAATATCAACAATTAAAACAAAAAGCATAACTTGAGTAAATGTATATCTAACTACTACTTCTCAATGGAACTTTAAAATTATGTTGATGTTTATGATGATGATGTTAAAACAATAAATTTATGTGCGAATAAGGATGTTTGTGTGTGGCATTGTTAAAAAAAAATATAAATAAATAAATAAAAAATATTCATTATTGCAATATGAACCATTGTGTTGTGTTTTTTATTATCCGAGACCGAGCATCAAATAGAATCAAATGGAGATCGTACGTAGAAATCTGCAGGAATAAAGAAGTTGCACTGTGAATTTACTGAACACATTCTGGAAGAATTGGAATGTGTATCAGCAGTTCAAAAACAAAATTGTGTTTGAATTAACTTGCTTCGGAGAAGAACAGTGCGTCACTACAGCAATTTTACATTCTTAATTCGTCGACGTTTTCGCATCCTTTGAATTCTTAAATATTAACAGCAAACTACGTCACATCCTGTTTCCATTTCTCACTCTGACAATTAACAATCTACAGCGCTACAAAGATACAAAAATCCACCATGTTTTGCAGCTTTCGTTCATTGACATTTGTTCGTCATTTGTTTCTTTATTGAAACCACATCTTTCGAATTCTTAACAAATACCAACAGTAACTACATCACATCCTGTTTTCCGAGGCGCCTAAAAAATCAAAATAATCCAGCGAGAGTGTGAGAGTAATATTTCGTTTGTCGAAAAAGGTATTAGATGTATTTTTTGAAGCCTTTTCCGAAAAAGTACTATATTTTAGAGTTGTGCAGTTTTTTTTCGAAAGAATCGCAACGATTACTATATTAATCCACAGCGCTACAAAGATACACAAATCCTCCATATTTTTCAGCGTTCATTGGCATTTGTTCGTGTCACGGACATGGTTCTCAACGTCATTCCATTTCCATTCCAACTTCTCAATTCGAGTGAAAGGGACGCCTATTTTTTTATTCTCTTCACTTAGCAAAAGTAACATTTTTTTTTCTTCTTTTTTAATTCACACACATGCATTTCATTTTTTCTTTCCCCTAATAGTTGCTGCTGCCATCTTTTTCACTCGCATCTGCTGAACTCAGCTGTTTGTTAATCCACACAAAAGAGAATCAACCAAGCCAACAAATTTAAAAAAAAAGAAGAGCGTCAGAGAGGGACAGGCACAGGAGAATGAAAAAAATGGAGAAAAAATTCCCATCGAAGAGAAATAAAAAAGTGAGTACATCAGATAGCTTAGCTCATAAGGGGAAAAAAAAGTCAAATCCAATCCAACAAAACCAAATGTTCAACATGAAATGAAATATTTTTTGTGCATCTTTCTCACTTTGTCCACGTATTTTGTAGTGATTACTTGTGTCGGTTTCGCGCACGGTTGTAAAAACGTGAAACAATAAAGTCAAAGAGAAAAGGAAAAAATATTTCAATTCTCGGCGTAAATAATTGAGAATTTTCAACGAAAAAACACCTTTTAACAAAAAATCCGTTCGTATTTTTCCTAGTTTTCAAGCAATCGTAGTGTGCGGGGCGATTTGAAACGAAAAAAAAAGAAAAGAAAAAAATCAGTGCCAATATAATTTGTTCCCTCATCTTGCGAGGAAAAGAAAGAAGAAAAAAATTCGTGTGAAGAATTACGTCGGATGTTCTTGCAGAAAGAAATATTCGCGTGTTTTTTTTTTCCATTTTATTTCTCTTGTCGCTATAGTGGTGAAGTGAAAAACAGCAATTTCATTGGATTACATTTTATATAATTTCAATTGCGGAGAAAACAAGGAAAATGGTAAAAGAAAAATATAAAAAAAAATTTTTTTTTTCTTCCTTCTCATGTCAAGATATCTATCGTGGTAGTGGTGGTGCTTTATTTTTTCATTATCTGCTGTGAAAACTTTTTGTTAAATTCTTTGTTGTTGTAGAAATAGATTTATATTTTTGTTGGAGGTTTTTTTTGCAATATTCGCCATCAAAATAGCAAAAACAGGATAGAAAACGTGTCATCCAAAGGTCCCACTGACATGTGATGAGAAGGGAATTTATCGCAAGCGAAAAATGTCTCCTCAGCTGAGACTGAGAGAGTTGCTGGGTACAGTGGCTTGCAAAATGTCGCAGAAAGTAAACAAAACATTTTGGTGGAAAAATTCGCGATCGATTTAGTTTTGATCAAATTTATGTAAATTAACCTTGAAAATGCTAGAAATGTTGTCCGGTTGATTTGTGGTCTTTGTTAAATTTAGATTGTGCCGGTAGGAGAAAACACGTTTTTTTTTTGTGTATATTTCCGCTTTGTAGTTTTGGCAGTAGGAAACCACTTTATACTTGTCAAAGCGACCTTGAACGTGGCTATCAGCTTCGATATTACATGCTTCATATTTTCATATTCAAGTCACGTCAATTATTCAGAATTCAGTTTGTCTTACTTCGGTTCATCAATAAATCGAAATCGTATCGTTCGATGAGTGCGTTGCTAGGACGAAACACAGTCAAACATTATTTATAAATAAACAAAAATTGATTTTGTCAAGTCTTTTGTGATTTGTTATGGAGAGTTCTTAAGTTTCTGTTGTCGTCGACGTTGTTTCGACCGTGACATCCGTTTTCGCTTTAATGTATGTAAAAGTCAGAAAAAAAAAAATCCTTAAAGCACAGAAGGCAGTTCCCAGTGTCAAAGACGGATGTTGAACAAAACTGCTTCAGTAGATAGAGAGCAGTGATAGTTCGAGTGTTGAAAGTTTCAGGCGCCAAATATTCTGGCGTACGTGATTGCTTGGAATTACAACAAAGATCCTTTTTTTCTTTTCTTGATCTCAAAAGATGGAATTTAGAGTCGTTTTGTGACGGACGTAATGTAGCTTCTTAGGGTACATCTACCTATATAAACATGGAGCTTCTCCACTCCTCGCATCGCCCTTGCACTGAGGATCAAATATGTATCCGACGAAATATGAATGCACGTTTCAATCGAAAGCGCCAAGTATTTAATCTTTTTCTCTACTTATCGTCCAGTAAAAGACCGTTGTATCCTTTCTAACTTTAAGACCATCATCTTTTCGTTGCTAGTCAAGCTTCAAGGATGGCTCGCTGGGTACGCCTAATCGTGGCATTGCCGTCCTCGTATCCCAGTTCACGAAACACTTTCTTTTATTAGTATAAATAGGTATGTACAATACATATGTATGTGAACTTTTTTGTTGGAACACCACACTGGAGTAGGTACTCGGATACGAAAATAGGCCCATTGTACTACCAGCAAGTACAAAGCTTTTACTGTGCCCTTGTGATTAGAAGCTTAGTTTACCACAATCTCCCACCTGATACGAGCAAAGGCAGGACAGTCGCATAAGTAGTGTTCCGCAGTGTATCATCGCACTATCCACAAGCGTCGCAGACAGTGGTGTCACTTAACCCTAACACTTTGAGATGTTTGGCATGAGCATAGTGTGCCGTTCTGCTCTGAAACCTACATACTTACTTATTTACTTAACCCTTTCGACTCGAAAATTCCTCGCTAGTACTTTGTTTTGAGATGCATTGTCCCAATCGGGTCGAAAGAGTAAATGTGGCGCTACAGTCCGGGGTAGACCAACAACCAACAAGCGTCTCCAGCCAGCTTGATCTTTAGCTAGCTGCCTCCAGTTTCGCACGCTAAGTTGGTTGAGGTCCCCTTCATCTGAGACCTGAATATGTTGTGTAAACTTACTTCAGTTTTTTTTTTTTACTCAGTTAAGGACGATAGGTCCTTAGAAGATTCAAATAGATTTACACAAGTGTCCGCTTTTTAAGATTTGTGGTCAAAAATATTCAACGTGAGTGCATCGTTTGCTGATCTGGGACTAGCTTCACAAAACCTTTCCTGTAGTGTCTGTCATTTTACTGTCTCCCCATCATTAGTTGCAAAATAACCTTCAGTGATATCTTTTATGCAAACAATATCCACCGTGTACGATCTATGTTTGCTTTTCCTATTAATAATTATTTAATTATACTTAATGCAAACTTTTCCCGTATTATCACTTTTAATCAAACAAGCCTTACATTGTGTTGGGCTTAGCTATTATTTTTGATTATCATATCGCAGAGGTTTTTCTCTTTCACTATAAGTTATATTTGCAATAACTTGCGCTTTCGATATTACATCATATCTTTAGATTTTTTTTTGGTTCTAAAAATCAATACACTTCTCAGATCTGTGTGAGTAACCAAAATCAATCGAAACCAGTTTTGAGGTGATGAACTGAGTTAGTCATCTGAATGTTGTGGTTGATTTACCATGATTGGAAAATAGAATTCAATTTGAGAATATATATATAATGCGTAGTCAATGGGATGTGATACAGTAAAACCCGGTTTAGGTACTTCGCGCTTAAGTACCCAAACCGCTTTGAGTGCCCGCAAAAATATTGTGGTTCATGTATTTTCTATGCATTAAGCGGGTTTGGATAGCAACCTCCACCGTTTAAGCGCCCGAAAAAAGATGTATAATCAAAGGATAAAATGGAGGTACGTATAGTCCAGTGAGGTTGCATTCGTTAGAGAGTGCATTAAGTCACGTTAATATCTACCTACTGCTCACAGAGTTAAGAGGTTAATTATAGCAACAGCTAGAAGTTTATACGTTGAACTTTGTCACGCTATTATCTGTCGACTTTGCTTTGACTATGATCAGCGTCTGTCGAGTACTTGGTCGTCATTCTGTTTGAAGTTTTGTTTCAGTTATGGCCACAGCTTACCAATTAATATGATTTACCTTCAAGATGATGAAAATCATGTAACACAAATGTTTAGTGTTAAATTATACAAATCTTTACCCCTAAGTCCCAACAGATTCAGCACCCTCTCAATGTACATACATGTAGTCAAAGAAAAAACTAAACACTTGGTATATTGCGTAAAAATTCCCAAAACTCCCTCTCCATGTCCATGAAAACCTCGACCATGCGCACTTTGAATTTTCTCTTGCATGAGCAGACAAGCGAAGCCATCGAATTTGGGGTTCATCGACAAGAATAAAAAAGAGCCCCCCTTCGGTTAAGGGTAGTTTTTCTGTAAGCTAAAGAGAAAAAAGTGTCCCTTCTTGGCTGTGTATATGCGTGAGCAAAATGCGAGAATAAAAAAAATGACATTTACCCTATATTTGAATAAATTCCTCTCATTCGGGGGTGGCAAATACAAATGGCAAACCGGCAAAGAGAATAAGAGGTACAAAAGGGATGCAAGGAAAAAAAAAATAATAAAAAAAAATCAACAAATACAAAATAAAAACAAACACCGGTCGGTCCCCGTGTCAGGGAAGTGTCAAACGATTGTCAGTGGGTTTTCTTTCCTTTTTCATGCATATTTTCGTATTTTTTTTTTTGTTTTGCTTGCTTTTTTCTTGTTTCATTTTTGTTTTGCAAGGTTAGGTTAGGTTATAACATTGATAGAGGCAGAAGAAATCATGAGAGGAAGGCGGCAAAGTCAATCAAATGAAAATGTTCCCGGCAGGAATTATGCGTGTTAAGGACAAAATTGGATAGTTAATCAGATTTTGGGTGTGGCTCACGCTGTTATTCATCGACATGTGTATCAGCGAAGACGACGTTAAGGTTTGCTGTAGCTGCAAGGATTTATTTGCTTGTGCCTCCTTATTGATTTTCCTTTCACCGTCGTCGTCGTCAACCCATCATTCTCATAGTCCTTCCTAGTCGTTGTCGATTTTCACCTCTCGCTCTCTCGAGCAAATTTAGTTATATTCCCACCGTTTAATATGATTTAACGATTGTCTATATGTATATTCGTGCACTTAAAGTGGTCCTTCTGCTCGACTGGCATTGGCTTTATGTACATGCAATGTGCTTCTTTAGCCACCTCCACCCACCCTGTCGAATCGTATGCGTTTCTACTGCTTTCTGAAGCTTGAATTTTCCACATGCATGTGTGTATATATTATCCTTTAGGTGATTACCAACCTTCTGAAACCGCCGATTTTAGCAATTTGGTTCCGATTAGGAAATTCAGGCCAACAGCAGAAGCACCCCGAACATAGAACAACAGAAGATACGAAAACGGCGGACATAGTTGAGTGTGTACAGTACTGTGCATGTGTCAGGATATTGGTGTCGCTGGTGCTGCTTCTTCTATACCATAAAGGAATCGAGAATTGGTTATCCTTTGCTAAACACCAACCCACGGAAAGGGTTCCTTTTTAGTCGAAGAGAACAGTACGTGTGGTAAAGACGTGTTTTTCCCCGGAGTGTGTGTTTTTTTGGACTGAGAGTGAATTAATTACAATTTTTTGATTTCAATTGTTCAGGACATTTGAACATCAATTTACAAGTGTTTTTTTTTTTTTGCCAAGAAGTTGAAAGAAGCTGCAAAGTGTCTTAAAATATCTAGTTGGCTCGACTGGTTTTTCGTTGGTGGTGCACCAAAGTGAGTGTAAAATTGAATTTTCTTGGGAATTTAGTGGGTTGGTTTA
Source organism: Criorhina ranunculi (assembly GCA_951813785.1). Taxonomy (NCBI): domain Eukaryota; kingdom Metazoa; phylum Arthropoda; class Insecta; order Diptera; family Syrphidae; genus Criorhina; species Criorhina ranunculi. Next base: position 1,792,238 of record OX638385.1, on the reverse strand, counting down.
TTGATTTTTAAGGATGGGTAGCGTAGCGTTTCCAAGAAAATGAATTATTTTTAAGAGGAAACATGTTCAATTGTAAATTTATTTCTCTGAGACATGGCGGAACGTTCTCTAAACTGTCGGTCATTGAAAATTAAGTTTGAAGTAGACAAATGCTGGCATAAGTATGTACTTTTTTTCTTAAAAATTATTAAGGATGCTTAAAGGATCCATGCATGTGACTGTCGATTTGGTATTTTGTTCTTAACGCCAGCACTGTAATTCTAAACATTATTCCTTTAACAAATTTTTAACTGCGAAGAAGAGACTGTCGAAGAAGTCTTCGAGGGAATAAAAAATGTTTTTTTTTTTTCTAGACGTAGCTCTTGTGATTTGTAAATTTTTGGAAAACTTGAAGCAATCATTCTCTGTCCTAGGTCTCTTGAGAACCTTGTTACATGTAAGACAGAGGGATTCTATTTCCTTCGAGACATTTTTGATTCATGCACCTATTCTCTGACTCTGAAAATGTTTCTTAGCTTATTTTATGCCTTTTGTAGGGGCTTCTTAGGTGAGATCTAAGCCCTTGTTGCTTTATCGTTATTGGTTCGCTGAATAACCCCAGATAGCTCTCGACACCGATCTCAAGTCTCTTTTTAAACTCTTTTTCCAGTTTTCTAATTTTTATTTTCAAAAGACAACCCCCATTTACACGTGTTCAAAAGCATATTTTTTGCAGCGTTTTAATGGATCTTTAAGTCTTCACTTATAACATATGTTCATGTACTTCAAAGCCTACAATGCATACGTTTGAAATTTTATTTTAAAAGGTTATTTTCTTTACTTTTTCTTTTTTCCATTTCAGACTTCTACAAAGAAAGCCATCGACTTTGGCGATGATGACTTTGATGATTCGTCTGGTTCCGACTTTAATGACGACGATGACCCAGATAAAATAGAAGTACCAGGTTAGTGTGTCCTATATTTCATTCATTCATCCCCTAAAGTTGTTTTAACTTGAAAAAGTCGAAAGAAAAACATGTTTTTATTAGATTTTTCAACCCTTCCGCAGACAATGAGCAATGAATTAACATATTATTTCCTCTCTCTATCCGAATTTATATGGTTTTCCGCACCTTGTTCTAACTAGTAGCCCCATAGCCAACCCTTTCGCTGTGATGTATGTGTGTATTCTCTATCCAACACTGAAATCGATGATGTTGATGATGATGATGACGACGACGACGCGGGGCTGGGGTGCGTGTGTTTTAACTGCACGCATTCGCCACCGTTTCGCTCTTCTCTCGTTAGCTACTGGGAAAATCCTTTCCCGAATAGAGCTCCTTTAAGCGCACTGCAGTGGAATAGTGGTGCCTTTTGTGCTTCTAGTCGAATGGTAGGTGAGTGAATATTTGCTTGTGTGGAAGGAGATGGGGATGGCAATGGGGAGGCTGGCTCACTCTGTATGTGCACATTGAATATATAATAATATAATTTCCGTTGTTTTCGGAGGAGCTTAAGGACATGTCGAAATTTAAATGACAATTTTCCTTTAAAATACAAATGCCTAATGGGCGATGGGCGATGGGTGTGCGTACGTGCGGCAGGGTGTTTAGAATTCTCTAAAATGTGCCCTCGGTTCATGGAGTGTGTAGGCTTTGTGCGTTTGATTAAGTCTGAGGTGTTTGTTTTTTCGGTGGTCTTCTTGATTGTTGTTTTGAAAGAGTACACAAGGTACACACACACACACAAACACAGGCTTTGAGGTTGGAACGGTGATAATGGTTAAATGATTTTGAATAGTAAGTGATGGAGGCTTTTAGAAAACTACACAGTGTGAGTGTGTGGACACTAGAAAATCGAAACTTAATTAGGAGTCCCTGGGAATTGATGATTCTATTGAAAATGGCAACAATTTAGATAATCCATGGAGGGTATCGGAAAGGAGATCATTGGTACAGTCAAAATCGATTATAACCGATTTGGACTGTATTTCATAGCATTTGTTGGAAACATTTCATTTGAACTAACTTTCAAGCGAATTTCAATTCATGTGAGCACATTCAAGTCGTAAAATCCACTCGTTATGGGACATTCAAAGCGGTAGCCAATGAAAGCGAAGTACAAGTAGTCCTACAAAAGTCGTATTCCAGTGCGTTCCCGTCTAAGATTTGATTGATTTGATTTTTATTCATTCGATTACAATAAATATCGTCTTTTTATTAGATAGATTCTTGGACTTGAAGTGGGCTTTCCTGGATTAAAGTCCAGCTTATGTCGATTCCTTTGAAACTTAAGTTAAGCCCTCTTCTGATACGTTTCTTGGCTTTTTGTCTCATCCGTTCTCCTGGAGAAGGTGCTGCCAATATGATCATCATTGGAGGATAATTTAGGGCTAAGGTCGTAGTGTCCTTAATTTTCTTCATACATTTATCAGATCAGTATGAATTCTTCTTTCTAAAGTGGTTATGAATACCTTTATGACGCTATTCACACAGCGCTAGTGTTGGTGTAGTGATTTTGAAACTCCGGTGGTATTCGGTTTCAGTCTTTTGCTTCGAGGTTTGTGTCCAGAATGACGAGAGAACATTATTGGTTTCGTTGCCATTGCTTATAATTCACAGTATTTATTTCGAACATCCCGATGTCATTATCACTACTCAGTACGATTAACACTGAAAAGTCATATGAACAGTCTTATGCCTGAGTTGACGTCAGCTTTTTTCGCAGTTCTTCAACTTTTTTTTGACATCAGGAGTTGAATCTGGAACCTGTAACGTGACAAACGATGATGTCACCCCTCCTTTGGAATATTAAATGATCTAGATCTAGGCAAACGGGAAAAGTGTTCTCCGTACGACTTTCTTTTGAAAAACGAGTGCTATTTCCTTCTGCTGTCACAGGAATGTGTACAATAAGAACATAGGTACGTATGTATGTATAACCACCATAATTGACTGTAAGTTCCAAAGAATAGAAGTAAACTGGCAGACCAATGCTTCTGAATTTATGAAATTAAAATTCAATTTCAAAACAAGGACTCAGATGTTGAATCCCTCTTCGTGTTTTGTGTTGGAAGTCCCAATCTAAATAAATTCCTGTTGCTGCAACATTTTTCAATGGATATTTCTGGGAAGACAAAAATTGTTTGCAAAATTCCTGCATATTTGGAGTTACCACCAACCAAACCTGCATTATGGAGGAGAGTTGAGAAAATATTGATTTTGCGTGTGCCTGCCTCCTTGGAAAGCACGAATATGCCTGATTTATACACATCCGTGCAGTCATATGTACTGCACATGTAAACAGAGTGAAAAAAAATGCGAAGTGGAGCTATGTAGATGGATACACAGTTCTAGAGAGTGTACATAATGGTCTATATCGCGGTGGTGCAGCAGCAGCAGTGTCTTAGCAGATAGATGGATGGATGAATATTCTCTGGTGGTGCATATGGGATGTATTGAGTGTGTGGTCACGACAATGAATAGAAACAGATAGAGGGAGAGAGAGAGGTTAGTTTGTCCTTCCTCCAATCAAATTTACCGTGAATGTAATTTTGGAAATATGATGAGGCCAACGAACATTGGACATGGGATGCGAATCGACACACCCGGATGGATAGACAGTACAAATAAACAAACGGATATGTCAGCAGAGAGTTGAAACAAATAAACATACATATGCATACATATGTATGTAGATGGATTCAAAGTGCATTTGAGTTGAATGCAAGGACGCAACAATGGACCGATGGACCACAAATGCATCGCCAGCAATTATATCTGTAAGGTGTTTCGATATAATTTCGATTTAAATGTCTTATCAAATTATTGTGAGACCTATCCAACCATCCTCTTGATGTCTTCTTAGGCTGTTGGCTGCTTGTTTTTCGTCCACTTGATGTGTGTGCCTTGGAAATTGCCAAGCCACGAGCTGTCTCCGACGATTGTGTATGATTTGGATGTGTTTGATTATTTTATTGATTTGTTTTTGATTTCTCACTGCGACAGGCATCAGACAGACGGACACACAGTGATGTGTTCGTCGGAGTGGAGGGGGAGGACGACAAATACATGGAGGTTGTGGAATATGGCAACGTCCGATGAAATTTTGTTAAATAATTAATGCGCCCATTGAAATGTTATTTGTTTGATTAGCACCGCCTCCATTCGGAGATTATAGATGCACATGACAAGGGACAAGTTGAAACTTGAGAGATTAGTGTATACTGAATGGGAAGGAGGGGACCGATGAAGGGTGTTCTTGGCAGATAAACATGGGAGTTGCCGGGGTTAATTATTCGCTGCAATGCACTCAAATTTCAGCCTTGATGGAGAAGAATATTAACCATCTCGTCTTGCTTCATTGATTTATTGACCATCTGACAGGGAACTTACATATACATACATATGTATCTCCTGTTTGGTCAGAAGATTAGGAGTAGTTAGTCATTCGAAATACCGCTGAATAAATGGATTAAGTATGAATACTTCGGCCCTTCTACTACTTACTAGCATAAGAGGGATTCCACTGTATTTGTTTCCTGATTCGACAATGATTTGCATTGAAACTTTTAGAAAAGAAAACACTCGTGAGAATGTCTGATAAAGCTTGTTTGTGTTAAGAAGTTCCTTACTTACGTTGATTGGCAGGTCGATGGGTGGCCACAAGCACTTAGGGTCATCCCACATTCGTGTTGTACGACTCAGGAAGAAATCTGTGTAACTCACAGTACGAACGAGGAAAGATTCTTTGTAGGGGAAGATCGGGTAGGTAATTTAAATCATGGTAAAATCTGCTCTAGACAGTGCTACCCAGCTGTTGTTGAGCAATGGTAGATTAAATGCGTAACGTATTTTCCTTCTCATAGTTAAAAAAGATCATCGTTCCGGTTAGGTTGGTCATAAACTGTGTTTTCTTAAATTTATAAGTCTCGGATATCAGAGAAAATTTGCTACAAAATTTGACAATTGGTAACATTTTGTGAGTCGTTCGAATTTTACACCACCGTAGTGCATATCTTAATGAGGTGAATACAAATAATAGCTGACAAGTATGTGGACGACGAAGCAAGGTAAAAATGAATGAAAAATTCTTCACCTAGTAACATTCAACAGCATAAGGTCCCCAATTTAACATCGATCTTGGATGCGGGATCTCCTTCCGCATGGCAATAAGGTACAACCTCCTTGTGTTTATTTATTTATTTATTTATTTTATGTTCTAAAATTAAATTTCCAATTCTTCAAGCCAATTTCTCTTCACCCACTAACCACAACACGTTGTCTGGCGCAACTCACACCTCGCACCCCAGTCAATACGGACGACAATAAATTTTCAATGTCACAGACAAATTTAAATGTCCCAAAGCGGCGGTGGCAGTGGCACCCAATGTCCGCATCGTCGCTGTAGTCAAAGTCTCCTTTTTCCGTAGTTGTTGTTGTTTTAATTTACTGCGGTTGCAACACTATTTACTCGTTCATTGATCATGTTCATGAGTACTCCAATGAATGAAACAAAAAAGAAAAACATGTGACATCACGGCACACCTCCTCCCCTCTCCCCCCTTATCATTGTCTCTCTCATATATTCCACCCGACATCACCTTGCGACACCACCCACATGAAAAGGGGGGGGGGAAATAATTTTTGTGAAAACTTGCGTACGAAAACTCAGCTGACTACACGTTGTCTTTCTTTTTTTTTTTTCTATTTTAAGAGGACATGAACTCGAAATTTGCATATAGATCCGTTTCTCGTATTTGCGTAGAGGGATTGTAGATAGAAGAAGATGTGAAGAAAACAAACAAACAAAAAAAAAAAATTAAAAATTGAGGGAAGAGAGTAAATTAAATCGATATTAGCTTTTATACGCACACACCATGATAACAGACTGATAGGGGAAATTTTGTCGCTTCTCTTTTGATATCAAAAAAATTCTCTTACATTTTTATTCCTTTTTTTTTCTCGTAAATTCACCAAATATAACTCGGTATCTCTGTGTCTGGAGAGAAAATGAGACCCAAAATGTTATGTAAAATGTTTTTCTCACTTACTCAACTTGAAGATGATAGGCTAGGCAGTGTGGATGATTTCCGTTTCCAACATTTTGTTATGAAATTTCATGAAAAGGCATCAATTAAACTATTTTGTGTCTCTTTCTTTCGTCTTCTTCAAAAGAAATATGTTTCATCAGAAACAGAAATTTAAAAATGGAATGCAGAAATGGAAAAGAGGAAAGAAAAGAGAATAAATGCCGGCATAGTCATAGTTACCCCCCAAAAAAAGAAAAAGAAGACTAGCACGTGGTCATATGTCAGCCTTTTATATTTACTAGATACTTATTAACTTGAATGGCTACCGGTGGGTGACACCGGGTTCCAAAAAAAAAAATCCATATGATTCTGATGGCTCCACGAGCTAGCGCGAATTGGGGGTACATTTGTTTAAACAATTTTTTGTTTATTTTTTTTTTTTTAGAATCAGACTTGTGGGAACGATATCTATTCGGTTGACTTTAGGATGCCATAGATATTTGTGATATATGGACCACGTGTTTACCCAAAGAGTATCTGGGTCAATGTGGAATTGATTACTTTTTTAGATCTCTATGGAGGGGACATGTGTTCATATGCATGTTGTACTTATGTACATAATGGGTTGAATTAATGATAAAGGTTGTGTAATTGCATTTGAATTAGTTGTGCAATAAGGTATAAAAAGATTGCAACCTTTAATGACTGCTGTTCGATAAAAACTTGGTTACCACTAGCCCTTCCAGACTTGACTGGAAGGATGATTTTAAGCTCCAACGAAAGAGATCCATCTGATTTAACATGGATGGTTCTTAAACAGAATCGCGAGTGGGCAGGGATGTATTCTCCAAGGATATGACCATAAGCATCTCTTTTCGTTTTCCTGACCATTCCAGTGTCTTCCAAGCCGACATGACAATAAGGTATAATGTACCATCTACTCTGGTTATGAGAATTTTTACAAAAATTCCTGCAATCCGTCGCCTTTAACTCAGAAACAGCCCTAAATTGCCGCTTATCTCTTAACGACATGGCTGAGCACTTCAAAACTCACCTTATATGGGTACCGGGATACAGGAACATTACAAGCTGACGAGCTCGCCAGGGAGGGCACAACTCTAAAAATTCTACCGGAAAAGGGTAATTTAATCAAGCCTTTCGTCACCTTTGCTACTTAAAGAAAGTGGGCAGAAGATAACACCTGCCTCATCACCAAGCAGATTTGACCAAAGCTCCATTACAAACGATCGCACTGTCTTATCAGATGAAAAAGACTGCTCATAAGCGCCATTGGCAAGGACGCCAATAAGCTGGGCTTCCCCTACAATGATTTGCGAAAGCTGCATGAACGAGGAGAAGATGAAGACAATTCTCCACTTTCTTTGCACATGTCTGGCCCTCTCAGCTAGTAGAAGAGAATACTTAGGAGCCAGCTTCTTTCACAACCTAAACGAACTGGTTGACATTAACATTGGCAGCTTCCAGCGCCTCATAGCAAGCTCCGGCTGGTTCTGTGAGTAGTATTTTTGGATGAAGTACAGATCAGTGTGGTAACACAAACGACCTTATCTGGACTAAGTGAGGTTGTAACTTGAAGTCTGCCACTCCAACTTAACCTAACTCAAGGTAAAAAATGTATCACATATGAATATAGCTCACAGAGTCTGCGATTTGCAACCATCTTCCAGTCGCCCTCTTCGTAAATAGAACCGAATTAAGTATTTTTTAAGAAATTCAGTATATAAATGTGTTGTCTTTCCTGCTCTCATGAAAACTGTCAGGATCAGTGTTCTTTGCGTTAGAAATTTTTAGTTGAATCAGTTTTTTTGGGACTACTCTTGGATTTTGGGAAAACAATTTTACTTCACTACTTTTCTATATTCAGCTTTCTTAATTCCCTCTATTTCCATTATTAATTATACTAACTCCACGCAATTTTCTTTTTTTTTTGTAGGCGGCGGTCGTGACCTTCAAACAGCAGTTACATACGCGAAAAATAGCGCTCAAAACAACAATAAAAACTCTATTTTACTATCCTCTGCATCGTCATCAGCTGCTGCAGCGCCAATCAATACAGCAACAACAATGGCAAATATGCAAAATGCAAATGCAAAAGGTGGTAACACAGGTAAATTACAACCTGCACAACAATTGAAAATATCACAGCAACAGCAACATCAATTGCAACAGCAACTACTACCATCGCTATCACAACTTCAGGCAGGAATTTCAATTACTCCATCTGTGACCGGGTTTGATGCTCTAAAACAGCAAACATTATCCCAGAGTAGGTTCTTTTTTTTTGCTTAACAGTCCTTCGCCCTCTATATTTCGATTCCCAGCGAGATTATTGGTTTACAATTGGTCCTTGGTTTTGTTTTTGAAAATCCTGTCCCCTCTTTTATTTATTTTTTTTTTTTGAGTTGTGGAACCCTTTTGGTCAGCACATTATCCCCCTTACATTAAATTTTATAAATCCAACTAAACCCGCACATTGAATAACACTTAAACATAAAAAAAAATATATTTAGCTGGAATGTCCTATGTCGGTGGTGGATTGCTGGGAAGTGCCGGTGGCAGTAGTGGCACTGGTAGTGGGATGACCATGAACCCAACACAATTGATGAACATGGCATATGGTGGCGGACTGCCAGCATATTATCAAAACAATTCTATGGCGTCTATATTGGCGCAGAGTAAGTCGAGTAATGTTGGTAGTTTGAACATGCGTAAACAAATTTCCTTTTTTCTTTCTTTTATTTTTTATTTATTTTTTTTTTCTTTGTTTTTGTTAGTATTTTTGCAAACAATTTTCTTTTTTTCTAATTTTTATTGTAGAATATTGAATTTTCTTTGATGGTAGATGCTTTCTTTTTTTCTGGCAATTGTCTTAAAATAAGAATTAGGTGAAAAGGATTACAGGATCGCATTAGGTGTCGCATTGTCCAATGCCCAGAGCAATTTTTTATCAAATTATATTTAAAAAGGTTGATTTTCTTCATACCAACATGAATCTGCACGTGCCGGGGATCACACATCCCAGGTGTTGATACCCAGAGATTATGCTCGGCTAATGCGGAGACCAAGTTCTACACCCGTGGACAGAGATCCTCCGATGCTGTTGCGATTTAGTCATTGGAACTAGGAATTTTTCTTTCGCTTTTGTTTTAATATGTTACCTACATATGCATTTCATGAGCTCATGAGCTCACAAGATAAGAAGTTATGCACATACATCACTAGACGAATGGAACATAAGTGAAATTTAAACCACTGCGGACGTTGGGTAATAGAATTCACTCGGAGCGCCCCTACGCTCGTTGTTGTCGTTCCCTATCGCTCGTATGAATATACATTTTCGAAATTACATCTAATTTTTACGTTTTGAGTGGTGTGCTAGTGTTTTCGTCTTCTACTAGGTTTGTGTGGTCCAGAAACTGGAGGGCTTCAGGGTTCATGTGATGTCGGTGCCGCTTGTTTTTTTTTGGCATGTCTTTTGACTTTATGTTTTACTGGTTTCATACCCAAGTCTCTCTGTGGAGGTCCTCGTTCCGAACGTATCAGGGTGCATTGACAATATTTCCCACCACTTTGTTTTGGAATCTTTGGATGATGCCCATGTTGATCAACCCCAGAGTTGAATCCCGTATGCCCAAATGGGTTTGATTACTTGTCTGTAAAGTAGGAGTTTGTTAGAAATTGATAGGTTAGGTAGGAATGTCTTCCTATTACCCAGTAGATCCTTCTATATCTGATATAGATAGAAGGTTGAATATTGAGGAGTATCTATTGATGAACTCAGGTCTAGATTCATTATTAATCGATAATTCGTCAGCTTGACAAAGTCTAATCCTAATGAGGTAGAAATTAGCTTAAAACAACCGGCTTGTGTAGAATATTTGAAAGTGTTATAGCGACGAATTCTTTTTTTCAGTGAATCGAAAAGTTCCAGGAAAGGCTTATGAGTGTTTATGATTTGAAATTGCAAAGCAGTTTAATAGCTCTCAGTTATTCTTGCTACCTGTAGCTAATCCTTTTTAGCAGCACTTCATTCCCCTTTTTATTTATTTGTTAAGTAACGAGACTTCCACTAGTTCTGTACATACAAGCTTGTACAGTGTGGATAGATTTATTACCAACTTAAGTGACATATACATATGCACATGTACAATAAAATCGGTGCAGTATACCCATACAATCTTGTAAAACAACGAAAATAAATAAGAAATCGAAACTTTTGAGAAAACAACAGCGAAAACCACTCAAATCATTAGCATTTGCATCTGATTTTGTCTTACAAAAAATAAACTTAAGAACAATTAACAAAAAAAAAAAACTCGATAATACGAACAAAAACTTTGTTTATTTCGCTGTCAATCATTTCGAAAAGAATCGTCTAAAAATTATCTTCTTTCTCTAGTTCTTGCTAATAAGATGTTTATGCTTAATTTGCGCATGTCATTTGCCTTCTAACCGTCGAAAAGGAATAGCCTTTTGCGTGTGAATTCCCTTCTAAGCTACAACATTGCCCTTACATCTTTGCTAGACAAAGTTGTTCTTATTGGTTTCAAGTGAATGTTGATCCAGCCCAGACCTTAAAAGTGTTGGTTTTTTCAAATGTTTTCGTAAGGTACTTGAACTACACTGGTTCTTTGGACACTCACTTTTATGGGATGTCGTAACGATTTTTTTTTTTCAGCTTTTTTTTCGTCTAATTGCAAGTCAGCTATTCATTCTTAGTCTGTTTTAAGCATTGAAACGTTTACCTTTTGGAGCTTTTTTTTTTAATTATAATTAAAACTGCTTAATTTTTATTTGCTTTTCGTTCATTTCATCGCCGGCATCGAAATAAAATCAATTTCTCATCCCTTGCCTTGTGTTTCAGTGGGTATGGCTGGTTTTGGAAATTTACTTGCTCCCTCAACAGCAACATCAGCGGGAAGAGCACAGCCAGCTGCTCAGCAAATGGCCCAAGATCCAATGGCACGTATAAATCAGTACGTTTTGCAAAATATCCAAGCCCTGTTGGCAGCGAATCCAAGCTTTCTAACCAGTGGCATTCCAAATAAATTGTTATCACAAATGTGGATGCAAGCTCCAATGAAGGTGAGATTGAAATATTGCATGAGCATGTGATAAAAACTGAAATTTTGTTTCTTTTTCTAGGTGAATCAGGTTGCCGAAGAAGAAGAAGCCGACTATGAGGAGATGGGTGTAGCAGAGACTTATGCTGAATATTGGCCAGCAAAATGTAAGTATTCCATTCATCTGTAAAGCCTTTAAGTTTAAACAAAACCCTGTAATTTGTTTTAGTGAAACTGGGTAAAAAGCATCCAGATCCAGTTGTTGAAACGGCGTCACTGTCCTCGGTGGAACCATGTGATGTTTACTACAAGATGTCCATTCCACAGGAAACAATTCAAAGTGGTCAGTTGAGTGCATTGCAGTTGGAATCTATAACTTACACATCACAGGCACATGATCATCTGTTACCAGATGGAAGTCGAGCAGGATTTCTAATTGGTGAGCTAGGAATACATGAAATTAATCTCGGATGTGAATGACAATTTGGTTGTTTTAATTTATTTAAGGCGACGGTGCTGGAGTTGGTAAAGGTCGCACAATTGCCGGCATAATTTTTGAGAATTACCAGAAAGGGCGCAAGAAAGCACTGTGGATATCAGTTTCTAATGATCTAAAGTACGATGCAGAACGCGATCTCTCTGATATAGGAGCATCTAAGATTGAAGTACACGCCTTGAATAAGGTGAGTTAAAGAATGGTTTTCCAACAGGCACAGCTTAATAAGGTTTTTTTCTAGTTCAAATACGCTAAAATTTCATCGGATGTCAATAACAACTGCAAGCGTGGCGTCATTTTTAGCACCTATTCAGCGCTTATAGGCGAATCAAACAACAAGACTGGAAAGTATAAATCTCGATTAAAGCAACTCCTTCAATGGTGCGGTGAGGATTTTGATGGGCTAATAGTCTTCGATGAATGTCATAAGGCGAAAAATCTATGCCCGGTGGGTTCAGGAAAACCCACAAAGACAGGATCTACAGTGTTGGAGTTACAGAATAAATTGCCAAAAGCGAGGGTAGTATACGCATCCGCAACGGGTGCATCAGAGCCGAAGAATATGGCTTACATGGTGCGATTGGGTATATGGGGACAAGGAACCGCTTTTCCGACATTCAATGATTTTATTATGGCCGTCGAGAAGAGGTGAGTAATTAATAAGAGAAACCTCAATCCTCAATAACGAATGAAATACAATTTACAGAGGAATTGGAGCTATGGAGATAGTGGCCATGGATATGAAACTCAGAGGAATGTACATTGCACGACAGCTGAGTTTCCATGGAGTGACATTTAAAATTGAGGAGGTTCCATTGTCCGCCGAATTTCGAAAGATTTATGATGATTCTGTTGAATTGGTGAGTAACCTGTTACATCAATCATGCATTTGTAAATGATGTGTTTTGTTCTATAGTGGGTAGAAGCGATGCAGAAGTTTACAGAAGCTGCAGAACTTATTGATGCCGAGAGTCGTATGAAGAAAACAATGTGGGGACAGTTTTGGTCATCACATCAGCGTTTCTTTAAATATCTTTGCATCGCTGCGAAGGTAAATCACGCCGTTCAAGTAGCACGTGAGGCCATTAAATATGGTAAATGTGTAGTCATTGGTCTGCAATCGACCGGTGAAGCAAGAACTTTAGAACAACTTGAGAGAGACGAAGGAGAACTGAGTGATTTTGTGTCAACTGCTAAGTAAGACAATAAAATTGTTATGTTTTCAAACTCTTCTGACGTTCTTTGTTTTTTAGGGGAGTATTCCAATCCTTGGTAGAGAAGCATTTCCCGGCACCAGATCGAAATCGAATTAATCGCATCTTGGGTCTCAGTACGAACAAGAAAACCCTGCAGTCGATCATCGAAGAAAGTCAAAAGGAAACTGCCACCGTTGCTTCGACATCTAAACGAAAAGCCACACGTACAGCTGCTGGAAAGGCAGCGGCGAAAAAATCTCGCCGCCGTTCATCGAGTGGGGATGAATTTGACCACAACTCTGATGATTCCGATTTCAAAGTAATGTCTGCATCCGAATCCGAGGAGTCCGACCACGCATCGGACAGTGGCCAGAGCAGTGACTTTAATCCATTCTATTCGGGGAGTGATAGCGATGCCGATCCGTGGGTGAACTCGCGCAAAAAAAAGAAGACCAAGGAAAAACCAGTGGTAGTGGCGGCGGCGGCGGCGGCAACTAAAAAAAAACCCACTTCCACTCAGGACAAAATCCAGGAGCTTTTGCAAAAGAAGCAGGAACAGAAGAACACAGTCACACAAGTGGGAGTCAATGGTATTAAATTGAATTATGGTCCACCGCCAAAGGATGCCATTGAGCGCGCATGCAGTATGAAGGAGGAATTATTACGAAAGATTGATCGTCTTGGAGATAGATTGCCTCCGAATACCTTAGATCAGCTGATTGATGAGCTGGGCGGCCCAGAGAATGTAGCTGAAATGACCGGTCGTAAGGGACGTGTTGTTCAATCTGATGACGGCTCCATTCAGTATGAATCACGATCAGAGCAAGACGTTCCTCTGGAAACGTTAAATTTGACTGAAAAACAACGATTCATGGACGGCGAGAAGGATGTAGCAATTATATCAGAGGCTGCATCTAGTGGTATCTCCTTGCAGAGCGACCGAAGAGTACGAAATCAACGTCGACGGGTTCACATCACATTGGAATTGCCGTGGTCTGCGGATCGAGCTATCCAACAGTTTGGGCGCACACATCGTTCGAATCAAGTAAACGCGCCCGAATACATTTTTTTGATCTCAGACTTGGCGGGAGAAAGAAGATTCGCATCGACTGTGGCCAAGCGTTTGGAATCACTGGGTGCTTTGACTCATGGTGATCGACGTGCCACCGAAACTAGAGATCTCTCGCAGTTCAACATCGATAACAAGTACGGTCGAACTGCTTTGGAAACAGTAATGAAAACAATTATGGGTTACGAGTCTCCATTAGTACCCCCACCCACCGATTATAAGGGAGATTTTTTCAAAGACATTGCTGGGGCGCTTGTTGGAGTTGGTATCATTGTGAATAGTGAAGCTAATCCGGGTGTACTGAGCCTGGACAAGGACTACAATAATATATCGAAGTTCTTAAACAGGATTCTGGGAATGCCAGTTGAACTGCAGAATCGTTTATTCAAGTATTTCACGGATACACTGAACGCGATAATCAACCAAGCGAAGAAAGGCGGACGGTTTGACTTGGGAATTTTGGGTAAGTTTTGGCTAGATGACCAAAGTTCTAGAATCATTTATTAAGTATGAATTATTTTCCTTTTCAGATCTCGGTGCAGCTGGAGAGAACGTCACCCGAGTAAAACTCTTAAAGTTCATTCGCAAACACGCTACTGGCACCGCGCCAACTGAACTGCATACCGTTCGTGTAGAACGTGGAATGATTTGGCAGGAGGCTCTCGACAAGTGAGTAACGTATTAAAAAACAATCCGAGCGTTTGTGTGGACATTTGACCCCGACGAAACAATTGCTAACTAAATCTCATTTCATATAGATACGCCGACCTAATCAGCGAAAAAGAAGGGTTCTATCTGTCACATCAACTGCGCAACAATAAACGCACAGCGATTCTCGCCATCGAAATCGAGGCCACTCAACCCCAACAGAAGAAGAAAACCGACTCCAAACCAAACAAAAAAGACACTATGTTCCAAGTCTTTCGGCCCAACACCGGTCTCCAAGTTCGGCCAGAATCACTGGCCGAGATCGAGAAGAAATACAAAAAAGTAACAATGGAAGAGGCCGAAACTCATTGGACGCAACAGTATGATGCATCCGTCAATACATGCTCCCATGCCTACTGGAATGGCAACTGTAGAAATGTAAATATGGGCCAGGAGTGTGAGGTGAGTAAAAAAAAATTATACAGTTTTAACATGCTAAAATGTGGAATTTTTGAATACTAAAATAGGTCGGTTTAAGGCAGCGCCTATATACAGTTCTGGCCGGTTCGGTGCTCTCCGTTTGGACCCGCGTAGAAAACATACTGTCTATGCGCAGCACGATAAACAACAAAATGCAAGTGATCCGTTTAAAAACCACCGAAGGAGAAAAGATTGTCGGAACGCTCATACCAAAAACCTGCTCCGATATACTCGTTCAGGACTTGAAGTCCGACGCTGAAAAAGTGGAAGAGACATTCTTTCAAAAGGCTTAATTAAAGCAGTAGACAAAAATTATGTTCTATGGTAATTTACGAGGAATATTTAACAAATTAGTATTCCCTTTTACCTTTCCGTTCTTTATTTGAATTTTTTTTCCCGTTTTTCTTTACTAACAAAAAGAATGCATAAGAAAATACATTAAAAATATAATCACTCATGCTGTCTCTGTAAATTAGCATTTCCAATAAATAAACAAACAAAAAAAAAAATATCCCCCATATCCCTTAAATCCGATAATCTTAAGATATTTCCTTGAAACACACAAAAAGAAACAAAAAAAACTTAATTCTTTTATTATTTACCTACATATATTGTTTTCTTAATTTAACTAGTTAGGGTGTCATCCTAAATTAAATGTGATTTTTTATATTAAAGATTATAAAACTTTTTTAAATTTATTTTCAACAAAATAAAATGAAAAACAACTATAATAACGCAACTTCGCAAAAGCAAACAAGAAAAAAAATATATTAGAGTTTTTCTCTGCTAAGTTAATAAAATATTAAACTTAACTTAAATGTTAGAAAGCTTAAGTTTTGTTCTGCCCCTTATTTTCCTTGTTTGTTTTTTTAACTTAAGAAACTTTGTTTTAATTGAATTATATACAATATATATATTATTATTTAATAATATAAATTAAATTTAATTGAAAATATAAATTAAATATAAGATAAGTGAAATATGGAATATTTTGTGTTTACATCGCGACGCTGTATTGAAGATATAAAGACGTTGCTATCGAAGTTAAGTACGCCAAAATTGTAGATCAGAAGTTTTCCAAGAAAAGTAGCCCTTACCCGACCTTCTAACTTCAAAAATAGCGGAGTTATTAAAAATTTTCGATTTTTTATTTGCCACCACCCGAAAAACTCGATCGACAGGAATTTTTCTAAGTCTTCTGCCAAATCAACCCCGGATGCTTCGAAGACGATTTGCGGCTTTCCCTTACGTTTTAGGGCGAAACGGGTGTGTCGGGGGAAAAAGCTTAAGCAAAATGGAAGTCAAAAGGGATGCGCTACAAGATGGGCGGGTCTGTTTCACGATATCTTGGAAGGGGAAGGCGGGAGGGGTATGCTTTTTTCATGTTGAACTTGGCCTGGCCATATCTCCTTAACCGTTAGTCGTAGGCCAAAATCGCTCATGGTCAAAAGTGTAGGCCGGAAGGTTTCCAAGAAATACAGCCCTTATCCCACCCTCTAACTTCAAAAGTAACGGAGTTATCGAAGTTTTACGATTTTTTATTTCTCATCACGCATAAAACTCGCTCGACAGGAATATTTCTAAGTTTTCTGCCGAATCAACCCCGGGTGCTTTGAAGACGATTTGTGGCTTTCCCTTACGTTTTAGGGCGAAACGGGTGTGTCGGGGGAAAAAGCTTAAGCAAAATGGAAGTCAAAAAGGATGCTGCACACGATGGGCGGGTCTGTTTCACGATATCTTGGAAGGGGAAGGCGGGAGGGGTATGCTTTTTTCATGATGAACTTGGCCCGGCCATATCTCCTGAACCGTTAGTCGTGGGCCGAAATTGCTCATGGCAAAAATTGTAGATTGGAAGGTTTCCAAAAAAAGCAGCCCTTACCCCGCCTCCTAACTTCAAAAATAACGGAGTTATCGAAGTTTTACGATTTTTTATTTCTCATCACGCATAAAACTCGCTCGACAGGAATATTTCTAAGTTTTCTGCCGAATCAACCCCGGGTGCTTTGAAGACGATTTGTGGCTTTCCCTTACGTTTTAGGGCTAAACGGGTGTGTCGGGGGAAAAAGCTTAACTAAAATGGAAGTCAAAAAGGATGCTGCACAAGATGGGCGGGTCTGTTTCACGATATCTTGGAAGGGTGAGGCAGGAGGGGTACCCTGTTTTCATGTTGAACTTGGACCGGCCATATTTCCTGAACCGTTAGTCGTAGGCCAAAATCGCTCATGGTCAAAAGTGTAGGCCGGAAGGTTTCCAAGAAATACAGCCCTTATCCCACCCTCTAACTTCAAAAATAACGGAGTAATCAAAGTATTTAGATTTTTTATTGGTCACCACTCGAAAAACTCGTTCGAAGAGAATTTGTCTAAGTTTTGTGCCAAACAAACCCCGGATGCTTCGAGGACGATTTGCGGTTTTCCCTTACGTTTTAGGGCGAAACGGGTGTGTCGGGGGAAAAAGCTTAACCAAAATGGGAGTCAAAAAGGATGCTCTACAAGAAAGGCGGGTCTGTTTGATGATATTTTGAAAGGGGATTGCGGGAGGGGTATGCTTTTTTCATGATGAACTTGGACCAGCCATATCTCCTGAACCGTTAGTCGTAGGCCAAAATCGCTCATGGCCAAAAGTGTAGACCGGAAGGTTTCCAAAAAAATCAGCCTTTGCCCCACCCGCTGACTTAAAAATTAATGGAGCTAAAGAAGTTTTTCAGTTTTTAAATTTTCACCACTCGCCAAACCGCGAGTTCGCATTCTCAAATGATAATCGGTTACGTTACGTATACTAAGTTGACATCATTCGTCTATCAGCCGTTTGTTTTAGTAAATGTTGCATGGACGTGATATATATCGTTTTGCAAAGTATTAGCACGTGGCCCATTAGCTCAGTTGGTTAGAGCGTCGTGCTAATAACGCGAAGGTCGTGGGTTCGATCCCCCCATGGGCCAGAGTATTTTTTTTTCAAATGTTTTTGCGTTTTTGATTGCCTCCCACATTTGTTGATTTAATTTTGACGAGTGAACGGAAAAAGACGTGCACCATTTTTGTTCGCTAGGTTATCTTTATTTTTGTAAATTTTCAACGTGTTTTGGTCATACATATGGGATGGAGGATGAGGATGAGGACCCACTTAAACCTTCGCCAGATTACCTTCTAAAAGTGGTAACCTCGTGCATCAAAGTAATTTCCCAAATTCTTTGGTTTTTCTCAACCGTACTTCTTTCCTAGGAACAGTTAAATCGGTTTCAGTTCTTCAAATTTCGTCGTCGTTATGTGGTGGAAATGGAAAATGCGTGTGTAAAGTTAATTGTAACGTCAGTGATTTGGTGTTCAGTGTTTTTCTTGCTCTAAGGAGCCATCATAATGAAAATGTCAACAAATATACTAGTTCTGAAGGAAGAAAGTGTTCCAGAAAAAAATGACTTCAAACAAATCACGCAGTAAGTTTATAAAATTTTAAATTACAAATGAATTGTGTTTGGTTTTAGCAGTCAGATATGGCAGATGGGTGGATTTAGATAATGCAGTTGTTTTAAATATTTGTGTTCTTGTGTCTGCCAGCTAAAACCAGAGTCTGTAGCTATATATGTAATAAGTCAATGGCTGCAACAACCTCCAGGCATAAGTAAATTAAGCCAAATTACTCAGACATTGGCTTAAGTGTAATGAAAATACCCGATAAGTGAAGAATTAGATTGTTGTTACGTTGATAGAAGGAGTTAAATAAACCCAACCCATGGGGCTTAGAAGAAGAAAGGAGGACTCTCCTATCCTTTTCTTGGATAACTCTTGAATGTCGTCTAAGAAGACATGAGACTAGACTACGTTGTCTGACCCTCGCCAGGGCTGAACATGTGCACAGAATGTGGAACAAAATTATTTTTCGTTGTTATCCTCGCAGAATTTATTAGGGATTCCCAGCTTGGTCTGAACTAGCTATAATTCTTGCAATATCTGGTCTTGATCTACTTGGTCTTAACGGGTCCCAGCGTAAAATTTACCCTTTCTGCTACTGAGACGTTAACAGCTTACTCTTTCATTGTTTGCAGAGGGACTACTGAAATGTTAATGCTCATACAATCAAACAAACAATGAACTAGATTTTAAATTCTTTATTTCAAATGTGAATATCATATCGTATAGGTATCGATCGATCACAAAATGTAAACATTTAAAAGCTTTAAATACATATAAAACAGTGTAACAACAAATATATATATTATTTATCTTTTATTTCGCCTTAAATTTTATAGGCAACGAATTTTATTCGCTAATGCTCAACAAATTGTTAAGTTATTTGAAAAAAAAAGAATTATTTTCGCAAAATAAAGCGTTATTGTCTTAGACAGAAATTAATTAATCTTACATTGGAAAACATTACAACATTACTTAACACTTAAATAACTCGTTTTTTGTTAAAAAAAAAAAACAATCCTAAGCTAAACATAGAATTCTTGGTCCGCAAAATGTCGCTATTTAGTAAAGTTCTACTTTAACACTTAGTTTTGATTTAATTCTACATTAGCTCTAGGTACAATTTTAATTTAATTTTTTAATCAGAATTTCTAACTTAATGTGTGGTGATTCTACTAACATAATAGGCTTTCCACATTTATCTGTATACTGTCCGTAATTCAATTCGTGGAGAACTTCAAATCCACAGGATTTTATTATTTTTTGTGAGAACATACCAGTTGCATCGGCTTTCATTAACTGAAATGGAAAAACAACAAAATATAATTGATGTTAGGAGAGGAAAAATGTGTTACTTTAAAGTCACAGTCTTTAGCCAGAGCTACGCTACGTTTAACTAGCTCCTTAGCAATTCCTTGTCCACGGAATTTTGGATCTACTGATAAAATTCTCAAGTCAAACAGCTTCTTGACGTCGAACTTTTCAAAAAAGTTAAATTTCAAATTCTGACTATAAATTAGATTGAAAATTTTCTTAAAATTCTCATCATCACTTATATTAATTTTCTTCTGTGAACTTTCCATGTCACCCGGTAATAGAACTCCATTCAGGATAACTCCAGCGATCTAAAAAAAAAAATAGTAAAGTAATGTGTTTGTGTATTTGACATAAATTTGTTGAACCTCGTCATCTTTGGTCACTGCCATTAGGCTGAGATTATCCTCTAATGTATGATGGCTGAGTTCTTCCAGTTCTGGGTGGCCTTCGCCTTTTTGACACAAACCGGCGGCTTTGTTTAGGGGTTCATCAGCGAAGAAAGTGTCTCGCAAATGTTTTATAACCTCGTCGAAACGTTCCTCGGGAATAGGTTTGTATTCCATTTTGGCTGTAGACCCTGAGAATTAAAATGATTCAAGATTGAAGTGGAATGGAAGTGATAGAAGCCTAAAAGCATAGCGTCGAGACATAGATACGCTTGTGACTTGAGATTGATTTTTTAATTCGTTTTGTGAGTTACTTGTGGCCTAGGTCGATAGAGTGTACATGGGACTGTTGATCATACCGAAGAATTGGGGTTCAAACTCGAACTTTGTGCCAGAGAACGATTGTGTTCCTCTTGGATTCTCTACAAGCTCTAAGTGCAAGCAGGCTTAGCATTGAACACTTGAGTTTTTTTTTATATGTAATGAATCAAGATAACAATGCTTACGGACTTAAAAATCGTTAAAGTTCATATGCACTTGTGTCTAGGGTGACGTTCCAAGCCTCAGTACCTTTTAATAAGCTTTTTCCTAGACAATGTTAAGCATCTATCTTTGACTTACTTCTTTTGAGGATGAAAGATTGTTGCGTCGTCCGAGTAAGCAACTTTTTTTGGGGGGTAATTACTATGTACTACATGTTAAAAACTTTTCCGCTTAGCCAGATCATACTGGATTTCCACTTTCAATTATGGAAGCATGTATTGCCTCGGACTTCGACTCTGCGCGGGTCGGAAGCCCGCTAAGTAAATAAATATGATAATTCATTTTGTGGCATTTCACTTAAAAACCCATTAACCAGACATGTCCACAAAAAAACAAAAACAAACCACTACGGAACTGTTTTACTACGCCCTGCCGCCAATTGAATTACGTGTAAATAACATCATTCACCATGTGGATGTCGTACATCATGCATTCAAGCTTCGAGAAGCGACTTCGGCAGCAGCCGGTGGCATCACTCTCCCACTACTATCCAATGCAATTTACGCCGCTTAATGTTGTCGTAAAAAAAAAAAACAAAAACAACATCTCCACCCCAAATACACAGATCGGATCTCATGGACCACGATGCATCGCAATGTCGTGCAATTCCAAAATAGGCTATAAAACATCCAATTATGAATCTGTCACATTCGGCGATGGAATCAATTAATCCAAGCGATGCTGATGATGGCACTGGGAACTGTGTGATGTGTGGTATATCCAAACACACGTCACACATGTAGAAAAAAAAAAAGTCAAACCTCTCTGGGCTTCAGCCATCAGGTATTGTTCTGCTTTCGCATGGAGCCGTCGCCTTCTGAATCAGCGGTCAACGTCGGCCAGCATCACAATAAGAGTAAATAATGATGGCCGGCATTGACTCCGACCACTACAGCTATGGAGGGAGGAAAACGCTTAACCCCGTGCACGAGAGCTTTCAATGGGGAAACGGAAGTCTAAAGTCTTCCCCAAC
Organism: Criorhina ranunculi; assembly: GCA_951813785.1. NCBI lineage: Eukaryota > Metazoa > Arthropoda > Insecta > Diptera > Syrphidae > Criorhina > Criorhina ranunculi. The sequence continues at coordinate 1,770,629 of OX638385.1, read as the reverse complement.
CCACCCTAATGCGGCGATAGAAACCGAGAAACGAAAAATGGAATTTCACATTTGTTTTCACTTTTTCTCAGAGAGCTTCGCAAGACCCTTGGATATGTGTCTTCGTTCGTTGGGGTTGGCTTGGCTAACCGGGTTTATGTTGTGCTCCAGATGAGTTTTCCAGATTGCAGTGTTGTTGTACTAATTGGCAGTGAAATTAAGAATCGTAATGGCAATGGAGCATTGGAAATAAAATAGGGAATAGAATTAAGGAGGCTGTGACAGTATAGTGAGGTAGGATAATAATAGCTCTGTGTGTGGATGTTAAGTAGTTGAAGAGATTACGTGCTGGATGTATTGAAATTTCGTCTTGGCAGGAGCATCTAAAGAATTTCGTCAAGGAATGCTGGCGTCTTATTTGACTTTCTGCGTGCCATAGTAAAAGCCGTAGTAACTTGTGGTGTGATGGTTTTATTTGTTTTATTGATGCTTGAGACATGTGCCTACGTTTAAAGTACCTTAAACACGTGTTAAAGAGCGTGTGGGGTACATTTTGTTTCCATTATCCCCAAGTAAACATTTCTCTATTGTCCTCGCTTCTCAATGGCTTCTGTCAACTTTACCTCACTTCATTTGAAGGCTTTTAGTTCATCTCATTCAAGATCTCACTTTCAATAGCATCCTGGCATCCGTCTGGTGTGACATTAAGCCAAGCCAGTGAAGGACTAGAGTTCTTAGAGTCGACAGAACAAGAAGTTAATACTCCATTTTCGAAATGGAAAATAGTTGAGGCACCACCCTCTGCAAGTAAAGTTTAGATTGGCACGCCCACTCTTTTCCAGCACACGTTGCCAGTATTATTTGGACATGTCTGACTCACATGGCAACAGGGTCAAAGCCCGATATGTGAGGCGATTTTTGGAGGCAGGACTTTTTGTTATTCCATTGGTTGATGGGATGGGAATGGTGACAGACCAAAAGCACGGAAAAGTCACGCTATGAGAATAGGAATTTGACAGTTCATCCTTGACCTATTACTCAAACAAGTTGTTAAGTCACGGAAATTAAACTCAAAGAAAAGTCCTTGACATTCGAACGTGATGGAACGAAATTTTAATCATTCGGACTATTTGGAACAACATGCTTTTGATAACATCGTTAATGTGTAACAAGTGTTAAATTCTGAATACCACATGAAAAGAATGGTGACTCAGTGAGGTTCAGAATAATGTGTGTAATCTATTTTTGGTTTAATGGCCAAACATTTGTGGAATTTATTGTAATCACTTCTGACAGCAAGTCCTTTGGTATTTGTCCTCCTAATTGGAGTGGTGAGGCTGATACTTAACATTTTTTATGCGTGTGGTCGTGGATCAGATCAAGTGGTTAGGTTTAAGGTTTGAATTCGAGCATCAACCATTCGGAAATTTATCTTTAGGCCGGGTCTTTAATACTTGGTTAATACGAGCATTTTTCATGCATCTTCTCAGGCATTAGCACATACAATTTTGCCTGAAAAATTGTGGAATTGTAAAGAGGAAATCAGTGAAGGAGTAAAGATTGCACTGTTGCGGATCAATTTAAATATATGTATGTATACAACCCCGTGACATCGTAAAACAGTTATATAAATTCAACCCCCTTAAAAACACACAATCAATTCATTCCGCACTTCTTTCAATACAATGAAATAAATATTTATCCAATCTCCCTCGGGAAACCTTCTGATACAACTTACCACCCAAATACAACGACTTGTTGGTTTTCACACAAAAAGATACAACTTAAACTTTCTTCTCAGCAGTTTTTCACTTTTTAATTGAAGTAGTATGTATTGCACAACTCAACAAAAATTAGTCACAAAGGATATTCCCAAAGGATTCACTTAGCTCTGACTTTTCTTTTACTCTCAACTTTTTTCCTAATTTGTGCTCTGATAGCTTATTCAATTTAATTTGATTTTCTTCGAAAAAGGAAAATGTTGAACTTTTTTTTTTTTATGCTGTGCTTCCCTGTATTGTACTGTATTGTCCTTTTAGAATAGAACGTCCAACTCACCACCACGAATATTGAATCTTAACTGACAACATAGAATAGTATCCGATTGAAATCACCAACAGACCGAAGATAAAAGATACTCAGATACTAACAGAGGGAGAGAATAAATAAAAGCTTTCCATCTATTAAATCATAGGTCGCATACACACCCCCAGTATCTGCGTATCCATCAAACTGTTGCATAGTTTTTTGTTGTGGAATAGCTTTCAAAAGCTTTCAGCTCCTCCTTTAAGCAGGTGCATCCTGTGTGTCGTGCCTCCCCGATTGAATCGAGAATGATGGAGTCTAAAACATTTCTTAGTTTTGCAAGGTGTGAGAGAGGGTGGTTTTTAGCTTTCTGTTTGACTAGAAAAGAGATGCTTAAAGCAGATGTTAGAGGGTTTTCCAAAGATGAAATGCAGAGAAGGTTTTGTGTGTGCTTAAGTAAAGAGGTATAACACGTCATTTAAGTGCATATGCAATTACGTCAAGTGTCACCAACTTTCGATTTAAGATACGATAGGGGAGCGTTTGTGGATATCCCCGTTTGCACTGCGGTTTACGACGATTTTAAGTTGATTTAAGATTTCTAATAAATCTGTGGTCACAAGGAAAAACAGCATAAGTCACACACAACACAAGTCGACTTATGTTGTTTTTCCTTGTAACCAAAGAAATAATAATAGATGGACTAAATACATAGAAAGTATGTGTTATGTATTAGACAAATATAAGAAATGTGGCCCATTAGCTCAGTTGGTTAGAGCGTCGTGCTAATAACGCGAAGGTCGTGGGTTCGATCCCCCCATGGGCCAGATAATATTTTGTTTTCCTTAATTTCGATTCCATTTATCTGTTCTGATGAACCTTTGACATAATTCCTATTTTCTCTTTTCTATTCTCAGACGACATAATTTACTAGAAATCTTTGCAAAGCAACAGGTAGATCGCTTCTGATGAAATCCACTGTCAGGAGACATTATACGTCGACAGGTTGCTCCTTTTTCTAGGTTTCTGGTAACCTTTCTGCAGGCTTAAGAACTATAAACAGAATACTATTTCAATGATCGTTTCATTCCTTTATTTAACAACCCATTTTATATTTACAACTTAAATCCTGAATGTATGCTAACCATACCAAATGTTAAATTCTCATACTGTGCCAAATCGAACCCTGCTGTCTCGATCATCTCCTTGAATTCATCTTGCCTGGGAAACTTTCGAATACTCTCCACAAGATACTGATACGGCTGCCACTGTCCAGTAAAAATCTGTCCCATCGGTGGTATCACTTGGAAAGAGTACTGATCGTAGAGCCATTGCAGTGATTCATTGGTCAAATGACTGAACTCTAAGCACATAAATCGACCACCTGGTTTAAGGACACGGTATGCTTCTGAAAGGACCTAAAATAAAAAAACAAATCATCAATATCTTTAGAGAAATATAGGAAAAAGTCAGTCGAACTACTTTATCAATATGAGTGCAATTCCTGATCCCAAATGCAATCGTGTAGGCGGTAAAGGTATTATTTTCAAATGGCAGTTTCTCAGCATCCGCACACTTCCATTCAATGGAGATTTGATTAAGTTTGTCTTGAGTTAGGTCAAGTTTTTCAGCGCGTACTTTACCCACATCCAACATGTGTTGATTTATATCAGATACCGTGACATGACTTTCACGTGCTTTGGGATTAGGTTGATTGTTCAAATATTTCAAGAAACGAAAGGCAATATCACCAGTTCCACCAGCCATGTCGAGAAGCCGAGTCCCACGCACTGGTCCCAAGCGCTCCATGAAAATGTCTTTCCAAATACGATGGATTCCCATTGACATGGCATCATTCATGATGTCGTAGGATTTTGCAACATCTTCGAAAACCTTGTGAACTTAGGGTTAATTGTTAATTAAATAAGATCATCCTTCGTATTAGTCAGTTTAGCTCACCTTTTTCGCCCTTTTCACTTTCTTTTACTGTTTGGAAACCAAAATGTGTGGTGCCATCCTCGAGGGTGCTCTTTGTGGTTGGGTTCGCTTGATTTGTAGCGGTACAACTGAAACTTGATTTGGGAACATTTCTCAGATGTGATTTATCCAGAAATATCTTCGTTTTAAATAAATTTCGCGATATATTCATAGTTTCTTGTGTTTAACCCAAAAGTCTACCCGGTTACTCAAGTGTGAAATCATTTGACATTTTGACAGTCAGCTGTGAGCTAGACTAACGATAAAGTAGTGTAGACGTCAATGTCAAACTGGTGTTTGTTGTTTTCTTGAATAAATTTTGTTTCTTATTTTTCCTCTTTTTATTCACTTTACCAACTTGTTCGCAAATGCAATTTAATGCACCACCAAATTGCACATAATCGTGGAGGTTTGCCCCATTGGACGCATAGGTGTGTATTTAATTGGCACCGTTTGGTCATACTGCATTGCATGTTTCACATTACCTCCTATTTGTAGAAAACATTTGAGTTTCAATGGAAGGTGAGTAAAAAAAACTTGTAATTGTTTAACTTTTTCATTTAAATTTGTCTCCTAGAAATTATATCAAACATTCCGGAAAACTTCACCAACCTGCCTGAGCAAAAACACTACAATCTGACTCACTACCATCAACGTTTCCATTGGGATTGTGGCCTTTCATGCATAATTATGATCCTTAGCAGTGCGTCGCGCAAACAATTTCTTTCCAATTTTAATCGAATATGCGAAGAAGAAGGATTTGGCCAGAGTACCTGGACCATCGACCTTTGCTACATTCTGGGAAAATTCAATGTTCGTCACTTGTATTTAACAAAAACGATTGGGGTTGATCCCAGTTACAGTCAACATAGTTATTACACGGAAATAATCGATAAAGACGAGAAAAGAATTACAGAAAAGTTCAAGGACGCAGCTTTGCATGGGGTTTCGGTTGAGAAGAAAACGTTGCATTTTGAGGAAATCGTATGTCACCTGGCTTTTCGGGGACCAGTGATACTTCTCACAAATGCATCCTTATTACGATGTGATGTGTGTAAAAAGGATTCACTAGAGTGGATGGGGTAAGATTAAATTATTGTTTTTAATAAGTTTCATGTTCATCAAGAATGGTTCAAGGATGCGATGGATGTTTCTCATTATGCTTCTCATTATGTTTGAAATTTGAAATTACTTTTCTTAAAGTTGTTCGTTTTTAAATCAAATTGGCAAACACAGACGATACGCCGGCCATTACGTGGTGTTGTGTGGTTTTGATTTGCACAAAAAGAAGGTATTCTACAGGAATCCCGAAGTCACTGATGGACGTGAGTAGCAAAAGGTAAACGCGTATGTCAGAGTTTCTTATAGAATTTTCTTCCTTCTCTCTCTATGTAGATGTTTGCGTTAGTTCAATGGCGTCAATGGATAGGGCTAGAAAAGCCTTTGGGACCGACGAGGATGTTATACTTATCTTTAATCGATAAATTTCAAGCTGAGCTTATGTTAAGCAAGTAAGAGTTTTGAGCACTCGTATAGTATTGTGATAGAATTTATGAATTAGTTATGAAATATTCCGTGTTAGTGCTACAAGTGTTATTGCATGTAGGTTTTTTTTTACGGGGGGGGGGGCAGCATAAAATGCGACAAAAGTTGTTACGAATATATGGAAAGTGAACACATAGATATGGACATGCATGTGCCATTATTCTTTACATGTGCCTGGAGAAAAGATTGTTGTAGATATAAGTATTGATGAAAAGCAACGGTTAGCTGCAGTGCGCTTTAGTGTACACATACAAATTTCGGACAAAACAATTAGATTAAACTAATCAAACCTTGCGTACATGTTTTTTTTTTTATTGTGCGATATTCTGTTTCAGTGAACTATTGAGGGCACAATTTATTACTTAAGAAGCTTCTGTGTGGTCCCATCAACTAACGTATTTGCCTAGGAAACCTTTTATTTTTGCAAACAGCCATTACTTTAGCCCCCACAAACCACTGGTAGCAAATAAAACACATTTTTCAATTTCCAAGACGTCAGCATTCCGTTACGAAACGGAAAAAACAAACACGAAAAGTTACAGTGACTTACTTCTGCTTTGCCAGTTCCTGCCTAACCAACAGACGATTGGGAAGGACCCCTGTCCTCCAAAGAAAAATACAACAAACGACGGTCTTAAGAGATGTTACATACTTCGACTGCGATTACCCAAGCCTCAGCAGAACCTGAAAAACGGACATCAGCACAACGACCTAGGGGAGAACTTCTCACAGGCACCTCATGCGAATCCTGCAAAAATTAGGCGACATGGTGCACCCCTAGCATAGCAACTCATTGTCGCAACAAGACATACTCCATCCAAGTCCGCCATGAGTTACAAAGAATGCTACGCTCCAAACTAGTGGACAAACAGCTGAAGATCAAGCTGCCAGGCAATAGAACTACGATTCCAAAGCGACCACGTAAATTTCCTACCAGTTCCTGCATTGTTTCATTATGAACTTTAAGTCCCTATTCCTAAGGTTTAGTTAAGCCAAGTTCTAAAAGTATGTCCTAAATTCCAGATCAATAAAAAAAAAACCTAAAAGCAAATACAAAAGTCGTTTTCTTTCACCCTAGATTCCCCTCTCCATGCCAACCAACAAAATTTACCCAATCCAAAACATGAAAAAATCTGTTGAAATTTGAAAATCTCGAAAAATGAGAATCAAATTCACGAAAAATTTTCATAAAATACCAGGCCACCAGAAAATTCAGAAAAGCAGTAGGTATCTCAGATTCCTTTGATTCCCCAACTGTGGTCCACATAAGAACCATTTTTTGTTGCATACTCTGCTGTGCTGATTCCTCAACTGTGGTTCACATCAGGTAAATTTTTTGTTGCATACCTTGTTGTGCTAAAAGAACCACCCGTTGATTCCCCAACTGTGATTCACATGAGGTAAATTTTTTGTTGCATACCTTACTGTGCTAACAAGACCACCCGTTGATTCCCCAACTGTAGCTTACATCCGGTCAATTTTTTGTTGCATACCTTACTGTGCTAACAAGACCACCCGTTGATTCCCCAACTGTGGTTCACATGAGGTCATTTTTATGTTGCATACTTTGCTGTGCTAAAATAACCACCCGTGGTTCACATGAGTTCACTTTTTTGTTGCATACCTTCCTGTGTTAACAAGGCCACCCGCTGATTCTCCAACTGTGGTTCATGAGATCCCTTTTTTGTTGCATACCTTGCTGTGCTAGTTTTCACAAAATTTAGCGTGGACTTACACCTCATATGAGCTACAGTTGGGGAATCAAAGATCCATTTTTTGTGGCATACCTTCTAGGGATAGCTAGAAACTACAGTTGGGGAATCAAACGAATCTGAGATACCTACTGCATTTCTGAATTTTCTGGTGGCCTGGTGTTTTACGAAAATTTTTCGTGAATTTGATTCTCATTTTTCGAGCGTGACGTCAAATTCAACCGATTTTTTCATGTTTTGATGGATTGGATCGATTTTGTTGATTGCATGGTTTCATCTTCTCCCTCTTGCCTGTAAATTTAAAGAAATGGAGAGGGGAATCTAGGGTGAAAGAAAACGACTTTTGTATTTTCTTTTAGGTTTTTTTTTATTGATCTGGAATTTAGGACATTCCTATGATACTCTATCCGTGAACTTAACTAAACCTTAGGAATAGGGAACTTAAAGTTCATAATGAAACAATACAGGTACAGCGTTGGGAACTGACAGGAAATCTACGTGGTCGCCTTGGAATCGTTGTTCTATTGCCTGGCAGCTTGATCTTCAGCTGTTTGTCCACTAGTTTGGAGCGTAGCATACTTTGTGACGGGTTTAAATGAAGTATGTGTCTTGTTGCGACAATGAGTTGCTATGCTAGCGGTCTATCATGCCGCTTCATTTCTGCAGGATTTGCATAAGTGCTTATCAGAGATTACTCTCCCCTGGGCGTTGTATGCTGATATATGTTTTTCAGGTTTCTGGCTCTTTTCTTTGGAGGACAGGAGTCGTCCGGTTTTCCCTTACTTTTGGGGTGTATCATGTCGTATCATCTACAATTTTGACCATGATCGATTACGGCCTACGGCTAATAGTTCAGGAGGTATGACCAGACCAACTTCAACATGAAAACAGGGTACTCCTCCCGCCGCCTTCTTCCTACCTTGAAACAGACCCGCTCATTTTGCTAATGCTTTTGCCTCCGACACGCCCAATTCTCCCATCGGCAGCCTTCTTTGTTAGACCGACAGCAGCTACAGCTGGAACAGTGGCTTTGGTGGCTGGCTTCTCAGTGGTAGATTTCTTTGCCTTTTTCAGCCTTCTTTCGCTGAAGCGGGGGCCTTCATCCTTGGCTGCATCTGGCGCTTTCTTATCAACACCTATGAGAATGGAAAAAAAAAACAGATGTACAGTGATTAGTGGGATTGCTTACCTATAAGCTTAAGGATTGACCTGGTAGCTTGGTTGATGCTTCAACCTGTTCGTTGTGTTCCGATGGCTGTTTTTCTGGTTCTATTGAGGCTTATGTAATCGCACACGAAGTGTGTTACATCTATTAAGGCAGTAGTTTCTGGCATTTTACACAACTGGCTGTTGGCTAAGGCACGACATTGGTGTAGGTAAAACAGATGTCAATCGTCACTGCAACTGCTAATAGCATTTGTGACTTCGAAAACAACAAAAAAAAAAAAGATCAACAATATGGTGTTTCGTGTTGTCGCTGTTGCACTTGAACTAAGTTTTTTTTTTTAAACAAAACTTTACACACACAATCAATAAATCAATAGTATGTATGTATATTTTCTTAATTCAATATTGTGTTCTCATGATATAAATTGTTGTGTTTCGTTTATTTTTTGCATACTTAATCATTTTTAGGATTCGAATACCCTGTATTCTGTTAATTTTTTTGTTTTTTGTTTTTCTTAGTCATAATACACAAAGTATATATATATATTGCTCATTGGTAAATTGCTATGCCAAATAAAAAAAATACACATCGAATTGAATATTGTTCTACTTAAAATTGTCATACTATTCGCAAAATTTATAATATCAAATTTTATCTCAAACGAATTTGAAAAAAAAGGAAACGAATTCTACTACAAAAAAGGTTGAGGATTAGATCTTTCATTTTCTTTTCAATTTTTTTTAAATACTTTCCTTTCGCCGTTATGCATTAAGTCTCTTACATTTATTAAATTCCATCATCTTTCTCTTTTAACTATCAAGGCATTATTATTTTAAAACTTTTTGTGAAAGCAACATTTTACATTTACATAACATTACTCTAAGCTTAAGAAATAAGAAATCTAAAGGAATATAAGGATTATGTGGGATTATTTTGTCTGAGAATTTGAAAAAAAAAAAATAAAAATTAATAATTGTCAATTCATGGATTGTTTTTTCCTTTCGTAGTAATAAATTACTTTCTTCATTTGTCTACTAGCAACAAAAAATAGAATAAAATTATTATAAAATAATAGTTAACGTATGGACTACTAGCAGTAGTAGTGATAGTAGTAGTACATGTTTTTTTTTTAATTAATTAAGTTACTCCTATCGGCTAAGATTGTTTATATATAGTGTATGCAGTTCTGTACGCGGTGTATTCTCAAATAGGGCGGCGCGATTTTGGCCTTCGCCCTTCTTTACCCAGTGTCCGTATACACGGAAAGCACAGCCATCTATGACCTGTTGGACAAAAGAAATTTATAAGTATATAGCAGCTGGAGATTGAGTCGGCAGCAGTTACAACAATCCTGGTAGAATGGTTATCAATACAATGTTCGCTCAAGAAGGGTGGCGATGGTGCAGTGGGTAGCGTGTTTGCTTGTAACTCGACCTGTGCATGTTCGAGCCTGGTCGGGGAACAGCAACAGCCACCGAAAATAAAGAAGAGAAACGAACAAAATCTAAGCTTCTCCAACCACTGCACCAAAAAGGGGTTTCTGCCTGGAAGTACAATGGACCGAAAACGAGTGTCTGAGTGCTCCTAGGATTTGGAAATTTCCCTTATAAAATAAAAAAATAAAAAAAAATGTTCACTCAGGGTAACGAGAAAACAGATAAAATTACAAAAAAAGTGCGTAACTGCGGCTCTAGAATGGACTTCCCTCTGTTCAAATTCTGACGAGTGAGATACAACAGAAAATCGATGACAAATACGGTCGGTGGATCTAATTTGGACATGTGCAAGGATCAAGTGTAAATGAACGGTCTCTTTCTATTGGTGATTTTTGACGGCCGCTCAAAATGACTATTGTAATAAATCCGCTCGTCATTGGCTCCGTGATTGCTTGGCTCTAGTTATCAAAAGACTTAAGACTGTTGGTAAACGAGACGTCCCAGCGTTAAATTGAAGAATCTCTTCCTTCCATCCTCCTCTAATCCAAGCATGTTAGTTCATCAGGCCAAGGATGCTAGTATGCATCCACGATAGCTTCGTTCTTATAGCAGAGGTTCGGTCTTGTATGTACTCTCGAACAAGAGTGCTTTGATTCAAGTATCCAAGATATCCAGTCATTTACCAAATAGTTTAGACAGCATACAAAGTAGTATAGAGAAATGCAATACCAGAGTCAAAGTTTGCAAAACCTAGCAATTGACAGCTATAATTTTGAGGTAGTGAAGGAGTTTATCTACCTCGGGGCAAATATAAACACCACAAATGACACCCTAGTGCAGATTCGACGAAGGATAACCTTAGGCAACCGCTGCTACTTCGGTTTGTCCAAACAGTTAGGGTTCAAACTCCTAACGCGAAGGTCCAAAATCATGATCTACAAAACCCTGATCTTGCCAATCCTACTTTATTGAACTGAATGCTGTACGATCCTTCGAAAGAAAAATTCTACGTCGAATATTTGATCCAGTCTGCAAGGAGGGCGAATGGAGGAGAAGATATAACCACGAACTCTACGAGCTGTAGAAAGATGTGGATGTAGTCCGGTAGGCAAAAACCCTTCGACTGCAATGGCTCGGCCACATCGAACGAATGAACGAGAATGCTCCAGCTAAGAGGATCTTTGAATTTCAGGCACCTGGTTCACGAAGAAAAGGAAGACCGAACCTCCAGTTTAAAGATCAGGCAATCGCGAACGCCAGACATTTTGGTCTAGTAAACTGGAAGCAGCGTGCCCGGGACCGTGAAGAATGGAAAGCGGCATAAGTTTAGGCTGAGACCCTCCAAGGGTCGTTGGCCTGATAAGAAAGTAAGTAAGAGTCAAAGTTTGTGATTGAGTGTAACGTACTTCAAAAGGAAATTCTCTTGGTTAGCAAATAACAGCTCGGACTCGCATACACTGCAGGAGGTGATGTGTTTCTTATAACTCTTATGAAACTACTGAGGGGGAATGGTTTTATTGCGTGGAATGAGCAGAAACTATAAGTATAAGTCCTGTAAATGGTATGTCAGCTCACTTAGCAGTGGAACCACGGCGACCACGTTGACAGTCATTCAATTTATGTAATACAGGAGATGAGTTCTCTTAGGCAGGAGGTTGCATAAAGAAAGGGAATAAGTAAAAAGGTTTAACTTGCAGATAAAACCACATGAATGAGTCGATTGGAAAATGTCGACTCATGTACAATTATCCACGAATAGGGTGACGTCGTAAGTCTTTAAAGAATGTATAATTCAAGGTATCAATTATGAAGAAGTACATTAAGTTACCTACAAAACATGAGATAACAATCATTGATACTGTCTAGCAATTCGTCAAGAAATTTGTCTATCTGGCTTCTTTGTAAGCTCAGCAGGGATGTCATGTTAAAGTCGTATGAATGCGCCCTCGAAATCTTCTAAGGAAAATTCTTTGTGTGATTCACGATTCATGGCGCATGACATTGACCTTAAATAAATAAATATTTGGCGCGACAGCTCATAGAGAGCCAAGGCCTAGCTCTCACAACCATTCCACGAATGGAAGGGACCTACAGTTTTACTGCCGCCTCTGAACGGCGGTTGAGAAGCTTTTGTCATGCCTGCGAAGAGGTGGTGCCGTGAAAAAACGTTTGGTGGTTTTTGAGAATGAAACCTGTGTCTCTTGCTTAGCAGTCCAACGCACTAACCACTAAGCCACGATGACGACATGACATTGACCTAGTGGGGAAAATATCCATTTAGTAGAAGGAGTAACAGTGCTCCGGCCCAGAGATAATTCAAGCACGGAGTCACTACACAGCAAACCTTATCTTTGATGACGTACGCAAATAGAAGGGGTCCTCAATCAACTGACAGGTTTTAATAGTGTTGGTAAAGAATCTACTGAACTAAGTAAAATAAGGTGCGCAAAAGTTAGGGCCACATTGTTTTCTGCTAACTATGATGTTCACATAGGGTTCTACCAAAACTAAAACTTTCGACAAGCTACACAAGTACAAATAGTTTTGGGCTTACCTTTCTTAACACTTTCACACGATATGGATCCCGAATAGCATCTTCAACGCGCAGCGGCTCAGCGGTATAGCGGAGTCTTCGTATTCTTATCATAGCACGAACACACAGTATTGCGTACTGGAATTTCTTTCTAGCATTGAAACGACTCTGTTTCCGTAGCTAAAGTTTTTTAAGAAACAAAAAAAATAAAAAATTAAGCAATTAGTACATGTCCAACTGGTTGGCCCCACAAAGAAAAGCGTTAATTTGTTCGTCTCTAACGTTTTCGTTTTCAACAATTAAATGAACAGATAAAAAAAACAGAAAATGTGTGAAGATAGAACACAAATCAAAAAGATAGAGTACAATAAGGCATGCCATAGCAAACTTAAATATCATTGACTTTCTAAAAAAAAAAAAATAAAAAAAAAAAGTAAAACTAAAAAAAAAAAACTGTTTCTTTTGTAAGAAGATTAACAATCGCGTCAAGTAACATAAGCATAACCTAGAAAAAATTGTTGAACTTTTTTTTTAAAGCGTTCCATAACTACATATACATTCTGTTAGATTTTAGGTTAAGAGTCTCTATCTGAGAGAGAGGATACAATATGAGCGCAGTAGCACAGCAGCCAGGCGGACGGGAGGCAAATAGAGAGAAAAAAGGGCAAAGCGTTATGAGGTCCTTATCACATTTTCGTTTTTTTTTTTGTTTTTTTTTTTTTCTTTTCTTGACATATATACGTTTTCGACTATAAAATGTGTCATGAATTTATTTCATTTTGTTGTTGGTTTTGTTTTGTTACATATATACTCACAAAGGACTTCCCAAAACAGCAACTAGTAACTCGATCAATAGCAGCATTGAAGTTAGATAACTGTCAAATGGTAGCAAAGAAAAATTCAAAAGGAGCTCCAATTAGTTTTACGGTTGTGTTTGGGGGGGGTTTTTTTTTTAAGTTGTTGTTTGGTTTTTTTTTTGACAGAATTTAACTTGTTTTGAGATTGAGTTTGGAATTTTAATTTCTAAATTTTTTTTTGTTTTTGGTAATGATCGGTTTTAGTTGCGTTGCCAGTCCCAAATAAATAAAATTACCAAAAAAAAAATTCAACTATCATATGTCATGGGGTGTAAGTTAAGCAATTGATTTGTGTTTCTTATTTTTTTTTTTTGTTTTGTGACTGCCATTCAAAGTCTTGCAGTTTTTCCTTTCAATTTAATTAAATTTTTTTTCCATGAAACGGACTTTGAATTGAAGTCATTCAACTGAACAAGAGTAATATTAAAAAAAAAAAAATGTCCGATAGCCCATATTTAAGGTGTATATTTGCCTTCGAAGCGAATGAGATAGTATGCGGTTGTCTCTTAAGTAAAATGAGTGCGGGTGCTAAAAATTATGAAAAACTTTTATCAAAATGCATGCAATAAAAAAAACTTGAGAAATAAATAAAAAAAAATGCGTAATCGAGATAAAATAAAACAAAATTTAAAACTCAAACTTAGATATACGTTTATTTTCTGTGCCTGTGGTCAGGAGGCTTGTTAGCGGATCACACAAGCATTTGGTCTGCTTGTTGCAGAAAAGCAATCAAACAGAATCAACTTACTAGTCAGCTTAGATGAATAAAAGAAAAAAAACGGCGAAGAATTTGGAAATACTGCCGCTAGAACAGTTTTGAAGAGGGCTCCTAACAAAATAAATGAGACATAAGTCGGACATTGTTTTAACAAACTTTTTTGTATGCAAAACTTAAAGGTCTACGGTATACGGTAAATGAGGGCAAGATCAAGTATATGCTGCCAACAAGAAAGGGCACACAACACCGAAGTCTCAGACAGAACGTCTCCCTCGACAGATATATCTTTGAGGTAGTTAAGGACTTTGTCTACCACGGCTCCGCTATCAATTAAGACAACGACACCAGCGCTGAGATCAGACGAAGAATAACCCTTGCCAATCGCTGCTTCTCTAGGATAAGAAGGCAATTTCTCAAACAACCAAAGTGACCCTATGTAAGAACTTAGTAATCCCAGTCCTGCTCTACGGTGCAGAGGCATGGACCTTATCAAAAATGGATGAGTGTGCTTCGCTGCTTCGAGAGGAAAATTCTTCGGGTGATTTTCGGTCCCGTCTGCATAGACGGTGAGTGGAGGAGGGGATACAACGACGAATTGTACGGGCTATACAGCGACATCGACTTAGCCAGAAGAGTGAAGGTCCACCGACTGAGGTGACTGAGTCATGTAGAGCGGATGGACACCAATGCTCCGGTCCGAAAAATCTTCGAATCCGCCCCCGAGGTACAGCGCAGTAGAGGAAGACCGCGACGCAGGTGGCGCACGCAAGTTGAAGGGCACCTCAACTAACTTAGCGTGCGAAACTGTAGACAGCTAGCTAAAGATCGAGCTGGCTGAAGACGCTTGTTGGTTGAGGCCAAGGTCCACCCCGGACTGTAGCGGAAGGAAAAGGTCTATTCGCGCACACTTTAGAGGGATAAGTCTTTCATGAGTTTTATGAAGAAATGGCTCGCACTAGAATAATTCAACTAAATAGAGTCGCTTGAGTGATCCAAAAGAAAATTTTCTTTGAATAATATACAAGGAGGGGAACGGATGAGATAAAGGCCCCAATCGGCAATGTCTTATCTTGAAATGTGTAGATCTCGGAGGAAGGATGCCTAAGTATACCTTACTCTCTTATTCACCGTAGGAAACGCGCACGAATTAAAAGGTTATTTTACGAAGTTAGTAAGGTCAGTAGCACCACCTTAATTAGAAAGATCAAGGAATAACCAACTTTGACAGATATTGTCAATATAAAAACTGAGGATATAAATCAGACGGAAGGATGTTAACAGAAGTAACTGCATCTAACACAGTAAAATTATATTTACTTGACATAGGATTTGAAATTCTCTCAAATCGAATAGCCCGAGAGAGGTTGAAAAGATAAGAAAACCGGTGTGAAATGTAACATGTGTAATAAATGATAAATAATGAGTGTCATTCGTATTCTTCACAACCTACGAAAGTATGACACCCACGTAACTAACCATAAATGAAATCCACTAACCAAAAACTAAAGAAAAGTCTCCTAAATCGACGCCCTACATATGTATATAAATACTTAACCGTTACTTAAAAACTAAAAAGCAGTAAAAATAAATGTGTATTAAGCGAAAATTAGAAAAAAAAAAGTTACATACGATTTTGTTTAATCATTCTCAACTGTACTATAGCAATTCATATATTGCCTTGATGGTTTATATATTCAATTACTCTTTGATTTTACTTTACTTTACTTCTATGCAATGCTACTTTTAATTATGTTTATGACATTACTTTTGAATATTTCGGTGCAAAGATACGTTATAGATTTATGTAATGCGTGTTTTGTTGTGTAAATAAAATGTATTCAAATAATGAAAAGGAAAAAAGAAAACCTGCCTGTGTGCTTTGTATATGATTTGACGCTGGTAATTCATCACCCGTTACAATATCATAATTTTTTTTCGTGATATACATTCTTAAGGAGTAGTTGCCATTTTGTATACTCTGCTCTTTTAACTGCTCGTAACTAGTAGGATGTCCAACCGATGGCTCAGGTAGTAAAATCTAAAAAGCAAAATTTTTGTTTGATGGATGAAATTTTGATGAAAAAAAAAAAAAACAATTGTATGGTGGTCTTTTTAATTTCATTTTGTTTTCCAAAATTTTACACGCGTTTGGATATCTTAACGCACAAAAAACAAAAGGTAGAAGAAGACGTTGTAAACGTCGGGTTCACATATAAACCAGAACCATAGAAGAAAGGAAATACAGAAAAGAAAGGAAAGTTGTTAAAGAGATTTTTTTTTCTTTTTGTTTGGGTCTCGTTCCTGAAACGAACTTGTCTAAAATGGTAGAATTTTGTTAATGTTCTTACACGGAATGCGAAGATTTGGATTGCCGTCCACTAAGCAAAAAGTCACATGATAAAGCCTTAAACAGATCATAACAATTTATACGTAAATAAGTACCTTGACCGTCTTTGCGAAAAGGTTTTTTTTTTCATTTTTATGCTAACAGAATATATACGTACGCTAAGCCAACAATAATTAACAGCAAAAACTAAATCTTAAAGCTAAACATTTTGATTTTAAAGTCATGGTTAATAATTGCCACTATTAACAGTGAACTGCTATACCCGAATGCGGAGTAATGTTTTCGTTCTTGTGAAGTAAAAATCCAAGAAGATCTGTCATCACCAGACCTGAAGTTTGATTTCATGAAATCTCAAATTTATCAATACGGTTGATCTGTCCGTCGCAAGATTTTATTTTTAAAATGACATTGACAGATGAAGACACACCTCAAAATGTACTGCGTTCAATTCAAGAAGCGAGCTTAATTGATTTTATTTTAAAATTGCATGGACAGGTGAAAACAAACCTCAAAATATACTAAGCTCGCGCTTAGGTCGACACAAGCTAATTAAGCGTCAGCAATGCTTTAAGCACACAAAAAAGAAGTACATATGTCAAAAAGTATTGGTTGGAGTTTTCAGTGTCGCATGCCAACGATTGTCAAATACAACTGAGCTTTGAACGGACAAAGTCTCTTCGAATTTTTTTTATAACTGATCACTGATAATCAGGAAACAATAAAAAAGAAAGTATCATACTGCTAAATAGAAACTCTTAATAACCATGTAAACAAAATTTAAAACGAACATTCTGAACTAGTTGTCAAAAGGACAACTGGCCCTTATATTCAATTTCAACAATACACAATGAACTTTATCTATTCCTCAAGGTTTATATGTATAACCAGCTAATACAACAAACTAGGAACAGTCTTAAATTCAACATGCATACATAATTTGTACGAAAAAGAAATAACTAGACTTACGTTCACCTCATCATGCAATTGTTTAACGTTAGGTCAAGGACATGCAAGCGTTATTCCCTTCAAATACTTATTTGTTATGTCAATTTCGTTCTATTTTATTTAGTAATTTGTTATTTATTTTAATGTTAATTCGTTTGCATTTTGTTGAGGAAGAAAGAGAAAGAGAAAAATGACACAAAAAATACGATAAAAATCAATGGTTTTTTTTTTTTTTTTTTTAGTTTAAAAAATACCTCAAGGTATTAATTGCGAAAACAAAGCATCAAACGCATCAGCAATACAAAAGAAAACAAAATAAAAAATAACGATATAAGTGATCATGGGTTTTGCAAAAAACGAAACTAAGAATGTGTAAAGAAAGAAAGAGAAAGGAGCGCGAAAAATAAATCAAACCATGAACATGTCTTACAAACAAAAAAAAAAAAAAAACTCAATGAGAAATGGGTAAAAAAAAAAAAATTAAACTAAAAAAGTATGTGTAAGAGTAAAATGAGAAAACAATCACTCGTCTTTTAATATCGAAACAGTGTTCTGTCCAGAAACGGATCGTTACCAGTGCAATTTCCGTGATTCGACTCATTCTCCTCGACTTGACTGAGAGGCTGCGTTTAAGTCCACCGATATTTTGTTCAAATAGCTATCGATGTTTTTTTATTTTAATTTTGTTTTTTTTTTTTAAGTCGAGTGAATTATTATTATTGTATTTTTTTTATGTAGGATAACCGATCGTCATATAAATAAAAAAAAAAGGAGAAGAGAAGAAAAACAAATATGAAATAATAAGGTGAAATAGAATAACAAAACAAAAATTGTAAAATTTAACTAAAAATTAACCTAAATGCCTGACTTCTTTTTTTTTCAATATTGATGCCATGTTATAAGACTCCATTAAACGATAAGTCTAATTTAAAAAGCAATCTATGCAAAATAAATTTAAATAAAAGAAAATAATAACTCTTTGGATAGAAATAGGAGAAAGAATAGTAAAGGAAGTGGGTGGGAAGAGGTGTAGAAAAAAAAAAAAAAAGTTAAAAATTAAGTTCTTTTTTTTACAATAAAATTTGGAAAATAACTAAAAATAAAAGAAAATAATTTTGGGGATGCAAACATGAACTTACCATTTGGTTGAAGAATGGATGTCTTAATACTTCCTTAACTGTGATCCGTTGTGATGGATCGACGACTAGGCATTTTCTAATCAGGTCTTTTGGATCCTCTGAAAAGTGAAAGGAATCAGTTAAATTTGTTACCTTAACGAAGCAAAAGAGATGAAACACGACGAGAAACGGAGTAAAGACTTTTGGTCTTCAGGTAAAGTCTCGAGTAAAATTCTGTGGCCGCAATGAAAAACAGCATAAGTCACATACAATACAATACGACTTATGTTGTTTTTCCTTGTAACCACAGAATTAGTCCAATACGAGAGGGTGAAAGAAAACCAATCCTAAACGTTAAAATATAACAGCTTTTAGCCGGCCCCACAAGCGACGCAGCAGGAAGGCAAATGCGTAAGAGAAATATGTACATATGAGTCATATATTCCAATGGGAAGTAAAAGAATAAGAATAGGAAATGAGAACAGTCGTCGCATTGACAGAAGAATACGAGCTTTATTCTTCTTAGAGCTGATGATGGAATACGTAAACAACTGCTTCTTGACAAATGATCTCTTAAGCAAAATTCGTAAAGATTACTAAAATTGGTGTGATTAGCCATTGGCCAATGGCCCTTTAGAAAAGATTCCAAATGGTTCAATTCTTTTGCAAAAATGCGACACTAACTAGAACAAGAAACAGTATGTTCTGGTCACGTAAGACGTAGTTTCAAAATGCTGCCTATTCAACTCCATTGCGTTTCAAACAAACGTAGCATCTTAGTCTTCGAAGAGGACAATCATAAAATAAGAGTTTTGTCCGCAAGGTCAAATTAGAAACGGCATAAATCTTACATCTTTAAACGAAAACTATCTGTAACCGGTCATAAAAAGAAGACTGCCGCAAAATGCACTCAGAAAAAACGAACGGACATATAACACATCTGAAAGACTGATCAAATTAACTAATCCTGTACAATGTAAATAGATATTCAAATGTCCTTCTTCCAATATAACGTCAATTGTAAGTGCGTCTTATAACATATAAACAATTTTCTTAATCCTTTCCACTTACCTGATATGTCCGCCCACTCAGGCGATGTAAAACTATATTTCCCCTCCATGATGTTGCGAAGCATTACCATCTGCTTTCTATGCCAAAATGGTGGACATCCTACCAGCAGGGTGAACATTATGACACCACATGCCCACCTGCAACAATAATATGTTTTATGATTATTTCGCAAGTCGGATATACAAAGAAATTTGTTGAACTTACATATCAACTTCCTGTGAATAACCAGGTGATCCTTCAAACATGTTACACCGCAAAGTCTCCGGAGCTAGATAGCCCGGAGTGCCACACAGATCTGCAATTACCAAAACACAATTTGTTCATCTTTTCTTTTTTCTTTTTTTGTTTTGGATTGCAAAGACCTTACCATTTAATTTTTCCCCATCTTTTAGTTGCCGCGCGAAGCCAAAATCTGTGATTTTCACATTGTGATTCTCATCTAGCAGAATATTCTCTGGCTTCAAGTCTCTATGGACGATATTTTTGGCATGAATATATTCGACACCTTCGAAAATTTGTCTGCAAAATAAAAATCCAATTATTAAAGACACATATAATTTGAGTCATAATTTTCTTTACCTCATAATGGTTCTAGTCTTTTTTTCTGATAACGTTACAACAGTTGTTAAGTAATCGAATAGTTCACCCTTTGGACAGAGTTCAAATACTAAAAATACGAATGCATCTGATTCGAAAACATCTTGTAAATCAACTGAAAAGAAATGGATGATATAAATGTTTTAGATATTTTGTGAAATTTTTTTAAAGACCTTTTTACTTACTTATGTATGGATGGCCCATAACTTGTCTTAATATTGCTATTTCTTGACGTGTTGCCTCTAGCATGTGTAGTGGATTAGATTCACCAGCTTCTGTGGCACCACCCAAATCAATAATTTTTGCAGCAAACTCTTTGCCGGTCTCCTTTTCAATACATCGTCGTACTGTCGAACTGATACCTCTGTTAATAAAAGAGAATAATAGGAATTAGAAATTTCTGTGACCTTTGATAGAGAGCGTTCATATAAACGATGTAAGACAGTCGTTAAAAAGGGCTAGAAGGACAAACCTTGTCCAACGAAATATAAAGTTAAGATAGATATAAACAATTAGAGGTAATCCAAAGCTATTCTAGGTAGAAAACGAAACATAAATACCTAGGTTCTGCAATAATCATATGTGATTTATTTTGTAAGACTCCATCCTAAGCTTTATTTTTCTTGTCATAATTTTTCAAGTTCGCAATAAGCACTTACGTCAATAATCTTCTCTACAAGTACTAGGAAGTCAAATGTACTTTCCTATCATTCCACTTTGTAATGACACCAAATCAGCCCTCCAGAATCATTCTCTCAAGTGAGTAACAATACAAATTCTAAGGAAATAACAAGATAATCATTCCACAATCACTCCACCTACAAGTGGACGTTGTAAATGATCTAAAAAAAAGAAAAAAATAAATAAAACGACTTACAGCTCACTTTGTAAAAATGCTTCCCACTCATCTAATATTTGTTTTTATGTCTTTTTAAAAGACAAATCAGACACAAGACAAGTGCAAATAATTTTCATTTGTATTTAACCTTGAAGTGAACTTGACAACGATGAACTACTAATTCATGGATGATTAACAAATATTAAACCAACGTCCTAGCTTATGAATGTTTTTCTTTCTGCACTTTATCTATACTCAAAGTTTACCTATCTAATTATTGTAACAATCTCTTGATAACAAATAAACCAATAATAAAAGATGCAACAAGATAGTGTAAATGCAATAATTCAGGAAATACAGGTGTTATTGCGATAATTTCATGGAATAATATTTATCCAAGAGTTAGCTAAATTATCCGTGATCACTGACGCTATTTCGTCTATTCTAACACACTTGAGTTATTACATTTTAAATCCAAAATAAACTTTAGACTTTTGTCTAAAAAACTCATTTTGTTATACAGATCGTTTAACCCAAGTAAAATAAAAGAGAAAAACTCTGTCAATTCATAAAATAGCATTCCATGAGGATTATAAATAAAAATAAATACAAAAGAGGAACAAACGAGATGTGTTTTAACTTTTCAAAATTTTCCACGATCAAAAATGAAACAGAAAAAAAAAAGTGTGCGCATTTTCTTTGAGTTTATAAAAATGGAAAAAAACGTCTGTGCATTTCATTTTGAATGACTAATGGAATCATAAAAACAATACTTTTGAACTCGTTATTATATTTTGAGTTAATGCCGGTGGACCATGAGACCAAATAAACTGCAGAAAGTAGCTGAATTTGAGAAAGGACAAGTAGGAGTATAAAAGCGAAGCATTTATAGAATTTTTTTGATGTCTCTTACACACAAAAGAATTTCCTCACTTGTTGAAAAAACTGGCAGCATTCAATCGTTTCTAAAAGAAGAAAGAAATGCATGCCAACAAAAAAAAACAGCGTGTTCCAGGTGGAAGTTCTAGCAATCGCCGAGGCTTCGCGAGAACCATCACAACAGACACTCCCAAGAAGTCACATAGATAGTTAAGCAGCCATCAAAGCCATTACATCCACAACAATCAGGTCTAGAACTGTGAAACGCTGCAACGACGAGCTCATGGCACTCAGCGATAACTATGACGTCACACTCATTTGGGCCCGGGACATAAGGGCATCCATTCTATGAGAACGAAAAGGCGAACGAGCTCGTAAGAATAGGTTCTGAGTTGGATCTGACAATGGCTGATGACTCAATCCTATCCACATTAGAACCCAGCACCACTGCTTAATTCGAAAAACTCGCGAACGAAAGATGGATTTCACTCACAACATGCTCTGAACAGAACTAAACAAGAGAAAAACAAAAGAAGTCATCGCGCTCAACACAAGCCACCATTCGATTCTAAAAGTTTATAGCGGCCCTCAAAGAGAAAATGCATTTGAGCACTGTGGACATATGCAGAGGATGTAGCGATGTAGACGCGGAGGAGGATACATTTCACCTCCTTTGCGAATGCCCAAGCCTTAGCAGTAACAGGAACACAACCCTCGAAGAACATTTCTTTAATGATCTGGGTGAATTGTCAAACAATCCACGGAGAACTATCCTGCAATTCCTTAGGAACTCGGATTGGGTCAGGGAGACCAATCGATAATTGTTCTATTTACACACCACACCGGGGAACACAATTGATCCTTGGAGATCCGAGTGAGGCTGTACATAAGTGAAGAAGAAGAAAGAAATGCATGCATGCCAAAAAAAAACGACCATCCCATAGCGTTGCTGTCCACGTTATCCAAAGTCATTCTGAAATAATCAAATACCTAGAAGGCAATGGACCAATAAACACCAACAAGACGGCTTTCGCAGTATTTAGGTTAGGTTAGGTTAGCGGGCTGATGAGAATGGTTACATCCTCATCACACTTAGCTCCATATGGACCCATTGTGATTCGCAGTGTTTACATCAGCCATCGAATAACATGGAAAATCAACACAAGTTCCACTAGACATCTTAAAAGCTTTCCCAATGGTATAACGTAAAACTCTGCGGTTGGATGCAAAGGTTTCTTGATAAGGGCACATTAGGCTCTGGACGTTCAACGAGCGTTAGTGATTTACCAAGAACATAAGTCTACTTTATATGAAAGCGCGCGGTATAATGAACAACGAAACGGCAGCGCATGTATCTCGAAGCGTCTGAACAAAATGACTTGAGATAGAAAAGGAGCATTGAAGAAACGCTAAAAGCGCTGATCTTTTTAACTGACACTGCACATCATTGGAACTAAGATGACATCCCTCATGAAATAAATAGCCAACTATCTAACCAATGCCCCATATCAAGTTAAACACTATCAAAGGAGGGAAGGATTCAACAAATTAGGCTTTGAAACTCCCTCTATAGGCTGTAATGCCGTGCACTATTGTATTCCACACTAATTTGTTAAAAAAAAAAAACAAATACATTTTCTTGAATCGAAAAAACCTGTTTACACCATAACACACAAAGAGGATTTATAATTAATAATATAAACACAAAAATAAACAATATAAAAACTGAACCGAACGCGGCGCCGGTGCTAATGACCACAAGGAGACCACGAGTCCAAAATAAAAGATTCAAGTATTTACCAAAACAAGCTTCTTCTGTTGTTTTCCATTTCACCTACCACTTTCGAAAAACAAATTGTTAATGACGATTTATTTCATGATTATCACATGGTAAACCCGTGAAGTATTATTGAATCAACCAATGTGTCTTAAAACACCGTAAGTTTTAAATTTTTGGTTTTTTTTAAGCTCGTACAGAAGACGAGTGACTCCCCGAAAATGAAAACTGACAGAACTCATTTTAACTGTGACTTTGTTTCTTTCTCAAGAGGATGGTAATCTAAACTCGTTTTTTAAAAGTATGATTGTGGTTATGTAAATGAACAGCTAGTGGTTGAGCTTGTCTCAAACAAGTTCAAATGCATAAGTATAAAAACCAAGCTTTAGGTTAAAAATATATAGTCGGCATGCGGAAAAAGGAAATTTCAAACAGTTCCTGAAATATTTATGAAAAGCACACTACCCCTCAAACAGCAAGTTCATTTAAATTGAACCGATAAAAATATTTTATATGGCCTTAATTTCAATCTTTTGTCTACTTCTTTTGAGTCACCCTGTTAACCTGACAATAGACTAAGTTAAATTCTCCACTTGCAAATGCGCAGATAGGAATAAATAACCAAGAAAACAATTCCTCAAATAATTACGTCGTCTACTACAGCTATCATCTACTCAACCTAGAATGCAACTAACAAAAGAGCTGCATACGCCCACTTAGATTTTTCAGAGCAGAACAACCAAGCCAGCAATCAATTGCAGGAGTATAGAGGAATTAGTTTGAATTACGACGTCAAAACATTACGATTTGCATTGCATACGGTTGTAAAGATCTTTTCTTAAAAATTCCTTAAGAAGCTCACACACAACACTTCATAATTCCATGTCTAAGGTAGCCCAGGGCCACTAAATTTCCTAAGAACTTCTAAGGGCTACAATTACACAAAGCTTTACACAATAGATTTGCTGTGTCACTATGGTCAAATTAAGTTGGTTAAAGCACAATGGGTCTACCTAGACCTAAAGCAAGATAAAGAGGTCCTTTTCATCGACCGAGAAACCTACACTTAACTTCTGAAGATCTAGCAGGAACCCTGGGAATCACTCTTTCAAGCCGAAATCACAGTCATCGCCGGTGGGAAGGAGTAATCGAAAAAGGGATTCAATGTGTTCGGCACCAATTCTAGCCGATAGAAAACTTAAGTTTAGTTAGGTAGATAGGCGTCCCATGGGACTCACTTAGGCTCAGAGCCCGTTGAGATGCCTATAGAATTCTCTGTAGAAGAATTCTACCCGTAAAACCATTTAGAGTTGTTGATAAATGAGAGGATTTTCCTTAGGGGGATTTGACTTAGGTCACTGTTGTCGTTGCAGTGATAGTGCCCAAGACATTTTCTTATGCTGCGGGAGAGCACTGGACAATGGCAGAGGAGATAGAAAACTTAATTCTTTTAGACTTCATACGATAAGCTAGAACTCTCCCTATAAACTGGTGGTGTATGTGGACAGTGATTAAAGTTAAGTACATGACACATCCAACAGAAGCAGAGATATTTACGAAGCTAAGGAACCCTGGATTACTATTTATCCAGTCAGAGAAGGGTTGAATTCAAGAGGATTTAAGTGCAAACTTGTTTGGTAGCCGATCAACCAATTTCTAGAGAATTCTAACTGAGTAGGTGGGTAGAAGTGGTTGAAGCTGGTGAACCTGCCAGAGACATAAGTAGCGCGGATGCGCCGTTTTGATACTTCTACTCACGTGACCTGGATATTGATGGGCGCAGCTTAGAGTGTAGTTTTCATATCCATCCTGTGGAATTAAGAAAAAGGGTTTTCCGACAGGACGCTGTCTGGCTCTGGCAAGTACCGGGCAGTTACAGAGAAAGTGAAATAACGTTTCCTTTTCGTGTGAATTGTCGCAACTACGACCGTGGGGGTTGAACGGAATGCCTGGCTTTGCTGCGTGTTGACCTATTGGCCAGTGACCCGTGCTAATTGCTGTGATTTTTGTTGTCTCGATGTGGTTCCTATTGATCAGGTCCTTTGTTCTGTTTTTATTGTAGGTGGGCCAAATCTGTCTGAATATGCACAATTTGCTAAACTGTTCCACCTAGAGTTGGCAATAGAGAGCAGGTGTTGGAAAATGTTGCCCTTGATGAGTCCCATCTGGCTAACGCGTCGGCTCTCACGTTCCCCTCTATGTTACTATGGTCGGGGACCCAGAGGAGAGTGATGTTAAAACGAGCGTAACTGAATGATCAGTGGATAAAGAAACTTTGAAATTAAAAAGAAGACACGACGCAGCCGAAATAGAATCAATGACAGCCACAAGCAAAAAGGGATCTCATTCATCTCTTGATTCTACAATACTGCCAGTTTGAATTCGAACATAGTTATAACTCTTTAAAGGCACTTTGTCAAAAACAGGGGTCCGATCGATAACAGAAGCCGTGTTTTTTTGAGAATAATCCTCACTTCAGTCAAAAAAAAACAACGATTTATACTCACTTCATACTCAGTAGCAGCCACACCAACCAATAGGTTTACGGCTCGAATTTTTTTTTTTCTTTATTTGACAGTTTTTAAATGTCAAAACCGAGCAAAAGCAACAAATACAATCGGCTACAAGCTAATTTATAAGATTCTTCGCGCGATTTTTTGCGATTACTGGGAAAGTTATCGCCACTTGGTGTTTTGTTGTTGCTTTGTGCGTACAATTTTACTGGACTGGGTATACAGCTCCCAAAAAAACATGGCTATAGGAATTAGGTTAACTCACATGTACATACGTGTGTAATTAAAAAATCTGTTTCGTTGTTTATTTACTCGTTTGCAGGTTTTTCCCAGGAAAACACCCAGTCCAAGTCAAGTCACAGCCAACGCAAGATAAATATTTAAACCAAACGCAATTTGTGAGAACTTGTCAGCCGTCAAATTTCGTTCCTCGATAGCTAGTACATAGTTAATAGTTCCTTTTGTGAAAGCAAAAGTCAACAAAAATATGATTGAATCCATAGAATCGTATTATATAGTACGTCGCCGTCTCCCGTTCGTTTCCTATGTAAACAAGTGACACGCATTTTTAGTATAAGTGGCCCACTTCTCGCAGTTCGGCAAGAGTACAAAACAAATGATACCGGGATGATACGCGCTGCTGACGTGTCTCCGTCACCAAAAGAGAATGATCTCAAAAGGCCTTGACCTATAAATAGCCAAATTAAATGCTGAAATACCACCGGCATGGCATTTTGGCAAACTTAACACTCAATCCGAGTCAATTGATTATAATAATGTGATGGTGGTGGTGGTGATGGGTGGGTGGGTGTATTATTTACTTTTCGATTAGTTGTCCAATCAGAAGCTTGTCCAACATTAATTAGCATACTCGTATTCAAGTATTTTAATTGAGAATTTCATTTGAATCTCGAATGGAATTTGAGTGTGTAACAATGGTGATGCTGATGGTGAGGAACCTTATGTCGAACAACGTGTTGACTTGACACTGAAGCGAAATTCTTTTCTTTTGTTTTTTAACGTGACAACAAACTTCTATTGACGTATTTGAATACGCGGCAGATTTTGCAAAACCGAATACGTATACACTCTCAACATACTCGCGCCCCGTTGGGATATGTGCTTTTAATTGATACCGTGTAAAATATGAGAGAGATTTAAGTTAATTATAAGCATCAGCTGTGGCACGAGATTTTATTTTAGATCATGAGCTAATTAAATACGAATTTACATTTTAAAGGAACCATTTCGAGCGCTGGTTAACAGAATTTAATTGACTTGATCCGGTTTTGATTCACTTTCAAATAACCCAACGTAAAAAAAATCAAACATTATGTTCAAGGCTATCTTTTCAGAGCAATAGAAAAGAAATTGACCCTAACTTCAGCACTTCGGAGGAAATGTTTTAGGACCCATCAGGTAGTTAAAAACTAGACTGAACAATAGAAGACGGGACAAGATGAAAAAGTTTGAGATAACTGGCTGACAAGGAGGTATGTAACTACAGAATCGCACCCCGAAAAGCCTTAAAAGAGTGAAACTCTATCCAAAAAATGAATCTTATTTCCAAAATACTGGTCTGTGAACTGTCAACGATTAATGACGACTCAGAGAGTCTGGTGTAAAACCAAGTCATGTGACTTGGCCAGCATGATTCTGATTGATTTGTTTAGAAGAACACACATCTTGGGAAGACTGATACTTATCTGTTAATCTATTGATTAACACGTTGAAACAAAGGATGTAACAAGTGAAAATCCCAACAACTCGAGGTAGAATATAAATTACTGTATCGTTGTGTTGATAATGGATCAAAGTTAGGTAACTTTCGAAAAAATAATAACAATTTACGCTGATTATCTCAACCTTTCCCAACGAAAACTTTGTAAAGGAAACTGCAACTCATTCGACCATTGGCTTACAACAGCGGATTTAAGAGGAATTTAAACTGCAAAGTGGTGGCCGATAAGATTGTAAGGCTTTTAGCCTTTTTTCTCACAGAATAATGGACTTGGGACCAAATGACGACACAGGGAAATTTAACGAATCTGAATTGAATGTACACAGTTTCATCGGTAGTCCCAAGATGCGTCTGTTTCGCTTGAACGCGATTATAAAGAACCAAAAAAGGAGCAGCGGATATGAGAGACTTTTTGTGAAAAGCGCGACAGGTATACGCGTAGTCAGTTAATACCGTGGAATCCATGGCAAAGTGGACCGCCTTCGAAAAATTTGACGTTGAACAGTACATCAGTTGGAATCGAATGTAAAAACCCATAAGTGGACAAAGGGACCTGCACCTGCAGTGAAGATGACTCACCTCAAGTTAATTTAGAACAAATTTGTGAAATTTAATCACTTAAAATAAAATGCGTTAATTTTTCCTTGATCTCAGCAATTCTGTTTTACCTACGTGCTTTCGCTCACTTACCAAATAAAATGGATGTTTGTCATAGGTATACCGACTTCATAAGAAAATGCCAATTTAATCATATTCCCTTTTGGGGCGGTCTCCTCTTTCAATGCGAAGAACAACATCTAAGGTTTAATATAAACACAATCAATATACACCCCGCGACCTCATCAAAATCGACGAAAATGCATTACATTATGTATATCGGGTATCAATTTATGCACCTGGCACGATAAGCTTCGAATTTTCATTCATTAGACTTGGATGGGTTCATAGCGGTCGTTCAATTGACAAATAAGCCGAGCAAGACAAATAATATTTACACCTTCAATTATGAATCGTTCACCTCGGTGTACAATTACTTTTTTAACAATCTTAACGCCGGCACTTTCCTTTGAGAGTTCCTTGACCATCTGTCGGACTGTGTGAAGTCAAACTTTTGATTTAAATTTACTCTCACGGTAAAATGTTTGTCAAATCAGCTGAATTGCTGGATTGCAATTCAAATTCCGATTGACTCAGATGGACGAACGGAAATGGTCGAAGTACACGTACACATTTTCTCTAGTTTTCCAAGTTTTCCAAGTCCGAACACTAAGCACTCAATTGATGTGATTTCGCATTTTGGGAAAATTTAAACAAAAGGCAAAGAAACACATAAAAAAGAGGAGAGGAGACGAGACTTCAGTTTATTATAAAAATTATAAAATCACATAAAGACCAAGGAATTTATTTTTAAATTAATGGAGGACCACGCGACAATACTGTGTGGATGAACACACTTCGTAATAATGACGAAATGCGAGAAATATCACACAGATTACTGAATGTCGATGATGAATTTATTGAAACTTGTAAACAATGAAAGTTAAGGCACGCGTATGTACGCATTAATGAAATTAATTTTAAACTGCAATAAGCAAACTGTCGCGTACTTTGAACGCGTGGTTATCAATCTTGATTTACAAAAAAAAAAAAAAAACAACCGAGCTAGACAATTGATTGTATTCACAGAAAAGTGTTGTAAATGGCAGCGAATGGGAGTATGTACTAACGATTTTAGAGGAGCAACTGAATTCGCTCTAGGTTGTCCAGAGAGATCCTGCACAGACGGTGAGTTGAGGAGAAGATACAAAACCAAACAAGTCAAAAGAGTCGAAATACAATGGCTAAGGTCGCTGGAACATGTCGAGTGGATGAAGACCAGCAGTCCGACCCGGAGAATCTACGAATCTACCCGGAGGCAGGATACAGTAGAGGAAGACCGCGATTCAGGTGGCGCACCCAAGTGGAAAGGGACCTCAAACAACTTGGAGTGCGACACTGGAGACAACTAGCTAACGATCGAGTTGGAAAAAATAAATTAAAACAACCTTTAGGCCTTCTGCCTATGTACATACACAGTCACGAAAGCGGTTTTAGTGAGAAGGAATACCACACGTGCCTTTATACGATGTTCACCTTCTTACAGAAGGCGCGACAGCTCATAACGACCCAAGGCCTAACTTCTCACAACCGAAGAGACTTACAATTTTATTACCGACTCCGAACAGCGGATTGGGAAGCTTTTTTTTTATGACAGATTATACTCTTGCAGGTTATGTTTTTATTATTATTATTAGTTAGACGCATATGGCACTGTGACCTAAAAGATCTATTGTGCATGCAGCCAGTAAGACAAGGAGATCCTCTGTCTTCCTAATGAAGTTGATAATATCTCCAGTCGAGGCATTACGAATATCCTTCGGTGCTAGGAATTCTTTGTGGAAACAGCGTTTCCTGACCCTGCAGACAGCCATGCACTGACATAGTACGCGTTCGGCTGATTCGTCTTCCTCTAAGCAGAGTCTGCATTCAGATTCCTGAACTATATTTGGTTTATGTAAGTGATATCTGAGGCTACAGTGTCCGGTGAGGAAGCCGGCAAGCCTACTGATATCGTCCCTTTTATGGTTAAAGATATTTTTAGTGCTTTTGTTCAGGGGTCGGATTGCCCTTTTAGTCTGTCTGAGTTGAAGTTTCGTTTTTCCCAGCTGTCCAGACTCATTCTGAACGCGGAAGTAGGGATGCCACAGAAGGGTTCAGCACCTATGTATGTACACTTGGTTTGTCAGCTCTGCAAAGAGGTGGGGCCGCAAAAAAAAAAAAACAGTTGATTTTGAGACTCGAACGTGTACTCTCGGTTAGCAGCCCAACGCACTAACCACTAACACTTTCCTTCACAAAACAAAAAATATGGAAAATACAAAGCCAATGGGTGTTCAAAAGAAGATGAAAAAACAAAGCTTGGACGTAAAAAATAGTATAGAACAGAAGCTTACAAACCATTAATTGTCAAATATAAAATCAAAAGCGGCTTCGGAACTCTGAACACCGTGAAATATAACTTACAAAACGCTTGCCTGACCGCGAACTGCGCAATTAATTAGCTTTCTACAATTTCAATTGAAAAAAAAAAATTTCAAATCGCTGCAGGAAAACAAAATAAAAATGTAAATTGATAATTCAACTCGTCTATCGATCATGAGCTGATCACGCTTATAACCTTACTATCAAAATATGACGTCAAAGAAAAAGGAAATCTAAAGCAGAATGCGCCAGATGAAAAGTTTAGACTTTATTTTAAGCCGGCACTGTTATCAAAGAAACGCGACTCATTTAAGGGTGATTTACATTTTTTTTTTTTTTTCAAACTGAATAACAAAACTATGGAGATGATGTATGGATTGTTTGAGATACAAATCGAGGGGTCGTTGATTGGCTGAATCACTAAAAGATAACTCGCCACAAGGAGGTGCCTTATGGAACCCAAACTAGTGTGTTGTATTTGAAAATGATAACCGCACGCGCTAAATTAGTTTTTGTTTCAAAATAAATTTCCTGTTTACGAAACAAGAAAAGATAAACAAACAGAGCGATGATACTTGAAAAATTTCCAAATTTAATGTGCATTTGGAAACTATGTAGGTATGTGCATCGCGGTGTATTTTTTCAAGGTCTTCTCATCTACACTTGAAGATTAAGTAATAAAAGTCGGTCAATGAGTTAAACTCTGACTTCGATTAGGACAACCGGCATATGATGTATACATCTCACGTTTAGTTGTAAAGATGTGTGGTAGTAAGTACTCTTGAGACGTACAGCATTGTGCACCACAATCAGAAAGGTCGATTGAGATATACTCCGAAAATGGAAGAAGAAAAATGATAAACATGAACAAGCAACAGGTGATTGCAATAATGGAAAATTACAGGGAACAGGTATAAAGGTAACGTGCCGACTTGTGATTAGAATTTTCCCATTCTATTGCGCCTCAGGTCAAAATCGACATTAAGTTGCCGAGGTCAAAATTCATTGCTGTACATAATTAGTGTAAGAAATCTAAAATTATTTAAAGAAGCAGAAGAGGCTGGACAAGGGAAAGTATTAAATCCTAGAATGTTTCCAATGACTGAGGTGTCTGGGTCATGTAGAGTGGATGGACACCAATGCTCTGATCCGAAAAATCTTCGTATCCGCCCCCGAGGGACAGCGCAGTAGAGGAAGACCGCGACTCAACCAACTTAGCGTACGAAACTGGAGGCAGCTAGCTAAAGATCGAGCTGGCTGGAGACGCTTGTTGGTTGAGGCCCAGGTCCACCCTGGACTGTAGTGCCACCTTAAGTAAGTAAGTTTTCAAAGTGGAAACCTCCGTATAAAGAATTGTTGAATAGGAGAAACTTTATACAACAACAAGAGGTCCTTGGAGGGGAATAAGAAGACTTGAGGTTTAAGCTACCACCTGGCTGTCTCCCGATGATGAAATACCAAATAAATCGATAAGGCACGTAGGTACTCGTTGATGGAAGGCTCCATTCAGAAGCACGACTGTCAAAGTTGTCAAACGCAGTTCCTCTAGGCTAAAAAAGATAAATGGTTTTGGTTACAAGGTTCTTTCGAGGAAAACGAAATTAATCGTGGTCTAATACGAACAGAGTTCGATAACCTTTTTTCTATTCACACAATGATTGCCAACAGAAATCGTTCAAAAGCATGAATTCTAGACAAAGGTGAAGATAATCAAAGAAATGTCCCTACTATCGCGTGACTCGTACTCAGTTGACGTTCCTCCTTCTCAATACAAAGCTTGTGTCATCTGTTTGAAAATCGATTTCAAACATATTTGGTCGTAGGCACTTCACAATTAGTTCTGATATGCCAAGCCCACTTTTGAGCTATCGTTCTTCCCCACTGTCACATACTCTGTAGCAAACTAAAAGCACTTTGCACCCTAGAGACAACTATTTAACAGACACACAAATACCAATTAAAGAAAATAATAAAGAACAACACATACAAAATAAATTTTTGCAAGCCTCGTGTATCTTCCAGAGGTTAACAATCGTTATCTCTTTCGTATTAGAATCCCAATAAATGAGGAGGTGTGTCTGTATGCAAAGCAATCGCAACATTGAAAAACTCTCCACTAAAATAAAAATTCAAATTGAAGCACGTGCAACAGATCATGCAATAAAAAATCGAAGCCAGTAAAAAAAAAAAAAGAAAGGAACAGCAAAGGAAAATAGAATATGTAGTCATTTTAATTTCCCTCCTTCTATCGACTCTCGCATGATATATAAATATACACACATCCAGCAATTGAAAATAAACACACAAAAATATGTATCAGCCAACAAAAGAGGAGGAGAATTGAAAGAATGTCAAAACGAAACTCGAAGAATAGAAAGACATATGTGTGTAGATGTTGCCAGAATAGGGTGTGAAAAGATTTTGAATTGAAGAAATCTGAATGTTTTATTCATTGAAATGTCAAACGTTAAAGGTTCATCAAGACTGTCACGAATTGATTTTTCCAACCAACCAATCTAACGTGCGAAAATGCAGAGTTGCGACATGATAAATACACGAATCTTCCTATCAAAGTTTATCCAATTGGCCTAATCAGAATCATTCATGATTCAAAATGATCTAAAACCTTTATTTTAGGAATTTCAATGAAGAACACCAGATTTATAGGTATACATACTGTGCCCACTCCTGTTGCTTCAAGATACTTACATAGAAGACCTTTATTGACCAGCAATGTGGCAACTTAAAACTCCCTACTGGCAACACCAATCCCACTAACAAATTAGAGGGCAAAGGAAAGAGAAAAATATGCAAAATCAGCTCAATTTAACCAGAAAAAAATAAAAAAAATTTGAAAAATTCCATCTTTTCTTCTCAAAGGACTTTCCCAAACTGCGCTTAAAATAAAAATAATAAAATAAAAAAAAAGTGAAACACTCACCTCCCAAGGATCTCCTTTGGCTCATACTTGGCATAGAAACCCTTTGCAGCATCTTTGTCAGGCAAAAGATCATCTTCTTCGTCCTTAGCCATTTCTTCTCGCCGAATTTTGCTTGAAACTACAACACACCGGGAAACGGTGCTCACTCACTTTTTCACTTGCGAAAATAAATTTCCCCTCCGCCCAACTGTGGGTAGGAAGACGTTTTTTTTTTGGTAACACACCAATTTACCAGAGACGATAACCGACGGTTGGATTTCTCGTTTATGGATGGACAACTAAATCACACAGCATACAAAAACGATAGCTAGTCACACGAAAATTATTTAAAAAACGTGCAGTGATCTATTTTTGTAACAAATGGGAGAGCAAGACGACGATGACGAGTGAAATCAAAAAAAAAAAAAACTCATCCGCGCTAAGTCACAAGTCACAAGAGCGCGGCAGTTGTCTGTCGGTTGGACGTTTGCGTCTTTTTTTTTTTTTTTTTTTTATTACACAACTTTCCTTTCAATTAATGAAAACTAACTTTTTGTTGCTATTTACTTCGTGTTCGCTTCCTTTGTGTGTTCACTATTCGCAGTCGATGTGGGAATTTGATTTTTTTTTTCTTCTCTTGATTCTCACTTGGGCTCTACTCTCTGGTTCTAGTTCAGTTTCTTATTTCACGACTTTTAAATTGGATAAAATTTTTGAATTTTTCTATATCGAGAAATAAAAGTAAAAGGAATACCCTCCCGAATGGCAACCCCAGTACACACGACACACTGCCGAATCGACGAGTACAGCAGCAGCAGAAAACAAAAAAAAAAAAAGTTCAATGTCAAAAAAGGTTAATCTACACTCTCTTTGCAACGTCTTGTGTTGTGTACATTAGTTTGCATGTATGTGATACAGCTGGTTGTGCTTCTAGGAGACACCACCATTCCCAATGAACATTTCCTTTTCAAAATCAATTCCTTGAGGATGACACAATACTCAGATTATCGATCACAGTCCCAAATGTTGTTTATTTACACTCGAAAGTTCACCAAAAAGAACGAGATAAAGATTGAATACCGTACATAGTTCAGTTTATTCGTTTTGCTGAATTTCCACCCGTTTTTCATACACCCACGGTCTTCGTATGTTTGTCGATTTGCGGCACGCAACACGAACACAATTCAGGCCAAATGACAGACAGCTGGTTGGTCAAATTCGATTGGGAGAACGATTAAAAAGAACAATTTTTAATTCGTTCGATTGCAACGTAATGACAAATTGACAATGAGACAACTACGTGCGACCGAACGACCGATTACCAACGAAGGAATTTCGTGAATGGGAGAAAGTATATCAAAAATTTAATGTCACTCTTCTTTTTTATTTTGTATTTTCTGAAAATTTATAGGCCTTGTTCGCTCTGACTTGTGGTTGAAAATGAGTCTGACAGTTCTTTTCGTCTCTGTTGCGCGGGAAATATAACATGCTGATATTTGCCTTCCCATGAGAGAATGTGGCATGAGATTATTTTTAGAAGATTCACTTTTTATGGCATACTCGTTGGCGTGATGGCGAATGATGGATGGAATTTAAATTTATTTTTTTTTTATTTCAGCGCCGGTAATGGCCCCCCGAGCTGCTTTGTAGTTTTATGAACATTTTCGTGGAATTCTGATTCGATGGGTGCTTTAGAAAACACCATTGAGCTTCAGAGACTACCTTGTTCGTCGCGTTTTGCCTATGGGGTAAGCCCACCGAGCGGCTCGGTACGAGTGCTCCATTTTTAGTCAACAAAAGAAAGACTCCCTCGTACACGTACACTAAAACAACGATGAAGCAAAGTTGTAATTTTTAAAGCAACAGCAACTAAGCAAGGCTTAGATCCTAACGAAACCAAGAAGAAACTACTGCTCTCATGGGAGCTCAATCCATTCAAAATGTCCGCTTTCGAACGATCCAAACTTTAGAATCACAATACAGAGTAGGGGCCCTGCTCTCATGGAAGCTCCCATTGCAACAACATAAAGATAATCTAGAGTAGAAATGGGAAAAATGGCATTGGATTTCACGAGTTCCTAACCTTACTAAAAGTATGGAGCTTAGATTGCTAGTTAAAAGATCAAGAGTTGAAAAGTTACAGAAAACTGTCTAACCAAAGAACAGATCTTTAAACGCTTCGCCTCCTTAATGGGCGCATCTCTTCTCTTCCCTATATTTTTGATTCTAATAATATCTACTGACTTATAATTTTAAAGGACGACTTACCAGTAAATCTTGTGGTTGATTCGAGAGTATTGGAGTACATTTATTCAAAACTGTGCTGGATTATCTTGTAATGGTGGGGGGACAACTAATTTTTCTCTAAATCCCTTTTGACTAAACTCGGATATTCTTTCTGAAAGAATAGCGTAAAATTACACAAATTTTACTCAACCTATTTTTATAAACTAATATGTACCATTTCTTCCAATTGCTCAACGTTTGACAGCATGGGGTATTATGAGGTTCCTAAGTCTTGGTTCGATGTTGTTTAAAAATTTGGTACACCAGTAGGTATGTAGGAGTGGGGGTCTCCTCCTCCTAACACAAAAAAAAAAAAATTAGGTAAGTTCTTTGACAAGCTATATTTAGCTAGAAAGAATCGTTTCTATTCTGCCCGTAACCACAGAGAGAAAGGCAATATACACTACCATTCTCTCCTGCAGCGTTGGGAAAGTGTTAACACCACACAGATTTTATATAAAAAAAATGAATATATTGCGTCATATTTTGTTTGTATAGGTATACTGATTACAATAGTATTACATAGGATATCATCTTTTGTTTTTGTTCTTTTCATTTGTAACACAAGCGAAATATTACCGCAACATTAATTAGTTCGAAATTACTTGCAAATATATATATATATATAAAAAAAGAATATTTACAATGTACAGAAACCAAATAATACGACCAGAAACGTTTCTTTCTCACAAATAAAAAAATTAATCATGTATGTACTTAGTTAAGCATTTTCTCCGTGTTCTGTTTTTGTTCAAATAAGTGTCTAAGAACTTAATGTAAAGTCGTATAAAAATATATGTTTCCTCTTTTAAATTCTAAATGACATAAACAAATGAGTGTTATTATTTAAAGAGAGAGAGACAAAGAGAGACAACTAATACCCAACACAGTCGGCCGCGGACTAGTTTTCTCTATTGTTGGGCTTGCATTTTGGCTTGCATCTGTGCCAGCATTTCCTGCATACGCCTAAGCTCGGCTTCCTTTTCCAACAGTATCCGGTCCTTGTCAGAAAGATTGTTACTTATTGGCGTAGAGTCACGATCCATGTCTTTTGTGGGACCGTTCTTTTTATTGATGCCCTTGGCTAGACGCTCAGAGCGATAGTTTTCATAGTGAACTTCCTGAGTGACCTCTTGAAGGTCTTGCATGTGAGTTCTGAAAGAAATTCCAATTTGAAAAGGTTTAGCAAATAGTTACTAGCTTTGTGCTTTAACTTACATAAGCATGGTCCTGAGTTTAATAAAGTCACAGTGTTCTGGATTCTCCACTTCAACGACACCCCATGGATATAATCGACCACGTACTTTCTTTCCCTTAACTTCCAATAGTGTGTTCGCACCACACACTGCAAAAGGGACTGCCTCCTTCAGTTGTTTTACCTGTTCCTTGTAGTCTTCATCCTCATCGCTATCACAATCGGGCAGAGGATAAATCTTGATCCCATGCTCTTCAATTTCCTGTAGAATACGACATTTCAAACGGAGAATTTCTTTTTTTGTCAGGCAATCGGCTTTTGCGATAACAGGCACTATGTTCACTTTCGAGTGGAGTTTCTTCATGAATTCAACATCGAGTGGTTTAAGCCTGCAACAAAATTGAATTATACATAATGCGATTAATTGCAAAACAATAAACTAAAACTTACCCATGCCCAAACGGCGATATAAAATAAAAACAGCAATGTATGCGATTATCAACAATGTTACGACGATTCAAACCACTCTCATCACGTAGAAATCTCTCGTACTGTTCATCGATGTACTCAAGAATTGCACTAAAACTATCGGAATTGTCTATAGCATCACCGAATCCCGGTGTATCGACCACAGTTAGGCGAAGCTTTACACCTCGTTCTTCGATTTCAACAGTTGAGGCTTCTAGTTTAACTGTTTGCTTTTGTTTCTCTGTAAAACAGTACAAATGACTTAGTAAAGCAGTTATAGGTTTTTTTTCTATAAATTTCTATACATACCTATAGCATCGGGAATGATTCTCTCTGGATACAAGTCAGTGAGGAAAAGGCTATTGACCAGAGTTGATTTTCCTAGGCCAGACTCACCCACAACCATCAAAGTGAATTCAAATCCTTTTTTCACCGATTTTCTGTGCACCTGATTCGGTAGGTTGGCAAAGCCTACATATCCAGGGGTTTCTATGCTCGAAAACTGAAAAGAAATTAAGAAAAGGATATGTTAGAAATCGGATACCACAACAAAACAAAAACGGAGAAGGACATATAAACACCATTAAAGGGAAAAAATTAGTCATTTCGCCTTGGTAATTCGAGCATCAAACAGACCACTAAGCGGCTTAAGCGGTGTGGAAAGTAACAGTATCCTTACGTAGAGGGGTTGTCTATTTAATAAAAATCATAAGAAAGCATGTACTTATAAGTAAGTAGCAGACGATAACCGTACACCTATCGATTAAAAATTGTTCCTACAAATTTTACTTGGATGTCATCTACCACGATACATATTATCATCTAATACTCAGCCGTAGGTTGTGTGTCTCAACTTAACGGCAGCGAATCACTATATCTATCTCCCAAAGCTTTCCTCACACTTTTTATCCGACTTGTGAATCTTGTGAATACACATATTAAATGTTTATGACCTTTGCCAAGAGCAAAGTGTCTGTTAATGTTTGAAAAGAACTTGAACATAAACTTTACATAAGATGTTAACGTGCCTCTATTGTCTGCATCTTGTGGAAGTGGATGTATATCTCTTTCGCATCATTATCGATTCCTTCGCATCCTATTATTCTATTCCAAATAAATTACTCAAAAGGGTATTCTATTCGCGTATAATAAAAGCCTTACCTTTCTTTGGAACACATGTTTCTCTTGTTCTATTGTTGTAATACGTACATTAAGGAAAATACACACAAAGTACGAGTACAAGGACACTTAACAGAGGGAGAGAAGAAAAAAATGCCAAGAACCTCTTATCCATCCATTTTCTCGTCTACAAACGAAAGTGAAGGAAGTCAGATTGCCACTTAAATGGTATTCAACAATTTAATAAGCCAGTAACGTCATTCAGAGAAGTCTTTAAGAAAGGCGTTTTTTAAATGGAGGTTCCTTAATTTGTGGAACGTGGTAAATGAAAACGTGATGGTGTTCAAAACTGCTCTCATTTCGACAAATAGAACTTGGCTGAAGGGGGTGTAACTAAGGACGATGTGAATTAATGAATCCTTAAACTTATTCTCAAGGTCTCAAGCAGGTGGGTAGTTGGCAATGGCGGTTTCAGGTTAAACGCCTTGAACCTTCCAGAGTTCAACTTTTGCAACTTATGACAAAAGCATAATAAAAAACAGCTTCCAGCAACGCTTGGAACAACCAACGGCAATCACTAACGTTCAGCACCAAAGGAAATACTTGCACAATGAAAGCAGGTACAGGTACCAAAATAAAAAAGCAATGACCGAATAGTCTAACAAAGTATTGTTTGTAAAAGAATTAGTCTCGTAAAGAAAAAGTCTTAAGCATCTAAAGACAAACGAAGAAGCTAACAAAGTTTCTCAAAACTTGCAATGTAGGTTTTAATCGATTTTAAATGACCTGATCCACATCTACGCAATGTAAACAGTGTGCTACGAAGCAAGTGTCGTTGTCATCTATAATGGAAATTTTGTGTTCTCTCGCAATCCCGCAATCCTTTTGAGGGCATAGCGGCATAGATCCCTTCATAATTTCAGTAAGGGAACCCTTTCCTTCATCTGCTTCTTTGTTTTTATTCCGAGTTCGGAGAATTTCAAATGACTCTTTGTACCAGTTTGCAATTTTTCTCAAATAGAAAGTAATTTTAGCATCCCCACTCTACTTCATCGTTGCTATGCACATTCCATATAAATTTCTGGAAAGAATTTTTCAACCCAATCGCATTCTTTCGGTAGCTATCTACACCCCGACCACACCGTCAACAAACCAGGCCAAACTCTTTCATTCCAAATAAAAGTAAAAAATAAAAAATAAAATTTCTAAATTAAAATGCTGTACGCAGTCTGACACCGTTTAATTGACGGTTATACTACTCAGTTTTTATTTATTTCCACGCTGCTGTGCTTCGTTTTCAATTGGCTACACCATTAGCCAGCGTGCTGTTGCCAGTCGTTTGTCTGTCTCTGTGGCGACATGCGATTGAGGCTAATTTCAAGAGTTCAAATGTGGTTCTCGTCAGGTTCTGGTAATCTGTGGTGCTGTTTGTTTCTTTCTAGCGGTCAAATTGAGTCAAAAGTAAATGACCGGGACTGGAGAGGCTGTTCTGGATTTGATGTTTGCTCTTTTACCACTAGAGAGATGTGGAAAATGGCCGGCACAAAAATTTTATACGTGCATTGTAAGGAAAGGATGGATGAGAATCCCATTAGTTATTTGAAATGCTCTTTGGCAGGTGAAGGAAAAAGGGACATGAAAGAGATAAATTGAAAAGGAGGGGATTGAGTGAAGTACATGTCTAGGCAGTGGAAAAAGAAGAATGAAATTGTTGTCTATGGTAATACATTGTCTTTTGTGGTAGGATGAATGCTCCTTTTCTTATTTATGGATGGAAAACAACATTAGCATGACGGCTTATTTATCAGAACAAGTGCCGACCAATGATAAAAGAAATAAGGCGTCACACGGACAGTCTATGTTAATACTGCTTCACTGCATGAACACTAAAATTGCTTCTAAGCATTCAACAAAGTGTACAGTCTGCCCTGTTACGTCAGATTGTTAATCAAAATAAACCCTTCCTCGTTTTCGATCAAAAGAGTCTATAAATGTGCACGCATTAACTAATATTAGGCTTGTTAAACGAAAAAAATGATATCAGCACTTAAATTTTCATTTATCTAAAAGTAGGTACGCAAGATAACCGCGCTTCCACTCAACTTTGAATGTAAACAAATATATTCAAGACTTCTTCATGGAGTTTTATCAGCTTTTTTGTATATGTATGTTTGTAGACCACCATCTTATCGCATCGCTAGCAAAACAATAACAAAAATAGTGCTGCTCCGTCGACACTTTCTCGTGAGTCACACGTTTAAGTGATTTACTTAAACTCACGTAAAAGTCGAAAACAAATTGCAACGATTGCGAAAATTATCGGACAGAGGTTAGTGATCTTTATTTGTTTTTTAAAGGGAAAGAACAGAAAATGTATCTCATACGGAAGTTAATTTATTTTATTCGCTAGAAGTAGGTCTTGTGAAGCATGATGAGTTTATAATTCTTAGCGAGTGAATCACTTAACGTGCATATAGAGTACACAAACTTGAACATCAATCTTCCGTTCCATTGCAGACAGAGATGTTCATTCACAGATTTATTTTAATGAGCTTGTTTACATTTTTTTTTCTCTTTTTTCTTAATTGCAAGAATTTAATTAGACTGCGTCCGACAACACAATGTGATGCATACAATTTGCCGGGATGCCTGCAGAATGCAATGCATAGTTCATTGGATTTCTAAAAAAAAGCGGAACCACCGATGGAGACAGAAAGGAAATGCATTGACTTGAATCAGATTACTACTCCAGATAAAACAGATAGAGGATATGTATGTTTACCTGAGAAGTATACGTACTACATACAATGCCCAACTCTGCGGCAAAAATTCTTTCCATTTCTATTTGTGGTAAAGGTTAACATGTGTGTTTTATTTTGGGGATGTTAATTCGTTTATTGATCTGAAAAATGGTAGAGAAGAACACTTTTTTATGGTGGATTCGATGAAATTTGAGATTAAAAAGGGATAGGCACACATGTCGGTGTATATTCATACACACATCTTGTATGGATTTGTACAACATCCATACATGCCCTGGCATTCTCTATTTAGACAAATTTACTCTTGCCCTTATCAACTATCATCTTTACAAGGAGCAAAGAGAAATTAGCGTGATTTAAGACTAGAGAGGTGAATGGCAGGCAAGATACGACCGGGAACTCTACGAGTTGTATAAAAATGTGGATACAGTTCGGAATGAAAAAATTCGTCGACAGCACCAACTCGGTCACATCGAGCGAATGGAGTAGAACGCTCGAGCTAAGAGTGCCTTTGAATCCCAAACTTCCGATTAAAAGATCAAACAATGACGGATTCTAGAAACATTCGTCTAGTAAACTGAAAGCTGCGTGCCCAGGTCCATGAAAGATAGAAGGGCGTTTGTTCAGAGTCTGACCATCCAAGAGTCACTGGCCTGACAAGTAAGTAAGCAACGACATGGTACAAAGATATCCGCTGAATTGAACATTTTAAGGTTATCTCTAAAGGTGTTTCACAGCTGAAAGTAGAGTGCAGCTGGCCAATAAGACTGAAGATTTAATCCATATCAAACAGCTTTGAGTCGCTTGGAGTTCTGTATAAATTGGGCCTTCCCGTCCAAGAGGTTTACAAGCGAATAGTCACAAAAATCCAACAATACCACATTGGAAATCCACTTTAAAAAAAAAACTAACAAAGAGAACACCAAATACATTAACAGAAGTGCATCAGCCGCGCCCTTGAATTCCTCTTATTCTTTTTTACATTTTATACGTGTTCTTTTGAATCATATGCAACAGCACAGTACTGAGTACAGCACCCACGCCCAGGATTGCAAGGTCTTGTGGTGGTGCCGTCAACCTTTCACAAAGCCTACATAATTTCTCTCTCCCTAATTGGTGTGTGAAACATTGATGCATTCCCTCGTAATTACAAATTAAAATACATATTACAAGTACATACTATGTATGTACATATATTAATTTAATTTACACAACTTACACTCTTTGTGTCTGACATTTTGTGTTGGCCGCTTGCGTTTCTTTTTCACGTTTTTTTCCTGGTTCCTTTTTGGATGACGAATAATACACAGCAAACAAAAAAAAATAAAAAA
Source organism: Criorhina ranunculi (assembly GCA_951813785.1). Taxonomy (NCBI): domain Eukaryota; kingdom Metazoa; phylum Arthropoda; class Insecta; order Diptera; family Syrphidae; genus Criorhina; species Criorhina ranunculi. The sequence continues at coordinate 1,727,751 of OX638385.1, read as the reverse complement.
CAGCAGCAACAACAAAATATTATATTTTTACTGCTTTATCAATAGCTGGTTCTTTCCTTTCACTATATTGTATTTCACTTTTCTATAGAAATTCGTCTGGATGTTTCAGATTTTTCTTGAATTTTTACCGAAAAATTAAAACCGGAAAACACGAAAACAAAACCCAGATTCAAGAGTAGGAAAAGTCAAAAATTGTTTCGCGCTGATGAGAAGATAACAAAAGGATGAGAAAATGAACTACACAACAACAACAAGAACATAAAATTCCATCAACGCAGCCCAAAAAATTACAAGCACAACTTATTGCCGTCAGACTACAACAAATCATAAGCACAACTGCATTCGAAAAGAAACTGACTGAAGAAAACTAAAGCGACTTCGAATTTTCGACATGTACTTTTGCGTGTGCAGAAAGCGGCTTTCTTATTTGTGTCAGTGATGGGACTTTAGGTGTTAAAAAAGATAAAAGTTAAAAGTAGAGGGTATACGAGACTAGAAATATCATTGCTGTTACTGGAACGAACGCACTAAAAGTGATTCAGACCAACAAAATCATAGGTTTTTTCACGGTTGGTGCAGTCATCAGGAGTTGCTCTCCACAGTATTTGTGATAGATACTGACACGACTTCCGTCGTTTAGTTAATCTTGCATACATAAGTTTTATTAACCGTGGGGAGCGTGTGATTCCAAAGAATTTCGTAAGATTTAGCGACTTTGCGTTTGTAGGCCACCTCCCAGTTTAAATCCAACATTCCAAATGTAGATAGATTTCGCGAGTATAGAGAGAAAAAAAAAACTTCAATGCCGAACAGTACTTTTTTCGAAAACAATTTTCTATATACCATCTCTGACGTGATGTTCGAATGCCTAATTAGGTATTTTATATCCATCTCTCGTAGACAGAAAGAGAAAACCCAACATATTGCTGATAAAAAAATGCATGCGCCAAACTTAATGAATGACAAATGCATCAAAACACTGTTGAGGTTATTTTTAAAAAAAATAATTTATTTTATCAACAAATCTCACAAAACAACAACAATGACTACAACACCAAGCACTATTTAAAATTAAACAACTTGGGTATCACGTCACCACACTTTGCTGACAGTTTAATGTCAGCTAAATGGTCCCCTCTTGTTTCACCAATTGTTACAATTATCACAGGCAATTGTAAATCCTTTGTTTGCAGCACCATTCTGTAGCCAGAGAAAACCATTAAGCTGGAACCCAGCACCAATAGACCGTCACTGTTGTAAATCATCTCTGCTATCTTGTCCACTCTATACTTGGGAACGTTGTCACCAAAGAATACAATCTCCGGCTTGAGGTTTCCGTCACATTCTGGACAAGGAGGGATTTTAAAATTCTCTATGTAATCCAGTGGGATTTCCACATCACCGTCTGGTCGCATCATATCTGGAGCGTCCTTGAATTCCGGATTGATTGTGTTAAGAATGTCTTGAAAGTCATGACGATCAATTCGATAATCACACGACAAGCATTTCACAACATAGCCACTCCCATGAAGTTCAGTAACATTTTTAGCTCCCGCTTTGGTGTGCAGTCGGTCGACATTTTGGGTGACGATTCCTTGAATTCGACCCTCTCGTTCAAAGCGCGCCAAAGCATGATGAGTGCCATTCGGTTCTGTACTGGAAAACTTAGGCCATCCGACAAAATTTCGTGCCCAGTAACGTCGACGAATCGCCTCTGATTTTACAAATTCCATATGTTGGACAGGACGATGGTCTGTGCGAGCATACATCCCAACCCCAGCTGAACGGTAGTCGGGAATACCTACAATAGAACCTATGGGTTTTTAATATCTGAGCAAAGCACAATCAGATGTATCATTCACCTGACTCTGTGGATATCCCCGCACCCGTGAGGACAAGAATATTTGGTTTGGACATAAGAAAGTCCTCCAATTGCTTGACATCGCGCTCTAACACAGGATTGTGTTTGGGAACGAATTGCAAGCTAACATTATAGTTGGTAAAAGACACTCGGTAACGCAAGAGGTGTGTTAAACGCATTTTAAAAATAAATGTTTACGAAATGAAAATAATTGGGAAAATCACATAACTCTGCACCGTCAAAACAAAATTGATTGTCAAGTTCTGTTCATCTGACAGTTCCACAATCCACAAATACAAAAATTGTGGATTGGAAGTTGAACGATATTCTTCGATGCTCCTACGGGTATGTGATGGTTTTGTGCATACATTTCTTAGTGGCTAAATTGGGATACCTTCTACTACTCTATTGTTGTACTGAAATTTCTGTTTTTTTTTTTTAATTTTAATGGGGGTTTTCACAGTTTGAATTTTTGTGACGTTCAGGCCCGACTAGCAGAAATTAAAATTTGGAACACGATATTTGGCTTTGTTTGTATTGCAAATTTCTTATCGTGGAACTTGATCTACAATAATATCACCAACACAGATTATCTGCAGAACACTACAAAACTAAATCGGCTCCTTCTCCTTCTCTCAGAAGGGAATTGAAAAGGACGAAGGGAACTTTTTCATACATCGAGCGATCACATTCACACTTACAGCACAAATCGAGATTCAGTTGCCACTGCCGCTGCCGCTACGGAGGAATCGCAATTTTAAGAATAAACAAAAGGGAAATGTCAAAGCGAGTCCGATGGTCAACATCGACACAAAACTATTTGCCCGTCTGGCTCCTCATCCTCACCCACCCAGAAGCTTCATTTTCAAATCAAAGTTTGAACAAACAAAACGTAGTTTTTTTTTTTGAGGACCTTTGATGAAATTAGCAGAACAGCAGGTTTTTAGATTACTCGTCGGTTTGTATCTGTTCTTTTCATTTAGAATTTACATACGCATCTTTGTTGATTTGTGTTTTTTATGCCAACAGATCTGTATCTTATGTTAACAAATGGTTAACAATATTAAGTACTGCAGAGAGCAGTTTCTCAAGTGTCCGCCGGCGGACAATAATGCGAATTCTCAACTTCTGAACAAAGATTCAAAAGTCACCGATGATGACGCAAAGAAAGTACGGCACAGGAACAAGGACAAGAACAATAAATCTACTCTGGATGACTCTGCAAATTGGGTGACCGATAATGATGATAACTCGGATGACGATTTTTCGTCGAGGAGACGAAGGAAGAAATTAAATACCATTAAGGAGCAAATCGAATTAATTGTAATGAAAGAGATATTCGATGCGCAAACGGATGAAGTCAAGGAGATCATAATCAGTCTTCACAAAATGCATATCGACCAGCAAAAGGCCAATCGGAAAAGACAGCTTATGAAATCAAGGCCATTAATTGTGAAAAAGAAAAAGAAGGGTTATTACGGCAAAAATAACGGGAAGGTAATCAGTAAGTCTGTAACAACTGCAGCTCCAGGAACCCTTCAAACCAACCGCAAGATTCTTGCAAGACTTCAACGTCGACGCCGCCATCGAGAAAAGCCACGTTCACAGAAAAAGCGCAAGAAGTTCCCACGAAGAAAGCGTTATGTTGGTGCCAAAAAAGGTAACAGACAAGGCAGAAAACGTTACTTTCGAGCACAGAAATTCTTCAGCAAAGGAATTTTTCTTGCTAGTCGTCAGTTGCTCGATAAAGTCTGCCAGGCGGTTAAGGATCCCAACAGTACTGCTACCAGCTTTTGCAACAATAACACCCACGGCCTCAGTAAAACTCATCGTAAACAAATTGCTCTCTATGAGAGAATTGAAGAGGATCTCCATCGGATGGATATTGCCCGACAGGCTAGAGCTGAAGCTGCTGCCGAACGCAAAGTCAAAGAACAGCAAAAAGAAGCATTGCGTAAAGGAATTTTGAATAAAATCGAAGTAAGAGCAGCTGCTCGAGCAGAACGTGAAGCTTTAAGGAAGGAACGTAGAGCTGCCCGCAAAGAACGTGCCCTACAAAAAAAGTTACGAAAGGAAAAGGCCAAAGCTGAAGAGATAAAATTAAGGGAACAATTTAAAATTGAAGACGCAGAAAGTTAAAGCAGTATTTAGGATGAAAGTGATAAAGTATTAACCATTTATACGGGTGTTTATTAAATAAACTAATTGTTTTTGTTAAACGTTATTTTTCCTTCGTTTTCTGGGTTGTAATCTTTAGGAGGAATGGGAACGGCTTTAGCAAATCATCAAAGTTCCAGAGTATAAAACAATTGTTCTGATGCAACAACGAAGATCTAGACGCCGTATAAAACCTACAAATGAATTTCCAACAGGGAATTCCCAGGCTTATCTAGCGTGTTAAATATTATTCTCATCTCAGATTAAAGTGAACGCTTATCACTCCTCTTCGCCCAAATTTATTAGCTTCTATTGTATACGTAAAATTGATTTACCTGCTCTATTAATTTAACCTGGCGCTAACGTCCAACGCGTCACATTAACAGGTAACACCGAAAAATGCTTCAGACTCAAATCCACAGTTTGACGCGATCTGTTGTCGGAATCGGAAGCAGGTTAAACTCTCGAACAACTAGTACTAAGTAAAATAAAATTGTTTCATTTGGAAATAAAATAGTGTTGTGTTTCCCAGTTAGCATATTTAATTAGTGCTTGTTTACAATGCGTTCATTCATTCATGTGATTGGACTAACAATTTGTTTATTATCATTGTCACAAACAGTCCAATCGGATTTGTTTCCGTTGTCTATCATTCATATAAATGATTTTCATGCAAGGTAATCAGTTTTAATTCAAAAAAATTAGAAACAATGAAATTCTACATGGGGTTTGCTTTTATCGAGCCTTATAATGAAGTTTTTAAAATTTACGAAGTTGTGGAGTATTTAGTTTCATATCTCTTCAATGTTGCCGTTGAATTGATATTGAACACGATATGCATATCTAATTTCTGGGACTGTAAAGCAATAAAGATATTGTTCAGATAAATAAGATCGTAAATTCAGCAAACTGAATACCATAAGAGATCTATTTTTATGACTACACTCTGTCACTAGAAGGGGACTGAATTTAAAATATGAATTTGATTAAGTTGAAATGCGGGCGAGCTGGCTTTTAACTCTCCGCCTGGGCACGGTAAAGAACAAGTTAGATTGAATAATAGATCGGATTTCACTTTATTTTATTTTTTAGAACAGTTCGACAATAATCCATAACTGGTTCTATTGTAATCGCTGGTCCAAGATGTTCAAATGACGAAATAACCTTGACTACGGAGAAAACAAACTGAAACCGTATTAAATCAATCTTATTTGTTTATCTAAGTTGTCCGTCGTTTCCAGTGCCGGATAATATTCTGACAAAAACTCGAAAACTCTTCTTAGGGCAAATTATGGGAAATATCTATGCTTTTCGTCACATTTTTCCTCAATCATCCTAGAATTGCAACTTCTAAAAATTAGACAAAGTTCACATTTTTCTCCTCTCTTCTAACGAAATCACGTGCCGACTTAAGTGAAGTATTAAGTGAAAATCAAGACACACAGGTTGTTATCTATTTTGAATGTAACTGTGCTGAACCATACACGGCTAAATGGTGATTTGTACACTGATCCCAAGAAGTCGCCGTGATCAGGCATCTAACAGGCTGTTCAGACGTACTTCGATGCGTGATATATATGTATCAGCTTTTTACTGTGCTAAAATTCCTGGCTATCTTGAAAGATTGTGTGTTAATAAAAGAATCATTGATAGCCAGATGGAAATTAATAATTTCGACTTGGGGAGAACTCGAAGACTACTGCTGGACACGGATGTTGCTCTGAAAAAAGATTACAGACTAGACTCGAAGACTCGAATGACGATGTTAGTAAGGATTAGCATCGAGCTCTTGAAAGATAAATCGAAGGAAAATTTGAAATTTTTATAAAAAAAAGGTGCACTGGCTGTTTTGGAGTCAAGACAGAACTGAAATGTGTTTTCCGTCATCTAAAGTCGCAGAGCAGTCGCCGTAAATCGGGTTTGTCCCATCGGCCATGATGTTCTAAAGTTAAGTACACAACCAGTGTTGCGCCAACTGCTTAACTGAAACAAAAATCATGCAGTTGAGTGATAAACATCAAGTGATAACTATTTGACGCCGACTTTAGCCGAAAAAAATTTCCACATTTTATCAACAAATTTTTCTTAGCACTACGTTTGGAAAGATTAAATACACGATATCATTAAGCGAACAATTAAAATGTCAACAACAATCGGATAATCTATCAGAACGAAATCTTTAATAGAACACTTCAAATTTAACTTCTTATCATTGGCTTTGTAAATTTGGATCATGATTAAATGCGATTACGATTGAAATCACGTGGATATCGAGGAAACATGCACCGGAGAGCTTTCATCATCCACTAATTTTATCATAGTGCAAGGGATGGTTTTCTTTTAAAAGATCTATAGCTCGTTACCTCTTTAAGAAACTTTAACGCAGTTTCGCCGGAAACGTGGTAACAAAATACGTATACTAATTCCGTAATATATAATGTGTTTATAATTTTAATTGTACATAATCTAATCGGTTTATTTCCTTGAAACAATTGGTACGTACAATTAATTGATTAAGTGGTTATGGTGGCAAATCCTATTTATATTGTTATTTACAACGTTTTAATCTTCACTTTGTATACGTGCAAATATTCTAGATTGAAATTATTTCCTCTATAAAACTTAAGAGAACAAAGTAGCGAATGACAAACGCTTCCTGTGTTCCTGTGTTGCGTTGACATGATGCCACAGTTGGCTTCACATTCGTCCACCTAATATGTACCTAGATTTTAGTCAACCTGCTCTTTACAGACATAGCTAATTAGTCTTGCTAGATAAAAGTTAATCCTTTGCATCAGAAGAATATACAAGGAACCTCTTAAAACAGGACTGACTTTCTGTAAAATGAAACATTCTATGGTAACAACCAATCCACCATTATTACAGATTTGAGTCTACCGATACAGCCGGTGGTACTTGTGACGAAGGAGAGGAATGTATTGGGGGCTATGCACGCACCGTTTACACTGTTCGACGCTTACTAGAGGAACAAAAAGACTACAACCCAGTATACTTCAATGCTGGTGACAGTTTTCAAGGGACTTTGTGGTACAACATAGGTCGATGGAATGTAACAAGTCAGTTTCTGAATATGCTCCCAGCCGATGCAATGGTTTGTTTAGAATTTCATCTGCAAAAGCTTTCAACTTAAATTATGTTTGGACAGACCCTGGGAAATCATGAGTTCGATCATAAAATCGAAGGATTAGTTCCATTCATCACGGCTTTAGATTCTCCAATGCTTGTGGCGAATATTGATGACTCCGAGGAGCCCACAATGCAAGGCTTGTATCAAAAATCGATGATCATCCAGCGGAGCGGAAGAAAAATTGGCGTCATTGGAGTTGTCCTGGAAACTTTCTACGTGAGTACCTATTCAATTCAATTCTGTGAATATCTAAACCCTAAATAACAATTGTTTTAGGATCTTGCCGATACAGGAAACCTGAAATTTCTTAATGAAAGCGATGCTATTATTGAGGAGGCTCAAAAACTTAAGGCACAGGGTGCTAACATCATTATTGTTCTAACACATTGCGGCTATGATGTTGATAAGATTATCGCCGAAAACGCGGGAGCTGAGATTGATGTAATCATTGGATCTCATTCACATACTTTCCTATTCACTGGAGATGTTTTGCCAGGACCTGATCGTCCGTGGGGAGATTATCCAACAGAAATTATTCATCCGGATAGTGGTCATCGGGTATTAATTGTTCAAGCTGCAGCGTATGCGAAATACGTTGGAAATATAACAGTTTTCTTTGATGATAATGGAGATATTGTTTCGTATGAAGGTGCCCCTATCTACATGGCCAAAGATGTGGAAGAAGGTTAGTTTTTCTTTTATGAATCTTAAGTCGTAGCGGGTATTAAGTCAAAGTTTTCGGTGAATTACTTGGTGAAAGTTTAATTTTTTAACCCACTGTATGTATAAAAAAAAAAAGAAAAAAGAACTTAATGCATGTTTGCTAAACTAAACCATTCCAGACGAAGAAGTTCTAAATGCCATGGTTTCATGGAAAGAAATTATTGACGAAAAAGGAAAGGTTCCTGTCGGAGTATCAAGGGTGACGCTAGAAAAATGGCCATGTTCGTCTACGGAATGTAATCTTGGAAACTTTTTCGCCGATGCTATGGTTCATTCGTTTATAATCGAGACGCCCTGTAATCAACACTCATGGTCGAATGTATCAATAGGACTCATCAACAACGGTGCCCTAAGAGTTCCTCTCTACAAAGGCAGTAATGCAAGCCCAAATTGCATCCATTCTTTTATTTGTCACCACGTTTGTCTGTTTCAGATCTTACATACGCCCATATAGTTGCTATGTCACCATTCGAAAACACCTTGGTCGCTTACAACTTGAAAGGGCAAGACCTATTGGACACCTTAGAGTACAGTGTGAATAAAGTGGATCCGTCAAATGGAATTTACAGCTCACAGTATATGTTGCAAGTTTCTGGATTACGGATTACTTACAATTACAGTGAACCTGCTGGGTATAGGGTTATGGATGTACAAGTGAAGTGCACAGACTGTGATTTTCCCAGATTTGTGCCACTAGACAGGGACGAGGTGTACAGAATTGTATCACCGGATTTTCTGGTACATGGTGGAGATGGATTCACGATGTTGGCTTCTAAAAGCACGGATCATCAGTAAGTCTAATGGAAATGTTTGATAAGATTTAACTTGTAACAAGTATTTTTTTTTCGATTGTAGGCCACATGTAACAGATATAGAAGCACTGACTGATTATATTGCTGTGGCACAACCGATTACAACTGGCAATGAGGGACGAATCAAAGTTGTGTCTTAGAAATTAGCAAATTCTTAGTAAATGTTTTTAAGTTAATTTATAAAATTGTTGTTTTATTTCGACTGGTTGAAGGAGTACTGCTTAGAGAAAGAACTTCTGGAACAGAATAACATGTAATACGATGATGAACGGTGAAAACGAAGAAAATATGATATTTGTCTGTCACTATCTCTCCAAAAAAAAGAAAAAACTTTTAAATTAACTTGACCGAATGAAGTGTAAACGCCACCTTCACTCATTTGGTACAAAGGTTTTTCAAAGACTTCAACGGTGCTTTCTTGGATAAAACCATCTTTCTTTTTTGCTTCGGTGATCGTGCAGTGGACGTTTGGATTAACCTGCCTAATTAAAAATATATTTCTTCTTTCCAGATACGACTATTCTAGAAGCCCTAAAGCCATGGAAAGAGGTCTTGGATCTAAGTGGCAAACGGGTTATTGGCGAAACAAGAGTCAAACTAGAGAAATTCGAGTGTTCATCGCGGGAATGCAATTTGGGAAATTTCTTCACTGACGCTATGGTTAATGCGGTATGTTTAGTACAGGCTGACTGCACTGAAAATTCACCATGAGGCACTGCAAGTTTGAAAGACATATTTGTATATAGCCGTTTCGCAAGATGTTTTATTCAAATATACATTAATTTCATTTGAGAAAAGTACATTTTATAGAGGTTTATGGAAAAGATGGAATCTCAAACGCTTCTAAAGAGCTCTTTCAAGACCCTCATCAAAATTATATAAATTCAATGCTTACCTCATCAACTATAAGTGCATACATGTTTTAAACCAACCAAATCTAACCACTCTTTCCTTAGTTTATCAAACGAACCCCATACGATTTTGATTACTGGTCAAATGTGACAATCGCACTAACAACACAGGGAAATTTTCGTGTGCCTATCGAAAAAGGAAGTTAGCCTAGCTATACAACACACTTGAGTGACACTTATCCTTTAAATCGTTTTTTTTATAGCTATTACCTACTCTCACTTGGTTACAATGTGTCCGTTTGAGAATAAATTTGTTGCCTTAGATCTATTTGGAAAGAATCTTGTGGAAGTCCTTGAAATTGGTGTAGCATCAATGAATTCTGGTTCACAAACGCCAAGCTCTAGTCGAATGCTTCAGGTTTCTGGACTAAAAGTTACTTTTAATATCACAAAGCCTACAGGTGAAAGAGTCCAAGAGGTTCTAGTTCGCTGTCAGAAATGTGGATTGCCGACATTTGAAAAATTAAACATGGATACTATTTACAGAGTCGTTGTGGCTGATTATTTAGCAGAAGGTAGTAATGGATTTGGCATTATTAAGGAAAATGCATTCAATCTAGAGTGAGTAATATGTGAATTTGAATTTGGGTTTCCTTTTTTAAATTTACAATCCGTTTCCTTGTTTAGAATCGGTCCCATTGATTTAGATGCTCTGAGCGAGTTTATTGAAGTGAATAATCCAGTTGTTGCGGCCATAGAGGGAAGAATAAAGCTTTTGAAATAACTGTTTCATTCTGATGTCAAGTGATTTAACAAATAAAAAAGAATAACATGAAATTTGCAAAGGTTTTGATTTTACTTTAGTGTCGATGGTTGGTTTATGGTCCTGAAATTGCTGGAAGAGTGAAACCTACACACTGAATAGTGAAAAAAATTTAAACATTGCTCTTGTACCTAACTGTACACACACCTAGAATTTAAGGAATAACGAGTACCATACCTGACCTAAAACTCAGTTCACTATCTTATCGACACATTCACATGGTTATTTACATTCCACACGTTCCACACAGCTGATTTGAGAAATGTCAAAAGTTTTTTCTGTGGAGTGGAGTTTTTGACGAATAATTTTCAACATTTTTTTCTAATTTTATGAATAACTGCAACATTAAACAAGTAATTTGTTGTTAGACACTGATTAAGCATTTGATAATTAAGACAACAAGGCAGAGGAATCATGAATTTCCTGAGGCAAACACTAAACGTTACGAAACAATTGACGTGCCAGGGTGAGTTCTATCGACAAGAATATTAACCGGCCGAATACAGTTGTTATTAAATAGTTTAATGTCCCAAGAAGAAAAGTGTCTAGGAGGAAATCATGTGCAGACTTACCCCTGTAGTGCTAGTTTTCACTCAAGTTGTTTAAGATGGTTATCCAGTTTTGAGGCGCTATTTTGTTGCTGTATACTTCGTGTAAATACGTCCCAAGAGAAAGTGTTCGCATAAGGTTTGCTGTTAGATTCGAGAACTACATGATTTTTCGCTGATTTATACCTGCAAAGACATTAGGCTTCCATAAGTCGTTCATAAAACAAAGTAAGAGGCTTGTTTAAGCTGTTTTCAATATGCACTAAAGATATAAAAGGATTTGAAAGTCAATGAAAACTTTGCTGCTCAGAACATTAAAGAAATTCTATTCCGTTGGCATTTCATTTGCTACCATCCTTAGTTGTGCCTTTCTAACAAACCCTAACTCGACCTTAAAAGACTTGTCTTACGAAGCAATCACTTGTGATAAATGAACCAAATAGCAGGGAATAAAGTAAAAAGTAAGAAAGGGGCTAAGTGGACATGAGCACGGTCAAGAATTTTACACCTTGAGCAGTTAAAATCAAATGTGAGGGAGTGGACAACTAAAAAGAGCGAATTAAAAAAGAACAAAACTTACTTTGCGATCGGAACTTCTTTGACAAATTTAATCCCACTGTCGCGTATTGGCCACACATTGACGACAACCTTTATCAAACAAAATGTTGAAACATTTCTAATGTGTCGCACGTTATTCATTGGCACGTTCTAGATTTAATCCCATGATCAGATGAATATCTTCAAGTGATTTCAGTTTCGAAGAAAAAATTCCTGTTAATCTCTTAATTTGAGACCTGCATTGATGTGATCGATGAAAATTACTCTATCGACGACATGCCATATGTCTCCCTGCTGTTTTGATTATCTGTTGTTATCCTCTTTCTTGTTCGATCAATCTGAGAAGAAACACATGACGTGTTATGACGAATCTATTATCTTTTCTTTTCTTTTTTGAGGTAAAAAAAAAGAGGAGAAAAGAAACTAACAAAAGCAACAGAGAACATAGACAATCGAGAGGATATTGGAATATTGTTCCAAGTCAATTATCTATTGTCACGGGAGGTTTTTTTTTTGTGGTTTAACACAATGGTGGTACATGGGATTGGCCCTAAACAAGCAAATTATAAACTGACCAAAGGACATTTGATTGATTGCGAGTAGATGGAAATCAAGAAATTTCCATGGAAGGAATACGTTCTTTTGAAACACAGCTACCCGTGACAATGAATTCTTTATAAAAAGATGCAGCAGTTCGTAGGACACGCGAAATATCGATAGTGTGACCGTAGCGTGGTCTTTGCTAAATGGCCCAAATTGGACGATTAATTTTGAATAACATAGACATTGCACGGCGCTTCTCAATCACGCCTTCTTGTTATCTCTTTGAAGTTGTTTAACATTTCCAAACCTCTGACTACTAGACCACCCACTATGATCATGATAAATTTTGTTCCTTAATCCCTTTCCAAACAAGTTACACTAAAGTGACCAGCAATACACTTGCAGGTGTGACAACTGCCACCAAAGAGGAATGGATTAACTAGGAACCGCCGCCGGATAAACACAAAAATAACATTCACCATGAATGGATGACCATGGCTGGACGAATTTGCTCTTTTAAATTGGTTTTTATTGTTCCAAGTTGCATTTTGAATATTAGAAATTGAAAGGGAATCGGTTCGCTTTGCTATGGTGAGGATTAATTTGAAATGTAAAATATGATGAGTCATACCTGTCTCATACACCATACACGTGTGAATACATTTGTGGGATCGCGGATTAACATGGCTTTTTATTTGTGTGTGGCTGTCCTTTTATTTTCCATTTGATGTGGTTGAGCCAACACTGGTCCGTTCATTTCTTGTTACGAATTCCAGTGAATGTACAGTTGTGAGAGACGAGTTGAAGTTAAAAATATGCTTGATGCTTAAACACAATACGCTGACTCGGAGATAGAGAAACGAAGTACTCAAAAAGGGTCTGAAGTTGGGGAGAAGGTAGTAGGTATATCGCGAAATCAAAAGGACATTTTCTTTGGCCAATGGCGGACAAATCTCAATGAAGTCTCCTGCGAAATTTTTCTTTCAGAGTACATATATATCAAATAGTCAACAGACAACACGCAGTAATTGAATTATAACTCGCCTATCACGTCTCTATACCGTTTTCTCCTTTTATTGCTAAATTCACCTTTTTTTATCACCTAAGATAGGTTTAAGTTAGCTGACAACGACCATCGTCTAGAAACCAGGAAGCACTGAAGTCTACTGTTCAAAACTTGGTTTGTAGATTCGATCGTATCATTATTTTACCAACAAAACACACATCAAACAATAATTAGGTAAATTACGAGTATGCCCTTTCAAAGGAGGAATAAATGTTTACGTAAGAGAAGGTATAAAAAAACATCCCTGACTCGCTGTGTTCTAAGAACCTCTGCCGATCGTAAATATGTATAATTCTTACCTATTATGCGGTTCTACAATATTTGTTTTTCCTGCCTAATCCCGGTCTCGGCGAATTTTGTCAAACATCGCCGGACTTAAAACCCATGTCCAAGCAATAAAGTTTTAAATTGCTCTTCAGTTAATCCGGTAGCTTAGAAAGTCTTAATACATTTGTGCGAGTCCACGTTAATATACTCTTGGCGACCAGGTAACAGCAAAAGGTCGTGATTCTTGGAAGAAGTAGTAATTAAAATCCGAATTATTTAAGTTTATTGGACTTTGTTTTGGGGCGTGTTTATTCATTTGATTTAAATCATTCATTTGACTTGGTATCTGAACAAGAATAAAGTAATGTGAACTTGAGGATGTAAGGTGAGGACAGTGTGACATGCAAAACGCGACTTATTTCAGTACTTTCGAGGGAAATAGAAAGAAAAAGTTATTAGCATCTATGCCCTGGTGATTGGTGATCTTCGATGGCGCTCTGAGGCGAAAGTTACTAAAAATTTGAGTCACTTTAGAAGGGTTTGGCCATTTAATGCCAGAAGATAACATCGAAGCTTGTTAAGAGCTGCCGCGAAGAGCTTAAGGTTCTTGACATGCAGCACAACGTAAAACTCTGCTGGGTCCCTGGTCACAGCGGGATACCAGGCAATGAACCAGCGGATGAAATGGCTAGAAAGGGCTCAGCCCTAGACCAGACACAAGCAGACGGCACGGTTAAACCTCCACTCTGCAACCTTAAGGCCAAAATCGAAAAAAAAGTCATTAATTGAATCAAACAACAGCTGGACACCACGAACCACCTGTAAAATATCAAGAAGCCTATGGCCAGAGTACGATAAGATGAAAACCAGCAAACTCCTGCAAAAGGACAGGAAATCTCTGTCAATACTAATAGGAGTGCTTACTGGCCACATGTTAAAATATCATACGAAAAAACTTCGTCTAAGTGACGATGATATCTGCAGAAGATGCGATGATGAGGAGGCTCATGAGAACACGGCCCATTTCCTCTGTCACTGCCCAAGCCACTGTCAATTCAGAAACAGAACTCTGGCCAAATTTGCTCAAATTCGCCAGGACGTCCGGATGGCTTGAAACAAGACGATAATACCACGGTAACAAATAAATCATGGGTATAACAATGGGTCCACATGGACCTAAGTGTGATGAGGGTGTAACCATTCTCATCAGCCCGCTAACCTAACCTAACCTAATACCAGAAGATTAAGTATTCAATCCTGACGTCGGCAACTAAACAAACAGACAATAACTACATCCATTACAAAGTAGAAAGACAACGTCAGCAAAATTGGCTTCTTCAAGCTCCTCGTGCAATGCAAAGTTGAATTACAAGGAATAAATTCTCGCGCTTGCTGGGCCTCTGATTAACTGGGTGCAAAAGCCTACAAGCCATCTTCGTTTCCCATCAAATCTACAGACAAAGATATGTCACTGAAACGTACACAGCCTATTGAATACTGTTTCATCAAGGACTGGCCGAGTATGCTCCTATAATTGATTTTTTTCCTTTATTTCCCACAGTTCAATCATTTCAATTCAATATGCGAAAATATGAATCACCACCGGTCATGTGAAACTTGGCAATATTTCAAGGATTTCAAGCACATGGACAACAGTTCGCATGATAAAAGAAAAAATAATAATAACCAACCCGTTTGGTCGTCATTTCCGTATATCCTTCAAATCCATCGCACCATATTTGTATGGGCTGACCATAACAGAGAGATTTTCCACAGATTACACTGCCACAAACGGGAAGGAAAGGGATCAAAAAGAAGAAAAAAAGAAAAAACAAGAACAATGCAGTTTATCCTTTGTCCATTGGTTGATTGGGATGGCATCTGTCCGTTCGGTTCAACCCTTGGAAACTAAATGTTCCTGATTTCCTCCGAAAAAATGGCGAACGAATCATACATCTCAAGTATCCTCAGACAAAAAATTATGCTAAATTATAGTATTTCCATCTTTGTTCGCATATGGTCACGATATCATAAGGTTGTCGTCATCTCCTTCAGAGTGTCTTATCCCTTTTTTTTTATATGGTATCTTACTAGGAAAACAATGGATTGGCTATGAAATCCTTTTTGCAACATTCAAAAGGATAAAAAGGATTTTTAGTCATAATTTTCGTACGTTTATCCATTGTGTGCGCACCTGATTAGCAGTGAGAGGAATGTCTTCTATTATCATCCTTTTTTCAAGGGAAGGTACATTTATTGACTTGATCTTGTCGAATACATGCATTCGGATGTGGTGGTGCGCAGAAGGATTTAAAGAGGATTTGTAGATTGAACTTCTAATACTTTAAGAAGGATAAATTAAAGGACCAACGCAGTCTTGGGTAGACACTAATATTTCACTACTCGAGACCTTCAAATTAAAAACTTCTCACACTTATTTTCTTGTTTGTTTTTCAGCCGTCAACCTCACTTTGTCAACAATGCGTGAAATGGCCTCCCTTCAGCAAATGCATCGTCGTGGACCCCACTTTAAAACTCGCCCACCACGTCAACCGCTCGACGGTAAACCCTTCGCTAAAGGTGTCATCCTTAAGACCCTCATCAAGAAGCCAAAGAAACCTAATTCGGCCAATCGAAAGTGCGTCCTCGTGCGGTTATCAACTGGCAAGGAAATGGTCGCTTATATCCCTGGAATCGGTCACAATCTACAAGAACACAATATTGTCCTTTGTCGCGTTGGCCGATTACAAGATGTTCCCGGTGTGAAACTCAAGTGTGTGCGAGGAGTTTACGACTTGCCTCATGTCATTAAGAAACAATAAGAATTGAATATAGATTCCGAACAAATGGTGTTTTTTATTCGTGCAATTTTCAGGACATTTTCAGAGGGATTATCCCCGAAAACATGACATCACAAGTAAATTCTCTCCTCAGATGCACATCTTAATCTCATCTTAAGTCAACAAAGAGATTCAGAGTTCGAAGGCTCTTTTTGTGTCACAATTTTGCGCTTATCGATACAACAAAAGGACGAATTACGAAATTCTACAGATTTGCTTGTTCCTTTCGTAGATCTTTAGAGGCAATTGCACACTTTGAATTCTACCAAGAAGTCGTAGGGATCATAAATGAGTTGTACGTAGAAAAAATAGAAAAAAGAAGTCATTTTGTGGTCATTTTCACAAAAAAAAGGACTCTAACGGGAATACATACGTGTTGTGGTGTTCCCTATGGACCAACAATTAGCATAAAGTGATCATTTTTCATTTACTTTCTTCGAAAAATATGAAAATAAATAACTGTTCAGTGATTGTTACAAAAGGAGTGGAGAGTAGCGTAGGAAGAAAAGGTTTTTTTTTTTTTTTTTTTTTTTCTACCAAGGATCAAAGAAGTTTCTAGCGTATTCAAAGGATTACTGGACTTTCATGTTTCTTTTTGTGATTTAGGAATGAATAACTAGACAGATGTAATGTGGTGTAGTTATGTCCCGTTTTAGGGATTGCAATTGTAGTCCATCACAGTTCTACGAAATAGGGACAAAAAGTACTATGCATTGAGGTAACTTTAAAATTGAAGAACTTATCCTTTTCCAGACTTGAATACCTAGAAAAACCCAACAATCTAAGCAAGAGTAGCAATGTCATCTATACTGGGTGTCGTGGAACCATACGTAGAAGTGGAACACGCCAAAGAAACTTAAGTAAAGTAAAAGTATCCCCCTTTTAGCCTGTAGAGACGAGCAAAGGAACATAGTAGTAGAGTCGCAGTCGTTACTGAGGATGTGGAAAGAGTATTTCTTTAGACTGTATAACGGCGATGTCGAACCAAATACCGCTGTCAGGCAGAATGAACCTTTCAACCTGGACGATGTAGACCTACAATTCCGTCCACCCGACCTGGATGAAGTGAAGACAGCCATATCTAAGCTGAAGTCCAACAAAGCTGCTGGAGTAGATGGCCTGACTGCCGAGCTCTTCAAAGCGGCAGGCGATGACTTGGTAAGGAGCATAGACCAACTCATCTGTAAAAAAAATGGTCGAAAAGAAAGTATGCCCGATGAATGCAACCTCAGCGTTGTTTGTCCGATCCTCAAAAGGTATAAATCTTCTTAACATCGCCTTCAAGATCCTATCTGCCGTATTGTGTGAACGTCTGAAGCCGTTCGTCAGCAACCTGATTGGTCCATATCAGTGTGGCTTTAGGCCGGGAAAGTCCACCATCGACCAAATATTCACACTACGGCAGATCTAGGAAAGAACCCAGGAGCTCCAAATCGATACACACCATCTATTCATCGCGTATGACAGCATCTATAGAGACGAGCTATACAGAGATATGTAGTATGTCTAATTTTGGCATCCCTGCCAAACTCGTCCGCTTGTGCATGATGACGATGGAGAATGCACCCTGCTCCATCAAGGCTGTATTGAGTGGAGAAGGAGATACAACGACGAATTGTACGGGCTGTACAGCAACATCGTCTTAGCCAGAAGAGTGACCGAGTCATGTAGAGCGGATGGACACCAATGCTCCGGTCCGAAAAATCTTCGAATTCGACAGCGCAGTAGAGGAAGACCGCGACTCAGGTGGCGCACGCAATTTGAAGGGGACCTCAACCAACTTAGCGTGCGAAACTGGAGGCAGCTAGCTAAAGATCGAGATGGCTGAAGACGCTTGTTGGTTGAGGCCCAGGTCCACCCTGGACAGTAGCGCCACCTTAAGTAAGTAAGTAAGTAACTTTGCAAGACAAATGCGAAGATCACTTGTATCATACAAAAGCTGAAGCAGACATTTCAAGAAGCGAAGAGCTCTACACATCGAAGAAGGCCATATCATAGCAGACCGGGCAAGGCAAATTTTATGTGAAATATTGAACTTCAACTATGCTTACGGTTTAAGTGAACAATTAGGCGCGTCACGTGTTCATCTGTGTTCAATTTAGAATCATTACGGCAAAAGACGAAATGCTTACAACTGTAATGCAATTCTTCAGCACATTCCCAACATTACCACCGTAGCATTTCATTAACTAAACCCATTTGCATTTCAACAATTAGAACCCCGTCGCTATGCAGTCACATATTCCTTTTTGAGTAACATTTAGCGCCCTATCGAATCAATTAGGACGACTCAATTCTTTCTATTCCCTACATACATTGCATAGTTGTCTTCTCTCTCGCAGTGCCATTCTCAAATGTCCAGAAGTCTAAACAATTAATCACCATGCAAGAGCTCAGCGTTAATCCTTCGGGTCGTCGCTTCCAACAGAAAACCGGAAAGAAACATCATTAGGACATCAATCTAAATCCGTTAGGAAAACACCAGCATGTGCCAAAGAAAAAAAGAAGAAAAGGATTCCATTTCATTTATCCTCCTCCAGCCTCTGGTTCAGCTCCTCTGTACATTTTATCCTATAGGGATGTCTCAAGTTGTGGTCAAGGAGTAGGATAACCACCACCGACAGCTGTATGCCTAATGAACATCACATGTGAGTCCGGAGTCAGATGAAAATAAACAAATATTGCATTGAAATTTCGTGGAATTTCACGGAGTCTCACGAAATCCCATCCTCCACGACAATGATGAAATATTTGAAAATGTCCACATTACCAATTGAAACAACATTGCACAGGAGTGGGACAGGCGCAAACACACAGAGAGACATCCGATTAGACGAAAACAAATTCTTGTGTTAGTTTTTCCATGGAAAACTCAATAAAAATGGGCACGTGGGCAAAGAATAATAAAACAGTCTCGATCATTGAATGGGAAAGGATACTGTAAACAATGAAAGGGTGTCCACGTCCACGACAGAATAAGGTTCTCTAGAGAATATTGTGGTTTATTTGGAAAGGATTTCGGACAAGGAATTCACACGAGAAGATTAAAGTGAGCCAAGGATCATGATGATGTTGTTTGACTCATGTAGACCATTGAAATAAGGAACCATTCGAGGGAGTCGAATAAGTATTCTCTTAACGGCTAACGGCGGCGTGGAACAGTGGATCAGTGATATCTACCAACATGATTACAGAAGATCTTGGCCAACTTTTATGAACGAGGAGTTAAGACGAAGCTACTTGATCCCAATGTGGCATAATTTCCCAACGATTGCAGGACTCCAGTTACCTAAAACCCTATCACTTCCCAGCTTGCATGAATCCCCATGCACAATACTTCAATTTTTCCTGCAATGACCACACATGTCCATCACAATTAAGTGACCAAACATACAACACCATAGCCCATCACCCTGGAAACAGATTCTGTTGTTGGGTCTCTTCCCAAGGCTATCGCCACAAAACATCTGTCATCCACTGTTACCGTTAGTCTGTCACTTGAATCTTCAATTGCTGACTATTCAACATTTTCATACTGAATCCCTCCTATCGACGGCGAACGGTGTTGTCTTTGTCTTGCCCGCAACCCTTTGGATTGCCGTAAAATCATCAAATATTGAATAGATCCCGTTAGAATTGCAAGTACCTCCACACACAAATCAACAATATGAAGCAATGCGGAAGGGGTTACGATAAAATTGAGAAGGGTTACTGATCAATTAACCCACACGCACCCCCGCACAATGACTTTGCACATCAGGATCCGACACAAACACAGACTCCACCGAATGAATGCGGAAGAAGGGAAAATTCTGATGGTTTTTGTGAAAAAGAAAATCGATTTTCACAAGAGATGCATGAGAAATGATTGTGATTACTCGTCGTCGACCGAACAATAGGTTAATGCCCGTCAATCAACCCTTCTTTTCAAGAGAGAGAGATGCGAGTTTTGGTCAGACCCGAGTTTTTCCCCCGCAATAAATTGATAGGATTATATTTACCAGTGACCGCAGGATACACTGATGAAGCAGGCACAAAGTTATTGCATTTTTTGTGGTCATCCACTGTGAGGGCGAACCAAAGTAATCTTACATTGTCACAGCTGGGGGAGGGTGCTGCATTTTGAAAAACATTTAGGGGTGGATTTTACCACAAAATGTGATGTGTAGACTCTGATTGGTAGCGATGCAATAAGAAATAATGCCACCATATTGATTTCAATAAAGAAAAAGAGGAGGGAAAAACAACCCCCGTAATTGGACAGCGGAGTCTCAAAAAATGGCGAAAGAAGAAAATGGTAGCAGGGGGTTTTATTTCGACTTTAATCTTGATTTGTTCAAATTTAAGGTAATATCTTGTGCATTTAACGTTTAAATGTATAAAATTCGCCTGAAATTCAAGAAAATCGACGGTTTTTTATGATTTTTTTGTGAAATGCATGATCGTTTGGTGGTTGTAAAGCCTTGCAACAATTTTTGCTTTTTTCGTGTAAAATAACATATTTTGTGTGTACATTTTATGATATTTGTGTAATTTAAGAATTTAAGAAGAAAATGATACCACTTACATAGCATTTGAGCGAAATTTCGAAATAATATGAGAATTTAAAATTTTTCACACAATTTAAATCACAATTTCACCACTTTCACTTGCACTATTTAAATTTCAAATTAAGTGATGCCAAGTCGCACATACGAAATGTCATCTTTTAACTTTTAATTATTTATTCAATTGTTTTATGGTTGGTTTTAGGATAATAAAAATGTATTTTCAGTAGAATTGTGTATTTGTGAGTGTAATGATAAAATAAAGGTAAAAGGAAATAACAAGGACTTAAACTAGTGGTAAAATGTTCCATCACAAAATGGTCCTCCGGAGTGGTATACTTACTATTTACTGGACCGAGACTGCAAAAGCCAGCACAGATCTTTGGCTTAAGCTGCATAGTTGTTGGAAATTGTTAGTCGTAAGTATTAATTCAAATATTACCCATCTCATTAGTTGAGTAAAACGTCAATAAACATGTGAAGACTAGCGAAACTCTGAAAACACTACCTGATTGGGACTCCTACTTTGTGACTAGTAAAAAAGAAAACACTCTGGACATATTGGAACTACGTAAAATGGTAAATTTTCGAGTGATTGTGCAAACAACACTGACGCCAATGTATCCGATTGTGCCTCCTTAAAAATAAATCAACATCCTTCCCGTAAAAGAGCCTGTCTTCCCTTGCCGTCTTCAAAAAAAAAGAAGATAATCATCATCTTTGACAGTTAACAACGTACACGCGCCAATCGAGGTAACACAAGATACCTTTACTTCTTTATTTTTCCATCCTTCCAGCAGGTGTGTGTTTGTGTGGGAAAAAGTACAACAAAACAAAAAGGATATAGAAGAGAAGAAAAAAATCCATTTCTGGCCACCGAATTTAATGTCCTTTTGATACTTTGTATTTGTATTCGATAAAGAAAGAAAATATCAAATACTTTCGCTATTTGAGAACCGTTATCTCGAAATCCTTTTCCACAAGTTTCACACGGCATTTAGAGATTCTTTGCTTGTTAGTTTCAAGGGTATGATTACCTACAATTGTTTGGTGAAACAGGACCTTTGAATGACCGCTTGCAAGTTGAAAAGATGACAGTCCATCAAAACGAATGAGCCGACACTAATTTTTAGTTCCTTATTTTAAAATGATTTTTGTTAACCTTAAGGAAGTGGATTGCATGGTTTTAGAGAGATATTTCTATGCGCATAAAGGAAGTGATTTATAAAATTAGGAGGTCCACGCAATGTGTTTG
This sequence comes from Criorhina ranunculi, assembly GCA_951813785.1. NCBI lineage: Eukaryota > Metazoa > Arthropoda > Insecta > Diptera > Syrphidae > Criorhina > Criorhina ranunculi. Next base: position 1,705,752 of record OX638385.1, on the reverse strand, counting down.
TTTGAATGGATGTTTCAACATGGGTGGTTGAGGAATATACCATTTTTAATATGCAACAAAGAAGGATCATCTGAGTTTACCACGATGCGATCTTAGCTGGTACCCAACTTACCATCCAGGAACTTGGATGAAAACTACGAACACAATGTATAATAGAATGAATTTCACTTGACATCTCGATAATAATATCCTCTCCCACAATTGATGGAATGTTTTACGTTCCTCCCTTATAAACCGATTCATTGTAATTTCAATTTAAAAAGAAAGTTAAAGAAGGACCAGCAAAGGAGGAACCAGGATCAAGAACTCTTTCATTTTTTTTTTTTTTTTTTTGCCTTTCTTCTACAGACAATCAACCCTTCCGGATTTGTGACAACTCTACTCTTATTTGGTTTCTTCCTTTTTTGTGTCAAAACAATGCACCTCTGGAGTGAAGTACTCTGCTATATATGAACTCGTTTTCTATATAATCATTTCTCATAAACCTGATTAGATGCTATAATCCTGGGATTTAGGCAGAAAGGATTTTTGCATGCTCATCTCATTGCAGATTGTCACACCTTTTCTCAAAAACTTCCTGCAATGTCCCGTAAAATGAGGATTTCCGAATGCTAGTTGAAGGGGTGTATACAAGATGAGATTTTATGTGCTATTTGAATGCTCTTAACGGTAAGTAGTAGAGTGTTGATAAACCGTTGAAAGGTGCAAAGTGTCAATTTGTTTTTCTCTTACTCCTGATGATTGACATCTATTTGGATGGTATCTGAAAATATCCTGCAATTGTTGTAGAGGAGTTTATAAAGAACATTTTGATGCTGGATTTGATTGATAACGGTTAATCATTACAAGGCAATCAAACACCCGGAGTTCATGGTTGATTATGAACCCGTGTGAAGGTGTCAACTTGAACAATGTTAAGCCGAAAGGGTCGTCTTGAAATGACAAGACATAAACGAGACTGGAGCTATACAACTTTTGGCGACGAAGCAATTTATGGACCTCCATTGACTTAATCAGAATATAGTCGCACATACGCAATGTATTCCAGATCCATCGATTAAGGTTAAATGAGCAACCACACCAAAGGTAGTTTGTACGTACTTATGCCTACGAAGGAGCGTGTCTTCGCACCTTTATTATAAGATTCACCACCTTTACGCTTAGTCCATTTTGACCATAAATTGGTTCTTAATCGTTCTTTACAATTCCATTTCTTACCTGAGACTAAAGTTTATTGCCCTCCTTTATGGCAATAAAAAAAAATATATATATTTTGCATGTTCATTGTTTTATTGTTGGCAAGGACTCAGCTTCTGTTAAATAAGGACTGCTCGTGCAAATTTGCGAATTTTACTACTCAGGAGAACCAAAGAATGAGTAATTCCTAGATTTAGAATATTAAAGGATCTAAAACAGAAAAGAAAAAGGGTAGTGGCTATTTTTATGAAATTACCCAAGTTTCGCAAAAGAATGGGAAAGGATTTAACAGATCTGCTGCTATTGAATGTATAACAAATCTTAATGGGACCCCTAGCGCAATCAAGGTTGACCTGGTAATGTGAATGGGCTTTGTAAATTCTTAGAATACAAAGTGCTTAGTGCTACCTGTGGAGAGTGTACTTAGGGCGTATGCACAATATCTAACTCATTGCAAATAATGCAACTTACTACGTGAAAGTTAAGAAGCTTTACTAACGTTTCAGGGTAAAGGTTTGTGGGATTTATACGATTATGGTTAGCCACTTAATGAACTGTTTAGAAAGTTAAGGTGTCTCTAGCCTAACATCTTCAAAGACGAAGTAGAAGCAGAATCACAAACTGACTTGTTTCGGTGTTCTAGCAGAGATTTTCATCGTTCTAAGGGGATTGAAACAAAAACAAAGATCACACTAATCTTGAACTTATCCGAGTTGAACTTAATCGAATTTAAGTTATTTTCCTCTCTCATAGCAACATAAGAAGTCACATCTTAGTAAGTCGATCGGTAACTTACACAAAATAGACAACCAACATCCCCAGTGGACTGTGAAAGGCAGACGAACAATCAAAAAAACCACACATCTGATACCAAAACAAAATAAATACAAAAAAAAAACCAACAAATCCTGAGACAGTTTGGCTGCTGGGAATACTTGATATTCCGGAACTCATTTCGATGACAGATAATTAGGGAATATGCCGGGGTCATCAAAACAATCGCTTTTATTGCGCATGTATCAGTGAAGTCAATATTGAAACACTGGAATTTACAGAGGCAAATCCATTTCCCACGTTTTCGATGGGATGTTGTAACTAACTATGTGATCAGCAAACAAATTGTGTCTATCATTTGCTAATAAACATCCTAATCGACACCCATTACATCACTGAATATGTGATGATAACGAACTAGATTTCGACAACCGGAACAGGGACCACATTTACCATAAAAGACTAACTGCAAAAATATTTTGTCAATATTTACTTACACCGACAGACTCTGCAGGGAGATATACTATCTTTTAAACAAATATACCCGAACCAACCTCAATCAAAGGATCTGGGCAACCAATTACATGACCGACAAGCAAAAAAATATCAATTTCCTGTGACCACTAATTGACCATCCTTCTGATCTTCTTGCAACTGTTTTCTGAAAGGATATATTCAAAACTATCCAAGACAATCTTGAGTATTACTTTCGCTTTAGTAATCATGCGTAATATCACCAACCTTCATCTCTATCCCATCTTGGATATCCTTTCTATTTTTATGAATGAAAATATCCACTGGCTCACTTCCATATTCCACAGTTATTAAAGAGACTTTTCCCATCTTGGGTAAGTGAACATTCAAATTACGGAACTAAGGATGTGCGATCGTGCGTTAACCTGTTCAATACGTTCACAATTACTATTTCCGAAAGGAAATGGATGAAGGAGATAATGTTAAAAAAAAAATGGCAGGTACTCCTCAGAAGCTTAGCAATTATATTCATATACGAAATACGAAAGAAAAATGCCGAGGTCCGGTCCAAGGGATTAAAGATTCTTATCAATTTCCTTATTTGCATAAACCTCAGCTAATCCTGTTGGCTTACCAGTGAATTCCACTTTCCTGAGACCGGATCAACAATTTACGAATGTTGCGATCGATCAGGTAATTTCGCTGTTCAGTTTCTTGACGTTCGTCAATATTTTGAAATGTGTTTAGAGTTTTATTTTAAATAAATAAATATTAAGTCTGAGTCCTTCAAATTCCTGTGTATGTAGGACTCAATGCTCTAGTGATTTTCTTTCGAATCAACTTTAGTATGTGACAGTTCATTCTAGAGTCGATGGTTAAAGGATTTGTTGACAAGACTCTGTGATCATGACTCAGGACCTACCAGCGTAAAAATAAATGTTCAAATGGCAAATACTAACAGAACAATAGAAACAGTGTTGTGTTCCAACAATATTTAGATATAAAACTTATTTAACTCCTCGTAACAAACGAAAATAATTGATAAATGCTCCGTTTTGAAACTGAAACAGTGACTACATACGTATGTAGTTGGATGTAACTATGTATGCATCCACTTCCTAACAGAAAATCTTTCTCAAATTATAAAGATATTTGCATCTAACACAAGCATATCGAATTGGCGCCCACCTACAACATCTAACAATCGGTTCTCGTCACCTTGACCTTTTCGTGTGTCCCAACAACTCTTTCCTCGTTTTTCACAAAAATATCCGTTAGAGATATTTAAGATATTGCATCCTGTCCAATATTTACTGTCCACTCTACTTGTCCATTTCGCATATGTACATAACAGCATACGACGAAACCCACTCTTTTGTTGTTCTTTCTTTCGCACAAGAGTTCCGCCGAAGCCGGTCAGAAACAATGCATTAATCCTTTTTCGGGATTCGACTAAGAGAAAGGACATTTGTTGACATTACTGTTAGAACCTATTGTTTTTTAATTTTCCTAATCCCCTCACTAGTTACCTTCCTGCCTGTGTACGCAGGCAAAAGGGAAAATCCTACCCAACTTCATTAATGCAATATTTTCATCGAAGTATGTCAAATTACACCATGAAGAGTGTGCATTTGTGCGAATAATCCTTGCTGGACAAGGTATGTTATGATTCGACTTATTTTCCATGAACGAAGGTTTTTGCATACCATTATCAAAGGGTTGACACAAAGTGTTGTAAACAAATCTTAACCTTAACCCTTCCTAATAATTTTGTGATTCTTGCTTATGTTTCTCAAGGATGTTGCCTTTTTTTCTTTCTTTCGTTTTCTGTCATCAATAAAACAAGAGTGTACAATAAAGGTGCAATGGAATATGCCTTAAGGAAGGATCACTCATTTTTTAGCTGTTGTATAGAGTATACCCCTTTGAAAACGGATTGTAAACTCTCACCTTTGAGTAATAAAATGTCTCGAATGGTAAAAAAAGGGTTTGCGATATTTTTTTTATTTTTATTACACAACTTCTTCTAAGAATTTGGCAGACCGCGTTTTAATGAACCGCTCAGGTAACTACAGGGAAGACTACGATATTTGAAAATGATTTCGAAATTTCGAAATTCTATTCTAATGACACACTTTAAAACTTGATTATATAAATGACTTAATTTACAAAAAAAAAAAAAAAACCTTTTGGATGATTAAGTAGTTTCGGAATTCTGTTAAGGTAGCAATGATTGACTAAGAAATGAGGCCTTTTCAATCAAGTAATGACAATTTACGTGATATTTGTCTAAATTACAATTGAGAACTCATTAGGGAAACAAATGTTTAGCAATTTTTTGTGGGTAAACTTTCTCAACAAACACGTGTTGTGCTGGATGAATTTGAATCGCAATCCAGTTCTCTAATTGATTGAAGTGGAAAATTACTTCATTGGTTCAAATTCTTATTTCGAATACCTTAATGCCTCCAAAGCAAGATCTTGGAAACAACGAAAAAATCATCAACAATTCAACGTCAGATTCTTTCTTTTATTACCAAACGAAAACCTCCACAGCAATGTAGCGAAACAAATTTGATTACTACTGGCTGTGTCACAATATACCACAAGACTCAAAGGCTAAAATATCTAAGAAGTTCGTATCGTATCGATGGTGCAAACGTATTAAAGCCAAATCAAGTTGCCACCATTCCATATAGTATGCTTGAGCTAACTCGTTTTTTTTTTCAAAAATCCTTTCCTTTTCACTTCATACGAGACTAGAAAGCAACCGAAAACTACCTTTATTAGTCGTCGCAGAATCCAACACCTTTAATTAGTTTTTTTTTTCTCTCTCTTTACGACCTCATATTACCTAAGAAGGCAATAAAATCCTTTTCTTACACAAACCGCCTTTGAAAAATACATTTTTTTGAAAACCCTTTCGCGAAAATTACGCACGCACCTTTTGGGGGCCATAAAACGAAAGAGTTTCGACATCTTTTTGTTCGGATATGGGTTGGCCAACCCTTTCTTACAGTGGTTACCAATTTTTACAACACCCACCGGCCTTAAAAGTGAATTTCGAAAAAAAAATCTTTTGTTTTAAAAACTTAGCGCAATGGTATACCTCTGCTACCTTAAAACTCTACGTATGTACGTAACTGCGGAACCACAAAAAAATGTGAAACATTTATTCCGTCTGTTTTCCAAATCTGCAATAATCCGCCCTAATGGCCTGCGTGCGTCTAGACAGGTCAAGAAATATGCACATAACCCTCCCTTCTTCTCATCACATGGAACTCTTTCTACCCTTTTTTCGAATACTCATTTCATGTCTCTTTTGTTTGCACGGGTTTTTGGGAAGAGATAAGGTTTGCAAAAAAATAAAAAATTTCATATCTGTGTTTCTCTGTCACTCTGTCACACACTTGTCACATACTTTGGGTAGGTAGATGCTCACCATACACTCCCTAATGAAAGTATAAAAGGCAGAGGTAGGGTCTGTGATTTAGCAGTATCATTAACAAAACGACAGAGGGTGTACGCAAAATATCGCACACTACGGTATTTTCGAAGTAGGATTTCAGCAACCGTTTACGCTGAGAAATTTAGTTTTTTTTAAAAACATTTCTGTTGACGGAAAAGTTTAAAAAAAAAAATACAAAATGATGCTTCATGATAAGATTTTGCCTGGGCAATTCTTTTTAGACATGAAAAATGGTTAGTAAAACACTTTAAAAAAAAAAAAGCTTTTGTTCTATTTTGTTGGAATTTTTTTTTTTCAATTTTAGATTTTAACAACAGTCTTCTCAATGGTAATCCACCACAAAACAAATTGGATACCTACGGGGCCTACAATTTCCTTAATCACCACCACCATCATCACCACAAGCAGCAACAGCGACTTTCCCCACATCCAGCAGATGGTGAAGTTTTGGATCTATCTCGCCGCTGTGATTCGGTTGAGACCAGAAAAACGCCGTCGCCATACAATTCAACGTCCAGTTTCGGCACAGCTTCACCCAGTACGCAGTGTGGATCACCAACAAATTCAACAAAAACACAAACTTCAACTTCACCATCAGTCTCGTCAACACAAACGGTTCCAGCGGGTTTGATACCAAATAAAATGCACTTTCCCAAAACAAGTCCACCACCAATGCCTCAAGGAATCGCATCACTTTATCCACTGTATTACTCGAATATCAAACAAGAAGTCGTTTCACCACCCCCACCGCCAGCAGTTCCTATCATTACGAATTCATTACCGCTCTTCCCTACAATGAATTGCATCACGCCTTCAGCGGCATACACAAATCATAAATTGGACGACCAGAAAAACAACAGTCAATATTCTCGATTGGCAGATGCAGCAAATATCCTTTACCCGAACATTCTTAACGCCGCCACAACCGGAACTATAAATTCAGCGAAGGCCACACGTCCATTCAATGCCTACCCAAGAGATCCAATGCAAGTGGCAGCTCATTTCGCGGCTTCTGATGTGATGCTGGAAAAGACACGCATGGAGCGTTATAGCGTGTTCCGAAAACGAGCGTTGAACGATCTTCGAGACACAAATGGGGGTCACAGGGTCGTAACGAATCCAAAAATGCGACGAACTAACAATCGCAATAATGGCCAAAATAGTGAATGTGAAGAACGTGCAGTGGAGTCCAGTGACAATGATTCATCCACAGGGAATGGGTCTAGTGTAGAGAATTCTAATAAAAATGACACTAACAACGATAGTGAATCGAACATGAATTTTGGAGGAGGCGTAAAAGATGAAGCTTATTACGAGAGAAGACGCAAAAACAACGCTGCGGCTAAGAAATCCCGAGATCGCCGTCGCATCAAAGAGGATGAAATAGCAATTCGGGCAGCATACCTAGAACGACAAAATATTGAGCTACTTTGCCAAATTGACGCCCTTAAAAAACAGCTCGAAATCTATACGAAAGCGTGATCGTTGGTCGGAAACCTATTTGATGTAAAGTGAAAAGGAATCTCTGAAAGCGTTGAACGCTTTGTTAAAGGATTGTAGATTTTTATTTAATTTTAAGGGTATTTTGTTTCGATTCGTAGTTGTATATAGTTAGTAGGGAAGTATTTGTAGTTATTATCAATTTTTTGTGGGTGGGGAATAAAAGAATATCCAGTCTAAATAAATGAATTTGTTTCTATCATATCATTTTACGATTATCCAACAAAATAAAATTTTTGTCAAAAAAACGGGCGACTCGGTGGTTTTATTTTAATTTCTAGCTGCAGATTATGGTTTCAGCTTGGAATTGTAGCACACAATAGACACGGGTGTTGATGAAATCAAATAGAAGTGCGCAAACCAAGATGAGTTGAAGATCGTTCTTGGCTGTATTTGCGGTCGGCACTCGTTTCATTCAATAATCCGTGGAGGGTGAACGATTTCGCAAGGAAGAAAAGCTTTAACATTTTCATAAGAAGTGCATTCGATAGATGTATAAGATTGCAATAGGTTTATAACCAATGAGAACGGATATGTGCCTGTGTTGACCTACATGTGTGCGCCTTGTATGTGTCTTGCAATCAAAAAAAATAAGTTCATGATTCTAAGTGGTAAAATAAGCCTACAGTTGTGTGTATTCAAGTAGCATCGAGAAGATAGTTTAGTGATACGCACTGTTCGCTACGACCGTCTGGCCGATTCAATTACTAAACTGGTATGTGCTTCAGACGATAGTAATTAAATTTGCGGAAGAACAATAGTATATCTTTGAGCATTCGATGAAAGACCAAGCACTCTTCTTGTCTAATTCAATAAAAATATAAAAAAAAACACCAACATTTCACTGTAATCCATAATCCTTAATCGTAAGCTTAGTTTATTTTAACTGAATGCTGTTTCATCTCTCCTTTAGAGGCAACTTTCTTTTAACAATTAATTATTTCATTTTCAGTTAGAGATATTAGGTTGTTGTGTGTTTTCAATATTATTATTGTTAATTCAATATACAATAAACAATCATAGAATGTGTGCTAAAATGATAATGATTTCATTTCGCAAGTAGCGTTCCTTATTCTCTCACAATGCTTATGACTAGTTATTATTAATCAAATTGAAATTGTTATGATTCAAACCTTTAGTTTTTTTTTTTTTTAGATACTAAAACGCCTTAGAGGTTACTTCTTTTTTTTGAATTGTTTTGCTTAATTTAAAAAGAATTCGTTTTTTTTTTTACTTTTTTTTTCATTTCATATGCATTTCATAATAATTTTCCCTAAAAAGTCCACATCTACGACTTAAAATTAATTTGTTAGTTTGTGAAATTATTTCTCAAGATATTATATACAATTTTAGATCTAATCTTAGAAGCTAACTTTATACAGATACAAGTTTGCCGAGTAAGAATTGCTAAACACACTAATGGGAGGTAAACATTAAAATTTTGTATAAACGGATAGTTCTTAGTTTTTTGTTTAAGAGAATAATGATGGGAGAGATTTAAAGAAACGTTGCATGAAAGAAAAAACAAAAAGGCTTGCACACAATTATTGTTTAAAAAAAATAAACCGAAAACGGAGTTAAATAATACTCAACGCAAAATGAACTAAAACTAAATTGAAAGACAAATTACAAAATTAAGATAAAGCTGTGCATCCCATCTCTACTAGGACTAGTTTATCTAAGCGAGAAAAACAACTTTAATAAGATCTTTACCATGAAACTAAGTAAAAACCAAACCCTCGAAAAGAATGAACCAGTTTTACAGCATCTTACAGGCTGAATTTCAATAATTTTGGATTGGATATGCTTGGAGAAACTCAACGACCAAGATAAGATCAACATTGTCATCCCACACTGAGTTAAAAGTTACGTTGAAGTGAAAAGTACCGCCAGAATTCTTCTGCGATAATACCTAAGAACAGAGGAGAAAACTAGAACAAAGACAAACCAAGCGCTACTCAAGAATTTTAACAATGAAATGTTAAGGAAAAGTATTCTTAGTGGACTTCCCATTAAAGCTAGGCCTTTAAAAACGACGGAACATGTGAGATCTGTAAATTAAATATGTTACCGGACCGACAAGTGATACTCACTTAAAGTGCATTAGCCTTCGGCTACCAGTAGATGGGAAATTATGTCTTCTTTACTTTCTGAATGGAGGAACGGAGCAAATGGCTTCTCACACCTAATAAATCGTTCTTAATCCAGAAATCTTTTAACATTCTAAAAAAAACAGCTAATTGGAAGTTTTTCTGGATACGTACAATATGGAAGTCCATGTGTTCTGTGCAAGGAAGAAATAGGATCTCAATACAATAGCTATTCAACCACGAATATTTTTACTTTCAATAATAAGAACTTGGTTTGTACGTATCAGACAAAATAACGAATATTGCATTCTAAAACTGTTACATGAATATGGAAGAAATTGGAACGAAATCTAGCCATCAAATTCTGCGCTTGTACTTTTCCGGACGAAAATGTAACACTTTTGCACTCCACATCGGTAAAATAATTCAACAAACATTGATGTAGAATAAGAATCCCCTATGGGTAGGACAATCAAAAATTGACGCCGTATTTTGTCAACTATTTCATCGAATCGAATTTTAAACGAAATTGTACTTTACTTCGGTCTCCTTTCCAGATTTTCTGTACCAAATGGATCAAACCTATAATTGACTTGAAAACGACAAAATGTTAGATAAATTCAGCTCCAGCCACAAATCTATTGCCAGAAAATGGAATATCAATCTAGCATGCGCATGTATGCTAAGTTAAATACTTCAGGCGCCGTTATATTTTATCGTCCATCAAATTAGTGACCTATCTTTTAAATTAGACATATTATGAATCTAATGATATGTGTAGCATGTCAGAAGACTTTTACAATTTTCTATCCACATTCGCTTTGCTAAAATTAACTAAAATTTATCAAGTAGGAATGCACACTTGAACTTCTCTCCCCATATACTGATCATAGAGTTCATGAAATTAAGAAATTCAATGTTAAAACACCACTTACCCCATCTAATTTGAATCTTGAATAGTAACGTTGATATTAAGATGAATAATTTTCCTAAATCGAACTAAATCCTGAAACACTACACCAGACACGTCTTATTTCTTTTCACAAACTTGACAATCAGACACACGAACGTCATTAATTAACTTGGACCTGTTTGTTTTTAAAACCTTGAAATGCAAAAATCTAAACAAAGAAATAAACTAGCTTTAAAAAGTTTGTTTCAAGATCATCGGTTAAAAAAAAAAAAACAGTACTTCTGATTTTTCGGAAAATGAAAATTTCATTGGTAAAAATTTGTTTTTAATTTTTTTTCAAATGTTTTTCTTTATTTTCTTTTTTAAATTATTGTTCGTTTGTTTTTATTTAATAATATTGACCATTCGCAATTAACTTGTATATACGAAGAAATAAAATAAAATAATAGTGAAGAAATTGGGGAAAAAAAAATCTTTACAAAGGAAAAAGTATCATAGAATAATATATATAACTCATACTTTGCATATGTTTACAAATGTTTCTTCCAAAAAGTAGACAAAAAAGAATACAATAATATATATGTATATGGGCATAGAACTTAAGGGCTAAATTAAAGAACATTAAAAAAAAAAGAATAAACTTTACACATAAAGAATTAATTATTTCCATGTTTCATTTCATTTCTTTTGCTATATACAATTTTTTTTTTCTTGATTTAGTTCCAAAGAATATTCAAGTGATAAAATTGAGGTAAAAAAAAAAGAACTAAACAAAAAAGCTCTTTTAAAAATGTATAAGAGGATAGTTTTGTTTCTAAATTTTTACTCCGTAGTCGCGGCCAACTAATGTTTTTTTTTTTGTTTTGTTTGTTTTACATTTAAAATTACTGAGTAATATGGTAAATTGCCTAAAATCTAAGAAAACATTATTTTCACGTGTTGTTGGTTTTTACTTAAAATTATTTTCATTTACCATACAATATTTAGTTTTTTTTTTTTTTAATATAACTTCTGTGTAATGTAAAAATGTGTTTTAATTTATTTTAATTACATACAATGTTTATATTTTAATTAATATGTAACATTTGTTCATGAAACTTATTAACTTAACATAAAAAAAAAAAACATTTAAATGTTCTCTTTAATATAGTTATTCATTATAGGTTTTATTATTTTCTTCTTTGCTTTTATTTATGTTTCATTTTTAGTTAATGCGTGCGATTGTTTCATCCAAGATAGTTTTTAAACACATTTTTATTTTTTATTTCTTTTATTTTATTAAATTTAAATATAATATATATATGTATATATATATATATATATATAAGTTGTATCACAAAATAATAAACTTAGCAATAAGGACAGCAATATTTTTTTTCTATTATATTCATTTACAACAGACACGTATTTATTGTTAGAACAAAAGAAAATAAATCTATTTGATAATTGTTTGTTGTATTTTTCTTCCACTTCTCTCTCTCTCTCTCTCTCTCTCTATCTCGACCTTTCTTTCGTAGCAATAGTACACAGTATAAAAAAAAATCGTTTATAGATCAAGTTTATGTTTATTCTTTATACAGAAAAGTTTGAAAAAAAAAACTTTTATTTTATTTTGTTTTTTACCTATAAATATAATAATTTATTAAACTTTTGTTTTTGTTTCTTTTGAAATACAATATAAATCGTATTTTCTAATAGTAATCAATGTATATTACATAAACTTGTTTGTAGAAAGAAAAAAAGAACGAACTATTGCAGAAAAAGAAGAAAAAAAAATAAATAAACTAAGAAAAAAAATCGCCGTACCACCATTTCTAGTTTCATTTTTCTCTTGTTTAGGTGTATTATTTCAAAACTTTGTTATTTATGTATATAATTCAGTGACTTTTATTTCTATTTTATATATTTGTTTTATATTCTGTTTCTTATTTGTTTTTAGATTTGTCCGTTTCAACTATTTTGTTTTTACAAAAAAATGGAGAGACCCCTATCGGTGGTTTACTTTATTATATATTTCTCTTTGTTACACTTTTGAAATAAAAAAAAAAAAATATTTTGTAATTATTTATAGTGTATGTCTGTGTGTACATGTGTGTGGGAAACAATAAAAGATTGTTTTCTGAATTTTTTTAAATAATTTATCGCCATTTCCTATTTTTACATAATTTTTCTTTTTTATATAACTAAAAATACACAACAATAAATATCTATTGTGAAATAGATACGTCCATTTAGGAAAAAAAAAATTATAATCATTATAATTAGTTATCAATAAAATAAAATATGTATATAATAAGGTTTGTGGTTTAATTGGTATGTGTTAATCGGGTTGTTTCAGTAATGTATACATGTTGTTTTTGTTTAGATAGATAGAATAGGGTGTATGTGTGTGTGTTGTTTATAAAAACTGTGTTTTAATTGATCATTTATTTAACTTAAACTTATTAAAGCGACTCTTCAAATGCTGCCATTAAATCACTCTGCATGTTCATATCTATTTGGCCTGCCATCTGCGGATGATAAATGAACAAGAAAAAAAGATAAAAAATTTGAAAATCGGAAGAAACTGCATTGAAGATTTAAAAGCGAATTAAATCTATGATTCAAGAAGAAAGGACACTTTGCGAGCTTTATGAACAACACGGACGTCGTATTGCATGTAAGGAACCGCCTCACCCGAATCTTCATGGATCCATTGTTTTTCTTCCAGCTATATATGTGTTAGGTGACGGAATTCAGAGCGAAAACGCAGAGATTTCTCTAAAAGACGATCTTTTAAAAAAAATCTTCAATACGCCCTTGAGACCGACGACTACTTAAATTAACCCATTCCTTGATATCCTTCTCTGCTAATTTAAAAAAAATAAATAAAAACATAAACTTACCGCCTCTCGTCTTCGTCGATCCTGTTCCAATCGCCTCAATTCGGCACGACGATTAGCCGCCCGATCCTGTGGTGATTGTTGCGAACCTGGTGATCCACAACCTTGTGGAGAGGCTTTAATGTCTTCCAAACGTGCTGGTGGTGGTGGCTGAGGTTCATGTGTACTTTTCCTAATACAAAACAATAATAATATTAATCGATTTTATAGACAAATTAGTGTGTTCAACTTACCGCCCGCTATCCACCTCCACTTTTTGTTTATGCTGTTGTTCCTGTTGCCGCTTTTGCTCTTTCTCCGCAGCTTCCTTCTGACTTCTTTTCAGTTCCTGTTGTTCAAGCAGTTTCTGTCGATCTGCTTTCTCTTTCGCTTTGTTTCGGAATTGCTGGAACGAATCCATCGCTGGTTTCACCTTGTTTGACGTTGGAGTGTTCTGTGGTGAGTTCGCCGAAGCTAACGATGACCATGAACTAGCATTCTTTAAATTTTGCTCATGTGCCGATTTAAAGGCTTGCGCAAAGTTTGTTCCGGCATTAGCACCGCCTCCACCTCCACCCATTGCAGCCAATTTTAAGTCGGAGGGCGATTGCTGTGGTGGCTGTTGATTCATCTTTTTCTCCGGCGGACTAGGCATCATCGATTCGATTGGTTTTGGCGTAATCAGCATCGCTGGTTTGCCATCATCCTTTTTGCCTGTGGAGTTCGTCAGGTTTCCACTGCTCATCATAATGGCGGCAGCAGCGGCAGAGAGCATATCATTACGATTACTTCCCATATTTGGTGGAATCGGATCAAATATTGAACCCATACCCATTGCAGTAGAAACTGGTGGTGCAGCTGGTGGCGGGTGATGTAGACCTCCAACGACGCCAGCGCCACCCATATGCATTCCATTGCCTGTATTCGAATTATCTAAAATAGTTCCAGTACCGGTGACACCATCGGGTACACTGCCGTAACCATTATTGTGATGCATTCCATGGGCTGCCGCCACAGCTGCGGCAGCCATTGAGAAATGATTGTTGTAACCCTCTAAGCCTAGCTGTTGCATCAATGGGAAATGATTGCCATTCATTCCAGATTCGGTCTTTGCTAGAATCTCTGACATCAGTTCCATGTGATGCTGCTGCTGCTGCTGTTGTTGTGTGGAATTCATGTGGTGCTGTCCCATCGCTACCAACATTGGCTGTTCAAGAGACGCAAGAGACTGTTCAACTGGATCGTCAAACTGTGGTATTTGCTTGAGACCCGCTGTCAGTGCGAGCATCGACTGCGTTGCGGATGGTGGCGGAGCAGACGATGTGGATATGGATGATGATGAGGGCGGTGGTGGCGGCAGCAACGGACCCATGTGTGGGTGGTGTGAGAGGTGTCCGAGTGACAGATCACTCACCAAACCAGCATTATTGTCACCACCCATTGGAATCGATTGCTGCTGGTGTTGTTGTTGTTGCTGTTGTTGTTGTTGTGACTGTTGATGAGGATGCTGATGAAATGACGATGTGGATGTTGTTGTTTGTGTTGTGGTTGGCATTAAACTTGATTGCTGTGTCAGTTTATGCAAATTACTTGCAACTCTAATACCACCGCCACCACCGACGCTATTCACAGTCGATAGACTACTGTTTGTTTGGGAATTAATGTGTGATGTAGATGATAAGGAAGTGGACGAAGACGATGTTAACGACGATGATGAAGATGGTGTCTGCTGCAATTGCTGTTGCAGTTGTTGCTGAGTGGATACTGATGTCGTTGTAGACACCGCCACAACTGGAGTTGACGAAGATTTTGTCAAATCATTTGGTCCATTGCTATTACTACTCGAATTCGTATTGCTGACCATTTGCGAGCCCACAAACATCATTGGATTCACGTTGCTATTATTCAACGGAGTTGTTGGTGTATTCATGATATTGTTATTATTATTATTGTTGTTGTTCTGGGCCGGTGTTGTTTTATGCGATTGCGACGTTGGTGATGGATTTGGTAATGGCGTTGTTGTTAGATTACTATTACTATTACTACTTGTAAAATTGCCTAATTTATTGTTGCTATTGTTTATGTTATTGTTATTCAAACTGTTCATATTATTATTATTATTTTGAGTTGATGCGGGTGGTAGTATGACAGGGGTTATCGACGACGACGATGTTGTTGTGGCGGACGTTGTTGATGTTATTGGCGGTACAGGAACTGTAATGCGGTTTTGTTAATCACAAATAGAATATGGAAAAGAAAAATAATTTCGTTTAACTTTCTGTTTGTTAATTAAAAAAAAAAAAAAAAGACTGCAACAAATGACAAATAGAATTAGATTTTTTTTTTCTTTTTTAATTACTTTGTGTATTCTGTGATGTCGCTGTTGTTGTTGGTGTCTGTTGTTGGAGTTGTGAAGCCAGCATTGATGCAGCTGTTGTTATGGTCGTTGTTGTTGGAGGCATTAGCTACAATGAGAAAAAATACAACACATGAGAAAAAACATTGTACAAATGCACATACGTGGTTGGTTATTCTTTAAACAGCTCGAAATTGTGTGTTCGCCTGCGCTTATGCATTGTGTCAGTGTGAGAATGGATTGTAAGAATTTGTTCGTGTACATAGAACATGAATTGAAATTAACTCATTTAACAAAAAATTTGGGTAATGAGCTTGCACCAATTGCTCTTGAACACGCGCTCAAACAGGTTGTGCCACAAAAATGTACGAACATAGATCAGCGCCGAATTTACAAAATGCTCACAAAGAATGCAAATGTTTGTCGCAACTAAGAATGTATCTGCTGCAAAGCACTGATGTGCAGGACGGCAGCTATGGAATAGGAAGCAATGCAATGACAAATCAACTTTAATACAATTTTTGAACTATCCATCCAGAACCACTGACAACTCTCAAGCACAGCAGACAGAATCTTCTTTACCTAATTTCTATTTTTTTTTTTTTTTTGTGTAAACTCTAAAATTGAGAAGTAAATTAACATGTATTGATCATTTGCCTTAATGGTGTTCATCATTCGTGCCATAAATAGAATGCACACAGCAAGCATAAATCCAAAAAGATGGCCCTTGTATCTGTATGGGCTATAATGAACATGTTCTTTCGGACTTAAATCCAACCAGATACCAAACACTATCGTAGCAAATGATCGCAACACTAAAACTAAGTGGTAATACTAACAGCGTTAAGTGATGGAATTGCATCTTTTGATTTTTTCTTCCTTGGTGGTCGACCAGCTTCACCTGTTTGAAGGAAAAAAGAAAAATCAAAATCACATCAATACAAATTGATTAACACAAACAAAAATCAAAACATGTAACTCTTAAAATCAATGTGGAACATTAGAAAATATTAGATTTTGTATAAATACCTTTTTTTCAACAAACATTTTTTTTTTCAAAATTCAAATTTTTTTCTAAACACCTGCAAAAAGGAAAAATCGTGAAGCAATTAAAAATAACAATTCAAACAGCAATACCACCCAACAAAAAATAATTAAATAAAAACAACAAACGTTCTAGAATTTTTCTTTTTCCTTGGAAGAAGCAGCCAACACTTTTTTTTTCAAGTATTTTGTTTAAATTTTCCTTAAAAATATATTAATACACCGACGCGTGTCATTATCGTCAACAAATAATAATTTTAAAAAAAAATTAAAGGAAATGACAAATAAAAACATTATTTTGTTTAATATCTTAAAATTTTATTTTCCTTTCCATAAATGTTTTTTTTTTTGTATTTTTCTTCTTTTTTTTTGTGGATTTTACTTTTCATTTTTTCCACTTTCTTTAATAAATTATACACATATTTTATGTATATATATATAAATGAAGTTTCTTTACTTCATTTTACCTAAGATCAAAAGTTTTTTTTTTTTCTTTTTGTTTTACCATTTATTTATACACATAACATATTTTTCTTTTTTCTTTTCTTTTTTATCTTATGCACTTAAAGTATTTTCCTTTTGTTTTATATTTCAAATCAGCAAATATAATTCATTGATTTTTTCGAATTTTTAATAATAATGAAAACTGATAGAAAAATATAGAACTTCTTAGCCACTGTAAAAAAAAAAAAAAAAAAAAAAACTTAAACTAAACATTACCTTCATTTATGTTATTAAATAATTAAAAATAAAAACATATGCGCTTGTCCATTTGACATTATTCATTAATTTTTCATCGATTTTTTAATGTTTAATTAATTTCATTTCATGTAGTATTGAAAAAGAAACAGAATAGAATTATATTTATTCGTAAAGATTTAATATTTTTTTTTGTTCATTAATTTTACATATGTATATTTAGCTAACTTTTTCTTTAAACATACATTCGCAATAAAAATTACTTCTATTTTTATTTTGTTCCTTCATCATTTTTTGTTTAAGGTTTTTATATGAATCTTTTTTTGTTTTAATTTATTTACCTAGTTATGTTTAAGTAATTATATTCTCTTGTTCTTTACAATTGTAATAAACTCATTAATGAAAAGAATAAACAATAAAAACTAAATATAATCGAGTCCTATGGCTTTCCTTTTTTTTATAATTTATTTGATTATTTTCTTTATGGTTTTATCACTCATTTGGGATTGACTAAATGAAAATAAGGATTAAATAAGAATGCAAAAGATTTTAAGTAAAATATCGTATTTTACTTTAGAAATATATGTAATTAGATGAAAATGTGGAGGTGGTGAAACTTCGGGAAATCCGAAGCTCATAGTGTGACCATTGTATGCTTGCAAATGCTGACAACAAAGCCAAAGTGGCAGTCAGATTGGTGGCAGTAACTAAAGACACATCTGGCTAGGTCAGAAATTCCATCAAACCAATAGCATAGTTTTGCGAAAATGCTATAAAAATATGTCAATGTGTGAAGTGTGCAAAAGAAATCTGAAGAGCTTAACTTTAAAGTTAAGCTTATTTCTTTCTCATGGGGCGACTATTGCGCTCGTTGAGCTTCGTTGAAAAAAAATAATGATACAGGACTTGACGTTTTCCTGAAAATTCAGTAGTATACTCTATGCTGCCATACAAAACTTATAAATAAGAAAAAGTTTTCGTTTACTCTACATATTTATACACAAGTAGTATCTGATTTTATTCAATTTTGTTTCTCAATACTTAATATATATTTGTTATATATGTTTTTTTATCAGTTTTTGATGTAAGGAAATAAAAAATACTTTATTACAAACTATTTTTTTTTTCTTTTCTATTCAATTTATATATATTTTTTTGGTGGAAAAACGTGCAAACAATGTGTAAAGGGGAAAGCCGACAGCCGAAGTAACTTTTTTTATATTCTTTTATATTTATTTCTTATTCTTTTTTCTTTTAAGATTTTTTTTTTTTTAATTCGTATATTTAAAATCTGTTTTTCATTGATAATTGCTTCATTTATGTTGTTCTTTTTTATGATTTTTTTTTTAAAGTAGGATAAAGCAACAAAAGGCAAATAAAATACAAATACGAAAAATAAATATTGAATTTGAATTAATTTTTTGTTTCAATTTAAAAAAAAAAAATTAAACGACACATCAACTCGTATTACACTTTTAACCTTAAGTTCTTTTTTTTTTTGATTTAAATTTTTCTTTTGTCTTGCAAATAGATACAGATTTTACGTTACATTTATTTAAACTAAATTTTATTTTTCACTTTTTACACATTGTCTGCAAGTGTAGTCTAGAAAATGATTTTTTTTTAGAATCCTGCTTCGTTATTTATTTATTTATTCTTTTTTTTCTCAGTTTATTCAACTACTTTAGCAATCTACTTTTATTCTTTTTAACAAATTATATTCTTATTACATTTTCTTTCTTGTTTGTACTTTTTTTTATCAACTAATTTATTTTTTTTTTCTCATGGAAAGGGTAATTTTGTAATAAAAAAAAAATAAGAAAGAAACGATGAAAAATTAGCATTTTTTCTTGTTTGCCAAACAGGGTTTTGTTGTTGACAAAATGAAAGTTTGTTTGTTTTTTTTTATTATTTTTTTATCATTGTTTATGGCTAAGAAGTTTTCTCTTTTTATGTGTATCTCCCAAATAAAACTTTGAAAGATTTATATTTTTTCGTTATAAATACTGTATTTTGTGCTTTTATATTATTAAACAAATCGACAAAAAGGATTATAAATTAAAAATTAAGAAAAAAAAAAAAAAAACTCATGGAAAAAATGATGTAATACGAACCAATTAATTATTGTTGAATGATAGAACAAAGAAATGTAAAAATAAATAATAATTATCAAAAAAGCAGAAACATTGAATATTATACTTTTAAACAAAAAAAAGTGGTATTCATTTTTTTTTTTAATTTACTTTTCTTTTTGAATATATGTTTAACTGACGACGATAATGACGATGTATATTTTGTTTTGTTTAAAAAAAAAAATTTAAATTTATGTTTATGTTATATATAGATATATATGTATGAATACATATATGTATTTACTATTGGCTGCCCCCAATACACAATTGCTTCACGATTTTTCTCTTTATTTATTTTATTTTTATTTTTTTTTTTGTTTTCTCTCCCTCTTCTCTTACTTCTTTTTTTTATATGTTTTGTAATTTCTGTTTTTTGTTTTTCTTCTTAATTATCTTGTATAAATTAACTTTTGTTTACTAAAATAATCCCCCGCCCGTCCATCATACTTTCCACAAAAATGTATATTAAATATTATTTTTTACACTTTTTTCTTTAAATTTACCATCTTTGTTACCTCTGGTACGTATTAATTTAAAAAAGAAGAATTTGTCATTTGTCACACATAACAAAACATTTTTTTTTTGTTCATTGTAATCGATACACATATGTATGTACATATGCATACCTTATTTATTTTCTTCTCATTTTTTTTTTTAATAATTTTAAGAAGAAAGATTAATGTGTCAAATTGTTTAACAATCCGACATTAAAGTTATTTATAAAAAAAAAAAAAAAACAATTTATCTGTTAAAAACTTATTGTGGTTAAAAACAAAAGAGAAAAAACGTAATGTATGTCATAAAAAAAAAGAACGAATACTGATCTGTCAATGATTTGATAAGGGGAAAAAAAACTATTAAAAATGGTCATGGTGATTGATTTTGTGATTAAATTAGTGCATAAATCGTGTCAGTTACATACATACTAAAATCAGACATTTGAGGATCAACTATTTATAACGTGATCTAAAGATGGATCGTTGTCAGTTCTCAATTATAAATTAGAAAAGACAAAAGTGAATGAGAATATTCAGTGGGATGTAGACCAAACCGGAGCTAACGTCTCTTATGTTTCCTCCATAAGTTTGAGAAAACTCCTATATTCAAAGAGAAGCGTCACTATTCTTGACGACACTTAACCCACCCAAAAAAAAAAGGAATACTTGATGTTTTGCATACAATTTAAGACGATTCAACTTTGCTGGTTCACATTCGATCTTTCCCAATTTATGATACGATAAGCCACTACACGATATGAAGAAAGGATACCACTACTGATTCGACAACAGTTTTGTTTCGTTCTCGTTCTTATTTGAGCATAAATTAAGGATAAATGAAGTAAAATAATAAAAATATTGCACACAAGATTTAAACCAACAAAAAAACAAACGCAAATAAATATATATTTTATAGTTTAGCATCCTTAACGCACAATTAATTTTAATTCAAAAAAAAAAAGTACGACAATCAAACACAAACTGTTGAAGCAGGTACCCTTGGCTTTACGGATGTGTAGCAATTGGGGGTTATAATAACTCTTCACCGAGATTAATAGCGGCTTTGCAATTTCTACCAGGTCAGGGTCAGTCTTAAAAACGTCTTAGAAATCCCTAAATTATCTGCACCTAAGCCTTTGCTATTTTACATTGTTGCTGCTTCTATTGTCTCTCAGAGAACATACAGTGGTTTCACTAGAAGACAGGTGATGCATCAACGCTGACTCAACATTTACTATTCAGTCAAATCATGCTAAGGCTAAAAATGTCATTTAACCTACACGAAAATCATTACAACTTCTGCTGTTCTACTGTGATAAATTTGAATGCAAACAAATTGATTTGATCGATCTACGGGATAGGGGTCAGTGTTATTTTGACTTAACGCTTCTCATTCATTCATTCTACATGGCTACATGAGTTTCAAATTCTAAAGAGTTGGCTTCGAATTAGGACAAAACAAAATAATTCATTTGACCAACAATTATCCTCTGTTATGTATGAATATTATATCAGTGGCAGTGATTTTTCGTTTTTACATACAAAAACACGAATAAGCATACATTGTTGAATGTAAACTTAGTTGTAGTGCGTGATTTGAAGTTCTTTTTTTTTTTTTTTGAAAATAATAGAGAAAATGTCTTACATTCTTTTTACGTAAACTTATAAGAAAAACTCATTATCACTTTTTAGAAAAGTGATTTTAGCGCAGAATAAAAAACAAACAACCTACAAACTATGTGAAATAGTACAAAAAAAACACTGTAATAATAATTAAAGTGGAGAGATTATAATCTTATAGTAGTGCCTGTGTGGATATACACAAGGTTTCAACAAAAAGGCTCTTAAAAAAATATGTATGTGTGTTGTGTGGGGAAACTTGTTTTTCTTGTATAAACTACTGCTACTTCTACTATTACCCAACGGAAATATAATAAAACAACTAAAAAAAAAAAGTAATTATAATATTAGTAACAATTTGTTGCATAATAATAATGTTAAAAGCAATAATGACTACGTTTAAAATTCACACTTAAATATATGGACAAAGTATTTATATATATATTATAATGCTTCCTTTTATATCTCACTTCACGCTCTTGCTATTCACTGCTCTCTCGCGCTTCTTATTAACAAGAAATTAATACAAATTGAAATAAAAGTACGAAAAGAAAATATTTTAGTTTCTTTGCACATGATCAATCGACTATTGTTTAGGCAAAATAAACAAATTTCGAATGCGGATATCGAAAAAAAAAAAAATCTCTCCCCTCTCGTAATATATGTTTATATATATTTTTCACTTCTTCTTCTAAACATTTAAAATGTATATTTGCGTATACGATGGTGGAGAAATGAACCATCAATAGATCTCTACTTTATATTTCGATTTAACTTTTTGTTTTTTTTTTTTTTCTCTTCATCAACATTTCTCTTATGGTTCTCAACAGTAAATTAATGAACGAACACGTTTATC
The DNA here is from genome assembly GCA_951813785.1 of Criorhina ranunculi. NCBI lineage: Eukaryota > Metazoa > Arthropoda > Insecta > Diptera > Syrphidae > Criorhina > Criorhina ranunculi. The sequence goes on along the minus strand of OX638385.1, from coordinate 1,683,270 downwards.
ATTTTATCTTGAATATCTGATTATGTTCTTCTGTGTATGTATGTTAAAATGATAAGTTAAATCATAATCGGATATGAGAAAAAAAAAAAATCATACGAAATAAAAATAAAAACAGTCAATCTTATTTTTGTTTTTCTATAGTAGAAAGTATAGTATAGTAATAAGAATAATTCGCGGCCTAACCTGCTTCGCTATCACTTGAATCGCTAGAACTGCTGTCGCTTGAACTGGACGACGATGAGTCACTAGAACTAGAACTTGATGACAGGCGGTTTGGTTGTACTACATCGACTTTATTCGATGATTCGTCTGAAAGAAAACAATAAAAATAAGTAGAAAATAAGTTTGCTAGTTTATTATAAATAATTACATTTAAGTAGTAGTTAAAGGTTAAAAGAAAAAATCGTAAACTTGACCTGAATGGCTTTTAATTTACAAAGGTCTGAGTTTAATAGTTTGCTTACAATGAAACAACCAAAAGTCAAAAGCTTGTCATTGAGAATGCGTCGCAATAACGAAAACAAGCTAACGATGTAATGCTTTGAAGTTTACAACACATCGCACGCAGATTCAACGTCACGAGACCTAAACTTATTATTATTATGGTATCGGGAGGGTTGTTCACAGCCCTTGGCACTGCGGTTTCTAGCGAATCTTATTGTGCCTTCCCTAGTGTTCTCAGATGAATTGTTTGAACTTCTCTGCGTGGATGGCAGGGAGTTGTTCCGTAGAAATGACTTCGTTGCCGAGGATTCTCTTTCTAAGTTGGAAGAGAGTTGGGTATTCCGTTAAGATGTGTAGAGAGGTCTCTTCACTCTCAAGGCAGAGTGTCTACAGCTTGAATCTGTGGCTCAATGTTCATGCGGTGTAAGTGTTTGTTCAGACGGCACTGTCCGCTGAGGAATCCAATTAGTGCTCTACTGTTGCTCCTTTCGAGGTTCACAATGAAATGACGGTACAGGGAATAGCAGACTTAAACTTAGTTTTTTTCGTCATGATTACAAAAAAAAAGACCTTCCGGCACCAGCCGCAAGAGATAGGTGGATTTCCTTTGTATGCAACTTTGAAGTAATATTAAAGTAATCCAAAATGGCGAAATTATAAGAAGTACCCATAAACGAGTATACATTTTCAATTTCAACGAAATCGGAGCAATTTTAAAGAATTTCAAGATGGCGGATTCAAAATGGCGGGAATTTTTTTCCAAAAATATTATTTTACTATTACCACTTCTATACTATTAAAAATGAAAATTCAACAATTATTAATGCGGAATTTGAAAAATGTAAAGGGGTGTGACACGCCCCCCTCCGAACCGATTACGCCCATCTACGAACTCAGCCGAGCTATTCACTATATCAACATGTGTGCAAAGTATCAGTCGATTCGGTTAAGAACTGCGGCTCCAGTCGTGCGGACAAGATTTCGTTGTATTGCATAAATGGGCGTGACACGCCCCCCTCTCAACCGATCTCACCCATCTACGAACTCGTCCGTGCAATTCACCATATCAACATGTGTACAAAGTTTCATTCAATTTGGTTAAGAATTGCGGCCCCTATCGTGTGGACAAGATTTCGTTGTATTGCATAAATGGGCGTGATACGCCCCCCTCTCAACCGATCTCGCCCATCTACGAACTCGTCCGTGCTATTCACCATATCAACATGTGTACCAAGTTTCGTTCAATTCGGTTAAGAACTGCGGCCCCTATCGTGGTGACAAGATTTCGTTATATTGCATATATATATATATATATATATATATATATATATATATATATATATATAGATATATATATATATAAACATTTGAACGGACCATGGTTTTGGTGTTTACTATAGAGGTCTTGAAAAGTTGCATTCAAATTTTTTGAAAGTTGCGTCATGAGGACCTCTGCAATAGGTAGTATTTCTTCGAAATCCACCTAAAAACAGGTTAGACTGGGGAGCCAGTCCTGTGCTTCTCACCTTGTAGTGCGTTATATCGCAACGAAAATTTTTTCTATACACCCAACGTGCTTGCGTTCTCCAGCACACCTTTTTTAAAAGCATTTCTTCAAATATCTCAACATCCGCTGGACCGATTCTTCTCAAAATCTTATCAGATCTAAGTTTCATGCTGACAAATAAATCTTTTAAAAACCGCATGATCATACGTTGTTCCGTTCTCCAGATATCGAAGGAGAAAAAAATTGTCACATACACACGTAGACATCACTTCGAAAATGTGTGCAAATGATTTCTAGTGTATCGTAATGTAAAGCTTCGTTGTTTTTTTTTTTTGTGATTGCAATACTTCCCCTATGAAGGTGGAGAGTCAAAATAGTTAGTCCGAAAGTTCATAGAGAGCGTTTCATTTTGTTCGTACGAATTGGAAGAACCTACAGTTTTATTGCCGACTTAGAACGATGTATTGAGAAGCTTTCCATGACAGGTTTGTCATGCCTGAAGAAGCTGGTGCTATGGCAACCGCATTGGCGTCAAATAACTCAAGACCATACCACAATTTTTTCACTGTACTACAATACACGTTCTGTATAATTTGTTACTCACCTTTTTTGGCCGCCTTTTTAGCCGTGCCCAGTTGTCCAGTTACATCTTGCAACCGTTTTTCCAATTCTTGTTTTTTCTCAGCCATTTGTTCATCCTTAGATTTACCAGATATTTTCTTATCTATACGAAACGTACCAGAAAAAAAGAAAAAATAAACAAATACTTATGTAATAAACCAATTTCCATGTATACAAGTGTTAGGCGACAAACAAATTATAATACAATCAGCAGTATACACGACAAACTAAAGCGTTTTTTACCATGTTAATATATTTCACAAAGTATGTACATATTTTAAAATAAATTTTCAAAAAAAAATAAACAGATTGAGAAAAGTTAGCAGCAAAAAGTCCAATTAGGAGAGAAACACATTGCGAACATTAAATATAAAGTTAACTTAAACTAATTAACTTTTTCTCCTGTTTTCCTGAACTTCCAAAATAAAAATAAAAAAACCCCACACCGCTTGAATTAAAAAAAAAAAAAACTTTATGAGATTTTGTGATTTTTATATTCTGAACGATAAGCATGCATTTGGTTAATGACGAAGAATATTTAAACACACTATAGTTAGCATGGCAATGATATGTATGTATGTATATAATGCATTCTATAAAAATAAAAAAAATTACAGCAACGTGTTGGGGTGAGGGAGTTTTGCACGAAACAAAAACCAAACAGAAATGGTTAGAATAATTTGTAGACTAAACAAAAACAAAAGCTAAATTTAAAGATGGACTTTGAAATATTGTCGTTTGACGTGTGTGCGTCTGAGAAAACAAACTAGTTTTCATAAACGATAGTCTGCGTGGAACAAAAGCAAACCTTGAACGCTTATTTTAGTTGAAGATATTATTTTCCATGTTCTATCGCAGTAAATGAACGGCTATTACCACGACGAAGTCGTCTTCATCTTAAAACGAATGTCACAGTCCGATGAAATTCTGTTAAATTCTTAAGCCACAATACAATTATTTAAGGCATTTTGAAACCAAAGCTAGCGGATTCAATTATAAGATGGCTACTTATAAGAAATAAAAGAACGCCATCGATGATAAACCATAAAATGTAAAAAGAAATATGTATGTATATACAAATGCCAATGGCAAGCGCTTCACTTTCGGAAAACTAAGATGAAATCGATCTGCAGCCAATAATCAGTCTAGAATCAGAACAATGCATATGATAAAAAAATCAACAACAACAAACAAATCTAAACAGACATATGTATAGACAAAGAAAATAAATCTAGATTTGCAGTCATATTCGGGGGGAAGCAGTTTTTTCTGCCGTTCCCCATTGTCTGTCTTTTAAGGCAAACTAACGTTAAATTAATATCTTTCTAGGGCCAATTTTATAAAATGGAGAAACACTACCCAACACCAATCAATTAGACTAAATAATATCAAAAATTGTTGCGGATGCACATAACTCAAAATTTACAAAATCTTAAAACAAAAAAAAATCAATTTGTTATACAAAAACAACAACTACCATGCCAAATATTTTGTGCTCAGTTCATCCAATTAACACAGACACTACTATCATCTATGCATGACTCTTTTTTTGGTCTCGTTTCTCGAATTCTTTTTCTTCTAATACTTCTGTTGCCAATTGTTTTTTGGAAACAAAATAGTTTGAATAAAAAAAAAAAAAAAAACTTTACAAAACTATGCTCTTTCACTTTTGTCAGGTTTTTAGAAGCGATATTTTCTTTTACAGAAACAAAAAGAAAACTCATGTGGCAAATTTGTTATACTCTCTCTTTGCTTTTACCTTTTTTTTTTTTGTTTTTTTGTAAAGAAAAGTTTAGCAAAATAACGTTATATATGTACATAATTTAGATTCAAACAAGAAACAAAGGCTCTTTTAGTTAATATAGAAACACAAAACAAAACAAAAATTGTTGGAAACACTCGCTTGGTGTGGTGTGGAAGTTAGTTAAAAGCTAAACACGATCAATTTATGAAAAAATAACAATGTGATTTGCCACGTGTAATGAGAAATAAAACTTTGTAATGTAGTTTTTAATTGTTTTGCTATAAAGTGAAAAGAGCTTTACAAAGAAATGTAAAACAAGAATAATTTGGAAAAAAAAAAAACAAAAAACTAATGTAAGTCGCTTTGTTTCTCTCTTTTTTTTGTATCTTTTGCATTTTTTGCTCTTATTTGTGCTTTCGCTCTCTTGTTCTTTCTGTTCTCTAGTAGTGCGTGTCATTGGGATAAACTTACAGTAAGGCTTACGAGTTTTTTTACGAAGACATGAGGCCACGTAGCTTTCCAGTTCACGCAGGGTAGACGGTTTCAGTGTTTCGAAATCAATTTCGATCTCATCTGGGTTAGAGTCCCTCAGGGATGGCTCACGATTCTGGATTATATGAACAACCCGACCAAGTTTGTCACCTGAAAACAAAAACAAACACACACAGTGCAGTTAGTACAAAAGTCCGGTCGATTAGTTATCTTCACGAGTGTTTTTCTACCTGGCAACTTGTTAATGTCCAACGACAGTTGTCGCTTTTCATCGTACGACATCGGCTTGGCGGTGTCCTCTTCCTCAGAATCAAAGTTCATCACTTGGCTGGGTTTCTTTTTGTTTGCACCTCGGGGTGCTCCGCCTGGTGTCGCATTTGTCTTAGCGCGCTTATTCGCCTGTCCACTGGTTCCAGGGCCACCAGCTCCAGCTGCTCCTGCCTTCGGACCACGCTGGCCCTTCACCTTAGCACCTTTACTGTTTGCTGCACCAGCAGCTCCACCGGCCGCCACGGCTGCTCCTGTCATGCCAGCGGCTCCAGCTAGCGCCGAATTAAGTCCCGCAGTTGCACCAGGTCCACCTAGTCCACCCTTAGCCCCGGCGCCATGAGCCGACGCCAGTGCATGACCATGATGTAATTCACCGGGAACTTTGCTTAGGTCAACACCACCTGGAGCGCCAGCTAAACCAGTCGACACACCACCGCCGGCGCCACCCACGCCCGCACCTCCACCACTACCTCCACCCTTCTTTTTCTCCTTCAGTTTTTTCTTTGCCTTCTTTTTGTTCGAAGCCTCCTCCATGAGTTTTCGCATTTCCTCCTGAAGATCGAGCAACTTTGCTTCAAGCATTTTCAGCTTGGCATTGCGTTCCTCATCCGAGTTCGACTCGTTTTCTGTGTCACTCGATTCATCCGAGGAGGAATCCGATTCATTTTTGGAAAACACATGCGAATGCGCATTCGCAACTGGCTCATCGGGAATATTAGCGTAGCGCATTTCGAAAACGTCTTGCAGTTTGCGACCCATCGCAACGACATCATGGTCTGGCGGGTTGTACTTGTAACAGTTGGTGAATATTAATCGCACATCGCCGGCAAACTCAGGGGCGCTTTTGTACTCGCGATTGTCCATTTTCCGTTTCACTGTACCCAGATCCATCGGTTTCTTTATTATGTCATGATAATCATGCAGGCCAAGCAGTTCTGCATCCACTGGCTTGTAGAAGGGCCAGGCATAACCAGAGTGTTTTTTGGAAAAGAGCTCCTTAAGAATTTCATTGCATGATTTGAGGGCGTCTGAGAGTTTTTCTTTGTTTTTCGGTGCTGCACCAGGTGTGCCGCTCAATGGTGACATTGGATACGCTGATGATTGGAATGATGTCAATTCCTAGAGAAAAAGAAATTATTGTTCACAAGACTGAATACAAAGAATGTAAATCGAGCTTTGAAAGCACACAGTGGATGAGTTGATGCGAGATATGCAATAAACAGATCCTAGTATAAATAAAAAGTTATTTCTTTTCAAGAGAATTAAAAGTCAAGAGTTACTGTGAACTCTAGTGTTCAAGATCTGCGACTGTAATTGTTTTAAAAATTAATTCAAAACAGTTAGCAATTAACGTCATATTAATTTTCTTACGAAAACCATTTCTAACACTTGCCGAAACCATATTTTAAACATATTCCATCAACCACTATGTACTCCAAATTGACGGAATTACAATGAGTATTAATTAACTTCATCACTCAACACGCATAATCAGACTCACAAAAAATAAACACACAATAATGAGGCAGCAAAGCGAGTGAAGTGTTAATGTGCAATGATTCATTTGTTTTACTATTTTATTTAAGATAATCTCTTCTTTTTCCTTTGCGTTCTTTTTGCCGAAGAACACACACAGCGTAGGAAAATGAAAAAAGAAGACAATCAAATAATTAGTAATGCATCAACACTACCACCTTGCGCCTACCTTATTTACCTGTCTTGATGATTCGCGGCGCGTCGCAATTTTGGCGCTCTTTGAATCAATCGCCGCATAAGGGGATTCAAATGCATTGGCCGTTGGTGTAGTTGTGTCTGCCTTTCTTTTCACTCCTTTCTTCATTTTGGCCGGCTGCTGAGGTGGTATCACTGCGTCCAAAGCGCCCGGTTGAGTACTATTTACATGGTATGCAGCTGCAGCGGCGGCGTGGGCAGCAGCTGCTGCCGCAGCCGAGTTGTCGATTAAACTTGAATTGACCAGACTACTGCCGGCCGATGCCGGTGCTGTGCTGGGCGGTACACCACCTCCCAGCGAATTGTGCGATGCATTTGGTCCAGATGCTGCTGTACCAGGTAATACGCTGGCAGCAGCGCCACTCACCGCCGTAGCTGCAACACTTGCAGCAGCTGGTACTGCTCCGCCACCAGCCACTCCCACCGGCAATGTGGTACCTGCAACAGCAGTTATGGTTGAGTTTTTCGTACTAGAAGAATGATGTGGAATTCTACCGATTTGTGGAATACTCGGCACCGCTGTAGCTCCCAGAGGTGTTACCGGGCCTCCGCCGGCCGTTGATGATACAGCCACACCACCGCCTAGCGCCGACAATGGTCGTCCACGGCCAATACTACTGGGTGTTGGCAGTAGGCCACTGCCTGGTGTAGCGGGTACTTTACCGGGTGCACGGGGTTTCTTTTTAGCACCCTTCGGCGTTACTGGTTCCAGTTCGATTTCGGGTTTTGGCATTGCCTCGACCTTAGTGAGAAATAATTTCTCCAGCGTCTGAGCCATCACGACGACATCCTCACCAGGTTTATTATACACATAACAATTGGTAAACATCGTATTAAAGTCTTGAATGCATTCTCCCGACGTCCAATAGTAGTTATTCTCTAGACGCTTTTTCACTGTCCCCAGATCCATCGGCTGTTTAATGATCTTATGATAGTCCGGCAGATTGAGCTTTTTTGCATCTACTGGCTGCTGGAATGGCCATGAGAATTGGTGTTTCCAAATCGATTTCATTACCGTCTTGATTATGTATTGCAGCTGATTGGTATTGCGACCAGGTCGATCTGGTGGCGGTACAGTCGGCGGCTGTACAATCCCATTAATTGGTTCAATATAGGGCTCATTGCGTGGTGGTGGCTCTTTACTGCTACAGCCGCCACCACTTGTTGGGCCGCCACCGGCTGCGGCTACGCCGCTGTTGCTATTCGTGTCCATTGTCGGGAAATAATTTTACTTTCTCTTTGCCTGTCGTTGGGGTGAAAAAAAGGGTGGATTCGGTTCGCTCTTAAGTGTGTATATCCTAAACTACTGTGGAGAACTTTTAGTATACTCTTCCTCTTCTCGTTGGGAATGAGTTTTTCTTAATATTACTTTCAAGTCAAATAATGAAGGTTTTGTGTTTGGTTCCTTCTTCTACGGTAGTACGAGCTTTGTTTGCATTTGCTTCTATCTCTGCTAATTTGAAATGACGACGAATTGTTTTTTTTTTTTTTTTAAATTTTTTCTTTTTTTTTTCTGTTTGGTGTTTGTGTTTGCCTGTGAGTGGGTGTTGTATTCTGTTAACAATTCTCCCTGTGTCTTGTTAAGTTTATGCTTTGGATATTTCTCTCCTTGTCTTTAGATTCTTTGATGCGGATTCGTTTTATTGAAAATAAGCAAATACGGCGCTTTACTCTCTGTGCTGGAGGCAGTGCGTTTAGTCAAGAATTGCTGCATTTTAATGTTGCAAGCTGGAAAATAGGAAACTGTGTTTATTAGTATCAACAATATTCGAAGTATTTTTTTTTTTTTTTTTTCATATACAATTCTTACCAACATCAACTAATTCCAACAAAAGTAGTCAGTCAGCTCTTTAGAAACATTGGAACATGTAAACTTATTTGCAGTAAGGAATCTGAAACGATAAAGATAAACAATGTTAACATTGTAATTTTCGAAATTTACGATTAATTTAAAGCTCGATGGAAAAATTCAACATTTCCTATTGGAACTAAATCAAATTTTTAAAGCACATATGTGCTAGCAGCACAAGTTTGTAATCTTTTCCTCAACACATCACTAGAATACAAAAACATTCATAGTCAATCAGCAAACTCAATGCCAGCATACACAATTGCATTTTTATCACACAACACAAAACAATAAAAATACTATTTTTTTATTTAACTATTCGTCGACCTTCTCCAGACCGCTGTATGCTCTTTTCGTTACGTCACTTGTTGATAAGCATAGACCTCATTGCGCGCAAAAATTGCTCATGTAATCTATTTTAAATTTATTTATTTTGTTTTCCTCTCTATTATTCTTGTCTATTTTTCTCAGTACACATTTACCCGTCGGAATCAGGTGCAACAGGAAAAAGAATTAGAAAACAAAAAAGACGAGAGAAAAAAAAAAGCCCCCATTTGAGCGTAAATATTGAGTCACTTCGTTGGCCTATGACTCAGTTTGGAACGTTGTGTCTCTTTTAAACAACAAAAAGTTTGAATACGAAGTGAATGTGTGCGCGCAGCACCGAGAAGGAATTGGCATATGAACAGAAACAGACACCGTCGCTGTTATCGACAATTGTGTTGATATGACGATGATGGCGGTGTGGTAAGGTGAGGACGACCTAGAAAAAATATTTTCACAGATATACCAGATACACATATTTTGGATTTTTCTTTGTTTATCCCATTCGTTGTCGGTTTTTTTTTTGTGTATACGAGTACGAGATGCTGATGAAACCTACGTCACCAAAGCGAAATTGTGAAATCAAGTGAGGACAGACATGTGTGTTGTGGGGATTCCCTCCTAGTTCCGGTGGTACTGTGGAATGGTAAGCTGGTTATTTCTCCTCCTTTTTCTTACTTTTAAGCTCGGGTGAGTATCTAGCTATATGTACATCAAACATGGTATAATTTTTGCTGAGTTGTTGGGCTTGAATTTAGAGACATCTAATTTTATAACTGATGGATCCATGGATGTTTACCTCCTTAGGCATGTTAGGAACGTCAAGTTTAACATAAAACAGAACAAAGAGACTCTTAGATTATTTATGTATGTGAATGGAATCACCCGTCTTTCATTCGATTGTTTCTTGATTTGTCACGAGAGTGAAGCACTGAGCAGTAGCTGCCTTGTTACGAGTACCCAATCAAATATAAACTACAGAAGCACAGCACCTTGAAAGAGGCCGAACATTTTTGGCGGTTTAACATGAGTTATGCGTTTCAAATGATTAGTAAATCAGATGATACGAAATAGGGTGGTGAAAGTGAATTACATAGATAGGTGTAGATCGAATAAGAAATTGTTTCTATAAAGGCGTTGTTACTAGTGAAATATGTAGCTAACTTGCAATATGTGAAGGGATTTGTAAATGCAGAGGGAAGCTGAAGCACCTGAAGCTCTCATACTTTTTATATTAAACAGTCAACTGCTGGGTCACGAAATAAACATTTATTTTTACTCTCTCTATAGTTATTTTATAAATTTACACCGTTACATGCCCTAAATATCGACATTTTTCATGTGTAAAACTTTCACCTAAAAAGGCGGATAATTGCAACAGCAACAGCACTGCCGTCGCCATAAAACCATCAAAAACCCACCCAGAAGTAACCCATAAAAAATGCTGCAACTTAAATTGTTTCTCTTTTTTTGCAACAAAGTGATGATGGAGAGACAGAGACGACAAGAGACGGTAGTCGCTTCGAAAGAAAGTTATTTATTTATTCACACAAACTACACAAAAGGAAACAAAAAAAAAATATTTCAATAAAATGATTATCATGATTCCCCGCCAAAAAGAATAATTAAGGTCATACACATTCATGTCGGCAGCATTCAAGTTATCGATGGCGGCGGCAAATAAGTACGAACTGCAGAACATTTTACGCGCCAAAAACCCCTTCATCAGGAATTTTTCGTTTACATTTCATGTCTTTTATTTATTCTAACTACATATTTATTTATGAAGCCGGTAAAAATATTCCTGCTTTTTTTTTATTTATTTATTATTCACTTTGCGCTATTTACGATGACGACGGTACAAAGCAGACATGATTTTTTTTTTTTAATCACCCTTCACCAATGGCAAACGCCAATGACGAGCAGCAAAACAGAGACAAACGACATGTATGCAAATGGCGAAAAAGAGATGAAATAATTATTCCACCACACTGGGGAGAGAAACCAAATGTGTTCACCAAAATGCGACGTTGACAGGTTTCAATTCAACACACATTCCATCGATGAGGGGGGAAAACAGGAGAAAAAAAATATTCGCATTGCATTGAATCAAGAAAAAAAGAAAAGATTTTTTTTTCCTTTTACAAGTTCAACAAAATCATTTTATTAAAAACAGAAAATTCATGCATATAATTTATAACTTCTTTTTTTTTATCAGTTGCGTTAGAAAGAGAAGTATGGGACGAAAGATGGGGTTACCCACCAGCTGAAAATCATTCTGGAAAAACAGAAATTGCACAGCGGAGCACCTCCTCGCACACACAAAACACACTTTTTTTTCTCTTCTTCAACCATATACACCACAGCACACTAGTATATGTATCTCTTATTTTCTTTGCATTAGCATTTTGCACCTCTTGTTCGCTCTGTCTGGCACACACAGCTATCACCACGAAATGCACACACTGAACCAAACGATGGAGTGGATTGGAGGAGGATAGAGTACAGTAATCAAGAAATGACTGAAGAAAAATTCTCCTCTTTTCGTCGTACTTTTTTTTCCAAAGACTTTTCGCACACAAAACAAAACAAAACTTGCAAATTTCACACAATCCACGTTCTTGAGCGTCTAGATTTTAACTTTTTCATTGATTTTTCACATTTACTCCGGTTTGAAGTACTTTATTTTTAATTTGAAAATGCGCTAAAGTGAGAGCGAGATTTTTTTCCTTTCTCGAACTTCGACGACGGATGATGATTTTTCCCTTCTTCCTTTCGTTCACAAACCCAAATATGGCGGTCAACTTGACGAAACACTCATTCAGCCAAAGGGAGATGGCTACACTCGAACTGCTGCAAAATTACAGCAGTTCCCTACAAATGCAGTATCGGCCAATCTCTCTCTCTGTATACTCTGTCTCATGATAGAGCCGCGCCATGCAAAAAATAACGATAGATGGGATGACGGATGAGTCGACATTCGACAGGCATGCAGCCAATTTTCCCCAAAGATAAAAACAAAAATTTATGAGATTTCAAAAGAAATAGAGATTACCTTCAATCTTGCTTCTAAATTTTTCTTATTTCAAGACTGTTAATCCAAAACCGGCTTATTTACACTTTTTCTTTACCACTTCACTACTTCACTAAAATGCAAAACAACAGCAAGAAACAATTTTTCATATTTTCCCACTCCACCATGCCAGTGTGTATTGTATTTTCGTTCTCTCTCGCTTTTGTACTGTCTTTCACGACGGCAACGACGACGACGTATCCACAGAGAATCGGAAGAGGACAAGAGCGAGCAGCAAAAACGACTGAGAGAGGGCACACAACTTTTTTTTTTCTTTTTTTCTTTTCTTTTCTCGTTTCCTTTTTCTTTCTGCACACGATTTTCAACTGTATTTTTCGCGATCAAAACATGCACAAAACTGGTGAACTTTATGAAATTTTCACACTTCGAACACTCAACTTTAAGTTTTTCATAGATTTTTGAATATTTTAGCGATATTTCCGGGAAAATTTTATAAAAATCCGCAGAGGTAATGTGAAGAGACGCGCGTTTCCCGTATAGCAAGCCGTCAAATACATCTGCGCACACTATCGCACCGATACGCATACCGTCTTCCAGTAAATTGTATATCAAGTGCGGCAGTGCGACAAGGACAGAGTGAATAATCGTTGAATTTTTTGTTCGTTCACTCTCTAGCTCTACCAGTGGACTGTGGAGTGTGGAGGTGGTGACAAAATGGCTGATTTTTCATAAGTTTTTCAATCGAGCAAGGTGTGTGATTTGATAGACGACGGAAGGAATTTTTCGAATAAGAAATGCTAGAACATTTTTTTATTTATTTCTAAAACTTAATTTAGCATAAAACCAGAATCTGTAATGCTGTTAAAAAAAATTCTAATTTCCTTTTCTTTTTTCAAAAAAAATATGGCATACATTTCAAGGCTTCCACCATATTGGATTGAAATAATGGGGAAACGACATTTTTCCTTGGCGTATACATAGCTTGTTTATGGCTGCCGTTTTTTTTCTCATGGGGTGCACATTTCAGTTTTTTTTTTTTTGGCAAAACTACAACAAATTTAAACAATTTTTTACACAATATAGGATTTTTTTTCTTATGGAAATTCCCAAATTGTTCAATTTTAATTGTTATTTTCGTGTTCAAATAGTTTTCACCATTTTTTTTTTAATTCGAACAGAAAACGTTTACTTTTCCACGAATTGTCGTTTGGCATTTAGCTGGAGCTGTATATGTGTTGGTACGTAGAAGCACGTAATGTAAAATGGCTATCAGCACTCAGCAGCGATGATGTGTAAAGAAAAGAAATGCAAGCAATGCGATGATGGGCGTTGAAAGTGTTAACATGTATAAGAGGGTGTTCCTAAAATATTTGGTAGCAAGCGAGTGCTCAATACGAATTTAGCAGTTTTCTCGTAAAAATGTTTCACGAACTTTAAAAAATTGTCAGCTTATTTTTACTTGAATAAAATATGGTAACATGAATTCATTAAATAAGTGTTTTCCATACGGTCGGAAGTATGTTTATTGGAGACAAACCCTGTTTGCAAAAAAAGCATTTAGTTTTACACTTCACTTTTATTTAAAGAGGGCTCCAAATTGTCTTCATAAAATCTTTTCCAGTTGTCTATCATTTGGCAAGATAAGTATGAACAATTCTTGAGATGCAAAATCTGTAGTCGAACAATAAACAGGATCCTACAAATAAAAATTATAGACAAATATTTGTCGAAAATATTTTTAAAAAAATAAGAAAAGTTCATATTTTTAAATTCAACCCACTTTACATACTTTTCAATTGGGATCAACTTCACTTTGCTCCAGTTGTCTCTTACTGAATACACTCATTTTCGAAGTACTGCAGCAGCACAGTTTTCTAGTTTTGTACACGTTCGAATATATAAAACACATTTTTTTGTCAAATTTTTTCGCTTTAATTTATTTGCCTATTGCCTCCAATTACACTTGAACTTGTGTGCAATTAAATAAGCAAAAATACTTGCCAAATCAAATAGCTTCGCATACAAACGTTCTGGAGAATTTAATTTGCCTATTCTAGAAGGAAGGAATTTCGACCTCGTACACGTCGAAAAGAAAAAGAAAAGAAAAAAATGCCTAAGGGTAAATACGTTAACCACAAAGGACGAAGCCGTCACTTTACCAGTCCTGAGGAACTGCAACGTGCTGAAGAAGAAGGTTCGGACAAGAGTGACGACGAATCTAGTGATAATTCTGGGTCTGGATCGGGCGATGAATCTGGATCATCCGAGGACGAGAATGCCAAAGGAAAAGGAGTCTCAAAGCTAATCGAAATCGAAAATCCTAATAGGGTACGCAAGAAGGCAATAATAAAAGTTCCAGCATTGGCGGAAGGTGCCAAGCCAGAGCTTACGCGTCGCGAACGCGAAGAAATCGAGAAGCAAAAAGCCCGCGCCCACTATCAAAAGATGCACGAGCAGGGAAAAACTGCACAAGCGCGTGCAGATTTAGCACGTCTAGCAATAATTCGACAACAGCGAGCTGATGCTGCTGCGAAACGGGAGTCCGGAAAGAAAGTAGATGACCAAAGTAAGCCCGGTACCAGTAAGTCGGACAAGTAGTAGTAGCGAACAGTAGAAAGAAGAGTTCGTGTAGTATGTAGACGAGACGACGACCAGGCGGAAGGAATTGATTGGATTTCTGGATTTCTTACCGTTTGAAATAAATATAATTCAACTAATTGTTATTGCTAGAGATAATTTTAGTAAGTTTTTATTATTCTCAAGATATTTTGTATTTTCGTTTGCAATATTAACACAAAAAAAAAGCAAAAAATAAACAATAAACCGCACTGCCCAAAGAAAAGCGTGTGAGAAAAAAATGTGTGTTTTGTTTATCATATTTAGCTGCAGATCCATATGCAGGGAATTTTGAAACCTAGGCACAATGGTATAGCGCCAATCTCATAAACAGCTTGCACTACAGTCCCTCTAATAATAGGGACATAGAAAGTGTTATAAGCGTCATAAAAAGACTATCGCGAACAGTAAACACCTTTCACATCAACTGATGATTTCAAACTCTAAGGAAGGGATCAAATAATGTGAAAAAATAAGATGAAACACTCTTACCTTGTCTTTCAGAGACTGAGCAGCTGATACACGCAGTCCAGTGATCGCATATTAAGCATTATGTTGTCAATTTAGGTCGTCTTGGAACTTTTGCCATATTCTTGTACAAATATTGCCCTAAACACACATCTTGAAGTGCCTTCGGCATGCTTCGCGCTGCATTACAAAAAAATCAATGCACTTGAACAGACTTATTTCATTTATTCACACAATACCCCACGCCTCTTCGAAAGCACTGCACAGCTTGGTGCAAGCAATCGCCGCCGACAGTGGGTAATTGCTTATCGAAAACAGACCTTCTGAGTAGTCACACTTTACATTTCCATGGGCAAATGCTCCCACTACCAAAACAATTGGCTCCTGCTGATCAGTAGGCACTAACTCCTTACAGTTTTGTACCAATTTACCAGAGAATGACATCGCCAACTTTCTACACCCAACCGGTAGGTGATCTGTGATTGGATTCTTAATAACCTTCATTAATTTTGTTGATGTGTCATTGGCACGTATTGAGAACTTATGAAGCAGCTGTACCATTAGTCCAGCGAAACGTTTAAACGTTCTTGGTATCCTAGTTTGTGGGTTTATTTCAATGAGAACATTACGTTCTGTTTTGATGTATACTTGAAGGAGGCCAGCGCGGTTAAGTGGTGAATCGAAGAGCATCAACAAACATTGGTGTACTATATCTGGGCGACATGAACCTGGATCACGGTTGTTTTTTCGCATTATGTTAGCGTGGTCATCACAATTTAATAACTCAAAAGTGTTTCCCATCTGAAAAAGAGCATATAATTATACTTATGTCGATAAAATCAAACTGAGGAGATTAACCTTAACAGTTTCCAGCTGTGCACCTTCGAGTACGATAATGAGGCGCTTCTCCATTGCTCGAATGTGACTAGTCACTAAATGCTTCTTTGTTAGATCAAATTCGTTGTCATCCTTGTTTCTGGTTGCCTTACGCTTTAGAGCTTTACCTTTTCCACCCATTTTATTGTTATTATTTATTGTATTTTTTTATAGAATTTTAACTATTATTGAAAATCTGTTAAAAAATCACTTCTTGTTTTGACAGATGCAATTATACTCAGAAAGACACACGTGCAAAGCAACAAGCTGATTTCGAACAGCGAATAGAGTTCGAAAATGATACTTTGTTACTAAATAATTGCTTTACCCGCTGTGACGATAAGTTTAAAACACTATCAATAATATGTTAAATGTGCACAAAATAGAGCAGGTTTATAGCGACGGCAAATACAAGCGCACTAGCGAATAAATCATTAGCCATTTAATACAGAGATTGTGAAAATATCCTTCGCTGCAGAAAGTTTAATTCTTGCA